>JBBDGP010000795.1:1222500-1822500 GCA_037952835.1 Lithobates septentrionalis | reverse complement strand
AACTCAAAAGTCCCTTCTATTGCTTTCAGCTTCCTCCAAATCACCAATTTGTTTTTTCTTTTTTTTTGTGTGGCTGTGATCCAACTAGACTAGGGACTAGGACTAGGGACTAGGGACTATAGGCTTTAAAGTGTGCATAGAGCAGTGCACATGACAGCAAGTAAAGGGCCATACACATGGGTGGAATATTGGGCGGCATGTGTACAGTAGGCTAAATGGGGCATGACCGAAAAAGGTCTGCCAATCGGCACCCAATCAGCACTTTCAGTAAATGGCCGGTGTGTTCTGTCATCCCTGTCAGAACACAATAGCTCAGCAGGAAAGATCACTGTGCTAACATCAGATTGTTAGAGCCCATTCACACAGGGACGACTTGTCAGGCGACCTAGTCGCCTGACAAGTCACCTCCCGTTCTGTACAATGGAACCGTTCTAATCGGAGCGACGCAAGTCGCTCCGACTTAGAAAAAGGTTCCTGTACGACTTTGGGGGCGACTTGCATAGACTTCTATACAGAAGTCGTTTTGCAAGTCGCCGCGGAAGTCGTTTGCAGGTCGCCTCGCTGAGGCGACCTGCAAGTCGTGTTGCCCCTGTGTGAACTGGGTCTTAGGCTCCATGCCAGTAGCTTTTGCAATGAGTCTTTTAACGTTTTTGCAATAGCGTTTATTAGCATTTTTTTTTGTTATTCCACATTAGCGTTTTCTAGCTTTTTTTTTCCAATTGATCAAAAACATTAAAAAAAAACGCTGGAGAGCCACGTTTTTGAGCGTTTTTTAACGTTTATCAGCATTTATGAGCGCTTGGTGTTTTTGTGGTCAGAAAAACGACTTCTGAAAGCGATTTAATGGTGTTCAGAAAACAGCCCATAAACTCCACTGCTGATAAAAGTTCAAAAACGTCCATGGGTGCATGGACACATAGAATAACAGAGTGGAGTTTATGTGCTGTTAAAAAAAAAAACGCCCGTTGACCATAGAGCTCAAGGAATCCTCTATTGAGGACCTTCTGTCATTCCCAGAAATAAACAAACTTGTGACGACCTTCTATGGGCGCCTTCAGGTAATGGGTGCGGATCCCTTTCAGAATTCTCAACGTAAATGGCAGATGTTTATGCCTGAGCTTTCTGAAGAGGATTGGGAAGAGGCAGTGGAAATATGCTTTCAGGATATCATCAGCACTGCTGATGTCCTGATATAGTTTAAGTTTATACATCACTTACACTACACACCTGCCAGGTTGGTTAAGATGGGTCTGGGTCGAGATATTGCATGTGCTAAATGTAACATGATTGCTGCTGACTTCTTTCACATGTTTTGGACATGTTCTGGACTTGCAATCTTCTGGAAGCATTTGTTTGCTTTTTTCAACCGTAAGCTGCATCTGCCGTTGCCTCATGCTCCGGAGGCTGGACTTTTGGGAGTATTGAATGACCATGTTCCTCACACTCATGCACAATTTTATTACATTGGAAAGATACTGCCCCCCTCTCGGCCCAAGCTTTCTTCCGTATTGTTCATGGGACACTCCCCAAATTCAAATTGATATATAAAAGTAGGGCATGCCCTAAGAAGTTCACCAAAATATGGCAGCCGTGGCTGGACGTCTCGGGGGACTTCTGGGGGGATGTCCTCTCCTCACAGTTGTCTGAGTGATGTGGTATGTTGGTGTGATCCAGTACACAATATTTGACATACGTCTACACGTAGATAGAGACTCCTATGTGCAAGTTTAATCCCTGTGGGTTTCTAGAAATATACTGCGATAATGGGGTCGTGTGTGCTAGGTGTGTGAATGGGTGTGCGTGTGAATGGTTATTTCTATTCTTTCCTGGGGTATCACTGTTTTTTACAGACGTCCTAATCAGTGATCTTCTCTATGTTCAAATTAAGTTGCTGATTGCACTATACATGTATGTACTGACAGCCTGTACTTTTTTTTTTTTTTTTAAAGGTGTTTATTTTTTTTTTTTCATTTTTAAACGACAAAAGAAATACAAAACAAAACAAAAAAACAAACGCCCAAACTCCAAAAAATCACTGTTTATGAGCTCCAGTGTGCATGGAGCCTTAACCACTTGCTTACAGGGCACTTAAACCCCCCTCCTATCCAGACCAATTTTCAGCTTTCGGCACTGACGCACTTTGAATGACAATTGCGCGGTCATACAACACTGTACCCAAATGAAATTTTTATCATTTTTTCACCACAAATAGAGCTTTCTTTTGGTGGTATTTGATCACCTCTGCGGTTTTTACTTTTTATTAAAAAAAATGTAAAAAACTGAATTTTTAAAAAAAAAAAAAGTTTATTTTTTTATATTTTGTTATAAAAATTTTTAAACGGGTAATTTTTCTCCTTCATTGATGTACGCTGATGAGGCGGCAGTGATGGGCACTGATGGGTGGCAGTGATGGGCAGCACTGGCAGGTGGCACTGATTGGCACTACAGGTGGGCATTGATAGGTGGTACTTGTGGGCATTGATAGGTGGCACTTGTGGGCACTGTTAGGTGGCACTTTTAGCGGGCACTGATGAGGCAGATGTGCCTCTTCCACTTGGGGACCGATGTCCCTCACATCCGATCCGGTGATCGGCTTTTTTTTCTACTCGCGCTGTCAGCGTGAGTAAAAAAAGAAAAAACGATTACCGATCTTTTGTTTACATCATGTGATCAGCTGTCATTGGCTGACAGCTGATCACATGGTAAGGGGCCAGGACCGGCCCCTTACACAGATCGGTGATCAGCCGAGTCTCAGTGACTCTGATCACAACGCGCACGGCGCGCGCCCTCCAGGGCGCGCGCAGGGAGCGTGCACAAGGGAGGCCGTCATATGACAGCCTCCCGGGAATGTAGGTCCGCGCTGTGGCCATCATTCGGCTATAGCGCGGATGCCAGGAAGTTAACGAGCTTAAAAAACGTTGCTTCTACAGAAGTGTTGTGTTCTGCCTTTAGAAGCAGCTCAGTGTTATCCTATGTGTCCATGTACATTAGGACGTTAAGAGGCATATTTTGAGTTTAACGTTTAGAGGCAGAAAAAAAACCCCTTCTGGTTCGCGTTTCTGATTGGAGCTTGGAGGCAGAAAAAAACATAAAACTCTCCTAAACTAGTCTAAACTTTGTACAAAAAATGGTCTATATGAGCATTTTTTACTCCCTAGAGGAAAATACATTTTTTTAAGCCCAGTGTGCATGGAGCCTTACGGTCGGATTTTCTGACGGAAAATGTTCGATGGGAGCTTGTTGTCGGAAATTTCGACTGTGTGTAGGCTCCATCGGACAGTTTCCATTGGAATTTCCATCACACAAAATTTGAGATCTGGTTCTCAAATTTTCCGACAACAAAATCTGTTGTCGGAAATTCCGATCGTGTGTACACAATTCCGACGCACAAAGTTCCACACATGCTCGGAATCAAGCAGAAGAGCCGCACTGGCTATTGAACTTCATTTTTCTCGGCTCGTTGTACGTGTTGTACGTCACCGCGTTTTTGACGTTCAGAATTTCCGACAAGATTTGTGTGACTGTGTGTATGCAAGACAAGTTTGAGCCAACATCCATCGGAACAAAAACATGGATTTTGTTGGAAAATCCTATCGTGTGTACAGGGCATTAGTGCGGCGGCTCCTCTTGAGAGCTTCAGTTCTACCAGGCTTAACGTGAACTGCTTGTTCCAAATAAATGTAAATGTAAAAAAAGAGGGGGGAGAGGTTCAGGAGCTCCCAGAAATTCTTTTTCAATTTTAGATAACATTATTTTTCACGGTGGCAAGATTCACCTTTGATACATTAGGACCTAGGTCATCACAATTACAAGGTCAGCCCATCTAGCAGCGATATTTTGGTTCTGGATGTAGTCTGGTGGACTTGCTTATTGGAACTCCCGGCTTCTTATGTGAATGTCTTTGGGACTACAAGGATGAGATCACCCTGGCATTGTTTCTGCCCATATTGAAGCTTTGTTTGTACCCATCCACATTGGGGTGTTTCCTCTTGCTGCATTGTCCATAATATAAAATAAATAAAAAATCTGAAATGTAAAGTGAAACTCTTTATTTATGCTCAGTTAGAAAGCTACACAGATATGCCTAGCCCTAATTTCTCATTAGGTGAAAAGAAAGAAACTGCGCTAAGGTGAAGTAAAACGTGTACCCAAACACAAACCGTGCTAATAAATATTAAATAAAGTGATGAAAGTAGCAATTCTCCTGCACAACAAAATACAGTGTCTGAAAATGGAAAATATATAGAATCGCGCTAGACATTTGCATAAATGATTACATATATATACACTAACCAAAATAACAATATTGATGTACCATGTGTATGCAACCATATGATGTGAACAAAGTGTCAAACAATAACGTAACACCAAAAAGCAAAGGTGAAGTGATAATGAGTCAATAAGTAAAAAACATATGATAAAGTGTCCATAAACCCAGGATGACCTATCACCGTATACTAAATATTAATTAGTGAAGTGATAAAAAAGTCCATCCAAGAAGTATATGGTCTCCAATAATGTGAAGGAAAACTGGTCCGCCACCAATAATAGAGGGTTGCCGCTTACCAGAAACTCATGATCCCCCACTACAGAGGATCAGGGGAAGCCTAAATAGGAAAAGCCCTCCGGAGCGTAGCAAATGAGGCCAGAATTCGGAGTCGATGGTGGTAATATGGTATCCACGAACGCCAAACAGCTAATTAAATTCCAGATCCCATCATGACATTCCCAGCTTTCCAGCCTGCTCCTGCAACCGCCTCTTTTCACTGTCTACCTGGAAACCAAACAAGCCGCCTGAGAAAAGCCCTCCGCTTCGGAGGGCTTTTCCTATTTAGGGTTCCCCTGATCCTCTGTAGTGGGGGATCATGGGTTTCTGGTAAGCGGCAACCCTCTATTATTGGTGGCAGTTTTCCTTCACATTATTGGAGACCATATACTTCTTGGATGGACCTTTTTATCACTTCACTAAATATTTAGTCCACGGGTGATTGGTCATCCTGGGTTTATGGACACTTTATCATATGTTTTTACCCATATAACCACTTATTGACTCATTATCACTTCACCTTTGCTTTTTGGTGTTACGTTATTGTTTGACACTTTGTTCACATCATATGGTTACACACACAAGGTACGTCAATATTGTTATTTCGGTTAGTGTATATATATGTAATCATTTATGCAAATGTCTAGCGCGATTCTATATTTTTTCTAATTTCCCATTAACCTTTGTTTTTCCATTCGTCTTCCTTTCACATCATTCTGCTCTTTTTTTTCTGCCTCTTTACAAACATTTCTGTTTATTGATAAAAACACCAAAACCCACAGGATTTTACAGATCATGTGATCCTCTTCCAACGTTGTACAATGTAACATCTCTTGTTGAGATCTGTGGATTTCATGTCCAACTGTCGTTACCTACAGACATTTCTGTTTTGGTCATCTTCTTGTGTGACAAGTGTGTGTGTTTTTTTTTTTTTTTTTTCTTGGTGGTTAAATTAGGACCCACTTACCTCTTTAAGCTGTGGCAAAACGCATATTATATGGCACATTACCACAACGCAGGGTACACGAGAGCCACGGTGCAATGCACTGAGGTGACCTTTTGAATGGCACACCAACACACTACACAGTAGCAGGCAACGCTCTGTAAAAAAAAAAAGAGTAAATACCTAATCTTCCTCTAGCGTCTCCTGAGATGTAGTAGTGATATGAGAAACCTCTGTGTGCAATAGATGAACGATATTGGAAGTGTTGGTTTCTCAACCAATTTCAAAGGAAGATTTCTCTTCGACAGAGCTGTGTTTGATTGGGGGGGGGGGGGGGGGGTAGTATATATTTACTCTTCTATTGCAGGGTGAGGGCTTTGGAGATTTTTATTTTCCTGACAAGATCACTTTAACCACTTCAATACCGGGCACTTTCCCCCCTTCCTGTCCAGGACAACTTTCAGCGCTGTCGTACTTTGAATGACAATTGCGCGGTCATGCAACACTGTACCCAAACTAAAATTTTTATAATTTTCTTCCCACAAATAGAGCTTTCTTTTGGTGGTATTTGATCACTTCTGTGGTTTTAAATGTTTGTGCTATAAGCGAAAAAAAAAACAATAATTAAAAAAAAATACAACTGATGGGCACTGATAGGCAGCACTGGCGGCACTGATAGGTGACACTGGATAGGCAGCACTGATGAGGAGCTACTGACAGGCATTACTAATGGGGCACTGATTGACACTTTTTTGGGCACTGATCGGCACTGTTGTGGGCACTGACGTGTTTATTATGGAGACAGGCTGACAGGCGTTGGGCACTGATTGGTAGCTGATGGGCACCTTTTGATGGGCTGATAATCAATGTGTTTATTATCAGCACAGACCCCCCCCCCCCCCCCCACTGACAGGGAGAGCCGCCGATTGGCTCTCCCTGTCAGCCTGAACCGAGGAAAGCCGTTTACCCGCACTTCCTGGTTCACGTGACGATCAGCTGCGATTGGTCACAGCAATCACGTGGTAAGAAGCCCCTGTCAGAGGCTCCATACCACGATCAGAGTTGTAGTGTGTCAGACTGACACACAGCACCTCCGATCGCCGCGCTGCACTCCCCTGCGGGTGCGCACCGGCTGTGTTATCCTGATCACGTCATATGACGTCCGGTCAGGATAACACAACTATTTTGCCGCCGTCATTCTGTTATATGGCGGGCACAAGTGGTTAAAGATAAACCCATCGGTTTAACGGCTTCAAAAAACAGTTACATTCCAGGTAGGCCAGGAATGCTGTTACATTTGCTTGTGCTCTCAACCAACCATCAAATGTTTGGTGTCATAACTGATCACATGTGCAGATCAAACAGAGGCTAAGATGGCGGCTTCCTTGGCTGCAGAGGACAGGAGGGTTCAGTTCTGCTTTAAGCCTAGAGTGTTTAACCTCTTCTGGACCGCCCAACGCAGATCTACTGCGACAGGATGGCCCTCCTGCGCCAATTCACATATCTGTACGTGATTTTGTGCACTGGGTCTAGGGCACACGCCACCGGCGACACGCTCCTGCTGTGATTGGACACAGCAGGAGCCAATCAGCGGGACCCGATGTTCACAGGCACCCCGCAACCGTTCTCAGGAGAGGCAGAACGGCGGTCTGCCTATGAAAACAAGGCATACCGTCCTTCTGTGAGAGGGGAAGATGGAGATCTTGTGTTTCTGCTAAGCAGGAACACGGATCTCTGTCTTCCCCCAGTCAAAGCATCCCCCACACAGTTATGCCGGAGCCGATGCGCGTGGCCGGCGGCCGCGATTTACACCGGCGACACGCGATCGTTCCAGAGAGAGACAAAACGGGGATCTGTCAATGTAAACAGACAGATCCCAATTCTGTCAGGGAAGTAGAGAGCTCTGCTGTTCCTAGTGATCAGGAACAGCGATCTCTCTCCTCCTCTAGTCAGCCCAGCCCCCATACAGTTAGAAACATGTCCCTAGGGAACACTTAACCCCTTGATCGCCCCCTAGTGTTAACCCCTTTCCTGCCAGTGACATTTATACAGTAATCAGTGCATTTTTATAGCTCTGATCGCTGTATAAATGTCAATGGTCCCAAAAAAGTGTCCAATCTGTCAGCCGCAATGTCGCAGTCCCGTTAAATCGCTGATCACCGCCATTACTAATAAAACTGCCATAAATCTATCCCCTATTTTGTAGACGCTATAACTTTTGCGTAAACCAATCAATATACGCTTATTGCAAATTTTTTTATTACCAAAAATATGTTAAAGAATACATATTGGCCTAAACTGATGAAGAAATTTTTTTTTCTATTTTTTTGGATATGTATTATAGCAAAAAGTTAAAAAAATGTTTTTTTGTTGTTTATAGCGCAAAAAATAAAAACCGCAGAGGTGATTACATACCACCAAAAGAAAGCTCTATTTGTGCGGAAAAAAAGGACATAAATTTTGTTTGGGTACAATGTCGCACGACCCAATTGTCAGTTAAAGCGACGCAGTTCCATAAAGGAAAAAATTGGCCTGGTCATTTAGGCTCGATTCACACCTATGCATGTTGCTTTTGAGCGTTTTTGGAGGTTTTTTTTTCATGCTTGCCACGTTTTTGAGCCGCGTTTTTGCCGCGTTTTTGCCACGATTTGCGTTTTGCGTTTTTTTTTTTTTTTTTTTTTTTTTTTTTTACAGTTTTTTTTACAGTCTAAAAAAAAATGTCAAAAAAAAAAAAAATAAAAATAAAAAAAAACGGCAAAAACGCACCAAAAACGCATCAAAAACGCTGCAAAAACGGTGCACTTGCGTTTTTGATGCTTGTCCATTGAAATCCATTACATGCAAAACGCTGCATTTTGCATGAAAAAAAGTCCCCGACCCTTTCCAAAAACGCAAAGAAACAAAAAAGCATTGATGTGAACATGTTCCATAGGAACCCATGTTAAAATGCAAAATGCATCAAAAAACGCGCTAGTGTGAATCGAGCCTAAGGGTGCAAATCTTTCCGGTCCTTAAGTGATTAAAGAGGAGTTCCACCCAAAAGTGGAACCTCCGCTTATCTGCTTCAGGTTATGTGGCTGATTAAGGTGGTAATTAAACTAGCCTCAGAACCTGTGTAATTCATGTGTGTTCGGGTTTAAAGGGATGAGGTGGCGAACCTACTCTCACTTCCTATTTTGGCTATGGGACAGGAAATTGAGGGAAATCTCACCAGAGGACACAGATCGCAAAAAAAAATCCTCACAGGGGTTATAACCCTCCCGTAGACATGATGTGGCCCGTACACACGATCCGAATATTGTACGACAGATCGCACTTTTTTCGGTTAATAGTCGCAAGTAGTTATAACCTATTCAATCACTACTTGCGGATATTAACCGAAAAAAGTTGTACTATCTGTCGTACAATATTCGGATCGTGTGTACGGGCCATAAGGGAGGGTTAGAACCCCTGTGAGGTTTTTTTTTTTATTATTTGCGATCTGTGTCCTATTGGGGAGATTTCCCTTCATTTCCTGTTCCATAGCCAAAACAGGAAGTGAGAATTGGGTCGCCACCTCATCCCTTTAAACCTAAACACATGAATTACACAGGTTCTGAGGCTAGTTTGTACTAAAGTCACGAAAATTCTCATACGACAGAAAAAAAAAAAAAAAAAAAAAACGGAAGTGATGTCATGTGTTGTAATGTATTTGTATTGTATTTTCGGACGACAACTGTACTGACTAAACGAAAATCATACGATCTGGTATCGTACGAGGAAAATTTTCGTGCTTGTCCGAATAATATTGGATGAATTGTCGAGATCGGCTCTCGATAGCTCTGTACTAACGATTCGATTATCGTACGATCGCATCGAAATCTGTATTTTTCGTCCGATTTTCGGATCGTGTGTACCGGCCTCTACTCTATGGAAGATGAAAAAAAAAAGGTTTTGCCTTTAGTTCTAATTGAAGTTATTTGAAGTTTCTATGGTATTGGACACAGGAATTGCAATTTGGTTTACTCTCCCCTAAATGTGAAAATGAAACATTTGGGAGCACAATACAAGTCCGTGTAAACACATGTATGAGAATTAATTGAGAAGGGCCATTTTAAACACATTATTAGAGTATTGTTTTAATGTGTATCCCCCCCGGGATATGAACTTGGTTCCTTCCTCGTCGTTTCCCTTTGAGTGGCGGTCTGTACCAAGTAACTAAGGGAGGTGGCACCGAGGCCCGGCCCTCCCCTGTGTGAGGCCGTGAAGTGGGCCCGTACCCCGGGGTTGGAGTAGATCTGTAGTCCGGAGAGGGGACTGACAGGAACCATGTTGTCCAGACTGCTGCGACCTGGCCGCGGCTTCCCGAGAATTTTGCTCGGTCTGGGCCTGGCCATGGCAGCGGCGAGCGTTTCGGAGAGCCCCGGGGAGGAGGACGGGCAGAGGAAAAGGAAAAGCCGGGCGGCCTACGGCACGGCCATAGATAGGAGCCGAGAGTTACTGAGGAGGGTGAAGGTAACCGAGGAGGGCCTGGGACTCCATATACTACAACTCCCAGCATGCTGTGCGGGGAACACTGCACACCTGGGCACAGTCAGTGGAGGCTCCTAATCTCCTACACACATGATGAACGCTGATAAATGGCACATTGTATGTGTGGTGAGATCATGTCTTTATATTGCCATATGTAAGCAGAGATTGCTACAACATACATGAAGTATGACTACATGTACAATCAAGTACACTAGTGATCATGCATTGATTTTATTATCTGATTGATCTGCAAATGACTGAATAGTCATAATAACCCTCCTATCCCATAGATTTAGGCCCCCTTCCAAATACTGTACACCTGCGCAGGAGTTCCATGTATCCCGTGCCATTGATTTCTATTGGGGCACAATGGATGTACAGCCACTGTCTCCTGATATGACATCGGGGGCCCTTAGCTCACATTGTCTGCATTCAGGGCCCCGCACCCACACAGATGCCATATTGGAACCAGGGGAGGCCCATCCATTAAAGCGGAGGTCCACCCTAAAAAAAATATATATATAAACACGCTCCTTAAAATACATTAAAAAACATTTGAAAACAAAAATATTTTTTACTTACCAGAAATGGCTGTTGCTAGGCAGTTCGTCCTAATCTGCCACTTCCTACTCCGCGGTGCTTGTCCTCCCTCACGTGGTCTCCTGGGAGATGGGGCACGATGTCTTCTGGGACGTGTGTGTGTGTGTGTGTGTGTGTGTGTGTGTGTCCGTGTCCCCCCCTCCCCCGTCCCAGTCGACAGGTGTCCATTAACAAAGCTCCACTGCCTGTTTCCCTTCGTTAGGATGGCGGCGCTGGCACCCAATCCGCTGGACGGATCGGCCACGGGGGGCCGACATCGCGGGCTCGCTGGACAGGTAAGTGCCCTTATTAAAAGTCAGCAGATACAGTGTTTGTAGTCGCTGAATTTAAAAAAAAAAACAAAAACGGCCGGACCTCTGCTTTTAGAGGCGCACGGGCACCATCTCCCTTATCCATGCATCCGGCCCCTTTTAGGACACAGGCGCATGGATTCCAATGTGGAGGGGCTGTTTTTTTGAAGCACCGATTAGAGCCAGAGGCTCCAGTAGGCTTCAATATAGGGTGGGCTCGGGTCGCAGAGAGTGCGTTACAACAGCAAATGAAAATTTGCTGTTGTAACATTGATCTTCCTCCCGGCCAATCAGGAAGCAGGTTTTGACACCTTTCACCTGATTGGCTGAAAGGACAGACGATCCTATTGGACACCTAGGAAGAGGAGGGGAGGACACTCAGGCCGAACAGCTGCACCACGCAGCCTGCCACCCTCCACAATGGGGTAAGTGTCGGACTGACCGGCAAACAGCGCAGGGGAGGTTGTTTGCCACCCCCCCCCCAGACAAAAATATCAGCCGCCACTGATCCCTGCATCCGTTGTGCCCCAAAAGACATCAGTGGTACAGGGATACATGGAACACCTGCGCTGGTAAATCTGGCCCTACACAGGTGTAAAGTATTGTACCCCGAGTGAACGAGGCCTAAAGCCTTGTACACACGATCAGATTGTTGGCCAAAAAAGTGTCAAATTTTTGTCCGAAGGGAGTGTGCCCGGAACTTGTCTTGCATACAAACGGTACACAATTGTCGGCCAACAAACACGAACATAGTGATGTACTACGTGGAATTTCAGCTCTTGAGCGCCACCCTTTGGGCACCTTCTGCCAATGTCGTGTTTGGTGAGCATTGACTCCGAACATGCGTGTTTGTACTTTGGACTCAGAATCAATGCTCACCAAACATGACATGCCCTAAGGGTGGTGCTCAAGAGCTGAAATTCCTCGTAGTATGTCACTACGTTCGTGTTTGTTGGCCAACAAGTGTGTACCATTTGTATGCAAGACAAGTTCAGGGCCAACGCCCCAACAAAGTCAGATGCTTTGTCTTCGGAAAATCCGTTTGTGTGTACGAGGCTTTAGTCTTTAAAGAGGAACTGCAGTCTGCTCATATAATTTCTAATAAAAAAATCTTTGCCGTTCTGAAGCTTCCCTCCAACCACTTTGCATATTATTTTATATATACTGTGATTCTGTACTTGCCAAATATGCTGCATTAATCTCCCTCCACTGAGTCTGGCTGCAGCCATTTTAACTGTGAGCAGCTAAAGCTGCTGCCTGTTCACTTCCTGGATTTACACAGAGGCACGCCTCCAGCTCTGCTGCTCTCATTGGCCCTCTTACGACTCATCCCCCCCTCCCTTCCTGACAAACACTCATGAGAGTTCGAGAGCGAGAGCTGGGCATGATGTCATAAGCCTAGGCTAATCACCAGACAAGAAACAGGAAGTGGACTCTATAAGGTATTTACTGGCAGAAAGAAAAATATTTTACTATCCAAAGTTAAAATAACAAGAGCAGAGGATTTAATAGATGATAAAAATGACTGAAGGTCCACTTTAAGTGGTTAAACTGACCTCATTTACAGATCATAGTTCATTCCTTTGATCTAAAAGAACCAAATGATAAATGTTTCTCTTTATCTCTCAGCGCTGAGCAGTGTTGTGAAAAACTTTGCCGGCTGCTTTTTTTTTTTTCTTTTTCTTTCTTTTTGACAGTTCTGAGCAGAGAACGGCTCTGCACTTGTTACATGAATTGTAGAAATGCCGGATTAAGATCGTGAGGGGGTTGAATCGAGATCGCAATTTTTAATTTTTTTAATTTTCTTTTAACAATTGCACATCGTGCAGCTCTAGTGTATGGCCACCATAAGAGAGGCCAGCTTGGCCAGGGTTCTGTCAACTCTAATTTTTATCTGTGCTGGAAGAAATGGATGGAGATCAGGTATGTTTGGATCCTAGCCCCCATTCACATTGACTACAGCTTTGGAATTGTGTGACTTCTTCATCTGAAATCGCACAATTTCAAAGCTGCATGTCAGTGCGACTTCTGTGCAACTTTGAAGACATCTGTGTGGCTTCATGCACAGATGTCTATTCAAGTCACACCCAAAATCACCA
This sequence comes from Lithobates septentrionalis, assembly GCA_037952835.1. Taxonomy (NCBI): domain Eukaryota; kingdom Metazoa; phylum Chordata; class Amphibia; order Anura; family Ranidae; genus Lithobates; species Lithobates septentrionalis. The sequence goes on along the minus strand of JBBDGP010000795.1, from coordinate 1,809,510 downwards.
AAAGTAGTGCAATTACTACTTTTTTCAAATCGATGCAGCACTAAAAAGTCGGCGTTGCACCCATTTGAATAGTGTGATTGCTGGCAATAGGATGCGACTTGTCATGAGATTTGACATGTGAAATTGTATGACAAGTCGCTCCAATGTGAGTTCTCTCTATAGGAAGCTGTTACTGCACACTGCCAATCGTAACCGGCCGAGGCGTTCCGCGCTCCAGAGCCGCACACATACAAGGGTGTGTATACACTGTGGGGGCAGACAATGCCTCAGTCGCTTATGATTGGTGGTGCGCAGTGACAAGTTCCTGGCAGGATAGGTCAGGCAGGTTTGGATTAGGATATGAACAGGCTTATGCTCATCCTTGATGAAGATTCCCTGGAGGCATTAAATGACTGGCACCAGGCTGAAGTGAGCTTCGCTTTTTTTGTACCCCATGGGGGACAATTATCTGGCAGTTAAAGCTGAATAAAAAAGGATTGATTTCCTGTGTACAGACCTCATTGGCTAGGCTTGATTTGGTTAGGGCACATTGACACTTTGCCATGGTGGTGTGTTGCGTTAAGGCAGCCTAATTAAATGAATAGACCAACGCACTAGAATGAGCAAAAAAAAAAAAAAAATCAACAATTTGCAATGCAGCACACCACAATACACATTAGAGAGTTGCCGTACATTGTGGCATATTGTGATGAATGTGTGTCGAAGGCACACTGGAGTGTAATTCTTTCTCAAAGTGGGGTTATTTCTATAAGTAGGAGCACTTCTGACTCTGCACTTCAGCGAATGCACAAAGTGAAGGAACACAAGAAAACGATTTGAAAAATACCACACAGACTATAGGTGACCTTGTTTACACACTTGGCTCTTCCTCCCCCTTTTAAAATGCACTGTCTACCACTCTTTCTGACAGCTGTGTCCTCTATCCTTAACCACTTCAAAACCAGCCTCGTTTTGGATTTTAGGTGTTTAAGAGTTTAAAACAGGTTTTTTTGCTAGAAAATTACTTAGAACCCCCAAACATTATATATTGTTTTTTTTCTAACACCCTAGAGAATAAAATGGCGGTCATTGCAATACTTTTTTTTGCACCGTATTTGCGCAGCGGTCTTCTAAGCGCACTTTTTTTGGAAAAAATTCACTTTTTTGAAAAAAAAAATAAGACAACAGTAAAGTTAGCCCAATTTTTTTTTATATTGTGAAATATAATGTTACGCCAAGTAAATTGATACCCATCATGTCACGCTTTAAAATTGCGCCCGCTCGTGGAATGGCGTCAAACTTTTACCCTTAAAAATCTCCATAGGCGACGTTTAAAAAATCCTACAGATTGCATGTTTTGCGTTACAGAGGAGGTCTAGGGCTAGAATTATTGCTCTCACTCTACCGGTCGCGGCGATACCTCACATGTGTGGTTTGACCACCGTTTTCATATGCGGGCGCTACTCACGTATGCGTTCGCTTCTGCGCGCGAGCTCGTCGGGACAGGGCGCTTTAAAAAATTTTTTTTTTTTTTTTAATTATTTATTTTACTTTATTTTATTTATTTTTTCACTGTTTTTTTAAAAAAAAAAATTTGGATCACTTTTATTCCTATTACAAGGAATGTAAACATCCCTTGTAATAGAAAAAAGCATGACAGGTCCTCTTAAATATGAGATCTGGGGTCAAAAAGTCCTCAGATCTCATATTTAGACTATAATGCAAAAAAAAAAAAAAAAAAAAAAAAAAAGTCGTTTAAAAAATGACACAAAATAAATTGTGCCTTTAAGAGAAGTGGGCGGAGCCGTCGTAATGACGTCGCTCCGGCCGTCACATGGTATAGAGACGGGTGGGGGCCATCTTGGCCTCACTCGTCTCAGTACCGAGGAAGTGAAAGGACCCGATCGCCTCCGCCGTTACCGACGGCTCCGGTAAGCGGCGGAGGGTGCGGGAGAGCGGCGGGAGGGGGGGTGGCACCTCTCCCGCCGCCGATAACGGTGATCTCGCGGCGAACCCGCCGCATAGACCACCATTATCGTGTGTAGAATCGCCGGCCCTAAAGATGGATACCTCGGTTGTGGCAGCAGCTGCTGCCGTTACCGAGATATCCATCTTTAAAACACAGGACGTCAATATACAGTGGGCGGTCGGGAAGCGGTTAACCACTTCAGCCCCGGAAGATTTGGCTGCTCAATGACCAGGCCATTTTTTGCGATACAGCACTGCGTTGTTTTAACTGACCATTGCGCAGTCATGCGATGCTGTACCCAAACAAAATTGCATCCAAACAAATCTGAAAAACAGCTGTGCTCTTGAGCGCCTGGCATAAGAAAAAGTCCCAGAAAGATTTCAGCCTGTATAAATCTGCCCTCCAAAAATACAATTCCAGCCTCCTCACTGCCAAGCAGACCTATTTCATCTCTCTCATTAACACCTTATCCTGTCCCCGTCCACTCTTCTCTACCTTCAACTCTCTACTTCGTCCTCCACTGCCTCCACCCACCAACTCACTCACTGCCCAGGAGATCGCCAATCACTTCAAAAAGAAGATTGATACAATTTGTGAGGAGATCTCTACTGTTCAGATAACCTCCACGCTTTACACTTCATGCCCACAGGTACAATCATTACTTCCCTCTTTCAACCCCACCACTATAGATGAGGTTGCTAAACTACTTGCTAATGTCCACGTTACCACCTGTCCTCTAGATCCTGTTCCCTCACAAATGCTACATTTACCCTCTAGCTCTATTCTACACTCTCTAACCCACATCATCAATCTCTCCCTCTCTTCTGGCATCTTCCCCAACTCTCTAAAACATGCACTTGTCATACTTAAAAGCCATACTTATAAAGCCCTCACTGGACCCATCCAATCTTAACCTACACCCCATCTCCTTGCTCCCCTTTTTATCCAAACTCCTTGAACGTCTGGTCTAAAACTGACTGAGCGACCACCTTGCTGATAATAACCTTCTTGATCCCCTTCAGTCTGAATTGCCTCCTCAACACTCCACAGAAACTGCTCTGCTAAAACTAACAAACGATCTACTAAAAAAACCAATGGACACTATTCTGTACTCCTACTCCTGGACCTCTCTGCTGCCTTTGATACGGTTGACCACCCCCTCCTCCTCAAAAAAACTCCACGCCTTTGGTCTCCATGACTGTAATCTTCGCTGGTTCTTTTCCTACTTATCCAGTCGCAACTTTAGCGTTACTTACAATTCTACCTACTCCTCTCCTCTTCCTTTCTCTGTTGGGGTCCCCCAAGGTTCTGTTCTTGGACCTCTCCTATTTTCAATCTACACCTCCTCCCTGGTCAGCTGATACCATATCAGCTGACATATCAGTGTGATGACAGAGGACCCTCCTCCCTGGGTCAGCTGATCCAATACCATCTGTACGCTGATGACACTCAAATCTATTTTTCTACCCCTCAGCTCACTCCTTCAGTCTCCTCACGTATCACTTATTTATCACACCACTTCCTCAAACTTAATCTATCCGAAACTGAATTTATCATTTTTCCTCCCCCCACGTGCCTCTTCCCCTGATCTCTCTGTCAAAATCGATGGCGCAGCTATAAGCCCATCCCCACATGCTAAGGTCCTAGGTGTAATTCTGAACTCTCCATGTCCAATCACTGTCCAAATCTTGCCGGCTCGACCTCTGCAACATCTTCAAAATACGCCCCTTTCTAACCCATGACACTAAAAAGCTCCTAATTCACTCCCTGGTCATCTCTCGCCTCGACTACTGCAACTCCCTCCTGATTGGCTTACCTCTACATAGTCTATACCCCCTTCAATCCATCTTGAATGTTGCTGCCAGGCTCATCTATCTTACCAATCGCTCTGTGTCTGCTACTCATCTCTGTCAATCCCTCCACTGGCTCCCGCTCACCCAACAAATTAAATTCAAAATACTAACAACTACTTACAAAGCCATCCACACCTCTGCCCCCAGCTACATCACTGACCTAGTCTCTAAATACCAACCTAATCGTTCTCTTCATTCTTCTCAAGACCTCCTGCTCTCTAGCTCCCTAATCACCTCCTCCCATGTTTGCCTCCAGGACTTTTCTAGAGCCTCTCCAATCCTATGGAACTCCTTACCCCAATCTGTCCGATTTATCTCCAACTCTATTAGCTTTTAGACGATCCCTGAAAACCCTCCTCTTCAGAGAAGCCTACCCTACCCACACCTAACAACTCTATTTTCTTTTTCTCCATCTGATCATCCCCCACCACTGTTACCTTTTGTTCCACTTGACCCTTCCTTCTAGATTGTAAGCTCTAATGAGCAGGGCCCTCTGATCCCTCCTGTATTGAATTGTATTGTAACTGTACTGTTTGCCCCATGTTGTAAAGCACTGCGCAAACTGTTGGCGCTATAGAGATCCTGTATAATAATTATAATAATAATTGTAAATGAATGGCACTGCGACACGTAAACCCCTGTAACATTCGATACTAACACATTGAAACAGAGAACTGTAAGTGAGCCGTAAAGCTTATGTATATATGATGGTGCATCAGACATGACCAGGTGACCACATCATATTCTCACAGTATGTTCTGTGAAGCCACAGTGTGTAATTTACCAACAAGTGTGGTCTGCTATGGAATGTATGCTCCAGTGTGCAAGTATATACCAGCTAAGAGGTGGCGTGCCTGAAATAAATTATTTTCTCCCAGTCTTTTTAGGTTTGCCCGCCACTGTTACCGGTAGCTTTTTACATGTGCACCTCATGTGGACACAACAACCCTTGAAGTATGTACTGATATTGAAAGTGACTGTGAAAAAACAGAACCTAAGCAAGCCCTCGCACATGTTGTAGTGGGGCCATGATCGGGACATCTGCAGATATGTCTGCTGTGGCTGTGACACAATCGCAGCACATGATCACATGCTGCTGCTCGGACAGTTTTAGTTAGGGTTATCCCGGTTCCATTTTTAAGTGGTTGTAAAGGCTAAGGCTCCATGTGTTTTTTACATAAGCTCAAAAAAAGCTAAAAAAAAGCGCTGGATGAAAAATGCAAGTTCTAGTAGCATTTTTTTTTTTTTTTTTAGCGTTTTTGCAGTACATTAAGAGAAAAAAAGACAAATAAAAAAAAAGGTGTTAGGAGCATTCAGTTTTTACTGCTGAAAAGACGCTCCAAAAAAAACTCTACAAAAACTATTTTTTTATGTGCTCCTAGATGCTGAAGCTCAAAAAATGCTAATAGCCTAAAGTAGTGTGTATAGACACATAGGATAACACTACTTAGCTTCTTGGAGCTTAAAAAAACACTAGTGAGCATGGAGCCTAAATCTGCAGATAAAAATCTGCAGAAAATCTAATAGTGTGTATGGGGCTTAAGTAAGGCCTGTAACTGTCAGTGTGCATGAACCCTATAAGTGGCCCTGTCACTGTGAGGTCCAAAGAAAACTTAAAGCAGACCATCGGTCATTTTTTTTAAACTTTCCATCTATTAAGGCCCCATGCACACTGGACGCTAAAATAATGTTATAGAAACACCAGTAGCTTTGCAATGAGTCTTTCAACGTTATTTAACGTTTTTGCAATAGCGTTTATTAGTGTTTTTCAGCGTTAGCATTTGGTTAGCGTTTTTTTTTTCAGTGGATCAAAAACGCTGGTGAGCCACGTTTTTGAGCGTTTATCAGCGTTTGCCGTTTTTTGAGGTAATTTGAACGCAATTTTCGGGCGTTCAGAAAAAAGCCCATAAACTCCACTGCTCATTAAAGCTGAAAAACGTCCATGTGTGCATAGGCATATAGACATAGAGTGAAGTTTATAGGCTTTTAAAAAAATGGCCAAACTCCAATAAACTGCAGTTTATCAGCTCCAGCGTGCATTGAGGCTAAATCTTCTGCCCTTGTTGTTTTAACTTTGGATAGTAAAACATTTTTTTTTTCTGCCAGTAAATACCTTTTATACAGCCCACTTCCTGTTTCTTGTCTGGAAAGCCTAGGCTTATAATCTCTCTCCCTCTCCCTCGCCCTCTCTCTCGCCCTCTCGCTCTCCCCCTCTCTCCCTCCCATATCAGTGTTTATATAAAATAATATGCAAAGTGGTTGGAGGGAAGCTTCAGAATGGCAAAGATGTTTTTATTACAAATTATGTGAGCAGACTGCAGTTCTTCTTTAGGCTCGATTCACACCTATGCATGTTGCTTTTGAGCGTTTTTGGAGGTTTTTTTTTTCATGCTTGCCACGTTTTTGAGCCGCGTTTTTGCCGCGATTTTGCCGCGATTTGCGTTTTTTTTTTTTTTTTTACATTTTTTTTACAGTCTTAAAAAAAATTACAAAAAAAAAAAAAAAAAAAAAAAAAACGGCAAAAACGCACCAAAAACGCATCAAAAACGCTGCAAAAACGGTGCACTTGCGTTTTTGATGCTTGTCCATTGAAATCCATTACATGCAAAACGCTGCATTTTGCATGAAAAAAAGTCCCCGACCCTTTCCAAAAATGCAGAGAAACAAAAAGGCATTGATGTGAACATGTTCCATAGGAACCCATGTTAAAAAATTCCCGTGCATTTCTGCAAAATGCATCAAAAAACGCGCTAGTGTGAATGGAGCCTAAATCCCTGGAATTCATAGCGAGGGTCTGATGCACCCTTTAGAATTCTAATGCTCCTCCACATGACAAATGTCATTAAAAAATATATATTAGGGCTTATTTTCAGGCAGGGGATTCCTTATTTGTCTCCTGTCTTCTCCCCCCCCCCCCCCCCCCCCTGTCAGCTCAGGAGTCAGCATCTATGTAATCCCCAAAATAAACCCTAGTTAACCACTTCAGCCCTGAAAGGATTTACCCCCTTAATGACCAGGCCATTTTTTGTGATGTGGCACTGCGTTGCTTTAACTGACAATTGAGTGGCCATGCGACATTGTACCCAAACAAAATTGACGTCCTTTTTTCCCACAAATAGAGCTTTCTTTTGGTGGTATTTGATCACCTCCTGCGGTTTTTATTTTTTGCGCTATAAACAAAAAAAGAACGACAATTTTTTGGAAAAAAAGCTATTTTAGGTGTTAGGTGTGTCGTAGGGAGGGGGTTTCTACCTGTGGGGGGAGTGGGCTGACTGGGAGTAGAGAGAGAGAGAGATCACTGTTCCCGATCACTAGGAACAGATGATCTCTCTCTACTCCCGTCATTGGGGATCTGTTTACATTGACAGATCCCTGTTCTGGCTGTCTGTGGAGCAGTCGCGGGTGACCGGCCGGACATTGTGGAGGCTGGCCATGAGCATTGGCTCCGTCGAAGCGCTGTGGGCGCACCTGCTATAGCTATTAAACGGACCGACGTACAGCTACAGCGAGTCACGCAGCCGAGCCAATCTGCTGCAGCCAATGATGAGGAACTAATGTCTCAGCTTCCCCATCAGGTGCTGCCCACCGCAGCGTCATTGGTTGTTAGGAGGCTGTCGACTGTGAAGTGTGACATAGAGAGGGTAGCAGCAGCAAATATGCTGCTCTGCCTGTCTCTGTACATCAATTTAGAGTAGATCTTAATTATCTTCAGCTTAGTTATCTAAAAACTGGAGGTAATTATTTGAATTTGGTGCATTAATGGCACTATTAAGAACTACCTGAATCTGCTGCATGTATCAATAAAGTTGCCGAATTGGGCAACAGAGATTTTTGAATTTGGCGAAGGCCATAGCATCAAAAAAACTCTCCTTATTTCTTTGTTGAATTTCCTCAAATGTCTATTTCCACTTTTGCAGCCAAATTGGTATAACACTAATGCCCCGTACACACGGTCGAACATTGATCGAACATTCCGACAACAAAATCCTAGGATTTTTTCCGACGGATGTTGGCTCAAACTTGTCTTGCATACACACGGTCACACAAAGTTGTCGGAAAATCCGATCATTCTGAACGCGGTGACGTAAAACACGTACATCGGGACTATAAACGGGGCAGTAGCCAATAGCTTTCATCTCTTTATTTATTCTGAGCATGCGTGGCACTTTGTGCGTCGGATTTGTGTACACACGATCGGAATTTCAGACAACGGATTTTGTTGTCGGAAAATTTTATAGCCTGCTCTCAAACTTTGTGTGTCAGAAATTCCTATGGAAAATGTGTGATGGAGCCTACACATGGTCGGAATTTCCAACAACAAGGTCCTATCACAAATTTTCCATTGGAAAATCCAACCATTTGTACAGGGCAATAGAGCACGTAGAGCTCATGTGCAATACAGCTTCTAAACTTGAGTTTAGGAGCTTTTGCCTTTTTATTTCCAAAGCTCTTAAACTGAACTCTGTGTCCATGTACACGTAGGCTTTTACAAGAGTTTAGAAACTGCTGCTCTCCTGAATGCAGAAGAATCATGTTCAGGATAGGAATGATTTGACTGCGAGCCGCAAAATCGCAGTGCCATTTTGCCACTTTTTGTGTTTTCCCGAAGTCGGCGGTCAACCTAGTCTGTGTACGTGAGCCCTGATTTTACATTTGTTGCATGTTCTCAATCACATGGCATAACTTAAAAACATATTTTAAAATTGTTTCTTATGATACTACTCCCTTTTTTTTTTTTTTTTTTAAACTTCAGCATTGAAAAGTCCTACTTAGTGGATGTAAACCGGATTCATGAAATTTGGGCTGGGCACATATATCTGCAGTGTTTTGTTTATCTCTCTTTGAAGCTCTAAGTTCTCTGTCACCTTGGGGAGGATGCTATAAATTAGGGCTGCGGATATTAACAATTAATTCCTCGATTAATCGTTAATTTTTTTGATCGATCAAAAGACAGTGTTCTGTCTATCACACGAGCTGATCTAGGAGGAGGGCGGGACTTTTCTCACAGCGCGGCCAAAGTTTTCACACTCGGCTCCGAGACACACAGCGGGAGATGCCCGCAGACTGTGTAATCCAGGAACAGGCACTGACTACAGTGAGACTGCGATTATGGGCACGTTGAGACTGCGATTATGGGCAGGGCGAGGCTGCGATTATGGGCAGGGCGAGGCTGCGATTATGGGCAGGGCGAGGCTGCGATTATGGGCAGGGCGAGGCTGCGATTATGGGCAGGGCGAGGCTGCGATTATGGGCAGGGCGAGGCTGTGATTATGGGCATGGCGAGGCTGCGATTATGGGCACGGTGAGGCTGAGTTTAAGACGTGTGATGTCCTAGCCATGCCCCGCTATGTCCGGCTTTGGCCGTTGCCATAACAACGGTGCTAAATCAGCTAAAAGTAGTTGAATCTGTCTGTGCATTTATAATTAATCAAAATTAGTTGATTAATCGATTAAAAAAAATCGATTAATCGAACACGAATATTTTAATCAGTAACAGCCCTACTATAAATAGATTAGCACTGAGCTGAACAATTCAAGGAACAGAGCTGAAAGTCTCTACATATGAGGATGGGGGGGGGGGGCCTTTCCCCCAATCAGCTGTCTTGGCTATATGCCCAGACTTCACTGCAGTGGTAACTAGGAAGACAGAGTATCCTAACACAATGTGCACTTTCTAAAGAATATATAAAGATGTAGACAGCACATATACATGTAAAACGTATGTCGGGAGATTTGTTTAATCTCTGTATCATCTGAGGCTGTTCACTTCACTGGGTATTTACATCCACTTTGATAATGAGGGCTGGTGAGCTGTGTTTGCCATAATTAGAGCAGCATTAAACCCAAAAGCAACCTTTTATTATATTGTAGCTTACCAATTCTTAGATGTGATGACTCCATAACTTCTTTCTTTTTTTTTTTTTAGGCTTTTTTTCCCTTTTTATGTTAACCTGGTAATACAACTAGTAAGTCTGTTGTTTTTCAAAAAAACAAGTTCCCCTGTAAATGTAGCAGTTAGAGGGTTAAGACAAACCATTTACCACTGACAGGGGTGCTTACAATGATCCGCTTTGATTTATGTAAAACCTTTATCCCAAATGGGAAAAAAAATGTTTGCTATAACAGTCTATAAAGTGTTAGCTGGAGTTTGGTTTCAGTTTGTTAGTGTATTTAAATCTGCTACTACATCTAAGCCTCCCCTCCTCCCCAGACTGACAATGCTGCTGTCCAAAGGTACCCCTGTTCTTCTTCATCCAGAGTGGGGGCACTCTAATACAAGAGTTGGGTTACTGGCCAGATCACCAGGTGAAAACAGAGGGTGGTGGGGGGGGAGCCTAAAAAAAGACTAATGCAGCCACTATGATTGCTAAGCTGCATTAGAAGTTGCAAACTAGATATGAACACTGTCTGTTTCAACAAAGTGTTAAATGGGTAGTAAACAGCGCATTTTGATTTTTACCTACAGGTAAGCTTATATTGAAGCTTACCTGCCTGGTAAATGAATATCTCCTAAAGGTGCACCGCTTAGGAGATATTCGTTTGTATGGCAGCTGGTGGCATCACTGGCGCATGCGCTCTGAAGGCATACCCGTGCTGTTCCTTCAGAGCTCCGTGCCGTGACTCCTGCGCATGCGTGGGAGTGATATCGCGCCTCGGCCATTTAAGTGGCTGCAGCCCGCAAACCTAGAAGGAAGAACGGGTGAAGATGGAAGCCTCTGCAGCGGTGACAGCGTGCCGCTGGAGGGCTTTGTTTCAAGGTAAGTCTTTCATAATATGCTAGTATACAAACATATAATGGGGTTTTCTCAAAACTGACTGCGAAACTGGAAACAAAATATTGCATACCTACATTTCTGGCCACATGTGTGTTTAAAACTTGGCCATGTTGCTGATTCCCTGCATCATCAGTGACGTCATCCATGTGGTGTTGCTCCTTTTATTGTCCAGTCAGCAGGATAAGGTTCTTGATCTCAAAGTATATCTCAAATTGTAAAAAAAAAAAAAATCTCCTTTTTCATTAAACTGAACTGAGGGGTTAAACGCTGTGTCTCCTCCTGAAAACAGATAATGAGAAGATGAAAGGGGCATGGATGGCAATTCTAACCACTTTTATTTTTACAGATGATGGCTTTCATTGAGAAACAGACAAAGCTTCTATTATTTCTCTAATATGGCAACACACAAAGTTACTGTGTTCAGAGAACCTTGGTACCTTGTAGAAGTTTAATGAAGGTCACAAATAAGGAATAAATATGTGGACAATTCTACCTGTTTAGAGAGAGCTATGAAATCAAACATTTTATATCGCTTTTTTGATCTGTATTTTTTTTTTTTTTTTTGCTCTATTTGTCCATTCGCGGCTAAATAGTCTCTTTCAGTCCATGAGTCCTCTTTAGGGTTGCACATATTGGGTATTTTAAACCATGGTTTCATCACTATTACCAATTAATGTGTAGTTACTTTAAAATGATAATAAAGCTTTGTTTTAATTTTTTATTAAACAAACCTGCTATACTTGCCTTCTCTGTGTAATAGTTTTGCACAGAGCAGCTCCGATCCTCCTCTTCTCTGGTCCCCCTCCGGGGCTTCTCCCCCTTGAGCAGTGCCCCCAGAGAAAGTCCCTTTCCCCTGGGGGCACCGCTGCATGCTTGCTTTCGAGTTGCTGCTGTATGCCATATAATAGAGCCACGGCTCGGCCCCGTCCCCGCTCTCTCCTCATTGGCTCACAGGCTCTGTCAGCCAATGAGGAGGGAGTGTCTCCATACAGCCGAGGCTATCATGAACATCGCTAGTTTGGGGGGGGCACAGGTAAGGATTGGGGGGAGGGGGCGCTGCACGTAGAAGGTTTTTTACCTTCATGTATAGAATTCAGCCTTTAGAACCACTTTAATGGCTCCTTGAGACAAATTGACACTGTTTGCTTGTGATGTCTTCAGTACCATTAGATATCTGTGCATCGCCAGACATAACCAGCTCTGCCAAAAACACCAGCAGTAATATCTAAGGAAGTCCACCTGAAAGACATTAAAAATAGGAGAGAGTGTTTCCCAGTCTCATAAGGGTTAAAAGATAAAGTGGGATTATATATTTTAACAGTTATTTATACCTAATACACTCAGGTAAAATAATGCATATTTTTGCCAGGGACCAAGAGAGCTCGTAAATAATTCTACATCTGCACATAAATGTTTTAAAAACCTTCATTGTGTGTATAGTATGCAGTTATATATGGGCATGGAGGCAACCATATTTGCTCAGTATGTTTTACTGCTGTTTTTCAGCTTAACAACTTTTGAGATAAGATATTAGCAGCATGGGAAACGCATTTCTTTTCAGTGTGTCGGCCCACTCATGGACATGCATTGTGGTAAGCCGCACATTCCCTTTATGCCAGCAATTCGTCCATTTCCCTTAAAAGAGGAGTATAGCCAAAGCTATATTGGCTGTACTACTCCTGGGGATCACAGTAGTGCAGTTGGTTCTGCACTCCTGTGACCTATTTTCAGCTGACAGTGGGCTAAAATCCACTGTCGGCTCATGTCACTTAGCTGGTCCAGGCTCGGGGAAAGCTCCTGACTTTACAGTCGGGATCCACCCAGATGACTGGACAGGCAGCTGGCTCTGCCTCTCAGCGAGTCGCAGGGCGACTGAGCGAGCCATTCCCTCCCCCTCCACAATCTGGTACGCTAGTTAGCACTAGAGGAGCAGAGAGCCGAAGACTGACAGTCACTGCTTCTCTGTTCGCTGAAGACTGAGAGCGATTAGCGTTCTTTGAACACTCAGTCTTATGCCGGCCATACACAGTGCAAATTAGCTAGATTTCCCCCATCAACACAGACAATGTTGACAGGGTGAATTCCACCTGCTGAGACATTGTATTCTTCTGGTGGGGACAGCTTCCCAGAAGACAGTGATTTATTGCTAGTGGCTATACCAGTCGCTAACGATAATCGCATGTAAGATCCGACAGGCTGGTTGTTCTCAAGCTGATTGATCAATTGATCGGCTTGGTACATTCAGCCTGCCCATACGTGGTTCAAATATATCAGCAGAATTGGTTCAGCAGGAACTGGCCGAGATTCAAACTGTTTATGACTGACCTTAGAAGCAGTGGGGACAGATGCAGCATCGGATTGATGCTGCAACCACCTAGGTGAGTATAAATCTTTTTAGAAAACCCCATACTTCTCTTTTAAACTTACAAGTTTCATTTATGATATAACTGACAACAATACAGTATACTTTTCCTTTTTAGCAGTTGTAAGATGTTTCATGGTCTTCCCAGTCATGTGACCACTGTTTCAGGCTGTCACAATGATCATGTGATCAGGAGCCCATCCTACCAGCTCTTGATTGTTGCTGTGTGACCAGGAGCTTTCGGTGACAACGTGGTCACAGTGCTGGGGGCATGCAATTAATAATTATTTGCTCCTCTTTATCTTTCTCCTCCTCTTGTGGGAACAGCAGTTATAAGATGACAGTCTTTTCATGATGTGGGTACCTTTTCTGAAAAAGGACTTGCTAAAGCAGGGGTCTCCAAACTATGGCCCTCCGGTTATTTAGGAACAACAATTCCCGTTATGTCTGTGAATGTCAGAGTTTAGCAATGCCTCGTGGGACGTGTAGTTCTGCAACAGCTGGAGGGCCGTAGTTTGAGATCCCTGTGCTAAAGGATACTTTTTTGTTTTGTGACTTTAAGCTGATTTATTTTGATTTTTTTTCATGTAGGATGAGGTTGGATCTCCAGGAATAGTGGTGGGTGTGTCTGTGGATGGTGAAACTGTTTGGACAGAAGGTAAGTGTGTCTGGAATACTACTCTTCTAATTTATGAATGATCTGCGCATTATGTAAGAGGTGATAGTCTGGAGACAAATTTCTCTAATCCCTTTGTGTGCACAAAACACAATTTCAATAGCGTTTTCTGTTATGAAAATAAACTGCTTTAAAAATAAGCTACACAAAGCTCATTTGTTTTCATGCTGGTGTATCATGGAACCTCAAAGATAATTTGCACTTGCAGTATCTTATATTTCATATTTAGTTTGGTTGCAAAAATGTGTTATTGTCCTGATCAGATATTTATGTTGTCAGTGTAAATACTTTTAAATCTAGGTTATAATGGTTTTGTTTATTTTCCCCAGCCAGCCAGTGACATCCTACATAATGTACATTTAATGTACATTGTCTTTGTATAAAAGACATTCTGATCACTGAGACAATGGGGTTTGATATACTAAAGGAGTAGAGCGCGATTACCTTGCAAAGTGAATTTTCACTTTGGAAGAGAATTTTCTCTTAAGCTGGCCAATCATTATACACATTTATTGTTCAATTTCCTTTAGATTTACGTTTAACTATGTAGTGCAAGGGCCTGTCTGATTGCATTCAAATTGAAAGTGTTTAGATTTGACCTCATATTATATGGTTTTGGTAAATAGGAAAATGCTACAAGAAAATTGTATGATGTATGGGCCATCCTTAGCTTAATGAAGGCTGATTGAAGTATGCGGCTGTTTAATACATTCGCTAAGCTAAGTGAAAATTTCCTTGAAATGCGAGCAAGTAAACAGTCTATACTCCCTTTAGTAGATCAACCCCAATGACTAAATAAAGACTAGTGTGCAATCCCAGCCTGTATAATTCTTCATAAATCTGACTTTTTTTAAAGCATGGCTGTATTTATACAAAAATCAAGTTCAAGATCAGGCAATAGACAGCAAATGCTTACTTTGTATAGCAGCTATTCTGTTGCTTTGCATATAATGTTCACAGCCTCCCCTGTCGCTGCAGCTTAGGAGTAATGGGCTGGTACTGCCTAAGGCTGTCACTGATTTTGAATAAGCAAGTCAGAAATTCTGATCGAATTATGTGTTTATGTGTTTAGTGACTCAAAAAGTATTGAAGCCTGTGGATTAACATGGAAGTCAGGCAACTTGCATTTTCAGAATCAGTGATCATAAGCTGCATTTACATTTACTGTGTGTATATGTGTGTATATATATATATATATATATATATATATTCCCAACCTTTTGTTTTATCATAACCTCAAATAATATATTTGTAGGTGCAGTTTTAAAGGGTGTTTGATCCCAGTAACTGGATTGTCACTTGACATCTTTGACCTTTGGGGATCATACAAGATAAACCAGAGGCTGTTGGTCTTTGTCACTAATTTACATGACAAATGCTTTTTGTGGATTGGCATTAGGGTTACACTTAAGCCTAGTACAAACGGGCCGAATGTCGTGCGGCAATCGGCCAGTGTGTATTGCAGCCAGTCTGTAGAGCACTGTGGTAGTTCATTGATTCCACCTGTCAGAATGTATCGGCTTCCTCCTATGAGGTACGAGGAAGCAGAAACACTGACAGGTCTGCAGTGGTCCTGCATGCCCTCAGCGATCTGCTGATTGCTGGTGCAATGCTTTAGGCTCGATTCACACCTATGCATGTTGCTTTTGAGCGTTTTTGGAGGTTTTTTTTTCATGCTTGCCACGTTTTTGAGCCGCGTTTTTGCCGCGTTTTTGCCGCGATTTGCGTTTTTTTTTTTTTTTTTTTTTTTTTTTACAGTCTAAAAAAAAATGTAAAAAAAAAAAAAAAAAAAACGGCAAAAACGCTGCAAAAACAGTGCACTTGCGTTTTTGATGCTTGTCCATTGAAAACCATTACATGCAAAACGCTGCATTTTGCATGAAAAAAAGTCCCCGACCCTTTCCAAAAACGCAAAGAAACAAAAAAGCATTGATGTGAACATGTTCCATAGGAACCCATGTTAAAAAATTCCCGTGCATTTCTGCAAAATGCAAAATGCATCAAAAAACGCGCTAGTGTGAATCGAGCCTTACAGGCTCCTGCAATAAAAAATAATAAATGCACATTTTTTTTACCTGCAAAAAATTTACATTTTATAATTTATTTTATTTTTTGTGAACTTTAGAGCAGTGGTCATCAACCCTGTCCTCAGGGCCCACTAACAGGCCAGTTTTGCAAGATAACTGAAATACATCACAGGTGATATCATTTGCTGCTCAGTGATTGCAGTATTCTAGTCTGCATCTCCCCAAGGTAATACATAAAACCTGGCCTGTTAGTGGGCCCTGAGGACAGGGTTGATGACCACTGCTTTAGAGCTCTTCTAGGAGTAGAGGTTATCACATGACATTTTTGACATTTTTATCACATGACATTTTTAGCAGCCACTCTGCAGCATCTCCCTGTAGTATTATCAGTGGATGGAGGAGATTACGCATTACTAGCATTTTGCATCTGCAGATTTGACAATTTAGTTTATTTGTTCTGTTCTTCTGCACTGGTAAGGCAGAGTGAATATACACATATATGGCACATACATACTGTACATTCGCTAATATGCTGATACACCTTCACACATGCTCTCATACTGTGTACACATTTAAACATACATTGATGCAGAACTATCACAGCCTCTTCACTGCAGTCCTGGGTGTGAGCGGAGTAGATGGGGGGGTACTCAATTTAATGCTTCTGTTGCAGTCAGAAATTTAGCATGACGGAACCTTCCCTGCTACATCATAGCATGGCTCCCTCCCCAGGACACAAAAGAATGCCCCTTAAAGCGTTTGTCAACCCAAAAAAAAATATTTTGATTCTGGTCCCTTAAAGCGGTTGTATACCCGCTGGCTTTTTTTTTTTTTTTCCCCCAACACCTGCAAGGGAAAAGGCATAATGAGCTAGTATGCACCGCATACTAGCTCATTATGAGATACTTACCTTAGAACGAGGCGCCTGCATCTCACCCTGTCCACGCCGAGGGAGCTGACATTTTCCCTCGGCGTGTCTTCCGGGTATCACGGCTCCGGCGCTGTGAGTGGCTGTAGCCACGATGTCGTCACTCCCGCGCATGCGCGCGGGAGACTTCTGTCCAGCAAGCTCCGGAGTTTGCCGGGCTGTCAGCCGAGAATCCCCTGTGCGCATGCGCCGCTGCAGTCAGCGGCTCATTGCGAGGGAAATATCTCCTAAACCGTACAGGTTTACCTGTAGGTAAAAGTTAAAAAAAAAAGTATACAACCGCTTTAAAGCAGATTACACAGCACAGCGCTTGTGCTATGTAATCTGACACCCTCTAAACTGTAAAAAAAAAACCCCTAAACCTACCACTTCCTGTATGCCCTCTCTAAACAGACCAAGATAACCAGGGCAGCGCCGCCCTGATCACCGTGGTCAAAGTGCCTCCCTCCGTGATAGGCTGCCTGCTCTCTGTTCTACGCTCTCCCCCATCACTCCCCTCCTTCCTGTCTGTCAGCGTCCTCTCTGTCTGTCTCCGGCCCAGCCCCACCCCCCCCGCCGCCATTATTGTAATAATAGAATATTACATTTTTCACTGCCAGCCCCTCTATTAGAGGCTAGCATAGCACACTGTGTAAGTTACACAAAATATAGCAGTGCAGCGCTCATTACAGGTCAAATGTATACACATAAAATGTACATGTTAAACGTACATAAATAAAACGCATGAGGCAAAGTCCCAAAAAGTAAAGCTGCCCACTTGCAGAAGGGGGATCCCTCAGTTGGCAAGGAAAGGGTGCAGTGATAGGATAAAATTGTATTCGTTGTATCACCACCAATGTGAACCTCCACCAAGGGTCTAGGCTGCTCACCTTATTGAGTGGACCTTCTGCGTTAACAGCAAGGTCACTCATGCATTCCCTTCCACAGGGTAGATTATGGAGATAGGGGTCCACAGGCAGTATCCCACATTCAGTCTCATCGGTTGATATATATCATGTTAAAAACAAAAACAACAGGACATCGTGCTCTTCATACGAAAAGGTATAAAATTTATTAAATAAGAAAAATATTACTCACAAAGCAAGCACTGTTTCCCAGTGCAGGAATATACAGCAAAAAATGAATCAGATGGGTGGCTGTACTGACATCACAGAGCCCCTCGCACGCGTATCGTCTGTGTGGACTTCCTCAGCGAATCTCTATTAATGTGGGATACTGCCTGTGGACCCCTATCTCCATAATCTACCCTGTGGAAGGGAATGCATGAGTGACCTTGCTGTTAACACAGAAGGTCCACTCAATAAGGTGAGCAGCCTAGACCCTTGGTGGAGGTTCACATTGGTGGTGATACAACGAATACAATCTTATCCTATTACTGCACCCTTTCCTTGCCAACTGAGGGATCCCCCTTCTGCAAGTGGGCAGCTTTTGATCCACTCGGACTAAGATATACTTTTTGGGACTTTGCCTCATGCGTTTTATTTATGTACGTTTTAATATGTACATTTTATGTGTATACATCTGACCTGTAATGAGCGCTGCACTGCTATATTTTGTGTATGTCTTTTTAGGTTTTGTATATTGACCTACAGTGTCCAGCTGCTGAGTTTTAGTAATTAGGTTTTGCGCTGTCTGTTTCTTCTGTTTAAGTACACTGTGTAAGTTGTATTTAAAAACGAGCAGTGTAAATACTGAATTTCAGCTATCTTCAGGCTGGTCACGTGACTTGCGGCCGCTTTCCAGCTCCAATGGATGGCTACTATGGAGGAGACGAGCGGCCACATGATCTCCCTCAGAGCTGGAAAGCGGACGCGAGTGATGTGACCGGCCTGAAGACAGGTGAAATTCAGTGTTTACACTGCTTGTTTTTAAATACAACTTACACAGTGTGCTATGCCAGCCTCTAATAGGGCGGCTGGCATAGTCTTTTAATATTGCCTTAACAAACACTTTTTAATGTATCACTACTCATAGCTAATACAGCCACGTGTCTGCAGTAGGAAATAATCAACATGTTGCTTGCTCTTACTTGCACCACTCCTAATGTCTGCAGCATATTTCAATATTAATGACCGTCAAAAGTGTTCCTGTTGCCCCAAATGAGGTCATGACTTATGGGATACAAACATTGCACTTATGACAATAATTTCAAAGGTCCTTCACTAGTGATCTAAGAGGTCACGATTAGATTTATAAAAATCCATAAAGTAACATACATCGCATTGCACCTTGTACTCTGTTCCCATAGGGCTTGGGTTTGCTGATGTGGAGAACCGGATTCCGTGTTCAGCAGACAGTGTCATGCGTGTAGCCAGTATCAGCAAATCTTTTACTATGACGGCAGTGGCCAAGCTTTGGGAGGAGGGTCGGCTAGATCTAGACGCACCAGTGCAGAAGTATGTACCGGAGTTCCCAGAAAAGGAGTTTGAAGGTGAAAAGGTGTGAAAAGTCACAAGCATTTATTAATATTGCAATAATGTTGGAGCTTCTCAACTTTGCCTATATTTTGCCAGTTAATCATATTTTTTTAAAGGGCAGACGTATATTTTAATATAAGAATATTATATAAATTTTATTGAAATGGTTATACTGATAGGTAACAAGACTCTGTTGCTTTGCTCATTTGGGGCAAAGTGACTGAGTCTCTTAAAAGAACAATCCCCTTTTTGTCATTGTCACTTTTTGGCATGTTCTCCTTCTATTCTTTTGTTCAATTGGAGTCTGGAGTCAAACCCTGTGTAAGCTTGTAAGCTCTGTGTTGGGGGACGTTAAAGCTTATTTCATGAAGACAACTCCTCCCTCATATTACAGTGTTCAGGCCAAAACATTACATTCTGGAAGGAGGTTTTTATGATATGTACAGTGTGTGTGTGTGTGTGTGTATGTATGTGCATATATATATATATATATATATATATATATATATATATATATATATATATATAATCTCTATATATCAACCGATATGGGTTTTTCTCTGGTTGATGCCGATTATATGATGCCGTTTTTTTTTTGTTTTTTTTTTGGACCGATATGTTAGGCCGATTTTTATTTATTTTTATTTTTTTTTCCCTTCATCTCATAAAATCTTAACAGTTAAGTAATGAGAAGTGATACAGAAAATTTCTTAAATTAAACATTTATTAAACACAACAAGCCTCCAATCAATGCACTTGTATGTATAATTTATATTTAAAAAAAACTATGTATCTTAAATATTAAATACACACAAACTGGTAATCAAAACTTTTTGTCCAAAAAAATTGCATTTGAAAGACTGCTGCGCAAATACTGCGTGACATAAAATATTGCAACAACCGTCATTTTATTCTCTAGCGTCTCTGCTAAAAAAAATATATATAATGTTTGGGGCTTCTAAGTGATTTTCTAGCAGAAAATGCTGGATTTTTACTTGTAAGCAACACGTCAGAAAAGATTGTCTTTAAAGCGGAGTTCCACCCAAAAGTGGAACTTCCGCTTTAAGTACTCCTCGCCCCCTGACATGCCACAATTGGTATGTCATTTTTTTGGGAGGGGCTGGGTATCGGGTTTGGAGTGGGACTTCCTGTACCACTTCCTCCTTCAGACTTCTGACCGCCTAGGCGACCCCTCCCTCCCGGCGATCCCAGAACATTGCCTGGCCATTGACGGAGCGCAGCGCTGCGGACGGCTGTGAAGCCGCAAACTGTCACAGCTGGGCGCCCACACTCACAATGTCGGCGCCACGAAGAGGAGGGGGAGAGAATGGAGGGTTCGAGCGGCCGCATCGCTGGACCGTGGGACAGGTAACTGTCTGTTTATTAAAAGTCAGCAGCTATACTTTTTTGTAGCTGCTGACTTTTAATAAACTCAAAAACCAGTGGAACTCCGCTTTAAATGGTTAAACTGAGATCTTCTACACACCGGAGTTCATTCCTTTGATAAGTAGAAACATTCTATCTCTTTGCTTCTTATCAGCCATGTTCTCAGACTTGGCAGGTTGCCCAGATAGGAGAGACTCAAGTCGCTTCAATGGGGAGACTTCAGGCGATTTGCTTTGGCTTCTATTACAGCAGTAATTTGCAAGTCGCGCTAAAGTCGCGCTGTGCAGGGGCGTGCTGATTCGCCCCACAAGTCGGAACGCCCCTGTGTGAACCAGCTAGTGCATAAATTAATCGGCCTAGTTTGCACCACAATCAGCCAATGTCGATCAATTAATTAAAAAATGCCAAAAATCGGCCGATATATCGGTCGACCTCTAAAAAACTATCTATATATATATATATATATATATATATATATATATATATATATATATATATATATATATATATATATAATATAATATAATTTTATATACACACAGTGCTGTAAAAAAGCATTTCCCCCCTCTGAATTTAAATTTTTTTTTTTTTTTTTGCATATTTGTCACACTGTCAAACAGCCCCAGACCATCACGCTACCACCACCATGTCTGACTGTTGGTATGATGTTCTTGTTATAAAATGCTGTATTAGTTTTATGCCAGATGTAACGGGACGCAAACCTTCCAAAAAGTACAATTTTTGTCTCATCAGTCCACAGAATATTTGCCTTGGGGCAAGTCTTGGGGATCATCGAGATGTTTTTTGGTAAATGTGAGATGAGCCTTTGTGTTTTTGGTCAGCAGTGACTTTGGCCTTGGAATTCCTCCCATGGATGCCATGTTTGCCCATTTCTTATTGTTGAATCATAAACACTGATCTTACCTGAGGCAAGTGAGGCCTGCAGTTCTTTAGATATTGTTCTGGGTTCTTTTATGACCTCCTGGATGAGTCGTTGTTGTGCTCTTGGAGCAATTTTTGTAGGCCGGCCACTCCTGGGAAGGTTCACCACTGTTCAAAGTTATATCCGTTTGTGGATAATGGCTCTCCCCGTGGTTCACTGGAGTTCCAAAGCCTTAGAAATGGCTTTGAAACCCTTCCTAGACTGATACATGTACATTACTTTGTTTCTCATCTGTTCTTGAATTTTTTTAGATTGTGGTATGATGTGTCGCTTTTTGTGATCTGTTAGAGCAGTGGTCATCAACCCTGTCCTCAGGACCCACTAACAGGCCAGGTTTGCAAGATAACTGAAATACATCACAGGTGATATCATTTGCTGCTCAGTGATTGCAGTATTCTACTCTGCATCTCCCCAAGGTAATACATAAAACCTGGCCTGTTAGTGGGCCCTGAGGACAGGGTTGATGACCACCGTGTTAGAGTGCTTCACTTTGTTAAACAGATTCTATTTATGTGATTTCTTGATTCAACGGGTCTGGCAGTAACCAGGCTTGGGTGTGGCTTTTTTCGCTTAATAAATGAAATGATAATATAAAAACTGCATCTTGGATTTACTCTGGTTATCTTTGTGTAATATTAAAATTTGTTTGATGATTTGAAAATAAAATCAGGAAGGGGGTAAATACTTATACTTATATCTAATAAATGCAATTGCAAAATCAGAAATATATATATATATATATATATATATATATATATATATATATATATATATATATATATATATATATATATATATATATATATATATATATAATAAATATATAAAAGGCTACCTCTAAAAGAGAAGTATGGTCAAAGCTTTTTTGGCCATACTTCCATACTTCTCTTTTGGGTCACAGAAATGCACTTACTTTAGTTCTCCTGTGACCCAGAGTCAGCTGATGAGGCAGGGAGGTTCCAGGCTCTGGAAGGATCTGGTCAATATTGTCAAAATATACCCGTCTGATTGACAGTTGGCTCTGCCTCTTTGCGCATTAGTTTTTTTTGTCAAAGCTTAACCACTTGACCTCCGGAAGATTTACCCCCCCCCCCTATATGACCAGGCCATTTTTGTGATATGGCACTGCGTTAGTTTAACTGACAATTGGGCGGTCGTGCGACGCTGTACCCAAATTTTGTAAATTTTTTTCCCCCACAAATAGAGCTTTCTTTTGGTGGTATTTCATCATCACTGCATTTTTTATTTTTTGCACTATAAACAAAAAAAAAAGACCGACAATTTTGAAAAAAAAAAAAAAGAATGTGAAAAAATCAAATTTCTTCCAATATGTATTCTGCTACATGTTTTTGGTAAAAAAATCCCTATAAGCGTATATTGATTTGTTTACCTGAAAGCTATAGCATCTACAAACTATGGGATATATTTATGGATATTTATTTTTTATTATTATACTAGTAATGGCGCCGATCAGTGACTCTTATATCGGGACGGCGATATTGTGGCGGACAATTGAACACTAACTGACACTTTTGAGACTTTGCGGGAACCAATGACACTAATACAGTGATCAGTTCTAAAAAAATATGCAGTCACTGTACTGATGACACTGGCTGGGAAGGGGTTAAACATCTAGGGCGATCAAAGGATTAACGGTGTGCCTTGCCAGTGTTTGTGTTTACTATGTGTGCTGCTTTTACTATGGGAATTTGAGTCCCTGCTTTGCAGTAACACAGAATCCATCCCTTCCCCCATCAGAACGGCAGTCTGCCTTGTTTACACTGGCAGATCCACGTTCTGTGTAGTTCACCGATGATCGGCTGTTGCCGGAGGACATCGAGTACACAGCACCCGCAGATCAGCTTCTGCTGTGAATTATCATTGCAGAAGCGGCTCGCTGGCAGCGCGCACCCTTTGTAGGCGGAAGTGCAGAATCTCGTATATATACATTATCCTGCACACAGCTGCCGCCCTGTAGCAGTAAAAGTGCTACAGGGCAGTTGAACAAGCTAATGTTAGAAGCTGATTGGTTACCATGCACAGCTGCGCCAGATTTTTCACTATTCAGGTTTAGTAAATCAACCCCAGTGTGTTCCTCCAAATGCTTTACTTCATCAGGAGTATAGTCACAGAGCATTTAGAAAAAGCATACTCTTCTCTAAAAAATGTGAATGTTTTAGTTCATGATGAATAGAAAAGTGTGAAAAACATTCAAAAAGATACTGTATACTTAGTGCAGGGAGTAGAAACGCATGACAGGACCCTTGGTGTTCCCCCTTCCCCTGGTGATGGAAAGTAGTATAAGCTTGCCCGTAGTCTTTGATAGAGAGGACGAAAGGTTAAAGTGTGGGCTTTATTGTTGTGCCTCACCGGTGGAGATTTTCCCCTTGTTTCCTTTCTAGATACAGCACAGGGCATTGCTGTAATTTACACTTCCTACTTCCCTTCTGCTAGATATTTTCTTTTTACCTGTCATACTGTACACTTACGACTATTTTTCTACATTGCTGGAAAGAAAGTCCACGCTTTCAGTTCATTATGTGGAACCTTTTTCCTCCACGGTGTGTCATTCATGCAATGAGGTGTAATGCAACCAATCAAAGATCACTTTTCTTTAGACCCCTTTCACACTGGGGTGTTTTTCAGGAGCTTTTTGGGCTAAAAATATTGCCTGAAAAACATCTCCCCTGCTAGAGTGCTTTCACACTGGGGCGCTGCGCTGGCAGGTTAAAAAATGTCCTGAAAGCAGCATCTTTGGGGCGGTGAAGGAGCGGTGTATACACCGCTCCTCCACCTCTCCTGCTCATTGAAATGAATGGGCACCGCTGCCGAACTGCCTCGGCAGCGGCGATACACGGGCACATTTAACTCTTTATTCGGCTGCTAGCGGGGTTAAAAGCGCCCCGCTAGCGGCTGAGAAGCACCGCTAAAGTGACAGTAAAGTGCTGCTAAAGCTAGCAGCATTTTACCGTCAATGCCCGCCTGCCCCAGTGCGAAAGGGGTCTTCGTGTTCCTGCTGTAATGTCTGAAATATGTATGATTGCCATGTGTAAGTACAGACTGTTGTTCTTTAAATCATTATTTAATAAGAACTACCAATTTTGTTGCTTGTATGTCTATGTGCAGTATGCAGGTTCTAGTTTGTATTTACTAAATGTTGGCTTGTATCGTAGGTGGCAATAACAACAAGGTTGTTGGCCTCTCACCTAAGTGGGATCAGACACTATGACAAGGACATCCAGAAAATCAGGAAAAGAACTGCAAAAAAAATTTCTGAGGCTGCAACTTCCCCAGAGAGCAGCACAGAGAAAGAGCGGTGTAATAATACTGGACTGAGTAAAGCAGAAGAACAAGGCAAGACCAAGGAAGTGGGCTGCAGAAAATCCAAGAAGGCTAAAGCTCTTGAACCAGAAGAGTTTTATATCAAGGACAAATTTGACAGTGTAATAGATTCCTTGGAGCTCTTTAAAAATGATCCTTTGGTGTTTAAGCCAGGTATGTATGGTGTAATGAAGTGGTTAGTTCTATACATAAAGTCCTTTTTTTTTTTTTTTTTTTTTTTCAGTAGAACAGCATTACAGGGTCCAAATACACTAATGCACATGAAGTGTTATGCGATTTTGGTGCACAATACTGGAACATTTATGCTCATTTTTAAATGTGTTTTTTAATTGTGGATTTTTTGTTACCAGGGAACAAACTGATTGGGACGGTTATATAATGTATGTGTGTGTGTGTGTGTGTGTATGTATGTATGTATGTGTGTATATATGTATATATATATATATATATATATATATATATATATATATATATATATATATATATATATATAATATATATATATGTATGTATGTGTGTGTGTGTGTGTGTGTGTGTGTGTGTATATAAAAGTGGAACTTCCGCTCATCGGATTCCTCCCCCCCTCCGGTGTCACAATTGGCACCTTTCAGGGGGGAGGGGGGTGCAGATACCTGTATAAAACAGGTATCTGCACCCACTTCCGGGTGCAGCTAGCCGCAGACTCCCCGCCCACCCCCGTTGTGTTGTGGGAAATACACAGTTCCCACAACACAACGGGGACCAGTGAAGACGCGCAGCGCGACTCGCGCATGCGCAGTAGGGAACCGGGCAGTGAAGCGGCAACGCTTCGCTTCCTGATTCCCTCAGTGTGAATGGCGGCGGCAGCACCCGAGGATCGAGGGACGGCTCGGTCTCGGGTGCCGACATCGCTGGACCCCGGGACAGGTAAGTGTCCTTATTTTAAAAGTCAGCAGCTGCAGTATTTGCAGCTGCTGACATCTAATTTTTTTTTTTTTGGTGAAACACCACTTTAAGTTACATACCGTAGCAGAATTTATGATTTCTTGGCCATTTTTCAGAGAATTAGAATGAAAACACAAAAAACATTTCTTTCACTCATGGTAAGTGTTTGGCTGAAGCCATGTATTATCAATCAACTGTGTTTACTCTTCTTAAATCCTAATGACAACAGAAACTACCCAAATGAGCCTGATCAAAAGTCATACCCCGGTGGTTTTGGCTTGATAAAATGCACACAAGTTGACACAAAGGGGTTTGAATGGCTATTAAAAGACTCCTGACAGACCCTTGCACCCTTCATCCAGTGCTGCACTGACGTTTCTGGATTCTAATGCTGCGTACACACGGTCGGACTTTCCGGCATACTTGGTCCGGCGGACCAGAGTGTGCCGGACAATCCGCCCATGTGTAGGCGCCGGCGGACTTTTCCGGCGGACTTTTTCCCAAAAGCCCGCCGGACCTAGATTTGAAACAAGTTTTAAATCTTTCCGTCGGACTCAGTTTCGGGCGGAAAGTCCGCTCGTCTGTGTGCTGGTCCGACGGAAAGCCCGCTCGTGTGTATGCTGATCCAACGGACCAGATACGACGCGAGGGCAGGGTATTGCATTTCGCGCTCGCTGCAATAGGAAAAACAAAATTTCCTATTGCGGCGAGCGCGGGGCATACCAAGCCCTTAGGTCTGGTATGGATTATAAGGGGAACCCCCCTACGCCGAAAAAACGGCGTGGGGTTCCCACTACAATCCATACCAGACCCCGATCCGAGCACGCAGCCTGGCCGGTCAGGAAAGGGGGTGGGGACGAGCGAGCACCCCCCCTCCTGAACCGTACCAGGCCGCATGCCCTCAACATGGGGGGGTGGGTGCTTTGGGGGAGAGGGGCGCCCTGCGGGGCCCCCCCACCCCAAAGCACCTTGTCCCCATGTTGATGAGGACAAGGGCCTCTTCCCGACAACCCTGGCCGTTGGTTGTCGGGGTCTGCGGGCGGGGGGCTTATCGGAATCCGGGAGCCCCCTATAATAAGAGGGCCCCCAGATCCCAGCCCCCCACCCTATGTGAATGAGTATGGGGTACATGGTACCCCTACCCATTCACCCAGGGAAAAAGTGTAAATAATAAAACGCTACACAGGTTTTTAAAATATTTTATTAAACAGCTCCGGGGGGGGGGGGGAAATCTTCCTCCGGCTTCGTGGGTCTTCTTCCGGCTTCGGGGGTCCCTCCGGTTCATATTCTCCCAGCGTCCGGTTGGTTCTTCTCCGCTCTCTTCTCCCCGTGTTCCAGTTCTTCGGCCGGCTCCTCCACTGTCTTCAGGTAGCTCTCTTGCCAGCGGATGTCTTCTCTTCTCTTCTCTTCTCCAGATGTTGACACGACGCTCTCCGGCTGGACTGCTCTCTGAGGGCTGCGTTGTGACTTATATAGGCGGAGACCCCGCCCCCTTTTGATGTCACAGTCCCTGGGCATGCTGGGACTGTGACGTTTTAGGGGGGCGTGGTCACTGGGTGATGTTGACCACGCCCCCTAAAACGTCAGTCCCAGCATGCCCAGGGACTGTGACATCAAAAGGGGCGGGGTCTCCGCCTATATAAGTCACAACGCAGCCCTCAGAGAGCAGTCCAGCCGGAGAGAGCGTCGTGTCAACATATGGAGAAGAGAAGACAAGAAGCCCAGAAGCCCGGACCTCTGCTGGCAAGAGAGCTACCTGAACACAGCGGAGGAGCCGGCCGAAGAACTGGAACACCGGGAGGAGAGAGCGGAGAAGAACCAACCGGACGCCGGGAGAAGATGAACCGGAGGGACCCCCGAAGCCGGAGGAAGATCCCCCCCCCCCCCCCCCCCCCGGAGCTGTTTAATAAAATATTTTAAAAACCTGTGTAGTGTTTTATTATTTACACTTTTTCCCTGGGTGAATGGGTAGGGGTACCCCATACTCATTCACATAGGGTGGGGGGGCCGGGATCTGGGGGCCCTCTTATTATAGGTGGCTCCCGGATTATATTATATTATTATATTATAGGTGGATCCCGGCCCCCCCACCCGCAGACCCCGACAACCAACGGCCAGGGTTGTCGGGATGAGGCCCTTGTCCTCATCAACATGGGGACAAGGTGCTTTGGGGTGGGGGGGCCGCAGCGGGCCCCCCCTCCCCAAGGCACCAACCCCCCATGTTGAGGGCATGCGGCCTGGTACGGTTCAGGAGGGTGGGGCGCTCGCTCGTCCCCACCCCCTTTCCTGACCGGCCAGGCTGCGTGCTCGGATTGGGGTCTGGTATGGATTTTAGGGGGGACCCCACGCCGTTTTTTCGGCGTAGGGTGGTTCCCCTTATAATCCATACCAGATCTAAGGGCCTGGTATGACCCGCGACGGGGCTCGCAACTTGTCAATCTCGCCGATAAAAGCGGCAAGATTGACATCCTTTTCTAGTCCCGTCGCACCTGAGTCACGTTCAAAATGAACGGACTTGTCCGTGTGTGGGCAAGTCCGTTCATTCTGAAAGTCCGGCGGAAAGACGGGCGGACTTAGCCCGCCGCAATAGTCCGGGCGTGTGTGGGCAAGTCCGTCCGTTTTAAAGTCCGGCGCACCTGGCGGACAAAGTCCGGCAAAAAGTGTGCTGGACCAAGTAGGACAGAAAGTCCGACCGTGTGTACGCGGCATAAGTCATGGGGAAAGCAAAAGAATTGTCAAAGGATCTGTGGGAAAAGGTAGTTGAACTGTATAAAACTAGAAATGGGAATAAAAAGATATCCAATGAATTGAGAATGCCAATCAGCAGTGTTCAATCTAATCAAGAAGTAAAAAATGAGGGGTTCTGTTGAAACCAAACCACAGTCAGGTAGACCAACTAAAATTTCAGCCACAACTGCCAGGAAAATTGTTCGGGATGCAAAGAAATACCCACAAATAACTTCAGATGAAATAAAGGACTCTCTGAAAACATGTGGTGTGTCTGTTTCAAGATGCACAATAAGGAGGCACTTGAAGAAAGATGGGCCGCGTGGCCGAGTCGCCAGAAAAAAGCCATTACTACACAAATGCCACAAAGTATCCCGCTTACAATACACCAAACAGCACAGACAAGCCTCAAACCTTCTGGCACAAAGTCATTTGGAGTGATGAGACCAAAATTGAGCTTTTTGGCCACAACCATAAACTCTACATTTGGAGAGGAGTCAACAAGGCCTATGATGAAAGGTACACCATTCCTACTGTGAAACACGGAGGTGGATCACTGATGTTTTGGGGATGTGTGAGCTACAAAGGCACAGGAAATTTGGTCAAAATTAATGGCAAGATGAATGCAGTATGTTATCCAAAAATACTGGGGGAACATTTGTATTCATCAGCCAGGAAGCTGCGCATGGGACGTACTTGGACATTCCAACATGACAATGATCCAAAACACAAGGCCAAGTCGACCTGTGATTGGCTACAGCAGAATAAAGTGAAGGTTCTGGAGTGGCCATCTCAGTCTCCTGACCTCAATATCATTGAGCCATTCTGGGGAGATCTCAAACGTGCAGTTCATGCAAGACAGCCCAAGAATTTACAGGAACTGGAGACTTTTTTCCAAGAGGAATGGGCAGCTTTACCACCTGAGAAGATAAAGAGCCTCATCCACAAATACCACAAAAGACTTCAAGCTGTCATTGATGTTAAAGGGGGCAATACACGGTATTAAGTACTGGGGTATGTAAACTTTTAATCGGGGTCATTTGGGTAGTTTCTGTTGTGATTATGATTTAAAAAGAGTAAACACAGTTGATTGATAAATAATGGCTTCAGCCAAACACTAACCATGAATAAAAGAAAAGTTTTTTTTTTTCATTCATATTCTCTGAAAAATGGCCAAGAGACCATAAATTCTGCCAGGGTATGTAAACTTATGAGCACAAATGTACAATTATAGTGGTGCATTTGCCTCAATCACCAGAGTTTCGATTTCTGCCTCTTTGTTCTGCTATCTCTGAGTCATTTCTAAAAGGTTATGGGACTCCAAGGGGTTTAAAGCAATGAGGGAGGGGAGCTCCAGTACACAGCCTGTGATTGATGGCCTCAGCTTTGCATGTTTTCCTATAAGATTGGATAGGGGGGGTGTCCATTCCCTCCACTCAGGTGTCAGATAACACTTTCCTCTCCTCTCTGAGCTGTGCAGTGTGTGAAGTCAGATCCCCCCCACCTGCCTCTGGAAGCTCAGAAATGCTGTGTAAATTCTGGACATTCAACTGATGTAGAGGAGAGAGGGCTGCAGATAAAATAGGTATTACTTACTGTATGTAAGAGGATTTGTTTAATCTCTGTGAATCACCTGAGGCTGGTCACTGGTATATGTAAGGGTTTACAACCACTTTAAAGCGAAACTCTCATATAACATTAACTATTTGTAATCCTTATGCTACTCGCATTAGTAAATAGATAGGAAGGTATATATTTGTTTTAAACTTTTATTATTTTTATTTTATTTTACATTTTTTCAGCTACTTCCTGGTTTCCATGCCTAGGCAATTGTCATACATCCCAGGAGTCTTCAGGGGGGAGGAGGGGTTTTCTCAGCTAAGCACACCCTCCTGCCTGCATGCCTGAGCTAAGGGCAGATGGGTTCCAGGAAGTAAATGCTGCATGAATCATCTGACTTTACTCAAGATGGCCATGCCTGGAAATGCTAAAGGTGTTTTTCAAAATAATTTCTCAGAAAAATAAAGCATGGAGACATGGATCTTTGGGGGAGTTTACTTTAAATATTAAAAAGTAATTAAATAGTGTTTATGGTGCTCAGATGCAGTGTAGTTTCATTCCAATGTGTATTGTAGACACTAGTGACACTGCCCTCACCACAGAAATTATTGGGCAGTGATTGCATCTATTTTCAAATGGTTTCCATAAGTACATGTAAATACGTTTTTTGTGTGTTGTGTTTTTGTTTTTTGTTTTTTTTCCCCCTAGCCCACATTTTAGGGCCAGTGTTGGAAGTGTCTGCATGTTTTCTGGAAAACGGTCTTTAATAATAGTGTGTTTGTTCACGATTCAGCTACATAAAAATAAATGAAAACTGTTAATTTTTTGTAGTTAAATCATGGGCACGTGTCTGGCTACCATCTTTTGTGTTAGTATAATTTTTTTTTTTTTTTTTACGATCACCAGGAAGAACAGTTTCTGTTTGAAACAGGAAACAAAGCTAGGCTTATCAATGTTATAGTTTTATGACTTTTTCCAAGAAAGTGTGGGTAGGGCAATCTACGGTGTGCCTCCTAAAGGCTACGCCCAGATGGACCAGTCATGGTGCTTTGCTCAGGTGCCACGTGACAGGGTAGAGTTACTTTTATATTGTGTGGCTTTAAAGACCGGCATCCCACTAACTGGCCTGAATGTTGATCAGCTTGGGTCTTGCCTCATAGTCGGCAAATAAAAGCACACAAGAAAACATCAGCTGACAGCTTGTAACCACAAGTTCTAATACATCTGTCATTTATAACATGCAGTAAAGGGATGGCTAGCATCCAACATATGTTTATTTACCATGTACATTACCCTGTGTTTGGTTATTCAATTAACTACTTATTTGAATCTGAGACTTAGCTTTTCTGAATTCTTTAAAAATATAGAATGTCATTGCAAGTATAAATTGAACACAAAGGTCTTTTAAAAGTTGTACATGTTCTGGTAATAGGCCAGATGGTGAATGTTGATACAGTTATCTGTTGTATTTTGTATAGGTATTGCGAGGGACGGTGGTCACTATAGCACCTGCATTTCTCAGCTAGTTTATGCATTATACTTTGCAAGAGCAGCTTCTGAAACCTACAAATGGACCTACACCGATAGCTTTTCAATTTATATTTTCTCTTTTGTTACTGATTCTAACACCAGAACACAATTATATCTCTTGTTTTCTGATATTTCTTTCATTCTGCACAATTGTGTTCATTTTTAAGCCTGTTCCTTTCCACTCCAGGGACACAGTTCCTGTATTCTACCCATGCGTGGACTTTGCTAAGCGCTGTGGTTGAACGTGCCTCTGGAAAAAAGTTTGTGGATTACATGATGCAGATGTTTCGGGATCTGGGCATGAAGAATACTGTGGCTGAGGAACATGAGTCTATTATATACAACAGAGCCAGGTAATATACTGTATAGGAAACATAAATGAGGAAGGGTAGTGATTAAAAAAGGTACATAGAAACCATTTTTATAAAGTGTGTTCTCTTTTTAAAGACTTATTTGATGTAGTATGGATAATAATTTTTTTTTTTTTCTGTTGGGCTTCGTTTACATCAGGGGTAGGCAACCTTTCAGAGGTTGAGATCTACCTGGACAACCTGAAGTAAGGCAAAGATCTGCAGGGTAGGGGGTGGATGGGGTGGGGGGGGGGCATCATATCAAGCTCTTCACATCACCCCAAACAGTAGTGTCCTCTGTCCCCTTTACATCACCCTCCCACTGTAGTGTCCTCTGCCCCCTTCACATCACACCCTCTACTGTAGTGTCCTCTGATGACCCCCCCCCCACCACCATAGTAGTATCTTGTCCCCCCCCCAATGCAGTGTCCTCTGTCCCCCAAAGCAGTGTCGTCTGTCTATTTCTCATCACAAATCCCCCCCACTGTAGTGTCTTCTATCCCCTCTCCAACAGTGTCTCCTCTGTCCCCTTCACACACGCACGTACAAGGACACACACACACAGCGCTGTGTAGGTAGCACTACCTACCTGCCAGCATGTGTACAGCGGAGATTGGGAGATGGCATAGTGCTGGGTGGAAGCAGGAGCTGCTGGAGTTAACATTTTATAATGGCAAGCTAGTGATTGGTTGCTAGGACCGCCTAGCAACCAATCACAGAGGCGGCTCCTGCCCTCCATCCAGCACTATGATGCCTCCCGCTCTCCGCTCTGCAGAGAACTTGAGAGCAGCAAAGGCTGGGGGGAGGCAGAGCCGTGGTCACGATCCACCTGTCGGCTCCACACGGTCGATCACGATTGATAGCTTGTCAACCTCCGGTTTACATAATAACTAACAAAGGACATTTGGCAGACATTTTAATTCCTGCCTAGCACTCCTTAAAGTGGAAGAAAAGTCTATCTATTTCCAAAAATGTTCCCTCTCCCCCTCCTCCTACCTATCCTGTATAAAACGTATATGTACACTTATCTTTTTTTAACCTAGTCTGGTCATATGATCTTGCAGCTCCAGCACCCCTGTGTCAGTAAGCAGCTGCTACAGAGAAAAGTGAGGGAAGATTCTTAGGAATACTTTTAGTTAAACTTTTCCTCCACTTTAACTGCCATATGTAAATTGTGTAATGAGTCTAGCATCATGTCTCACCTTGTTGGCTCAAATGCTGCATATTGTGTACAGATCACCCTTAGGCTCCAGACAGAAGTACAATGGCTGAAACAACACAGGAGCTGGAAGCCCTCCTGCAGTTACCAGCCCTGTGGAATAATTTTTAGGAGGAAAATGTACAAATGTAATTCTCTCTCACTTATTGTTAAAGCTGTGCTGTTCAACCAGTCTTGTGAGGCAAATACCCCTGCCAGAAAGTAAAAACTAGCCAACTGGCTCCCTTCTTTCTGTGCTACAGTAAGCACTACAGCTGGTCACTGCTTTCAGCTTGGCTATTGGACAGCAAGAGAAAATCCTCCCTGATGAGGTCATCATTCTGCTCCCTCCTTTTAATAAAAAACATCCAGGGTTAAATTGACAACATTCTCTACAGTGTAGTGGAGCCTGACTAGCACCCAATGTGCCACTTCCTTTCCATTCCTAGTCCTGCTGTGCAGAGGACTATGGAGAGCTATTTAAAGACACAGTTACTTACACTGTCTATATTTAATTATTATACACATAACTTGATTAAACTGCCATCTTTTACTCTAACCAGATGTTCAGCTTTAATATTTTATTTTATATTTTAAAGAGAGCAGTTCACATGTTTGTAAATGATGCAGATAAATTTAAGAAAACAGCAGCAGTAAGGAGCATTACTGAAGTACCATTACTACAGGGACACTTGTGATGTTTCCAAAATGTATGTGACAATATACTTAAAGGGAAATGCACATTTTTTCCAACAGAAAAACAGGTAATTTTATGGTGAAAAATATAATGAAAGTACCAAAAATAAAGGAATCGTATGATTTGAAATGTGAGGTATGGTCTGACAGTGTATGTAAAGCCTGGTACACACTATCAGGTTTTTTTCGTTCAACCCAGCAGGCTGATCGAATTAAAACTGAGGAGCTTGGGAGAAACTCGCTATACTAACTAGACGATGTAAGTATAGCGATCTCCCCGCTGAGCTATTGTGTTCTGACAGGGAGACTGGCTGCCAGCGTGGATTGGATGCCGATCGGATGCTGCTTTCCAGCATGCCTGTTTGACAGAAGCCTGTGTACCAGGCTCAAATGATTTAAAAAAAATGAATGATGACCAAAAGTAGTGCTGAGCAGAGAGAGTTTATTCCTTCACACCGACCGTATGCAAATATGCAGCCCCACTGCACTGGGCTTTTGCCGAGGGGCCACATATTTGCGTATCTCCCTTTTGTGCGGGATGCGCTCCCAGAATGGAGACTGGAGTCTCACCAAGAGCCCCAGGCCCCATTCTAATGATCGGGACCCAGAACGGCCGATTCCAGGTTACCTGATCACTGTGATGGCTATGACTCTGATTGGCTGTCACAGCGATCAGTCACTGTGAAGTCCACCCCCGTGTTTCTGCCTCTTTGAATGGAAGAGATACATTGTATCATTCTTTACCCTTGCAGATAAAGAGAAAAAAATTTGAAAAAATTTAAAAAAAACCTATATCAAGGTTTGATCTAGGTCACTGCCATGGTTAGTGTTTGGGTAAGGGTCAAAGGTTGGGATCATTTTTTTTTTTTTTTTCTTAAATTGGTATCGGTGTTTGTGTTTTGGGTAGGATTTAAAAAAAAAAAGAGCAAAATGCGCACTATTGTTTCTGGGCTGTACTATGGGTACAAACAACTAACATACACACATGTGGTATCGCTGCGATCGATAGGAGCAGGAGAATTTTTTTCGCTTTTCTTCCTTTTTTTTTTTTTTTTTTAATTTTTTTTTACTATTTTGGGCCAGGTTTTCTTTAATAAAAAAAAAAAAAAAATCAGGAGATATCCATTACCATTTACCACCAAATGAAAGCCCAATTTGTCCTGAAAAAAGTGCGGTATTATCCACCTGGATGCACAAAGTAGTTGTGGTTATATGTACGGTCTTATTAACACATGTCAAAGTTGCAAAATTGGGCTTAGGCTATTAGATTTGTTTTACCCTTAGGTGGGAAGAGGTTAAGTGATTGCATGTTTTGCTGATAAGTTCATTTTTTTTCTTGCTGTATGTGGGAACCTATTTTAAAATAACTACCATTTACTATCAACAAGCTTGATGGGCTTGTTGGTAGAGGTGGTGAAAGGGAAAGGCAAACGCACTTCTAAAACAAAATGAGGGAAAAAGAGCAAATATGAACTGGGGATACCAAGATTTTCTATCTGTAATGGTAGTTGTGGTGTTGGGTATACAACAGTGTAAAGACTGTCAATCCTGCAGCTATTTAGAAAAGTCTACAAAGTACAGAGATTCACTGCCTATGGAGATAGGTTTGACGTCTTCTGATATAAAAAAAAAAAAAAAAGTCTCAACCACAAAATCTTCTCACAATTTTAAACACTTTGTTGACTCAGCTGTAGGAACTACAGGAGGGGTGGAAATGTAGAGAGCAGTAACAGTCCAGCAAGGGAACAAAGAGATCTGTATTTCTGATATGTTAGGACTCCTTCTGTAAAGTTTTATTCTGGAGAACAGACAGGGAAGCCGTGCTTTAATCCCTGTATAACCTCATTAGTCCTTTTCTATGACATAAAATATGTAAACTTTTTTTTTTCCTAATATGGGGCCATTCACAATGAAGCTGTAACACTGAGCTGGGATTTCTTTATTTCATATATAAACATACATTAATGGTCTGTGAACAGGATTTCTTATCAAATGTACATATTCTACGTATGTGAAGCACTATAGGATCCAAAGGGACCCAGAGACGTTAAAGGGGTTGTAAACCCTCATGGTTTTTCACCTTAATGCATTCTATGCATTAAAGTGGAGTTCCACCCAAAAATGGAACTTACGCTTTAAGGGAGGTGACCCCCTGACATGCCACATTTGGCATGTAATTTTTTTTTGGGGGGGGGGGCTAGTACCCCCTTTTCAGAAGGTCCCAGCTCCCACTTCCTCCTTTTTGGAAGGGAGATCACCTCTCCCCCCTCCCTCTCGGCGATCATCTGGGACAAGTCACAGGTCTCAAATGATTGCCCGGCCAGTCACGGCTCGCGCATGCGCAGTGGGTGCCCGGCTGTGAAGCCAAAGCCGGGCGCCCACACTTACAATCCCGGCGCCGCAGAAAGGAGGGGGAGACAAGCGGGGCTTTGCTCCCCCGCATTGCTGAACCCTGGGACACGTAAGTGTCCGATTATTAAAAGTCAGCAGCTGCAGTATTTGTAGCTGCTGACTTTTAATTTTTTTTTCTTTTTAGCAGAACTCCACTTTAAGGTGAAAAACCTTCTGTAGTGCTGCAGCCCCCCGTTTTACTTACCTGAATGCTGTCATCCTCCGACCGAGAATGAGCACACCATAGCTGGTGTCTCATGTCCTGATTGGATAGATTGATACCAGTGCAGCCATTGGCTCCCACTGCTGTCAATCAAATCCAATGGCGCGGTGCTTGGGGGCAGGGCTGAGTCCTGCTTTCTGTGTGAATGGGCACAGATGCAGGACTCGGGAGCGCGCCTGCATGGGTGTCCACCTTAGGAGAGTCTTCTCCAATGTGGACACTCGATGCGGGGAAGAGCCACCAGTGCCGCTGAGGGACCCCAGAAGAGGAGGATCGGGGCCACTCTGTGCAAAACCAACTGAACAGTGGAGGTAAGTATGACAGGTTTGTTATTTAAAAAAAAACAAAAAAAAACGAGGGTTTACAACCCCTTTTAGAATAAACATGTAAAAAATGTCTGGGCATTTCAAAGAAGGCAGTTTAAATCTTTGCTTATGCCTTTGTTCATTTGATGAAAAATACATAAGCAGAGGTTACCATTAGTGAAAACTGTATGTCATAACAATTGGTTGATCCAGAGATATAAGAATCTTAATGTGAAAATCAAATCTTTTCTGGTAACATCACGCTTGGCCCTGCTTTCTCCCACTTTCTTAACCTAGCTGTTGGTCAGTGAGGCCGCCAATCACATTAAAATGCCAATAAAAGAGCAATAGGGAGGCAGGGGAGAGAACAAAAATCAAGTCTGCATATCACTTAATTTGGCTCTATAGCTATGTTGGTGATATGTTTACCCTAAAGCTGTAACCCAGGTTCAAACAGAAATGTCCAGCAGACACTGCACCCCTGCTTTTATTACCTAGATGCAGACATTGTTAATCCAGTATATTGAGCAAAATACATTTTCCTCCCAGTAAATCTATTATATTATTATAGGTACAGTATATAGCACTGCCAATTACATATTGTACATTCATACAAGTCCCTGCCCTTCAAACTGCTTACAATCCAAGGTCCCCATCTTGCATGCGCACACATACTAGGGCCAATTTTAGAAAGCAGCAATTAACCTAGCAGCTTGGCTTTGGAATGTGGGAAGAAACCAGAATACCGGAAAACCTGGTTGGACTTCAAACAGGAGCAAGAGTGCTCCACAGAACAAGTAGAGAAAAATCTCAGCCACCATACACCATACAAGCCCAGCGTGTTATAGGTGATAGGAGCCTCAGCCGGACTCCTTCCAGGCCAAACACCCTGACATGTTTCGCCCCACCGATGGGGCTTAGTCATGGAGGTAAGGCGAAACATGTCGAGGTGCGTGGCCTGGATGTAGTCAGGCTGAGGCTGTTTTTTTTTTTTTTTTATTTATTTTAGTCAAGAATCCGCAAGTGCCTGTGTGTGCAATATGTAGTCAACCAGAAATACAGCAGCATATCTTTGCCTTGCACAGTTCAAGTTTGCAGTTGGGGGTTGTCACGACATGCTGAGTATGACCAGAGCATTGCATCAGTGAAATAGACCACATTCTGCTTTCCCACACTGCAGCCTTCCCTATTTTCTCTATCCTAGGACTCAAGACAACATCATGAACACCAAACAGTGTTTTATGTTTTTTACTTTATTCAGATTCATGTCTCCCTAAAATAGATGGCCAAGGAGACCAAAACCTGTTGCTTTCACTTGTGTGCTGCTTAGAAGCAACCAATGTGCAGTTAAAGCAGGACTCCAGCCAAACACATGAGTACACTGTTTAAATACTGTGTGTGTATATATGTGTGTGTGTATGTATGTATATAGTATCTCACAAAAGTGAGTACACCCCTCACAGTTTTTGTAAATATTTTATTATATCTTTTCATGTGACAACACTGAAGAAATGACACTTTGCTACAATTTAAAGTGTACAGCTTGTATAACAGTGTAAATTTGCTGCCCCTTCAAAATAACTCAACACACAGCTATTAAGGTCTAAACCGCTGGCAACAAAAGTCAGTACACCCCTAAGTGAAAATGTCCAAATTGGGCACATATATCCATTTTTCCTTCCCGGTGTCATTTGACTCATTAGTGTTACAAGGTCTCAGGTATGAATGGGGAGCAGGTGTGTTAAATTTGGTGTTATCGCTCTCACTCTCCTATACTAGTCACTGTAGGTTCAACATTGCACCTCATGGCAAAGAACTCTCTGAGGATCTGAAAAAAAGAATTGTTGCTCTACATAACGATGGCCTAGACTATAATTATTAGGTTGCCAAGACCCTGAAACTGAGCTGCAGCATGGTAGCCAAGACCATACAGCAGTTTAACAGGACAAGTTCCACTCCGAACAGGCCCCGCCATGGTCAACCAAAGAAGTTAAGTGCACGTGCTCAGCGTCATATCCAGAGGTTGTCTTTGAGAAATAGACATATGAGTGCTGCCAGCATTGCTGCAGAGGTTGAAGGGGTAGGGGTCAGCCTGTCAGTGCTCAGACCATACGCCGCACACTGCATCAAATTGGTCTGCATGGCTGTCATCCCAGAAGGAAGCCTCTTCTAAAGATGATGCACAAGAAAGCCCGCAAACAGTTTGCTGAAGACAAGCAGACTAAGGACATGGATTACTGGAACCATGTCCTGTGGTCTGATGAGACCAAGATAAACCAGGTGAGGAGTATAAAGACAAGCGTGTCTTGCCTACAGTCAAGCATGGTGGTGGAGGTGTCATGGTGTGGGGCTGCATGAGTGCTGCCGGCACTGGGGAGCTACAGTTCATTGAGGGAACCATGAATGCCAAAATGTACTGTGATATACTGAAGCAGAGCGTGAACCCATCCCTTCGAAGACTGGGCCACAGGGCAGTATTTCAACATAACGACCCCAAACACACCTCCAGGATGACCACTGCCTTTCTAAAGAAGCTGAAGGTAAAGGTGATGGACTGGCCAAGCATGTCTCCAGACCTAAACCCTATTGGGCATCTGTGGAGCATCCTCAAACAGAAGGTGGAGGAGCGCAAGGTCTCTAATCTCCACAGCTCCATGATGTCATCATGGAGGAGTTAAAGAGGACTCAAGTGGCAACCTGTGACGCTCTGGTGAACTCCATGCCCAAGTGGGTTAAGGCAGTGCTGGAAAATAATGGTGGCCACACAAAATATTGACACAATGGGCCCAACTTGGACATTTTCGATTAGGGGTGTACTCACTTTTGTTGCCAGCAGTTTAGACATTAATGGCTGTGTGTTGAGTTATTTTGAAGGGACAGCAAATGTACACTGTTATACAAGCTGTACTCTCACTACTTTACATTGTAGCGAAGTGTAATTTTATTCAGTGTTGTCACATGAAAAGATATAATATTTAAAAAAATGTGAGGGGCGGTACTCACTTTTGTGAGATTGTGTGTGTGTGTGTGTGTCTATGTCTATCTATCTATATCTATATATATATATATATATATATATATATATATATATATATATATATATATATATATATATATATATATATATATATATATATAGACACACACACACACACACCGGGTAAAATAAGAATTGAACACGTCACCATTTTTCTACGTTAAAATATTTCTAAAGGTGCTACTGACATGAAATGTTCACCACATGTCGGTAATGACCCATGCAATCCGTACATACAAAAACCAAAACAAATAAGTTTAGAAATTTAAGTTATGTGTAGTAAAATGGAATGACATAGGGAAAAAGTATTGAAAACCATGAAGAAAATAAGGCGCAAAAAGGTATGAAACGCCAAGACACCAGCTGAAATCTGTCAGTAATTAGAAAGAAATCCTGCTCCTTGTCAGTGCAAATTAATATCAGCTGGTTCAGTCTCAACTGATGGCCTATAAAAAGGTGTCTCATTTCCACGGTGTCACACGCAAAACATCTCATGCAAAGCAAGCTCTCAAGACCTTTGCAACCTTATTGTCGTAAAACATAGCGATGGCATTGGTTACAGAAGGATTTCTAAACTTCTGAATGTTCCAGTGAGCACTGTTGGGGCCATTATCCGGAAGTGAAAACAACATACTTTCACCATAAACCAACCGGCCTAAACCAGGTGCTCCTCGCAAGATTTCTGACAGAGGAATGAAAATAATTATCAGAAGAGTTGTCCAAGAGCCAAGGACCACTTGTTAAGAGCTTCAGAAAAACCTGGCATTAGCAGGTACAATTGTTTTAAAGAAAACCATAAGTAATGCACTCAACTGCCATGGCCTGTATGCACACTCCTCATGCAAGACTCCATTGCTGAAGAAAAAGCATGTTGAAGCTCGTTTTAAGTTTGCTGCACAACATTTAGACAAGCTGGGAGAATATAGTCTGGTCAGATGAGACCAAAATTGAAATCTTTAGATGCCATAATACACACCATGTTTGGAGGTCAAATGGCACTGCACATGACCCCTGTACATACCGTGAAGTTTGTAGGTGGGAACATCATGGTGTGAGGCTGTTTTTTAGCATAGGGTACTGGCAAACTTCATATCATTGAAGGAAGGGTGAATGGGAAAAATGTACCAAGACATTCTTGATTAAAATCTGCTGCCATCTACCAGGATGATGAAGACGAAACGAGGGTGGACATATCAGCAATGATCCCAAATGCCAAAATAATGAAAGTCATAATTGGTTTCAAAGACAGAAAATAAAGCTGCTAGAATGGCCCAGCCAATCACCTGACTTGAATCCAATGGAAAATCTATGGAAATAACTAAAGATCAGAGTTCATAGAAGAGGCCCATGGAACCTGAGCAATGCATGCAACTAGTTTCTCCATACAGGAGGAGTCTTGAAGCTGTCATTACCAACAAAGGATTTTGTACAAAGTATTAAATACATTTCATTTAGTGTGTTCAAAACATCCTGTGAAGGATTGATAAAGAATGTAGCACTAAAAAATGTAAAGCAATAAACAAAAACAGTGTACAAAATGTATGCAAATGGTGAAAACATATGATAACAATCACTCTCAAATGTAATAAATATGAGAGAGTGCATATATATTATGGGTAGAAACACAAGTGGAAAAAGTCTCAAAGGTGGAAATATCCTTAAGGTAAATTTATATAGAGTCCACCACAAGGAAGTTGCTGCTCAGAAGTGGGATACAACGGCCTTGGCAGGCATGTAGAGCAGCAGGGATAATGTGTCCTCCACCCAAGTTAAGGGGTGTACACTCTAACCGGAAGAGTGTCGGCGACAACGAGTCAATCAAGCAAGGATGTCCCAATCAGCAGACTTCCAGAAACGGTACAGGGAATCCAGCGAACTCTAGGATGGGATCCAGGAAATCAAGTAGGTAAGCGTAAGGCTGGGACTTAGATGTTAAACGGCCAGATTGGAAGGTCAAAAACTCTCATCCGTGGGGATATAGAAAGAAAAAAGATGCCTCCATATGGTGTAGGTCAAAACAGTGGGTTTTATTTAAAAAAACAATATACATCCATAAGGATAAAACTGTGATCACAGAATAAAAGCAATGTGGGGAGCTGAAAGCCAAGCCTGACGTGTTTCGTCCCATTGGACTTCCACTGGGGCAGATATTGGCTCCCCTACATTGCACATATTTATAATTTGCACATCAGTTAAGAAACCAATCAGTAAAAACATGGTATGCGGCATCAACCCGGAAGAGGTGCGGCCAGCAGGACTATCACGCCCAAAAACCTGAGACCAGTGATTGGAGTAAGGCCAGTCACATGACGACATGAGCTCCAAGCCTCGGTCTGGGAACCAATGAACAGAGCAGACCAGATCCCACGACACCAAAAAATGACATTGTGGGGGCGTGATTGCACCTGTAGCGGCAACCCGGAAATGACGTGGCCAACACGAGGCAAACACCTCACTTGAAAAGCCCGGGTGACACTGGTCATGTGACTAACGACAGCCAATCAAAACCTCGCTGGGATCGGAAACATAATCTCATCACCGCTAGGTCACATGACCGCAAATACAGTGGCATGGGAATGTGACCCGACGTGAGAAGTCAACCCGAAAGTGACAACACCTCGAGGCAGACGTCTCACTCAACAACCAATAGGTTGTATAACGTCGGTCATGCAATCAACGGCAATGTAAACAAGCCTTTTTGGGGCCAAGAGCACATCCACACCACAAAAATGC
Organism: Lithobates septentrionalis; assembly: GCA_037952835.1. Lineage (NCBI taxonomy): Eukaryota > Metazoa > Chordata > Amphibia > Anura > Ranidae > Lithobates > Lithobates septentrionalis. The sequence goes on along the minus strand of JBBDGP010000795.1, from coordinate 1,767,178 downwards.
TGACCAAATGCGCTTTGAGCCTCAAAGGCAAGAATAACACACCTAATTTAAGAAGCAGGACTGAATCAAAATAACTCCCAGATCATAATACGAAACATATAATGTCACTTATTATAAACCAATAGAACACATGTAGTAGAAAGTAGTATAGGCAGAAAATGAATAAGAATAAAGCATGAAGATTTGAGCTTGATTGATGAAAGAATTTATGTCCCATTCAACATTCATACCGAACGGTGAGTAAGACTAATCAAATGTTTGTTGACCCTCACCGAGAATGTCCTAATAGTACGTCCCACGTATTGTTTCTTACCAGGACAAGTCAATAAATAGACAATAAATCTCGTGGCACAAGTGGTAAAATGTTTCATTGGGTAAGTACGTTGCGTGGTGGATGAGGTAAATGTGTCCGTTTTGCATCTCCCACCGATATTGTGGAGACACACATTACACCTACGGCATGGATAATAGCCCTTACATTGCTAAAAGAATGAAACAATTTGGGGGCGTCAATCACATTGGGTGCAATTTGTCCCTGTATTGACCGTGCCCCTCTGAATATGACACCAGCTTGTTCCGGAATAGCCGGACCCAAGTACCTATCACTCCTGAAGGATTTTCCAATGTTTATTGATTATCTCCTTAATCTGTCTAAATTGAACAGAGTGGTGAAAAAAGACCATCTAAACTCATTATCTAAGACAGGCTTAGGACGATCAGTCAGCAAAGAGTTCCTATCTATCAGGGAAACCCTATTGATCTCTGTGTCAAGATCTGTAGATCTGAACATTATTTATCTAAAAACACAACTCTTCCTTTTGATTCAGCAGAATTTTATTATGGAACTTTTCAAGTTCGCTACCCAACACAATTACTTTTGGTTTCAGAATCAATTTTATTTGCAGAAGAGGGGTGCAGCCATGGGGGCCAAGTTTGCCCCCAGTTTGGCAAACTTGTTCATGGCCCAGTGGGAGGAGGATGTCGTCTATGCCCTTAAGAGACCAGAGCTAGTTCTCTGGGCTGGGTACATTGACGACATCCTCCTCCTATGGAATGGCGATCGGGAATCTCTCAATGCCTTTATGACTTCACTCAATCATAATGATAGGAGCATTGTTTTGAGCTATGAGCCTAGCCTTACTACCATTCACTGCCTTGATCTCGAGATATCAGTCATTGATCAACATTTAGAATTCAAAACTTTACGGTTACGTTCCAGTCGATAGTTGTCACCATACACAGTGGCTCAAGTCAGTTCCACACAGCCAATTCTTATGACTGCAGAGGAATTGTACTAAGACAACTGATTTTTTTTTTTTCTCCCAGTCCCAGATTCAGAAAAATTGATTTTTGGATCAAGGCTATAGATTTACAGATCTTGACACAGAGATCAATAGGGTTTCCCTGATAGGACATCTTTGCTGACTGATTGTCCTAAGCCTGTCTTGGATAATAAGTTTAGATGGTCTTTTTTCACCACTTACTCTGTTCAATTTAGACAGATTAAGGAGATAATCAATAAACATTGAAAAATCCTTCAGAGTGATAAGTACTTGGGTCCGGCTATTTCGAAACAGGCTGGTGTCATATTCAGAGGGGCATGGTCAATACAGGGACAAGTTGCGCCCAATGTGATTGACCCCCCCAAAATTGTTTCATTCAGCAATGTAAGGGTTACTATCCTTGCCGTAGGTGTAATGTGTGTCTACACTATCTGTGGGAGACGCAAAACGGACACATTTACCTCATCCACCATGCAACGTACTTACCCAATAAAACATTTTATCACCTGTGCCACGAGATTTATTGTCTATTTATTGACTTGTCCTTGTAGAAACAATACGTGGGACATACTATTAGGACATTCTCGGTGAGGGTCAACGAACATTTGGCTAGTATCAAGAAGGGACACACTAATTATAGCGTCCCCCGCCATTATTTAAAATATCACAACAAAGATCCTGCAGGAACCCAGTTTCAGATCATTGATAAGTTTGTTCCACATTGGAGGGGGGAGCCTCCGCGGTGTCTCCCGCCTCGAAATATACTGGATACACGAGCTTAAGCCTTACTCACCGTTCGGTATGAACGTTGAATGGGACATAAATTCTTTTATCGATCAAGCTTAAATCTTCATGCTTTATTCTTATTTGTTTTTTGCCTATACTACTTTCTACTACATGTGTTCTATTGGTTTATAATAAGTGGTATTTCATACTTATGTTTATGACATTATATGTTTCGTATTATGATCTGGGAGTTATTTTGTTTCAGTCCTGCTTCTTAAATGAGGTGTGTTATTCTTGCCTTTTGAGGCTCGAAGCGCATTTGGTCACCATTTTTGTGGTGTGGATGTGCTCTTGGCCCCAAAAAAGGCTTGTTTACGTTGCCATTGATTGCGTGACCGACGTTATGTGACCTATTGGTTGTTGAGTGAAACGTCTGCCCCATGGTGTTGTCACTTCCGGGTTGACTCCTCACGTCGGGTCACGTTCCCATGGCACTGTATTTACGATCATGTGACCTAGCGATGACGATTATGTCTCCGATCCCAGCAAGGTTTTGATTGGGGAGCCGATATATGCCCCAGTTGACGTCCATTGGGACGAAATCCGTCGGACTTGACTTTCAGCTCCCCACATTGCTTTTATTCTGCGATCACAGTTTTATTTTTATGGATGTGTATATATATATGTGTGTATATATGTATATGTATATGTATATGTATATGTATATATATATATATATATATATATATATATATATATATATATATATATATATATATATATATATATATATATATATATATTTTTTTTTTTTTTTTTTTTTTTTTTTTAATAAAACCCACCGTTTTGACCTACACCATATGGAGGCATCTTTTTTCTTTCTTTATCCCCTCGGATGATAGTTTTTGACCTTCCAATCTGGCTTTTTAACATCTAAATCCCAGCCTTACGCTTACCTGCTCGAATTCCTGGAGCTCGCTGGATTCCCAGGACTGTTTCCAGAAGTCTACTGATCGGGACATCCTTGCTTGATTGACTCGTTCTCGCTGACACTCAAGTCCACTTCTTCCGTTAAAGAGTGTATATCCCTTGGGTGGACACATTATCCCTGGTGCTCTACATGCCTGCCAAGGCCACTGTACCCCACGTCTGAGCAACAGCTCCCTTGTGGTGTTTCTACCCATCATATATATGTACTTTCTCATATTTAATACATTTGAGAGTGATTCTTATCATATGTTTTCACCATTTGCATACAACATTTTGTACACTGTTTTTGTTTATTGCTTTACATTTTTTAGCGCTACATTCTTTATCAATCATTCCATTTTATTACACATAACTTAATTTCTGAACTTATTTGTTTTTTTTTTTTGTTTTTTGTGAGTTTTTTTGTGTGTGTGGATTGCATGGGTTGTTACTGACATGTGCTGAACATTTCATGTCAATAGCACCTTTTAAAAATACACTCACGGCCACTTTATTGGGTACATCTAGTACCGTGTTGGACCTAATTTTGCCTTCAGAATTGCCTTAATTCTTTGTGGCATAGATTTAACAAGGTGTTGGAAACATTCCTCAGAGATTTTAGTCCATATTGACATGATAGCATCACGCAGTTGCTACAGATTTTGTTGGCAGTATTTGCTCAGTATTTAGTAGAAGCACCCTTTTGATCTAATACAGCCATGAGTCTTTTTGGGTAAGATGCAACAAGTTTTTCACACCTGGATTTGGGGATCCTCTGCCATTTCTCCTTGCAGATCCTCTCCAGTTCTGTCAGGTTGGATAGTTAAATATATGAGTGTCACAGCAAAGGGTCTGAATACTTAGGACCATGTGATATTTCAGTTTTTCTTTTTTAATAAATCTGCAAAAATGTCAACAATTCTGTGTTTTTCTGTCAATATGGGGTGCTGTGTGTACATTGAGGAAAAAATGAACTTAAATGATTTTAGCAAATGGCTGCAATATAACAGAGTGAAAAATTTAGGGGGGTCTGAATACTTTCCATCCCCACTGTGTGTGTATGTATGTATGTATGTATGTATGTATATATATATATATATATAATGTGTATATATATATATATATATATATATATATATATATATATATATATATATATATATAATGTGTGTGTGTGTGTATGTAGCAATAACTCTCGGTGGAGCTGCTGGTTTAAGCGGGCTTGTTACCTTCACTCTCGACACCTCTGTTTCACCGGCACCGGGTCTAGGGTTCCGTTGAGTTTACCTCTGGACGATATAAGTAGCAGGAAAGAGGTAGTAGGAAAGCTGCAGGGAAGCTCAAATACCTTTCTGTTGTATTTCTTCAGAACATTCTTTGTAATTGAATAGTCCCCCTTTCGTAGGATTCAATCTTTGCCCGCCTGGATAGACATCTCTCACTTGCCTAGCAGCCAGCACGTAGCATGAACAAAAGTCTCTGCTACAGACTTATCTGGAATAAAACCCGTACGATCTTCTGCCACAGGATGTATTGGTTTGTGATGAATGTCAGACACAGTACTTGAACCTTTAAGCCAACCCGGCAGTACTATACTGTAAGATTACTTTGGAATGCGTCCTCCAACCGAGTCACCAGGCCCCTCTCCAGACCAGCACTCTGCATGATCCTTCCATGACGGGTCCTCCCCTGGGATCTTCTCGGTTGTCCAGCTTCTTCACTCAAGATAGACAGCTCAGGACCATTCCTCCGCTGCTGTGGCAGGCCCCAGACAGGCTTCTGGGCCCACCCACACGCCGCAGCGACGCGGGCCTCCGGAAACGGAGGACCATGAGGTGGTATTCCTAGTGCATACCTGTCTGCCAGGAGGGCCAGCAGGTGGCTGAAAACGAACCCTAAAACATGGCGTCTGTCCCATAAATACCCTCTCCCAGAATGCAACTCGGAGGATCACCTCCACCGAGTTATCTCCGGGACAGAGGAGCACTCATCCGCTTTAAAACGTTGCTTTTCCAACACCCGCCGATGGTGACAACGACACCCACCGGCACAATGTGGAACTGCATGCAACGTCAGCCAAGCTGGAACAGAGGCAAATCTAACTTCCTATAATAAGCGACCCACTAAATTTACCTATCAGCGGTAGATAAAAATCTACCAGCGCTACATATATATATTATACACTCTGTTTACCTGCAAAAAGGTTTTTTATTTTTGGCCTGCCATTCTTGTAATACTTTTTCCTCTGTTGGCCTCTTTGGGGGGGATGCGTAAAAACAGGTGACTTAGCTGCAGCCCCCCCCCCCCAGCTACCCACCTAAAAACAGCAGCTGGAGGTAGCCATTCAGCTATTCACATGCAGGGGCTGCGATGCTTTGCACCACCTGTCAAACTTGGCCATTAAAGTCAATGGGGCCACACTGCAACCATTACCCAAATGCTTGGCTTGCAGTTGCTGTGCATTAACCACATTATAAGCTGCCAAAAAAAGGACGGGCAGTTAGAAGGTGGCAAGATCACCCCCTGAACACCTTACTACAGCTACTTGGCTGTAATTTGTGAAATGATTCACTGAAGATTGCTTTTCAAAGCTTTGGCTAGTTTGGACCTAGCTTTAGATGCGGCTACTTCTTGCTTTAGCAGTATTGCTTACTGGAGCTCTCCTTGCTCCTTGGACAGAAGTAATGAGGCCGATTTCAGATGGAGAAGTGGTATAGAAAGCCACAAAGCTGAACTATGTAATACGTGTGTCAGACTTGTGTATGGTTCAGTTGTGTCCAGCCCGGTTGTCTGGAGTTTCACTTTGACTACCGCTTCTTCTCTCTACTTGTAGAAAAGAGGAATGAATCGCCCAGATTATTCCAATGAGTTAAAAAAAAAAAATCTTTGTCATAAAAACAATTGCTTCAAGTTGTGCCCATTCAAAGATCAAAAATTACCCAAGAGCAGAAGGGCTGTGTATTCTGTAGCCAGCCTACATTTTCACTAAATTACATTTGCTTTGATTTCCCTTGGTTAGTCATTCATAATTGTCGGATTTTATTTGCCATCTACTTTCCTTTTCACACTGTTGCTCTTGATGGTTGTGGGTGTATGGCAAGCACATTCCAGAGAACCACACATCTGCATTACCTTTAACAAAGTTCTCTGCTGAACACCTGGGACTTCCTTGTCTGTCCAATCTAAGATATCCAGACATAAGCTGGCTAAAGTCTACAGGAAAGAAAAGCAATCCACGCCCCAGGGCAGCAGAGAGAGATGTATGAGGAATCATTCAGCAAGAAGGAATGCTAGTAGTGGTCAAGAAACCACAAGAAACATGCCACAATGATGAATTTTTCTCTGACTCTGCACAATAAATATGTGTCCTAAAGTGACCCGCAACAAGTACATAATCAGACTACTGTTACTGTCCTGAAATTAGACCAGAAATCCAGCTCCTGCCACTGAAAAGGAATTTGATTATCCACTCAGCAAGATCTGTTAAGAAAAACCAGACATTTCATGCTGCCTGCTGTGAAAAGTGTAATATGTAGAGCCCTTTACTAAAGTGTTCTTCTTTTTTTTCTTTTTTTTTTTTTTTTTACTTTTTACATCTGTCTGAGTTTAATTTGACAGAAGTTTAAAACTGGCATCTTTTAGAAACACAGAAAGTTCCTGAGTGCAAGACACTTCTAAATGGGCTCCTTTGGGTTTATAGCTTTTAGTTGTAAAATTTGTATTACTCCAGTAAGAGCTTTAAATCCTATTTCTTGTATTAAAAAAAAAGAGCAATCGTGGTGGGAAAAAAAAATCAGAATGGTCATTTTAACTTTACAAACTAAACTTTGTAATAACTTGATGCCCAAAAAATCAAATTCTCCATGTCATCTATACCAAAGACTCAAACTCCCACTTTAATTCAGATCTGAATCTTCATACTCTAATACATCATTTTAGTGACCTCTGCTGGCTGTTTTTAGGAATTTCTGTTTTCATGTGTTTTTTTTTTTTTTAATAGACTGATGATATTATTATTTGTTTTTGTTATTGTATTTATTTATTTTTTATCCAAATCTGGATGTAGCACTGTCAAAGCCTTTGTAGTGTCCAAATACTTCCAGTAATCTTGTGGCTGTTCAGAGGGAGTTGTTACAGGATTTAAAACAATGGCAACTAGAGTCCAGAGAATTGGTCCTTTCTGGTTCATGGTTAAAATCAGTATGCTTATTTTAGAGCTTGGCAGGTGTTGAGTAAATGTATTCTAGTACAATAATGAATTCTGTGTGTATGAAAGGAGTATTAATTTGCAATTAGAAAACCTTCTTATATTGTAGGTAATCGCTCTGACCTGTGGTACTCTACCAAAGGAGCAGAAATGAAATGTTAATAGTAGCTGTCCCACACTCTTGAAAAAAAAATGACTAAAATGTATTGTGAGTGCACATTTAGAGTTTTATATTGTAGTTTAGCCAAAAGTAGTTTTTTGATTTTACATTTTTTCATGTTCACATTTTTGTAGATTCTCTTTTAAGTAGTTTTCTTTAGGTTTAATCACCTCAGACAAGACCTGTAAAAAAAACTTGTGCTGAAAGATATGTGGAGGCTATCATGCTGATCCTCTGGCTTCAATGCTTTGAGTCAGAGACTTGAAACAAGAATGCAAATTGGGTGTTTCAACAGCTCTCTAATGTGGTGCATTTATTCTTTTTGGTCAGTGATTCAGGAAGTGCCTAAAGTCCAATGCCAGTTTATAAAAGTTCCTAAAAGTATTAAATATACAGTATATGAAGAATAAATATATATATATATGTGTATACATATGTGTATGTATATGTGTGTGTGTATATGTGTGTGTATATATATATATATATATATATATATATATATATATATATATATATATATATATATATATATATATATAATCTCACACACACACAGTGGGGACGGAAAGTATTCAGACACCCTTAAATTTTTCACTCTTTGTTATATTGCAGCCATTTGCTAAAATCATTTAAGTTCATTTTTTTCCTCATTAATGTACACACAGCACCCCATATTGACAGAAAAACACAGAATTGTTGACATTTTTGCAGATTTATTAAAAAAAAAAAAAAAAAACTGAAATATCACATGGTCCTAAGTATTCAGACCCTTTACTGTGACACTCATATATTTAACTCAGGTGCTGTCCATTTCTTCTGATCATCCTTGAGATGGTTCTACATCTTCATTTGAGTCCAGCTGTGTTTGATTATACTGATTGGACTTGATTAGGAAAGCCACACACCTGTCTATATAAGACCTTACAGCTCACAGTGCATGTCAGAGCAAATGAGGTCAAAGGAACTGCCTGAAGAGCTCAGAAACAGAATTGTGGCAAGGCACAGATCTGGCCAAGGTTACAAAAAAATTTCTGCTGCACTTAAGGTTCCTAAGAGCACAGTGGCCTCCATAATCCTTAAATGGAAGACGTTTGGGATGACCAGAACTCTTTCTAGAGCTGGCCGTCCAGCCAAACTGAGCTATCGGGGGAGAAGAGCCTGGGTGAGAGAGGTAAAGAAGAGATGCAGTCGGGAGATGGGAGAAAGTTGTAGAAAGTCAACCATCACTGCAGCCCTCCACCAGTCGGGGCTTTATGGCAGAGTGGCCCGAACGGAAGCCTCTCCTCGGTGCAAGACACATGAAAGCCCGCATGGAGTTTGCTAAAAAAAACACCTGAAGGACTCCAAGATGGTGAGACATAAGATTCTCTGGTCTGATGAGACCAAGATAGAACTTTTTGGCCTTAATTCTAAGCGGTATGTGTGGAGAAAACCAGGCACTGCTCATCACCTGTCCAATACAGTCCCAACAGTGAAGCATGATGGTGGCAGCATCATGCTGTGGGCGTGTTTTTCAGCTGCGGGGACAGGACGACTGGTTGCAATAGAGGGAAAGATGAATGCGGCCAAGAACAGGGATATCCTTGACGAAAACTTTCTCCAGAGTGCTCAAGACCTCACACTGGGTCAAAGGTTTACCTTCCAACAAGACAATGACCCTAAGCACAGAGCTAAAATAACGAAGGAGTGGCTTCACAACAACTCCGTGACTGTTCTTGAATGGCCCAGACAAAGCCCTGACTTAAACCTAATTGAGCATCTCTGGAGAGACCTAAAAATGTCTGTCCACCAACGTTTACCATCCAACCTGACAGAACTGCAGAGGATCCCCAAATCCAGGTGTGAAAAACTTGTTGCATCTTTCCCAAAAAGACTCATGGCTGTATTAGATCAAAAGGGTGCTTCTACTAAATACTGAGCAAAGGGTCTGAATACTTAGGACCATGTGATATTTCAGTTTTTCTTTTTAATAAATCTGCAAAAATGATTTTAGCAAATGGCTGCAATATAACAAAGAGTGGAAAATTTAAGGGGGTCAGAATACTTTCCCTCCCCACTGTATATAGTTGTGCTCATAAGTTTACATACCCTGGTAGAATTTATGATTTCTTGGCCATTTTTCAGAGAATATGAATAACACAAAAACTTTTCTTTCACCCATGGTTAGTGTTTTGGCTGAAGCCATTTATTATCAATCAACTGTGTTTACTCTTTTTAAATCATAATGGCAACAGAAACTACCCAAATGATACCCTGGTGATTTTGGCCTGATAACATGCACACAAGTTGACACAAAGGGGTTTTAATGGCTATTTAAGGTAACCATCCACACCTGTGATCTGTTTGCTTGTGATTGGTGTGTGTGTATAAAAGGTCAATGCGTTTCTGGACTCCTGACAGACCCTTGCATCTTTCAACCAGTGCTGCACTGACATTTCTGGATTCTGAGTCATGGGGAAAGCAAAAGAATTGTCAAAGGATCTGTGGGAAAAGGTAGTTGAACTGTATAAAACAGGAAAGGGATATACAAGGATATCCAAGGAATTAAGAATGCCAATCGGCAGTGTTCAAACTCTAATCAAGAAGTGTAAAATGGGGGGTTCTGTTGAAACCAAACCACAGTCAAGTAGACCAACTAAAATTTCAGCCACAACTGCCAGGAAAATTGTTGGGGATGCAAAGAAAAAAACATAAATAACTTCAGTTGAAATACAGGACTCTCTGAAAACATGTGGTGTGGCTGTTTCAAGATGCACAATAAGGAGGCACTTGAAGAAAGATGGGCTGCATGGTCCAGTCGCCAGAAGAAAGCCATTACTAAGCAAATGCCACAAAGTATCCCGCTTACAATACGCCAAAAAGCACATAGACAAGCCTCAAACCTTCTGGCACAAAGTCATTTGGAGTGATGAGACCAAAATTGAGCTTTTTGGCCACAACCATAAACGCTACATTTGGGGAGGAGTCAACAAGGCCTATGATAAAAGGTACGGAGGTGGATCGCTGATGTTTTGGTGATGTGTGAGCTACAAAGGCACAGGAAATTTGGTCAAAATTGTTTGCAAGATGAATGCAGTGTGTTGTCAAAAATACTGGAGGAAAATTTACATTCATCAGAAATAAATATATACGCTGTGCTTTCAAATATACTCTTCACATTATATATATATATATATATGTGATACCCAAAGTGCAAATATGCACCAATAGTTACTGGATGTATCATGGTGTGTGACTCACACGCATATTTGCACTTTGGTTATTGTTGCATATATATATAATGTGAAGAGTATATTTTAAAAGCGCAGCGTAAATATTTATTTCTGCTTTTATCTGCATGTTTTTATGAGACGTGTTTAGCGCTTGCAGCTGTTTCACGGGCCATTTAGGCAATTTATAATCAGAGGAGACTCACAGGATCTTTTTTATATGTTTGCGTTCATCAGCCAGGAAGCTGCGCATGGGATGTACTTGGACATTTCAACATGATAATGATCCAAAACACGAGGCCAAGTTGACCTGTCATTGGCTACAGCAGAATAAAGTGAAGGTTCTGGAGTGGCCATCTCAGTCTCCAGGCCTCAATATCATTGAGCCACTCTGGGGAGATCTCAAACGTGCATTTCATGCAGGACAGCCCAAGAATTTGCATTTAATTTACAGAACATGCCCACAACTTTGAAGAAAGGAAAAAAAATAAAAAAACAACAAATAGGACAAAATAACAGAAAAAGTCAATGTGCATAACTATTTACCCCCCCAAAGTCAATACTTTGTAGAGCTACCTTTTGCGGCTATCACAGCTCCAAATCGCTTTGGATAAGTTTCTATGAGCTTGCCACAACTTACCACTGGGATTTTTGCCCATTCCTCCTTGCAAAACTGCTCCAGCTCCTTAAAGTTGGATTGTTTGTGCTTATGAACAGCAATCTTTAAGTCTGACCACAGATTTTCTATTGGATTGAGGTCTGGGCTTTGGCTAGACACTCCAACACATTTACATGTTTCCCCCTTTAAACCACTCAAGTGTTGCTTTAGCAGTGTGTTTGGGGTCATTGTCCTGCTGGAAGGTGAACCTCCGTCCTAGCCTCAAATCACACACAGAGTGGTACAGGTTTTGCTCAAGAATATCCCTGTATTTAGCACCATCCATCTTTTCCTCAACATCCCCACAGCATGATTCTGCCACCACCACGTTTCACTGTGGGGATGGTGTTCTTTGGGTGATGTGATGTGTTGGGTTTGCGCCAGACATAGCGTTTTCTTTGATGGCCAAAAAGTTCAATTTTAGTCTCATCAGACCAGAGCACCTTCCTCCATACATTTTGGGAGTCTCCCACATGCATTTTTGCAAACTCAAAACGTGCCATTTTGTTTTTTGCTGAAAGTAATGGTTTTGTTCTGGCCACTCTGCTATAAAGCCCAACTCTATGGAGCGTACAGCTTGTCGTCCTGTGTACAGATACTCCAGTCTCTGCTGTGGAACTCTGCAGATCCTCCAGGGTTACCTTAGGTCTCTGTGCTGCCTCTCTGAATAATGCCCTCCTTGCCCGGTCCGTGAGTTTTGGTGTGCAGCCGTCTCTTGGCAGGTTTGCTGTGACACTTAGATTGCACACAGGTGGACATCATTTCACTAATTATGTGACTTTTGAAGGTAATTGGTTGCACCAGAGCATTTTATGGGCTTCATAGCAAAGGGGGTAAATGCATACGCACATGCCAATTATTAGTTTTTTATTTCTGAAAAATAGTTTTATGTATATATTTTTCAAATTTTACTTCACCAACTTAGACTGTTGTGTTCTGATCCATCACATATAATTCAGATTAAAAAAAAAGATTGAACCAAAGGCTGTAATGTAACAAAATGGGTAAAGAGCCAAGGGGGGTGAATACTTTTGCAAGGCACTGTATTTTTGAATGACCGTGCCCTCTGTTTAATGCGTTTTTTTAATTAAAAGAGCATTTTGATTTTTATAGTTTAACAAATTAATGCTGTGGTGTTTCTTACTGATGTTTTTCCCGTAGTTAATCATACAGAGAGTTTGCATTTATAAATCTTTCCTTCGGATCCACACTGGCTTCTGTTGTAATACATATTTTACAAATTATTTATGGCAGAGAAGTCACAATATGTAAATTGCTGAGGAATTTGAGTTTCAAAATCGTTATGCAAATCATTTCATTGCAGAAAAGTACAGGGCCAAACCAGGATGAACATGTGAGGATATAATGTATGTGGGAGCTTCCGTCTGGTTCATTTGTAAAATGCAGCCTTCAGAGCTGTGATCCTGATGTTGGCTTCACTACCTGACATGGCACAAGTATACAGAACAAGAGTTGCAGCTTTTCGGACATCATTGGATCACTAGATAATAAAGCCAGGATGGCAGAATATACATTTACCTGCATATGTATACCCACAATGCCAGGTGCTCTTAAAGCGTTTGTTACCCTAAAAATAACAAAAGAGATTCTGTTAGCATGTTATACAGCACAGTGCATGTGTTGTGTAATTTGGCCCCTTTTATAACCTGAAATACATTGAGGGGAAAAAGTATTTGATCCCCTGCTGATTTTGTATGTTTGCCCACTGACAAATGATCAGTCTATAATTATAATGGTAGGTTTATTTTACCATCGAGAGACAGATTAACAACAAAAATATCCAGAAAAACGCATTTAAAAAAAGTTATAAATTGATTTGCATTTTAACCACTTAAGGACCGAGCCTCTTTTTGAGATTTGTTGTTTACAAGTTAAAAACTGTTTTTGCTAGAAAATTACTTAGAACCCCCAAACATTATACATTTTTTTTCTAACACCCTAGAGAATAAAATGGCAGTCGTTGCAATACTTTCTCTCATACTGTATTTGCGCAGCGGTCTTACAAGCGCACTTTTTTTGGAAAAATACACTTTTTTGAATTAAAAAATAAGACAACAGTAAAGTTAACCCAATTTTTTTATATTGTGAAAGATAATGTTACCCTGAGTAAATTGACACCCAACATATCATGCTTGAAAATTGCGCTCGCTCGTGGAATGGCTACAAACTTTTACCCTTAAAAATCTCCATAGGCGACGTTTAAAAAATTCTACAGGTTGCATGTTTTGAGTTACACAGGAGGTCTAGGGCTAGAATTATTGCTCTCGCTCTACCGATCGCCGCGATACCTCACATGTGTGTGGTTTGAACACTGTTTTCATATGCGGGCGCTACTCACGTATACGTTCGTTTCTGCACGTGAGCTTGGTGGGGCGGGTGCGTTTAAAAAATGTATTATTTTACCTTTTTTATTTTTTTATTTTTACTGTTCTTTAAAAAAAAAAATTACTTTTATTCCTATTACAAGGAATGTACACATCCCTTGTAATAGAAAAAAGCATGACAGGACCTCCTTAAATATGAGATCTGGGGTCAAAAAGACCTCAGATCTCATTTACACTAAAATGCAATAAAAAAAAATTTCATTTAAAAAAAAATAGCCCTTTTAAGAGCTATGGGCGGAAGTGACGTTTTGACGTCTCTTCTGCCGTTCAGAAATGATATGGAGATGGGTGGGGACCATCTTCCCTATACCCAGCATGGATAAACATCCGATCGCCTTCGCCGATGCCGATTGGCTCTGGTAAGCAGCGGAGGGCACCCTCTCCCGCCGCCGATAAAGGTGATCTCGCGGCAAATCCACCACAGAGACCACTCATCGGAAACCGGACCACCGGCCGAAAAAGGGGATACTGGGGTTATGGCAGCTAGCTGCTGCCATAACAACGGTATTCCTCTTCAATCTTGGGACGTATATCGGTGTGCGGCATTCCGGAAGTGGTTAATGAGTGAAATAAGTATTTGATCCCCTATTAGCAAGATTTCTGGCTCCCAGATGTCTTCTATACAGGTAACAGGCTGAGATTAAGAGCACTCTCTTAACCACTTAACAACCGCGCTATAGCTGAATAACGACTACAGTGCGGCTCGATAACTCTGGGAGGGCGTACTATGGCGTCCTACCAGAATCGCACGGGAGTATCCGTGACCGCCAGGTCCCGGCACATCACAGATCATGGTAAATGTGCACATGTGCTCTGTACACATTGCAGCCTCATCCATGCTCAGCCATCCCTCTGTCATACTCAGCCATCCATCCATACTCATTCATCCATCCATGCTCAGCCATGCCATCCATACTTAGCCATCCATCCATACTTAGCCATGCCATCCATACTCAGCCATCCCATCCACCCCCTTCCATACCCAGCCATGCTCAGCAATACCCAGCCATGCTCAGCCATACCCAGCCATACCCAGCAATACTCAGCAATACTCAGCCATATTCAGCCATACCCAGCCATACTCAGCCTTACCTAGAAATACCCAGCGATACACAGTCATACCCAGCCATACTTGGCAATACTCAGATATACCCAGCAATATCCAGCTATACTCAGCCATGCCGCATCCATACAACATCCATGCCACACCAGTGCCACTACAGTGCCCATCAGTGTCTCACGAAAGTGTAATAGGTAGTCAAATTAGATTTGACATTTTATATCCCTAGAACACCTGATGGTGCTCCCTGCATGTTGGGCCTCTGTATGTGGCCAGGCTGTGGAAAAGTCTCCCACATGTGGTATCTCCGTACTCAGGAGGAGTAGGAGAATCTATTTTGGGGTGTAATTTTTGGTATGTACAGTGGCTTGCGAAAGTATTCGGCCCCCTTGAACTTTTCAACCTTTTGCCACATTTCAGGCTTCAAACGTAAAGATATAAAATTTTAATTTTTTGTGAAGAATCACCAACAAGTGGGACACAATTGTGAAGTGGAACGAAATCTTTTGGATTTTTGAAACTTTTTTAACTAATAAAAAAATGAAAAGTGGGGCGTGCAAAATTATTCGGCCCCCTTGCGTTAATATTTTGTAGAGCCACCTTTTGCTGCGATTACAGCTGCAAGTCGCTTGGGGTATGTCTCTATCAGTTTTGCACATCGAGAGACTGAAATTCTTGCCCATTCTTCCTTGCAAAACAGCTCGAGCTCAGTGAGGTTGGATGGAGAGTGTTTGTGAACAGCAGTTTTCAGCTCTTTCCACAGATTCTCGATTGGATTCAGGTCTGGGCTTTGACTTGGCCATTCTAACACCTGGATACGTTTTATTTGTGAACCATTCCTTTGTAGATTTTGCTGTATGTTTGGGATCATTGTCTTGTTGGAAATAAATCTCCGTCCCAGTTTCAGGTCTTTTGCAGACTCCAACAGGTTTTCATCCAGAATGGTCCTGTATTTGGCTGCATCCATCTTCCCCTCAATTTTAACCATCTTCCCTGTCCCTGCTGAAGAAAAGCAGGCCCAAACCATGATGCTGCCACCACCATGTTTGACAGTGGGGATGGTGTGTTGAGTGTGATGAGCTGTGTTGCTTTTACGCCAAACATATCGTTTTGCATTGTGGCCAAAAAGTTCGATTTTGGTTTCATCGGACCAGAGCACCTTCTTCCACATGTTTGGTGTGTCTCCCAGGTGGCTTGTGGCAAACTTTAGACAAGACTTTTTATGGATATCTTTGAGCAGGGCTTGACAAATTTGCTTGGAATCTAGGAGCCAGCTAAAAAAGTTAGGAGCCAGGTTTTTTTTTTTTTTAAACGACCGACAAAGCTTTATTTTCAATATAAAAATTAACCAATCTTAAATTTACACAGAGACGACTAGAACGAATGTGACTGCTTTTATTTCCTGCCATGCAGGGACACAAGACCACCATATTCCCGCTAAGGATCCAATCCGGTCTGCCTGAAAAACTGACAGGCGAACCTGATCAGACAGCCCGTGTGAAAGGGGCCAAGCAGGGAGATAATAAATTCATTTTAATTAACCACTTCCTTCCCGCAGGACGACTATATACGTCCTGTCTTTGAAGAGAAATACCGTTGTTATGGTAGCAGCTAGCTACCATAACCCCGGTATTCTCTTCAAGAGCCGGCAGTTCTCTTTCAGATAAAAGTGGTCTCTGCAGCAGATTCGCAGCGAGATCACTTTTATTGGCGGCAGGAGAGGGGCCCCCCCTACCGCTGCGCTCCGGTGCCCTTCACCGCTTACCGTGGCCGTCGGTAACGGCGGAGGCGATCCGGATCTGTCCCTGGCCTGACATGGAGACGAGTAAGGGGAAGATGGCCCCCCCCCGCCCATCTCCAAGTCATTGCAGGGCGGAAGCGACGTCAAATCGTCACTTCCACCCATAGCTCTTAAAGGGACATTTTATTATTTTTTTTTCAAATGACAATTTTTTTTTTTTTTAACCACTTGCCGACCGCCGCACACAGATGTACGTCGACAGGGCGGCACGGGCAGGCAAAAGGGCTTACCTGTACGTCCCTGCCTGCCCGCGGGTGGGGGGTCCGATCGGACCCCCCCCCGGTGCCTGCGACGGTCGGCAAATGTCCCCCGGCGATCGGTGGTGAGGGGGAGGCCATCCATTCGTGGCCCCCCCCTCGCGATCGCTCCCAGCCAATGGGATCATTTCCCTGCCTCTGTATTGTACACAGAGGCAGAGGAAATGATGTCATCTCTCCTCGGCTCGGTATTTTCCGTTCCGGGCCGAGGAGAGAAGACTGGAATGTGAGTGCACAACACACACACACACAGTAGAACATGCCAGGCACACAAAACACCCCGATCCCCCCCCCGATCGCCCCCCGATCCCCCCCCAATCACCCCCCCCCCTGTCACAAACTGACACAAAGCAGGTTTTTTTTTTTTTTTTTTTTTTTTTCTGATTACTGTATTGGTGTCAGTTTGTGACAGTTAGTGTGTTAGGGCAGTGAATGTTAGGCCCCCTTTAGGTCTAGGGTACCCTCCTAACCCCCCCTAATAAAGTTTTAACCCCTTGATCACCCTCCGTCACCAGTGTCACTAAGCGATCATTTTTCTGATCGCTGTATTAGTGTCGCTGGTGACGCTAGTTAGGGACATAAATATTTAGGTTCGCCGTCAGCGTTTTATAGCGACAGGGACCCCCATATACTATCTAATAAATGTTTTAACCCCTTGATTGCCCCCTAGTTAACCCTTTCACCACTGATCACCGTATAACTGTTACGGGTGACGCTGGTTAGTTCGTTTATTTTTTATAGTGTCAGGGCACCCGCCGTTTATTACCGAATAAAGGTTTAGCCCCCTGATCGCCCGGCGGTGATATGCGTCGCCCCAGGCAGCGTCAGATTAGCGCCAGTACCGCTAACACCCACGCACGCAGCATACACCTCCCTTAGTGGTATAGTATCTGAACGCATCAATATCTGATCCAATCAGATCTATACTAGCGTCCCCAGCAGTTTAGGGTTCCCGAAAACGCAGTGTTAGCGGGATCAGCCCAGATACCTGCTAGCACCTGCGTTTTGCCCCTCCGCCCGGCCCAGCCCAGCCCAGCCCACCCAAGTGCAGTATCGATCGATCACTGTCACTTACAAAACACTAAGCGCATAACTGCAGCGTACGCAGAGTCAGGCCTGATCCCTGCGATCGCTAACAGTTTTTTTGGTAGCGTTTTGGTGAACTGGCAAGCACCAGCCCCAGGCAGCGTCAGGTTAGCGCCAGTAGCGCTAACACCTACGCACGCACCGTACACCTCCCTTAGTGGTATAGTATCTGAACGGATCAATATCTGATCCGATCAGATCTATACTAGTGTCCCCAGCAGTTTAGGGTTCCCAAACACGCAGTGTTAGCGGGATCAGCCCAGATACCTGCTAGCACCTGCGTTTTTCCCGTCCGCCCGGCCCAGCCCACCCAAGTGCAGTATCAATCGATCACTGTCACTTACAAAACACTAAACGCATAACTGCAGCGTTCGCAGAGTCACGCCTGATCCCTGCGATCACTAACAGTTTTTTTGGTAGCGTTTTGGTGAACTGGCAAGCACCAGCCCCAGGCAGCGTCAGATTAGCGCCAGTACCGCTAACACCCACGCACGCAGCATACGCCTCCCTTAGTGGTATAGTATCTGAACGGATCAATATCTGATCCGATCAGATCTATACTAGCGTCCCCAGCAGTTTAGGGTTCCCACAAACGCAGTGTTAGCGGGATCAGCCCAGATACCTGCTAGCACCTGCGTTTTGCCCCTCCGCCCGGCCCAGCCCAGCCCAGCCCACCCAAGTGCAGTATCGATCGATCACTGTCACTTACAGAACACTAAACGCATAACTGCAGCGTTCGCAGAGTCAGGCCTGATCCCTGCGATCGCTAACAGATTTTTTGGTAGCGTTTTGGTGAACTGGCAAGCGCCAGCGGCCTAGTACACCCCGGTCGTAGTCAAACCAGCACTGCAGTAACACTTGGTGACGTGGCGAGTCCCATAAGTGCAGTTCAAGCTGGTGAGGTGGCAAGCACAAGTAGTGTCCCGCTGCCACCAAAAAGACAAACACAGGCCCGTCGTGCCCATAGTGCCCTTCCTGCTGCATTCGCCAATCCTAATTGGGAACCCACCGCTTCTGCAGCGCCCGTACTTCCCCCATTCACATCCCCAACCAAATGCAGTCGGCTGCATGAGAGGCATTTTCTTTATGTCCTCCCGAGTACCCCTACCCAACGAACCCCCCCAAAAAAGATGTTGTGTCTGCAGCAAGCGCGGATATAGGCGTGACACCCGCTATTATTGTCCCTCCTGTCCTGACAATCCTGGTCTTTGCATTGGTGAATGTTTTGAACGCTACCATTCACTAGTTGACTATTAGCGTAGGGTACAGCATTCCACAGACTAGGCACACTTTCACAGGGTCTCCCAAGATGCCATCGCATTTTGAGAGACCCGAACCTGGAACCGGGTACAGTTATAAAAGTTAGTTACAAAAAAAGAAAAAAAAAAAAAAACACATACAAAAATATAAAATAAAAAAAAAATAGTTGTCGTTTTATTGTTCTTTCTCTCTCTATTCTCTCTCTCTATTGTTCTGCTCTTTTTTACTGTATTCTATTCTGCAATGTTTTATTGTTATTATGTTTTATCATGTTTGTTTTTCAGGTATGCAATTTTTTATACTTTACCGTTTACTGTGCTTTATTGTTAACCATTTTTTTGTCTTCAGGTACGCCATTCACGACTTTGAATGGTTATACCAGAATGATGCCTGCAGGTTTAGGTATCATCTTGGTATCATTCTTTTCAGCCAGCGGTCGGCTTTCATGTAAAAGCAATCCTAGCGGCTAATTAGCCTCTAGACTGCTTTTACAAGCAGTGGGAGGGAATGCCCCCCCCACCGTCTTCTGTGTTTTTCTCTGGCTCTCCTGTCTCAACAGGGAACCTGAAAATGCAGCCGGTGATTCAGCCAGCTGACCATAGAGCTGATCAGAGACCAGAGTGGCTCCAAACATCTCTATGGCCTAAGAAACCGGAAGCTACGAGCATTTTATGACTTAGATTTCGCCGGATGTAAATAGCGCCATTGGGAAATTGGGAAAGCATTTTATCACACCGATCTTGGTGTGGTCAGATGCTTTGAGGGCAGAGGAGAAATCTAGGGTCTAATAGACCCCAATTTTTGCAAAAAAGAGTACCTGTCACTACCTATTGCTATGATAGGGGATATTTACATTCCCTGAGATAACAATAAAAATGATTTAAAAAAAAAATGAAAGGAACAGTTTAAAAATAAGATAAAAAAATAATAATAATAAAGAAAAAAAAAAAAAAAAAAAAAAAAAAAAGCACCCCTGTCCCCCCTGCTCTCGCGCTAAGGCGAACGCAAGTGTCGGTCTGGCGTCAAATGTAAACAGCAATTGCACCATGCATGTGAGGTATCGCCGCGAAGGTCAGATCGAGGGCAGTAAGTTTAGCAGTAGACCTCCTCTGTAAATCTAAAGTGGTAACCTGTAAAGGCTTTTAAAGGCTTTTAAAAATGTATTTAGTTTGTCGCCACTGCACGTTTGTGCGCAATTTTAAAGCATGTCATGTTTGGTATCCATGTACTCGGCCTAAGATCATCTTTTTTATTTCATCAAACATTTGGGCAATATAGTGTGTTTTAGTGCATTAAAATGTAAAAAAGTGTGTTTTTTCCCCAAAAAATGCGTTTGAAAAATTGCGGCGCAAATACTGTGTGAAAAAAAAAAATGAAACACCCACCATTTTAATCTGTAGGGCATTTGCTTTAAAAAAAATATATAATGTTTGGGGGTTCAAAGTAATTTTCTTGCAAAAAAAAATTATTTTTTTATGTAAACAATAAGTGTCAGAAAGGGCTTTGTCTTCAAGTGGTTAGAAGAGTGGGTGATGTGTGACATAAGCTTCTAGATGTTGTGCATAAAATGCCAGGACAGTTCAAAACCCCCCCAAATGACCCCATTTTGGAAAGTAGACACCCCAAGCTATTTGCTGAGAGTCATGTTGAGTCCATGGAATAATTTATATTGTGACACAAGTTGCGGGAAAGAGACAATTTTTTATTTTTTTTATTTTTTTTTGCGCAAAGTTGTCACTAAATGATATATTGCTCAAACATGCCATGGGAATATGTGAAATTACACCCCAAAATACATTCTGTTGCTTCTCCTGAGTACGGGGATACCACATGTGTGAGACTTTTTGGGAGCCTAGCCGCGTACGGGACCCCGAAAACCAAGCACCGCCTTCAGGCTTTCTAAGGCCGTAAATTTTTGATTTCACTCTTCACTGCCTATCACAGTTTCGGAGGCCATGGAATGCCCAGGTGGCAAAAAAAACCCCCAAATGACCCCATTTTGGAAAGTAGACACCCCAAGCTATTTGATGAGAGGTATAGTGAGTATTTTGCAGACCTCACTTTTTGTCACAAAGTTTTGAAAATTGAAAAAAGAAAAAAAAAATTTTTTTTTCTCGTCTTTCTTTATTTTCAAAAACAAATGAGAGCTGCAAAATACTCACCATGCCTCTCAGCAAATAGCTTGGGGTGTCTACTTTCCAAAATGGGGTCATTTGGGGGGGGGTTTGTGCCACCTGGGCATTCCATGGCCTCCGAAACTGTGATAGGCAGTGAGGAGTAAAATCAAAAATGTACGCCCTTAGAATTCCTGAAGGCAGTGATTGGTTTTCGGGGTCCCGTACGCGGCTAGGCTCCCAAAAAGTCCCACACATGTGGTATCCCCATACTCAGGAGAAGCAGCTAAATGTATTTTGGGGTGCAATTCCACATATGCCCATGGCCTGTGTGAGCAATATATCATTTAGTGACAACTTTGTGCAAAAAAAAAAAAAAAAAAAAAAAAAATTCTCACTTTCCCGCAACTTGTGTCAAAATATAAAACATTCCATGGACTCAACATGCCTCAAAGCAAATAGCTTGGGGTGTCTACTTTCCAAAATGGGGTAATTTGGGGGGGTTTTATGTCATCTGGGCATTTTATGGCCTTCAAAACTGTGATAGGTAGTGAGGAGTAAAATCAAAAATGTACGCCCTTAGAAATCCTGAAGGCAGTGATTGGTTTTCGGGGCCCCGTACGCGGCTAGGCTCCCAAAAAGTCCCACACATGTGGTATCCCCGTACTCAGGAGAAGCAGCTAAATTTATTTTGGGGTGCAATTCCACATATGCCCATGGCCTGTGTGAGAAATATATCATTTAGTGACAACTTTTTGTAATTTTTTTTTTTTTTTTTTTTTTTTGTCATTATTCAATCACTTGGGACAAAAAAAATGAATATTCAATGGGCTCAACATGCCTCTCAGCAAATTCCTTGGGGTGTCTACTTTCCAAAATGGGGTCATTTGTGGGGGTTTTGTACTGCCCTGCCATTTTAGCACCTCAAGAAACGACATAGGCAGTCATAAATTAAAGGCTGTGTAAATTCCAGAAAATGTACCCTAGTTTGTAGACGCTATAACTTTTGCGCAAACCAATAAATATACGCTTATTGACATTTTTTTTACCAAAGACATGTGGCCGAATACATTTTGGCCTAAATGTATGACTAAAATTGAGTTTATTGGATTTTTTTTAGAACAAAAAGTAGAAAATATCATTTTTTTTCAAAATTTTCGGTCTTTTTCCGTGTATAGCGCAAAAAATAAAAACGGCAGAGGTGATCAAATACCATCAAAAGAAAGCTCTATTTGTGGGAAGAAAAGGACGCAAATTCCGTTTGGGTACACCATTGCATGACCGCGCAATTAGCAGTTAAAGCGACGCAGTGCCGAATTGTAAAAAGTGCTCTGGTCAGGAAGGGGGTAAATCCTTCCGGGGCTGAAGTGGTTAATGCATTTTAGTGTAAATATGAGATCTGAGGTCTTTTTGACCCCAGATCTCATATTTAAAAGGTCCTGTCATGCTTTTTTTTCTATTACAAGGGATACATTCCTTGTAATAGGAATAAAAGTGACTTTTTTTTTTTTAAAAGAACCGTGAAAAAAAAAGTTAAAATAAGAAAAAAAATTTTTTTTAAATGTGCCCCATCCCTTGTAATAGAAATAAAAGTGACACAATTTTTTTTTTTTTTTAAACAGTGTAAAAATAAAAAATAAAAAGTAAAATATATAAGAAAAAAAAATAATTTTTTTAAACGCGCCCCGTCCCGCCGAGCTCGCTTGCAGAAGCAAAACGCATATGTGAGTAGCGCCCGCATATGAAAGCGGTGTTCAAACCACACGTGAGGTATCGCCGCGATCGTTAGAGCGAGAGCAATAATTCTAGTCCTAGACCTCTGTAACTCAAAACATGCAACCTGTAGAATTTTTTTAAACGTCGCCTATGGAGATTTTCAAGGGTAAAAGTTTGTCGCCATTCCACGAGCGGACGAAATTTTGAAGCCTGACATGTTGGGAATCAATTTACTCGGCGTAACATTATCTTTCACAATATAAAAAAATTGGACTAACTTTACTGTTTTCTTATTTTTTAATTAAAAAAAGTATTTTTTCCCAAAAAAGTGCGCTTGTAAGTCCGCTGCGCAAATACGGTGTGACAGAAAGTATTGCAATGACCGCCATTTTATTCTCTAGGGTGTTAGAAGAAAAAATATATATAATGTTTGGGGGTTATAAGTAAAGGGAAGGAGATGAGCAGGCAGTGAAAACAGGTAGGGGAAGCTCCATTAGCATTGGTGGATGTCTTGTCATACCAACGGCCACCACCAGAGGGCGCCCGATTGCAGAAGGAACCATAGGACTGCAGTAGGCCGCAAAGCCGGGGCCTCAATTACCGTCGCGGCCCAACGCAATCGCCGGGAGTGGGGGGGGGGGGTGTCGAACAGACACAGGATACCCCAGCTGTGCCGCCCCAGGCGCCAGGTCGCTAATTCTAGTCGCAAATGCGACCTGGCGCCCGGGGTTTGTCGAGCCCTGTCTTTGAGAAATGGCTTTCTTCTTGCCACTCTTCCATAAAGGCCAGATTTGTGCAGTGTACGACTGATTGTTGTTCTATGGACAGACTCTCCCACCTCAGCTGTAGTTCTCTGCAGTTCATCCAGAGTGATCATGGGCCTCTTGGCTGCATCTCTGATCAGTCTTCTCCTTGTCTGAGCTGAAAGTTTAGAGGGACAGCCAGGTCTTGGTAGATTTGCAGTGGTCTGATACTCCTTCCATTTCAAAATGATCGCTTGCACAGTGCTCCTTGGGATGTTTAAAGCTTGGGAAATCTTTTTGTATCCAAATCCGGCTTTAAACTTCTCCACAACAGTATTACGGACCTGCCTGGTGTGTTCCTTGGTCTTCATGATGCTCTCTGCGCTTTCAACAGAACCCTGAGACTATCACAGAGCAGGTGCATTTATACAGAGACTTGATTACACACAGGTGGATTCTATTTATCACCATCAGTCATTTAGGACAACATTGGATCATTCAGAGATCCTCGCTGAACTTCTGGAGTGAGTTTTCTGCACTGAAAGTAAAGGGGCCGAATAATTTTGCACGCACCACTTTTCAGTTTTTTAATTGCTAAAAAAGTTTAAAATATCCAATAGATTTCGTTCCACTTCACAATTGTGTCCCACTTGTTGGTGATTCTTCACAAAAAATTAAAATTTTATATCTTTATGTTTGAAGCCTGAAATGTGGCAAAAGGTTGAAAAGTTCAAGGGGGCCGAATACTTTCGCAACCACTGTACATGCTATGTGTTAGAAATATTGTATAAATGGACATCTTTTGTGTAAAAATTTTCTTTCCGCATTTTCCAAAAACTTGTTGAAAAAAATGACACGTTCAAAAGACTCATTATGCCTCAAAGATTATATGTTGAGGTGTTTTCTTTCCAAAATGGGGGTCATTTTTGGGGCGTTTCCATTGTCCTGGTGCTCCAGGGCCTTCAAAAGTGCAAGAGGTAGTCAAGAAAGTAGTATGCGTTTTGGGGTGTAATTTGTGGTATGCATATGCTGTGTGTGAGAAATAACCTGCTAATATGACAATTTTGTGAAAAAAAAAAAAAGAAAAAAAAATCTTGATTTTGCAAAGAATTGTGGGAAAAAAAATTACAACTTCAAAAAATTCACCATGCCTATTACTAAATACCTTGGAATGTCTACTTTCCAAAAAGGGGTAATTTGGAGGGTATTTGTATTTTCCTGGCTTGTTAGGATCTCAAATGAGATAGGCCTTCAGTACAACAGGCGTGATCAATTTTCAGAGATTGGCACCACAGCTTGTGGACTCTATAACTTTCACACAGACCAAATAATATACACTAATTTGGGTTATTTTTACCAAAGATATGTAGCAGTATAACTTTTGGCCAAAATTTATGAAGAAAAATTACTAATTTGCAAAATTTTATCACAGAAATTTAGAAAAATTCCTTTTTTTTCAAAATTTTTGGTCTTTTTTCATTTATAGCGCAAAAAATAAAAAACCCAGAGGTGTATAAATGCCACCAAAAGAAAGCTCTATTTGTATGAAAAAAATGACAAAAAATTCATATGGGTACAATGTTGCATGACGGAGTAATTGCAGAGCGTGTTAAGACCAGGACCCCAATTATACACCATGTCATAGGCACCCATTGCCTTGTGGGTGATCCAGACCTCTCCATTTGATGAATGTTTCCCATTGTCAGAAGACTTTTGAGGCTTAACTTTTTTTTTTTTTTTCCCCACAGGTTTTACATCTTTAGTGACAAGAAGCGGCTTAAGAACAGTCCATATGTTGATAACTCCTACAAATGGGCAGGTGGAGGTTTTCTATCCACTGTGAGTGACCTTCTGACGTTCGGCAATGTGCTCCTTTATAGTTACCAGGCCCAAAATACAACTGGGAGTCTTCCAGGATACCTTAAACCGGGCACCATCAGCATGCTGTGGAGACAAGTTCCCAATACTGAGATGTCTTGGGACAAAGATGGGAAATATGCAATGGGTTGGGGAACTGTGGATAGAAAACAGGATTATGGACAGTGTAAGCTTCAGAAACATTACATTTCACACACAGGAGGGGCAGTCGGAGCTAGTAGTGTCTTATTAATTATGCCTGAAGATGATCCCATGTTATGGGACAGTCAGACAGTGATCCCACCAAGAGGTATTGTGGTGACTATAATAGTGAACATGCAGCAAACAGGGCTCAACACCACCGCTTTAAAGATTGCACTGGAGTTTGAGAAAGCCAAGTTAGACTAGTTATAGAAATTGTACATTAGTACTGGAACTGTACACTTCATTAATGATCAGTTCTGCATGTTTTTTTATGAATATGCACAAGTTTCAGATTTATGGTGAGGATCGTTTAACAAAGAGGAAAGTCTTCTAGGTCATAAAATTATGTACTGGAAGTGCAGTGTATGACACCAGCCAAAAATAACATTAGGGTGCAGAAGGGACAGATATCTCCTGTACAGTTAGTTACCTACTACATTTAGCTGTACTTTTTAACTTTTTTTATTGAATTTTTAAACTGATGCAAGGTTAGGAAGAAGAGATTTATAATTTACATGTTCATAAAAACAAAGGAGTTGGTTCCGTTATCAGGAAGCTGGTCTTAATATGGCAAAGTAAAAACCACATCCGTCTGTATCAATGTTAAATTGCATGTGTGCCAGTCTGGGAATCAAATTCCTATTACAGCTGTTTAATAAAAAATAAAAAATAAATGGTTTCTATTACAAATAATGCAGAAATGCACAACTGTTTTCTAGTAGCACACTAGTAGATCATTGACACAAGATATGCTCTGCTATCTATGCAAAGTATCTATAGCCACACATTTTTTGTTTTTGTTTTTTGGATAGAGTTTGGAATGGTTAAAACCCCATCAGTATTTGGTTTGCTGTGTATGTTGTGTTAGGAAGATTTCCCTTCACTTTCTAGTCCTGCACACACCACAGGAAGTAGGAGGAAATCTCCCACAGAGAAAGATGAAGTCCTCTCTAGAGCCCCATTGTCATGAGCAGGTGTGACCAGAACCGTGTGATCTGCGACAGAGGACACCAAACGTATATAAGTGAAAATATATATATTTATTAAGGAAAGTGAGTAATAAATAACAACCAACTCCAATATGACACAGTGCAATAACCAACCACAGACAGAGACCCACAAATAACAACAGACAGAAAAGTGCAATAAATGGGAAATACCAGGTTCATAAACAATAGCCAGGCCAGGGTCATACACAGCAGATCAGCAGATGGACAGGGGATGTTCCAGAGACAAAACGTAAGCCAGGCCAAGGTCATACACAGGGAAGTCAGCAGATGGGGTATGGAACACAGGACAGGGAGAGGGATGGATGGGTCAGACTGCAGGCAGGGATGCAAGGTAACAGGTGGGACAGGAAAGGGTCCGAGACAGGATCAGGTTTAGGGCACAGGATCAGATTGCAAGCAGGTCAGGAGGCAATGAAGAAATCAAGGCAAACATGTGAATGTTTGCCAGGTATTTATAGGCCTGTGATTGGCCTCAAGTGACACCTGATTGTAGGAGGTACTGTCTGCTCCACACTGCCAGGATCCATCCGCTGGTGGACGCCAGTACTGCGGCCCAAAGATGATATACTATTAACAGGGAAAAGCTCTCCTGACAGTTCCAAACTGCCAGGAGACACCTGCTGGTGGACCTCAGTACTGCATGCCAAATAACAGGTCTTACCAGCGGATGGAACATTTCCTGACACCCATACACACTATCAGATTTTCTGCTGAGTTTTTCCTTCAGATTTACCAAAACCATGTAGTACAAGGGCCTGCCTGATTGCATACACATTGAAACTCCTAAGGTTTGACCTCATATTATATGGTTTTGGTAAGTCTGAAGGAAAAACTCAGTAGAAAATCTGATAGTGTGTATGGGGCTTAAGGCTTGAAGCACACCTATGCATTTTTAGTGCTTTTTGCATTTTGCAGATTTGCACTACAGAACATGTTCCATAGGAAACCATGGTAAATGGACTGTAGTGCAAATCTGCAAAATGCAAAAAGCACTAAAAATGCATAGGTGTGAATCCAGCCTAATGCCGCGTACACACAAGCGGACTTTACGGCAGACTTTGTCCTGCGGACTTTTCTACGGACTTTACGACGGACTTTCCGAATGAACGGACTTGCCTACACACGATCAACCAAAGTCCGACGGATTCGTACGTGATGACGTACGACCGGACTAAAACAAGGAAGTTCATAGCCAATAGCTGCCTTAGCGTCGGTTTTTGTCCGTCGGACTAGCATACAGACGAGCGGACTTTTCGACCGGACTTGAGTCCGTCGAAAAGATTTGAAACATGTTTCATTTCTAGGTCCGTCGAACTTTTGTGGGAAAAAAAGTCCGCTGGAGCCCACACACGATCGAATTGTCCGACGGACTCCGGTCCGCCAAACCAAGTATGCCGTAAAGTCCGGTCGTGTGTACGCGGCATTAGGGCTAGGATACACCAGGCTTCAGCTGGTAGAACAGTATCAACAGCAACCTTTTTAAAGCTTTCCGCAAGCTTTGAGCAGCTTATTTAAAGCATCTTTCAGCTCCTATTAGAAAATGTTATACACTTATCTTATCAGAGATATTAAACCCAAAACCAAACTTTTATTCTATTGCAGCTTACCAGTTCTTAAATGTGAAGGAGGCATTGGTTTTCTATTTGTCTCTTTTTTTTAGTCTATTTTCATCTGGTGATCCACCCAGTAAGGCCGGATTCACATATGTGTGGCCACGGTTCCCAGCATGGTGTCAGGTGCTTCCCAGTTTACCGGTTCAGGTCCAAATTTTGGCCTGAATTGGACCCGAAAATGCACAGGACCCTTTTGGAATGCGGACCGCAGCCGCCCCGGACATAAGTGAACCGCCTCTATTGAGAGCCAGTCACACTCGAATGGCAGTTTTGAATGTAGGGAAATCCGCATCCAATTCACACATATGTGAACCCGACCTGTTGGGTCTGTTGTTTTTCAAAGGATCAAGCTCTCTTCCAGATGTATCAGTTTTACAAGGATAAGACAAACCATTTACCACCGATGGGTGTTTTACAATCAGTTTTTATTTATATGTAAAACCTTTATCCCTTTATTATACATTTTTATTGTTTTCAAGAAAAAAGAAGTACAAATCATATACATAAAAAATTTGTATATTAAAATACATAAAAAAATAAAATAAGTTTATAAGGATATATTATAAACGTAGAAGGGATTTATCAAAAGTTTGTGGTAAGCAATGCCATGTACACACGGGCGGACTTCTCGACCAGACTGGTCTGAAGGAACGAATCCGTCGGACAATCCGACCGTGTGTGGGCTTCATCAGACCTGCAGCAGACTTTTTCGGTCAAAAATCAGACGGACTTTAGATTTGGAACATGTTTCACATCTTTCTGCCGGAACTCCGCCGGACCCAGTTCCTATCGAGAAATCCACTCGTCTGTATGCTAGTCCGACGGATAAAAACCAACGCTAGGGCAGCTATTGGCTACTGGCTATGAACTTCCTTATTTTAGTTCGGTCGTACGTCATCACGTACGAATCCGTCGGACTTTGGGATTGTGTGTAGCCAAGTCCGTTCGTTCGAAAGTCCATCGGAAAGACCGTCGGACCTTTGATGCCGAAAAGTCCGCCCGTGTGTACACGGCAAGATGTAATCCATGGGGACCACGTTTTCTCAAATTTGTCTATATCATCACAAACAATAGCAACAACTTTTTCCTTGGACATAAACCAATTCATTTTGTTCCTGATCGATGTGGAATTTGAAGTAGAAGACCACCATGCTTTTGCCAATGTTTGTTTAGCAGCAGTGAATAAAAATGTCAAAAGACAGAAATGGGTATTGGTAGAATTTTTTGGTTTGAGATTTAATAAGGCTTCTTGAGGGTTTTTGGAATTTTTTTTTCCAAATAAGATAAAAATCGTTTATATATATATATATATATATAATCTATCCGACCATTTTTTTTTCCGTCTTAGCGTTCTGCCCGGCATTTCTGTCATAGCCTTCTGCCCCGGGATTTCTGTCTCGGCGTATAGTCTCGGCATTTCTGTCATAGTGTTTCTGCTCCAGGATTTCTGTCATAGCGTTTCTGACCCAGGATTTCTGTCATAGCGTTTCTGACCCAGGATTTCTGTCATAGCGTTTGACCCAGGATTTCTGTCATAGCGTTTCTGCCCCAGGATTTCTGTCATAGCGTCTCTGCCCCAGGATTTCTGTCATAGTGTTTTTCTTTATTCGGTCATGGCGTTTTCTGTCATAGTGTTCTGTCCCAGCTTTTCTGGCTCGGCGTTCAGTCTCAACTTTTTATGTCTGCATTTCTGTCATAGCGTTTCTGCCCCAGGATTCTGTCTTTGCATTTCTGCCATCAGTATTTCAGTCTCAGCGTTTCTATCATTGCGTTTCTGTCATAGCATTTCTGCCTCAGCCTTTCTGCCCCAGGATTTTTGTCATCGCATTTCTGCCTCAGCGTTCTGTCAGAGCGTTTCTGCCTCAGGATTTTCGGTCATGGAATTTCTGCCCCAAGGGTTTCTGTCATGGCATTTCTGCCCCAAGGTTTTCTGTTATGGCATTTCTGCCCCAAGGTTTTCTGTCATGGCATTTCTGCCCCAGGGTTTCTGTCATGGCATTTCTGCCCCAGGGTTTCTGTCATGGCATTTCTGCCTCAGGTTTTTCTGTCATGGCATTTCTGCCTCAGGTTTTTCTGTCATGGCATTTCTGCCTCAGGTTTTTCTGTCATTACGTTTCTGTCTCAGCATTTAGTTTCAGCATTTCTGTCATAGTGTTGCTGTCCTTGTGTTTCTGCCCCAAGATTTCTGTCATAACGTTTCTGCCTCAGTGTTCAGTCTCAGCATTTCTGCCATAGAATTTCAGCCTCAGCATTTCTCACAGGGGCATTGTTGTTCAGTCACGGCATGTACTCCGGTAGCTGTTTTCATCTTCGTTGTTTGTCATGTCTCATCGTTGTTTGTTCATGTTTGTACCTGGGTCAGTTAGCTAGGGCTCACATGTCAGGATCTGTCACGTCTACAGATCCATACGGGCTGAGGTTTCGTTTGTTAATGATTGTTGACCTCAATCTTCCCGCCCGTATACCATACGTCATACGATGCACGTTCATTCACCATACCTGTACGATTACCCACCACGGTCTGTGGGTACACCAGCCCTGAGTATTTAGTTAATTACCTGCCTCTGCGCGGTAGGTTACTCGGGCTCACTCACTACTTACATGGGGGGGTCCGTCATCAGGTTCATTTACGTGCAGTGGTCTTGTCAATTCTGCTCATATTTCCATTCTTAGGTAGGCACAGAGGGGCGTTGTTCTCATGTCTTGTCTGTCATTTCTCTTGTTCGTGTTCTCAGGTTGGGCTGTATTGGCATCCATCATCCCCTTGTTGGTCCTTAAGTGGTAGGTTTGGGCAAACATCGTCATGATTCGGGATTCCACTCTCGGCTCTGATCTCTTGTCTAGGATGTGGTCCAGAAGACTCCTCAGGGACGTCAGTCCAGTCATCTTTTCCGTTCCCCAGCCGGTTCCAGGTAGGGGGGTTTCAGTCACTTTGGTTATGACTGTTTTATGCCATGGGACTCATTTCCCCGGGGTGGAGTCTGGCCCTCCTTCCTCGGTTCAGGATTCAGACTCGGTTGCCAGGTCACAGGCTGAAGCATGACCGGATCAAATCCGGTGGGACCAGTATTCTGTGTCTGGCTTGGTTTCGCCATGTTGACAATGCTTATTGCCACAGTGCATGGGCCTCATCCAACTACTCCATCACAGCCTTCAGGTATTTAGCATTTTGAACTCCTGCCAGTTGTCCTTTGGCACTCACCCTTGCTTGGGGGGGGGGGGGGGGGGGGTTCACTGAGCACTTCTCTGGTGTCCGGTTGAAGTTTCGCTCTTCTCGGCTATCATTTTGCAGGGGCTCCTCGGGACAGCCATTGCTCCCCTTCCTTATTCTCATGTCTGGGTCGTCTCAGGCTTCCTCCAATCGTTCACAGGACGTTTAGTTGGGTTCTGGGTAGCTTCACAGGTTCTATAGTAGGTTCTGTCTCATCAAGTCAGGAGTCGGGGGAAGTTTCTCCTGTCATAGTTGACACTTATCGGATATATACTGTTGCCATCTGGGCCCGCGCTTCTCCACTTGATGGATTGTCACCTTCCCTTCTTCACCTAAATTTGTGTCTTTTTGCCCTCTTTTTTAGGCATACTGACCAATCAGGCCAAGGCACACCTCAGGCCTGGGTGCTTAGGAGTATCACTTTCTCACTCGAAGACTCTGACTACAAGTGTAAAGGCTAGCCAGAGGCTAGCCAGTATTTGTAGGAGGAGTCTGAGAACGCTATTTAAGCCTCCTCTGACAGGCCAGGGCTCGTCGGCGTTTCTGGGTTCCCACCCACCCGTTTCCCCCAATTTTCATACATACTCATACTTTTCTTACATTCAGGGTATGCCCTCTTTTCAGGCATACTGACCAATCAGGCCAAGGCACACCTCAGGCCTTGGTGCTTAGGAGTATCACTTTCTCACTCGAAGACTCTGACTACAAATATATATATATATATATCCGACCATTTTTTTTTTCTTTAATTTAGGGGATTCCCACCATATATGTAAAAAGTTTCCCATATCTACACAACCTCTAAAGCATTTATTTGAGATACTTGACTAAATGTTTGGGAACCAAATACCATCTCGTGAGTAATTGGATTCTATTGTGGCAGTATTAAT
This sequence comes from Lithobates septentrionalis, assembly GCA_037952835.1. Taxonomy (NCBI): domain Eukaryota; kingdom Metazoa; phylum Chordata; class Amphibia; order Anura; family Ranidae; genus Lithobates; species Lithobates septentrionalis. The sequence continues at coordinate 1,734,739 of JBBDGP010000795.1, read as the reverse complement.
AGAACAGTGGGAAGTAGTAGTAGTAGTAGAAGTAGAAAAAACCTTTATCCCAAAAGGAAAAAACTGTTTGTTGTAACTGATTATAAAGTGTGATCTGGAGTTTGGCTTCAATTTTGTTAGTGTATTTAAATCTGCACCCATGTGCTCCTTCATCCAGAGTGGGAGCACTATAATACAGGAGGTGTGTTACTGGCCAGATCACCAGGAGAAAACAGAGGAAAAATGTCTAAAAAAAGAAAACTAGTGCATCCACCACATCTAATGATTGATAAGCTGTAATATATTGCATTTTTGGTTTTGGGTTTAATATAGCTTTATTTGCAGTGCTGACTGTTGCTTCAGCAAGCTTTAAGGATTGCTTAAGACTGCTAGCAACTTGTGACAGCATTCCCATTAGGATCTGTGTTTAGCAGTCCCAAACAGGAGCTGAAAGGTGCTTTAGGCCTAGTTTATACTTACAGTTGGGAGTGCTAATACAGGCAGTTGAGCCTCGTTTTTACCACCCCTCAAGCTGCAAAGGCAGCCATATGGGCTTTATCATGTTGCAGCAAAATGATCCCCCAGCTAACATGACCAACTCAGTTGAATGGGGCAGCACCCGCAATCACGTGCAATGCATTTGGTTGTGGTGCAGACTTTAAGGTGTTAAACAGGCATTGAGGAGACAACAAACGTGTTTTCATTGGACGATATCTTCTCAACTTTTTCTCTGGCAACAACCATAAAATGATGGATTTCCTACTTCTTTCTATCCCAGTGCTAAGGGTCACTACCCCAGATAGAAATTGGTGATCTCCTTAGTGGAGGCACAAAGCATTTGCCTGCGATGACGGAGGGACGTACATGGTACTGCCATTTGCCCACCCGTGCCATTCTGCTGACGTACATCGTCGTGCAGCGGGCGGCAAGTGGTTAAGAAAAGGAAAACTTGAAATCTACCTGCTGTAAGCAACATTTTAAACTCAGATTTTCTTTTTTCCACTTTTCATAGGTTAGGTAGTGTGTTATAAATGGCTTGCACATTTTTATTGCAGCACACGTATTCAGTAAAACCTTTACACACCAGCTTTTAACTCAGCAATGCAATGAATTTCAATATTGCCAGATCAGATGGCAAACACAGATTTGTGGCACTCTGCGCTGCTCTAGGGGTATACAGGGTGATTTGCCCTGTGCAGGGTCATCTTTTACCATCACAGGGATGCACGGGTGCTGCACATCCAGTTAGGTCCATAAATATTTGGACACAGGCACAATTTTATTTTTTTTCAGGTATTTACCAAAACATATTCAAGCTATAGTTCTAAAATGGATATGGGCTGAAAGTGCACACTCTCAGGTTTAATTTGAGGGTATGTACATTCAAATCGCAGGAAGGGTTTAGGAAGTACAGCTCTTAAGACTAGCCACCCCCCCCCCCTTTTTTTCTAAGGAACCAAAAGTAATTAAACAATTGAATCAAAAGCTGTTTCATGGCCAGGTGTGGGCTACCCCTTCGTTGTTTCTTCATCAATTAAGCAGGTAAAAGGTCTGCAGTTGATTCTAAGTGTGGTATTTGCATTTGGAATCTAGTGCTGTGAAACTATAATCATGCGTTCAAAGGAGCTGTCCATGCAAGTAAACACTGGCCACTGTAAGGTTTCAAAAACTAAAGCAATCCATCAGAGGGATATCCGCAACATTAGGCGTGGCAAATCAACAGTTTGGTACATTCTGAGGAAAGAAGAACACACTGGTGAGCTCAGCAACATAAAAAGGTCTGGATATCCACAGAAGACAACAGTGGTGGATGATCGCAGGATCCTCTCTATGGTAAAGAAAAATCCATTCACAACATCCAGGCAAGTGAAGGACACTCTCCAGGAGGTGGGCGTATCATTGTCAAAGTCTACAATCAAGAGAAGACTTCACAAGAGCAAACACAGAGGGTTCACCACAAGGTGCAAACCATTCATAAGCCTGAAGAATAGAAAAGCCAGATTAGACTTTGCCAAAAAACATCTAAAAAAGCCAGACCAGTTTTAGAAAAGCATTCTTTGGATGGATGAAACTAAGATTAATCTGTACCAGAATGACGGGAAGAAAAGTGTGGAGAAGGCTTGGAACAGCTCCATGATCCAAAGCACACAACGTCATCTGTAAAACATGGTTTAGGAAGTGTGATGGCATGGGCATGCATGGCTTCCAGTGGCACTGGGTCATTGGTGTGTTTATTGATGATGTGACAGAAGACAGAAACAGCCGGATGAATTCTGCAGTGTTTAGAGATATACTGTCAGCCCAGGTTCAGCCAAATGCAGCAAAGTTGATTGGATGGTGCTTCACAATACAGATGGACAATGATCCAAAACACACTGCAAAAGCAACCCAGGAGCTTTTGAAGGAAAAGAAGTGGAATAAAATATTCTGCAATGGCTGAGTCAATCACCTGATCTCAACCCAATTAAGCAACCTTGTTGTAAGCAATCCCTCTTGTGGTCAAATGTGGAACTATGCATGTTTCAAGGATTAGTGCACATTGAAATTAAAAAAAAAAGCTTAAATGTTCCTTCCATTAGATAATGTCACGATGCAGGGGTTGCAAAGCCAATAGATGTGCGCATTTATTCACAGCTGCACTGTAAAAGTTATCCTGCATTGTTATACCTGTTTTATATAACATCTTATTGATTAAAATTGTATAATTTCTGATGTGTTATATAACAGGTATAACAATGCGGGATAACTTTTACCGTGCAGCTGTAGAATAAATGTGCACATTTTATTGGCTTTGCAACCCCTGCATCGTGGCATTATCTAATGGAAGGAACATTTGTAAGCTTTTTTTTTTTTTTTTTATTTCAATGTGCTATAATCCTTGAAACATGCATAGTTCCACATTTGACCACAAGAGGGATTACTTACAACAGAGCCAATGTGCTAATTATCATTTCTGGTGTACCCAACAGCACAAAACACCTGTTCTGTACTCTATATCCAAAACAAACAAAAAAAAATCGGGAAGGATTAACCCCTCCAGGTATTTATTACCATCTGTGGACCTATTAAGGCAATTCTCCCCTCTTTTTATCCTGGTGATCATGACCTAAACCAAAATTTTAGTTTGCCACTAGAACAGAAGTAAGGCCTGATTCACACTTGTGCAGGTTGCACTTTGCATATTGCAGGTGCATTTTGTGTTGTTTAATACACATCTTTAAACCATTCAAGTCTATGGCAGTGTTTTTCAACTCCAGTCCTCAAGGTGCACCAACAGGTCATGTTTTTTGGATTTCCCTTAGATGAAATGACTGTGGTAATTATTAAGGCAGTGAAACTGATTAAATCACCTGTGCAAAATAATGGGAAGCCTGAAAACATGACCTGTTGGGGCGCCTTGAGGAGTGGAGTTGAGAAACACTGGTCTTTGGAACCAAAAACCAGAAAATAAAACTCTGGCCCTTTCCATAAAATGCACAGATGTGAACTACATCCATAGGAAACCATGTTAAATGGACTGTAGTGTGTTTCTGAAAAACCGAAAGTGCACTAAAAAATGCATAGGTGTGAACCAGGCCTAAAGAGAGAATCTTCCAATGGGGACACTTGTTGAGCTAGTAACTGTTTAAAAGAGTTTTCCTCTTTGTTGTGGCTGCAGGGACAAGAAATCACCCCCCCCCCCCCCCACTAATGAAAATAGATTGATAATTGTAATTTTTAACTATTTCTTAATCTACCCAAGATTTTAAAAAAGTTTTGTCTTTAGATAGTCTATGTGCATGTGGCCATAAAGTGTATTTGTCCTGTCAGTGCCAAATCCCAGCATTTTTTTTATTGCAGGTGCTGTGTCCAGCCCCACTGTCAGCAGCCCATCAGAATCTATAACAGGCTAAAATATGCAGCAGCTGGATTCTGTACTCACGTTTAGGGCAATATGCAGGTATACATCCCTAAATGTATACCACGGTAACTGGTATACACTGCACCTGTGCCTTCCAACAACCGAAAACCGCAATTATTTTTTAGTAATGACGGCGATCAGCGAATTTTAGCGGGACTGCAACATTGTGGCGGACAAATCTGACACAAAGTGACACTTTTTGGGGACCAGTGACACCAATACAGTGGTCAGTGCTTGATAAAAAAAAAATACACTGACACTGTATAAATTACACTGGCAGGGAAGGGGTTACCTGTGTTCCCTGGGTGTGCTTTCTTAGTGCCGGTTCACACTAGAGCGACTTGAGATCCGACTTGAAGTCCTCAAGTCGCCGACATAAGAAATGCCATAGACGTGAATGAGAGCCGTCTTAAAGCATTTGTTAACCCAAAAAAAAAAAACCCAACACAGATTCTGTTCCTTTAAAGCGTTTTATACAGCAGAGTGCTTGTGCTGTATAATTTGGACCCTGGCTGATCCTGCCAGTTTCTTCCCTCCCCTTATGCAAACAGACTATGATAATCATGGCTGCTGAGCCCCTGACATCGTGGTCTATTTGCGTGCCTCCGTCAGCCGCAGCCCTGCTATCCTGTTTCTGTCTTCTCTGTGCCCCCCTCCTCCCTTCTCAGTGTGTCAACTAGTGACAGTGCTGCCCCATCCCCTCCTGCTGCAGGAATAACATGAACATTGGTATACTATCCATTCTGTATGCTAATAGAGTGCCCCGCTTTCTCTGTGTTTCTTTAAAAAAAAAACCCTCCTTCACTGTATCTCACGGCGGCTCCCGGCGATCACGTGACCAGCGATGCATTCTCTCTCCTCTCCTCCTTCGCGTCCCACTGATGTCAGCGGGGAAACCTTGTCCCCACCCCACACTTCTGCAAGACGGGCAGAGAGGAGGAACAGCTGGTTACATGAACGCTGGGAGCCATCGTAAAATACGGTGAAGGAGATAATTTTTTAATGAAACAGACGGGGGCACTGTATTAGCATACAGAACGGATAGTGTAAATGACCAAAAGTGGGTTAACAACCACTTAAGCCCCGGACCATTTGGCTGCCCAAAGACCAGAGCACTTTTTGTGATTCGGCACTGCGTCGCTTTAACTGACAATTGCGCAGTCGTGCGACGTGGCTCCCAAACAAAATTGACGTCCTTTTTTCCCCACAAATAGAGCTTTCTTTTGGTGGTATTTGATCACCTCTGCGTTTGTTTGTTTTTTGCGCTATAAACAAAAAAATAGCAACAATTTTGAAAAAAACACATTATTTTTAACTTTTAAACATCCCCAAAAAATATATACAAAAACATTTTTTTCCTCAGTTTAGGCCCATACCTATTCTTCTACATATTTTTGCTAAAAAAAATCGCAATAAGCGTTTATTGATTGGTATAGCGTCTAAAAATAGGGGATAGTTTTATGGCATTTTTATTAATAATTTTTTGCATTGATTACTGTGTAAATGTGACTGGCAGTGAAGGGGTTAACCACTAGGTGGCGCTGTAGGAGTTAAGTGTGTCCTAGGGGGTGATTCTAACTGTGGGGGGGGGCGAGGCTATGTGTGACACGACACTGATCACCGCTCCCGGTTACCGGGAGCGGTGATCAGTGTCCTTGTCACTAGGCAGAACGGGGAGATGCTTGTTTACATTAGCATTTCCCCGTTCTTCTTCTCCGTGAGACGATTCGCGGGTATCCCCGCGGACATCGAGTCCGGGGGACCTGCGATCACACCCACGCCCGCAAACCGCTTCTTAAAGGGCAAAGTACAGGTACGTTAATCTGCCTGTACATGCCCTTCTGCCGACGTATATCGGCGTGAGCCGGTTGGCAAGCGGTTAATGTACACTACAGAAGTCGCTCTGACTTCAGAAAAGGTTCCTGTACTACTTCAAGGCGACTTCTAGGCAACTTGTACCTATAAATTTCAATGGAAGTCGCCTCCAAATCGGATCTCCATCTATATTGAAGCGACTTTACAGGAAAAATAAAATAATTTACCCAGGTACTCCCCACCTTTACCCAGGCAACCCCATCCTTCTCACAGAGCTGATTATTCTCTGATTGGCCACAGCCAAAGTCGCCTGTCCTGGAGGCAACTTTAAGTTGCGTTGTAAGTTGCTCAAAGTCGTGCTGAATTTGCCTCCAAATCGCCTTGCAAAGTCGCCCTGTAAGTCGGGTTGCCCCTGTGTGAATCAGCACTCACTGTGTGGGGGATGGACTGACTCAAGGAAGAGACACATCTGTGTTCCTGATTATCAGGAATCGCAGATCTCTCTCTTCCTGTCTGACAGAACAACGGCCTGCCTTGTTTATATAGGCAGACCAGCGAACGATCGCCGGTGACCATCGCCGCCACCGGCCTGCTGATTGGCTCCCGCTGTATCCAATTACAGCGGGAGCGTGGCTCCAGCAGCACGCATGTGCGCACCCAGAGCCGATGGAAATATTCACATACCTCACCGCGTATACGTACGTTTGCGCCCCAGAGCCTTTGGAAATAATCATGTACCTTATTATTACTGCACAGAAGAGCTGACACAGCACATGTTCAAGCAAGCTGACCAGAAAAGAGCAATGCAGTGGGGACCATACCATGTAATAATTCTGTTGATTTATGGTAAGCAGCCTGTTGGGTATTTTGTGTGTTTTTTTTGTTTTTTTCCATAAGTGGACAGAAGTTGCACACATTTTTGTTTAACAATTTACTTACAATTAAATGCAGTAAAAATGTTATATATACACACGTACACTGGATATCAAAATTAAAAAACAATTTATGAACACTTCATTTTTTCAGAAATAATGTAATCTTCATTGCTCCACATTTGATGGAATTTATGTTGTGTCTTTACCATGCTAATAGAACAGTCTTTTTCAAAATGACCAAAGCAATGCAACAAAAAAAAAACTATTTTGTAGAAAACAAAATGATTAAAATTAGAGAACAGCAATGACTGTAGCACGGAAAAAGAAACTAAAATTTCTGAAGGTTACAACAATCAACAATTAGTAGGAAGTGTGCAGGCCCTTTCTTTGAATGCCTTTAGCACATCTGCAGTCACAGGACATCACTAATCTCCCACACTACTCTTGTGTGTTTTTGTTCCATGCTTCTTCCAGTCTCTTCCACAGTTTGGTGACTGTAGTGGGTTTCTTGGCCATAACTTTGTCGCCAAGGATTTTTCAGAGGTTTTCTATTAGATTTAGATCAGGACTCTGGGCTGGCCTATTCATTATTTCAATGTTTTCAGCTTCATGGAACTGCTTTACCCATTTTGCTGTGTGACAGGGGGCATTGTCGTGCATGAAATTTGCTGGCTGATTGGGTGAGGAACACAGGGAAGAAACCGCATGTTGTTGAAGAAGGTTCTGATAAACATTTACATTCACTCTGCCATGTAGCTGTTTAAGAGGCCCATAGGAGTACTCTTTTTCCTGGCCCCAGTGGGTCGTCAGGCTCTTTTTGCCCCACTGTCTCTTGTGTTTTTTTTGGGGGGGGGGGGGGGGGGGGGCTGGGTCAATGGTGAGCTGTATACCCTCTTTGGGCTTGACATGGATATTTATTCATAAATATGCCATCAAGGATTTCTTGGTTGAGAATCTGAAAATAGACTGCTCTCGCATGTTTTTAAAAAATATACTGGAATGTTAACTATACCGTCACAATTGTATAATAGAAACCCTTTTCCCTTCTTACTAACATGTACCCCTGAGGAAGGAGACAATTTGTACTCTGAAACATGTCAGGTGCAAGAAGTATAGACTGTACTGTATATTATATGACAGTGATAACGTTTTAGATATGTTGAACATTCTTTGTTTTTATGTTTTTATATGTTTTCTATATATTTTTCTAAATAAATATTCTTTAAAATTACATACAACAAAATCTCTTCTAATATATTGTGCCTTAAAAGTCCACCACAAGGGGCTATTTCTCTTTTTTTAACTTTGTCGCCAAGGATTTTTCAGAGGTTTTCTATTGGGTTTAGATCAGGACTCTGGGCTGGCCTATCATTATTTCAATGTTTTCAGCTTCAAGGAACTGCTTTACCCATTTTGCTGTGTGACAGGGGGCATTGTCGTGCATGAAAATTGCTGGCTGATTGGGTGAGGAACACAGGGAAGAAACCGCATGTTGTTGAAGAAGGTTCTGATAAACATTTGCATTCACTCTGCCATGTAGCTGTATAAGAGGCCCAACTCCTGCAGCAGAAAATATCCCCCAAACCATGACGCTTCCCCTTCCACCTTTCACTGACCTCTTTACACACTTTGGGTTCAGTCTTTTCCCAGTTTGATGACAAACATGTTTCCTATCAGACTGAACTTTGGACCAGTTCTCCTCTGTCCACACAACATGCTCCTCAGCAAAGGTTAGTCTAGCTTTTAGATTCTTTCTGCTAATGAGAGGTTTGGTCACTGCAGAGTGGGTTTCAGCCAAAATTCTCTTAAACAGCGAGACAGATCCTTATGCCGCGTACACATGACCGGACTTTCCCGCAGACTAGGTCCGACGAGATTAGTCCGTCGGACAATCCGATCGTATGTGGGCTAATCCGTTCATTTTTTCGGGGGAAAAATCCGATGGACCTAGAAATAGAACATGTTTCAAATCTATCCGATGGACTCAATTCTGACGGACTTAAATCAGGAAATACGTTTGTCTGTGTGCTGATCCGATGGACCAAATACGACGCAAGGGAAGCTATTGACTACTGGCTATTGAACTTCCTTGTTTAGTCCCGTTTACGTCATCACGTTCAAAACGAACGGACTTACGAACGGACTTATTCCGTTCATTTATGGGCAAGTCCGTTCGTTTTGAAAGTCCGTCGGAATTCCGCTAAAAGTCCGTCGGGAAGACCGTCGGACCTAGTTTGCCGGAAAGTCCGGTCGTGTGTATGCGGCATTACTCTGTTCAGTGCTGAACTGGCGAGCAATCACAGCTGCAGTGTTGAATCGATTGCGTATTGAGAGTCTCCACATTATCCTGTCCTCTCTTGCATTTGTCTTTGGTGGACGACCAGCCTTTGTAAAGATGCAATATTCTAGAAACCACAGATTTGGAATGACAAACTTCTCTTGCTATGGCTGAAAGGGTCATCCCTTTGGCCTTAATCTAGACAACCTGCTGCCAGAGGGTTTCAGTCACCTTAGAATGGCTCACCATCCTGCAAAGTCAGTGAAAACTTGAAAATTAGGCTGCCAGTTAAAGTGGAGTTCCACCCACTTTTACAACTCTTCAGCATCCCTCACTAAGTTGTGCACTGTAAACGGATTGGATATATATTTTTTTTTTTTCTCAGCACCTACTGTATATCTGCTGTATTCATTTTTCACTTCCTCCTCCCTGGCCGCGGCCCATCGCATCATTTCCTGTTTGCAATGCTACCTGGGAAGGGGAAGCAACTTCCTCTGACACTGCCATTGCTATGGAAACCTGACCTGAAACCTATTACACTGCTTGTGCTGCACTGAGCATGTGCGAGATCTGCAAGGATGAGATCCAGGAAGAAATACAGTCTGGCTTCAGATGCCCACACTTAAGATGGCCACGGCCTGCTGTAATTTTATAAAATAACAAACTATTGCTATAAACTAACAAAACAGACCTTAGTTTACAGACTGACTTTACTAGAATACATTAAGCTTGTGTATTATAGGGGTATTTTTATTTTAAAAAGTATCATTTCGGCCGGAACACCACTTTAAATAGGATTTGTCAGATAATCTGGCACCTTGTGCTAATTTCTTGCATTAACACCAATAACTGAGGGGTATCTAAAAGTGTTCTCTAATTTTGATCAATGTTCTTTTTTCAAATCTCATTGACGTCAGGCTCTGAGGAAGAAGGCGATCCTTCGAAACGCGTCAGTTGGCAGTGGCCTTCATCATTTCCTCTGTGATAATCTGGAGTGTATCTGGTTCTGACTTATTGCTGCTACTTGTGCAAACTATTTATATTGTGAGCCATTCACCTAACTTTGTGAGTATTTTTCTTTTATATCCATTTTTAATTATATCTATCCAAAGGATAATGCACCAGGCCGGTGCGCCCTCTTTCTTTTTCTTTTTTCTTTTTTTTTTTTTTTTGCCACTTCAGCTAAGTACGATTCATGGGGAGATGTTGTATCAACTTTCCAGTCAAACTTGTCCCTCAATACTTTCACATCATTGTGGCTTTTTCTTGTTACACTTAGTCTTTTTTTACCAAACCTTATAAAATATAAAAAGTAATTTTTCCCTCTACCCTTACAGGTTCCTCATTACAGTGCCTCAACATCCCACCCCATGGGATGTTGAGGTCATCAAAGAAGTGATCCATTCTGATCAGGTAGGATTCGTACCCGGGAGGGAGGGGAGGGACAACAGCATCAAAACATTGATGCTGACCCAGATAATGAGGGACAGGGGAGCCCCAGGTCTACTCCTGTCGATGGATGCGGAAAAAGCATTCGACAGGGTAGACTGGGGCTTCATGTGGAATACACTGGAAGAGATCGGCTTGGGGAAAAAAATGATTGGAAGGATCAAGGCCTTGTATACCAACCCCACCGCTAGAGTGAAAATCAATGGCACCCTGTCCGGTCCCATCGCGCTGCGGAATGGTACCAGGCAGGGATGCCCGCTTTCCCCGCTGTTGTTCGTGTTGACACTGGAGCCGTTGTTGGCTAAGATAAGAGCTAGCCCCGACATTAGTGGAGTAAGAATCGGGGATGACGAGTTTAAAATCGCAGCATTCGCTGATGATGTCCTGCTATATGTTACCCGTCCGAGGATAACACTCCCCAATTTACTACAGACCCTCAGAAACTATAGCCAGATATCTAATTTTCGGGTAAACACGACCAAGTCGGAAGTGTTGGAAGTGGTAAAAGATAAGGAGGGGGATAAGGCCTATCAAAAGAGCTTACCATTTAAGTGGGGGAAAAAAGAACTGAGCTACTTGGGGGTCAAAATAACTTTAACAAAAGAGACAATGTTCCAAGCCAACTTTATGACCCTCCTCAATGAGATCAGGGCTGAGCTAAATAGATTCCCGCTGAACCGACTTTCTTGGGGACGCAGAATAAACCTAATCAAAATGTCAATTCTCCCCAAAATCACATATAAAATACAAATGCTTCCAATAGCAATTTCACAAAGTTTTTTGAATAAAATACACACATTATTTTTAAGATTTATTTGGAGGGGGAAAAACCCACGAGTAAAGTATGCACAATTAGTGAACGCCAGAAGGAGGGGGGGTTGGGGGGCACCAGATATTAAAAGATATTACACAGCAATAATATTATCACGTATCCCGGAATGGATCAACAATAACAAAGATAAACAATGGGTGAGAATAGAGAGCACAAGGAGTGGGGTAGATTTAGGGAAAAATGTCTGGATACCACCAAAATTTAGAAGCATGAGCACAAACGCATTTGATATCACGAAACACGTCTTGAACACCTGGGACACAATATTCACCAAAGAGAAGTGGAGATACAATTCGCCATTAGTCCCAATTACGGGAACGGATTTTTTCCCCCCGGGGAGGGAGGACATAGCGGGAAGATGGATTCTGAATGACGAAGTACAGCTTAAAGATATTACCAGTCAGGGAACGATACGTACCTACCAGGAACTTAATGTGAAAGAAAATTGGTTTGTTTTGGATAATTGGAAATACAGACAACTGAAGCATTTCGTAGAATCCCTCCCACAGCCAATTCGGCCGATAGAAGATCTATACCCCCTTGAAAAAGCCTGTATAAAAAATAGGAGAGGAGGAATGTCCAGGATCTATAGAACCTTGGTAGGAATGGGGGAGGTCGAGCGACCAGGATTTCTTCGGAAATGGGAGGAGGAGATAGGTAATAAGATCAGTGAAAAGGAGGCGAGGAGGGTCCTGAGTAGAGTAAATGATACATCAGTAAACTATAAGATAGCGGAAATGAACTTTTAGAATTCTGGCCAGAATGTATTTCACCCCGGACCTGGCGCATAAGATCCAGGACGGGACTTCACAGTACTGCTGGAGGGGATGTGGAGAAGTGGGGACAATGCTACACGCCCTCTTTCTTTTTCTTGTTCCCCAGAGAGCCTTTCCCTTACATCAGGGTCCCCAGAGAGCCCCTTTCTTATGCCAGAGTGTCCCTTCCATACATCAGGGTCCCCAGAGCCCCCCTCATTACATCAGGGTCCCCAGAGAGCCACTTTCTTACATCATGGTCCCCAGAGAGCCTCCCCTTACATCATGGTCCCCAGAGAGCCTCTCCCTTACATCAGGGTCCCCAGAGAGCCCCTTCCTTACATCAGGGTCCCCAGAGCCCCCCCCCCCCATTACATCAGGGTCCCCAGAGAGCCACTTCCTTACATCAGGGTCCCCAGAGAGCCTCCCCTTACATTAGAGTCCCAAAAGAGCCTACCCCTTTACATCAGGGTCCCCAGAGAGCCTCCTCCCTTACATCAGGGTCCCCAGAGAGCCCCCCTACTTACATCAGGGTCCCCAGAGAGCCACTTCCCTACATCAGGGTCCCCAGAGAGCCACTTCCTTACATCATGGTCCCCAGAAAGCTTCCCCTTACATCAGGATCCCCAGAGAGCCTCCCTACTTACATCAGGGTCCCCAGAGAGCCACTTCCCTACATCAGGGTCCCCAGAGAGCCACTTCCCTGCATCAGTGTCCCCAGAGCCTCCCCTCATTATATCAGGGTCCCCAGAGAGCCACTTCTTTACATCAGGGTCCCAAAAGAGCCCCCCCCCCTTACATCAGGGTGCCCAGAGAGCCTCCCCTTATATCTGGGTCCCCAGAGGGCCTCCCCATACATCAGGGTCCCCAGACAGTTGCCCCCCCCTTCCAGAGTTTCCCTTCCCCTGTACCTGGGCTGGTCTTCACTGTGAACCTCCAACCCCCAGCACATCTCTGTACCCCCTTACCTGTGGTGAAGTGGAAGGCAGCGATCGGCCGCCCTATGGTGCCCGTGGGCTCTCCCCTGGGGCTAGTAGTTCTCTTCCAGACTGTATACAGTGGAGAGGGGAGGGGCCTCTGACCCAAACGGGTATCAGCAAGAGTGTACAAGCAGAGCGACTCACTTGTACACTGAAGAGTGAAACTGATACATGCCTGGGTAAGAGGCCCCTCCCCTCTCCACTGTATACACTCAGGAAGAGAACTACTAGCCCCAGGGAGATCCCGCTGGCCGCGGGCACCATAGAGCTGCCGATTGCCGCCTCCCACTTCCCCCCACTGCATACTAAATTGACAGCCAGAGGTGCAGGGGGAGATGCCAGGTCTTGGGGCCCCCCACAGCGGCAGAACACCAGGGCCCAGTCGCAAGTGCGACTGCTGTGACCCTGATAGTTCCGCCACTGTATATACAGTATCTCACAAAAGTGAGTAAACCTCTCACATTTTTGTAAATATTTTATTATATCTTTTCATGTGACAACACTGAAGAAATTATACTTTGCTACAATGTAAAGTAGTGAGTGTACAGCTTGTATAACAGTGTAAATTTGCTGTCCCCTCAAAATAACTCAACACATAGCCATTAATGTCTAAACCGCTGGCAACAATAGTGAGAATACCCCTAAGTGAAAATGTCCAAATTGGGCCCAAAAGTGTCAATACTTTGTGTGAACACCAATATTTTCTAGCATTGCCTTAATCCTCTTGGGCATGAAGTTCACCAGAGCTTCAAAGGTTGCCACTGGAGTTCTCTTCCCCTCCTCCATGACGACATCACAGAGCTGGTGGATGTTCTAGACCCTGCGCTCCTCCACCTTCCGTTTGAGGATGCCCTACAGATGCTCAATAGGGTTTAGGTCTGGAGACATGCTTGGCCAGTCTATCACCTTTACCCTCAGCTTCTTTAGCAAGGCAGTGGTTGTGGAGGTGTGTTTGGGGTCCTTATCATGTTGGAATACTGCCCTGTAGTATCACTTTTGCGCAAACCAATCAATATTCGCTTATTGCGATTTTTTTTTTTTACCAAAAATATGTAGCAGAATGCATGTTGGCCTAAACTGAGGAAGAAATTTGTTTTTTAAAATTTTTTTTTTGGATATTTATTATACCAAAAAGTAAAAAATATTGTTTGTTTTTTTCAAAAATATCGCTTTTTTTTTATTTATAGCACAAAAAATAAAAACCGCAGAGGTGATCAAATACCACCAAAAGAAAGCTCTATTTGTGAGGGAAAAAAAGGACGTCAATTTTGTTTGGGTACAACGTCGCACGACCGCGCAATTTTCAGTTAAAGCGACGCAGTGCCGTATCGCAAAAAATGGCCTGGTCATTAAGGGGGCAAATGCTTTCCGGTCCTTAAGTGGTTAAACCGCAAAGCAGAGAGCTGATGTATTTTTGTGTGTTGTCACATACTGGATTAGGCAGCCCATTCAGAATGAATGCAATGCACCTTCGCACATGATGAAATAAGTCATGTTTGCACTTTTTCACAGCACACGCGCATTGTGGAAGTGCGTTTGGAATGCCATTCACAATGAATAACAACGCAGTGTACAAATATGTGTTGCAGTAACGCGCAAGTTTATGGCAGTGTGTATGTGATTGGACTCTAACCTAATGACAATTAGTTTACTAAAGCACTGCGCATCATAAACCTTTGCTGCTTTAAAAAAAAAAAAAAATACTGTTTCAATTCTTTTTTTTATTATTCTTTGTTGTATTTCAGTACTGCAGATCTCCTGTATCCTCTTTGAAGCCCCTTCCTGTCTAAATGCATGCATTCCAGTAATTACTGTATGGCTTTTCTCAGGGGAGGTTTCCCAATTGTAATAACAGGGGACCATGCTATGTAATGTTGAAATGGCCACTTATCTCCATCGAATGTGAAAGAGTGACAAAGGAGCACGATTGGGGGATAATGTTGTCAGAAAATGTTTGTACAAGGACTTTCATGGCAGAATCATCAGATGATATTTAATAAAAAAAACTGCAGATTTTCAAAGACTGAAAATTATATTAGCATGCTAAAGCATATATAAGATTTGAGACTGGGATTTCCTATAAGCGGAGTTCCACCCAAAAATGGAACTTCCGCTTTAAGCACTCCTCGCCCCCTTACATGCCACATTTGGCATGTAATTTTTTTTTTGGGGGGGGGGGGGGGGCTTCGTTAGGAGGGGGACTTCCTGTCCCACTTCCTCCTTCCGCCCAGGGACCGCCAAGGCGACTCCTCCTTTCGCCTTAGGCGGCCCCTCGGTCTAGGCGATCTCTTGGGACACGTGACAGGTCCCAGGAAATTGCCTGTCCATTCCAGGAGCGCAGCGCGCCTCGCGCATGCGCCGTGGCCGTGAAGCCGAAAGCTGTCACAGCCGGGTGCCCAGAGTGGCAATGGAGGCGTCGGCGGAGAGGAGAGATGTTCCGTTCGGCCGCATCGATGGACCGCGGAACAGGTAAGTGTCTGTTTATTAAAAGTCAGCAACTACACTTTTTGTAGCTGCTGACTTTTAATAAACATAAAAAGCCTGGAACTCCGCTTTAAAGCAAGAAACTGTAAAATAAAAGTAACGAATTTAGGTAAATTGGGTAGGCTGACTAATTTTAGCAAACACCAGAGTGCATACATTGACATGCCTCCAATGCATTGTGAGACTGTGTATGAATTGATATGAATGGCACTGTAGGTCATGCATCAAAAATGAAATGTAGCATACAGCAAATTGATTTCAATAAAGACAAATGTTTGATCTTCATACATTTTAAGTACTTTAACCATTTGAAGAATGAGGGCCACTTAAAGTAGAACCTTAGGCCTTTTTTTTTTCTTTTTTCATTTTGGATAAAGCAAGCAGGGTTAAAACCCCTGTCAGTTACACCCCCCCCCCCCCCTCCCATCGGTGTCCCATTGTGCAGATTTACCTTCACTTCCTGTCCCAAAGCCAAAAAGGAAGTAAAAGAAAATTCCTGCAAATCATGGGAATTTCTTGGGGAGTCCCAGGTGACCGTGTCCCCATTGGAAAATTTCCCCTCTATTATTTTTCTGGGGACAACCCAAAATGTGGGATTTTCTTTCACTTTCAATAACAATGACAAACAGGATGAATAGAGAGGGTGAATTTCCTTAATGGGGCACAGACAGCAATAAAAACTGACAGGTGTTCTAAGGAGAATGGAAAGGATCAGTTCCTGTATATGCCGCCCCTCCTGTCCAAATGTAAAACAGAATGTGATAGGGAGACTGCACAGGCCCCCTGGAGCTATATCAGTGGTTGAGGGAGTATGGTATAAACAAATCTCAACTATGGGGTTTTACAAACCGCAAATGTAAATGAGCCCTTACTGTCCTATAAGTATAGCTGCTTGCACACTGATGCGGTGCGGTTTACTCAGTGCACCTGCAACTTTCTTGAAAAGCCACAAGTGCACTGTGCTGCACCTGTGGATCAGTGTGAAAGCAACCTAATAGTTGTTAACCCTTTTATAAGTGCTTATATGCCCATTGCAAAAGCACAGTATATTTGTTTAATACATTGACCTCCTTTTCCAGCTTCTGCTGGCACCGCTCTCCAAGCTGCTAGAAAGATCCCAGGTGAGGTGCCCTTGGTATCACTCTGCCTGGGCCAGGAGCTGGTGCTACACCCTCTGCCAGCGCCGGCTCAATGCACTCTGATGCTCTGGGATGTTGGGTTGGCAACCCATTGATCATGATCCGAGCTTGCCAACCCACCATTCCAGAGCGTGAGCAGGCACTTCTCTGGTTTGAGGTCGCAGGCCACATCAGAGGGCTCCATGGGCCACGGGCTGAGCACCCTTACAGTAAATGGTTGATAATAATGTATTCATTTGTTGCTTGGGAGTTGCTTTTTATAGGGGAATTCCATTCAATAAAGTCGGCATGATGTGGACAAGGGCCTCTTCCCGACAACCCTGGCCGTTGGTTGTCGGCGGGGGGCTTATCGGAATCCGAGAGCCCCCTTTAATAAGGGGGCCCCCAGATCCCGGCCCCCCACCCTATGTGAATGAGTATGGGGTACATCGTACCCCTACCCATTCACCTAGGAAAAAAAGTGTCAATAAAAAAACACACTAGACAGGTTTTTAAAGTAATTTATTAGGCAGCTCTGGGGGTCTTCTTCCGACTTCGGGGGTCTCGTCCTTCTCCGCGCTCTCCGGTATCTTTTGCTAGCTGTGGCCCGGTCTTCTGCCGATGTTGACACGACGCTCTCTCCCAGTGTAATGACGTGTGCGAGGTCCGCAACGACTTATATAGGGATGCGGCGTGGTCACCGGGTGATATCACCCGGTGACCCCGCCCCTTATGACGTCACAGTCCCATCATGCCGGGGACTGTGATGTCATAAGGGGCGGGGTCACCAGGTGACATCACCCGGTGACCACGCCCCATCCCTATATAAGTCATTGCGGACCTTGCACACGTCATTACAGTGGGAGAAAGCGTTGTGTTAACATCGGAAGAAGAGAAGAGGGAAGAAGACGGCGGAGAAGACCGGGCCACCGCTAGGAAAAGAGCGGTCAAAAGAGCAGAAGATACCGGAGAGCGCGGAGAAGAGTCCGTAGAGCGCGGAGAAGGAGGAGACCCCCGAAGTCTGAAGAAGACCCCCAGAGCTGCCTAATAAATTACTTTAAAAACCTGTCTAGTGTGTTTTTTTATTGACACTTTTTTTCCTAGGTGAATGGGTAGGGGTACGATGTACCCCATACTCATTCACATAGGGTGGGGGGCCAGGATCTGGGGGCCCCCTTATTAAAGGGGGCTCCCAGATTCCGATAAGCTCCCCGCCCGAAGACCCCGACAACCAACGGCCAGGGTTGTCAGGAAGAGGCCCTTGTCCTCATCAACATGGTATGCTCTTGGAGGGGGAACCCATGCCGGTTTTTTATTTAAAATTTGGCGTGGAATTCCCCCTCAAGATTCATACCAAACACAGTGCCTGGTATTGGCGGGGATCCAAGTCGGATCCCCGTTCATTGAAAGTCAGACGTATGTCGGCTTCAAGTCGCAGGGCAAAGTCAGATCCAAAGTAGGACGGCTGTCGTGTCGCACCAGTGTGAACGCGACCTCACTGCTAAAGAATGTTGTGATTTTTGGCAGACTGCCCTTTTTTTTCTTCCTTGCTTTTGATGGCTGTGGTTTCAGAAGAGCAGAGAGAATTCTTTGCTTAAAGCGGAGTTCCCACTGTAATTTTTTTAGGATTCATATCTTTATTTAATAAGCATTTTTAGAGCACTCACGTTTCTTTGCTGAATCAGCCCTCGATGGCCAATTTCGTAGAGGAATATAATTTATATCCCTCTTTACAGGCAGTTTCCATAGTGCTTGTGGGCATTTGAAGCCCACAAGCACTATCTCCTGGGGCTCTGGTGCAGCTCAGCGACCAGCATGCACCGCCAGTTCTCGCACATGCGCCGTACACTTCAGACATTGCCATCAAAACGGGCGTCGTCGTCGGAAGGGCCCGCCCCCGTTGTGATGGCAACGAAGCCCTCAGGGCTGCCCAGTGACTGCTGGGAAATGATGACAGCCATCTCCCAGGGGCACTAGCGAGCATGGGCGCAGAGGGAAATGACGTGAGGCGCCTTGGAAAGGAAGAGGCAGATTACGAGGGACCCCCTAGCAACAGACCTGAAAAGGTGAGTAAAAAAAAAATAATTTTTTTTTCCAAAGGTTGTTATTTAGATTTAATGCAGCAGAATAATGTTAAAAAAATTATGTCTGGAACTCCGCTTTAAGAATCATGAAACACTTTTGTCAAGACGGGGAAAAAAATCGTGATAACGATTCTTGGCGATTAATCGTGCAGCTCTAATGCATGTGTGTTGCAGGGCATGTGGTGTCGCACATTCGTAGATATGAATGGGCTGTTATAGTTTCTCTTTAAAAATGCACTAAACTGTTATAGATGTAATTTAGGACACAGTGGGATTTTTACTTGAATTGCAGTAAAGATTCATATATTTTACTGCAGAAAAGGGACACTAGGAATAGACCCTTACCAGCAGAGTGGTGTCTTTCAGATTAAATTGCATTGTGTAGAATGGCTAGTTTGTCAGTTACACCAAGAAACAACTGTGTTTTTGGTCTGTTGGTCCATAATTTTTTTAAGCACTATTTTTCTTCCAAAGACTGCATCAAAAACAAAAGCAGGAACAGGTAAACAGCTATTTCGAATAAACCCTCTTGCACAGGGGTAAATGTGTTTAAAGTATACTAGAGCTGCACGATTCGGGCTAAAATGAGAATCACGATTTTTTTTGCTTAGAATAAAGATCACGATTCTCACAGCATAACATCATCTTTTACATTATACAAACAAATTGAGCTAACTTTTCTGTTTTTTTTTTTTTTTTTTAATTCATTAAAGTGTTTTTTTTCCCAAAAATATTGCCTTCGAAAGACCGCGTGTGACAAAATATTTCAGCAACTGCCATTTTATGCTCTAGGGCAGGGGCATCACAATCCATTTCATCACGGGCCGCATCAGCAATATGGTTGCATCGGTAAGACTAGATGGCCGGAGCACCGCACTCCCCCTTACATCAGATGTCAAGAGCCCCACCACCATCAGAAGTCAAGAGTCCCCCACCCTCCCTTACATCACAGTGCACCCCTCTTACCTTGTGCTGCTGCTGGGGGAAGAGCTGGGAGGCAGAAAGTGTAGGATCTGGGAGGAGACCAGTGGAGGCGGAAATGAGGGGTGCTGAGGTTGCACAGAGAGGCGAAAAATCTGTAGGAGTTCTGTACTCCTTTCTGCTGCTGACTGTTGAGATGGGGAGGAGGCAGAGATGAGTCCTTCTGTGGCTGCAGAGAGAAGTGAGGGATCTGCCAGAGGAGGTCTGTACTCCACTCTGCTGTTGACTGAGACAAGGTGTGAGCAGAGACAAGGGGGTTGCTGCAGGAGAAGTGCAAGGTCCACATAAAATGACCTGAAGGGTTGGGTTCAGCCTGCGGGCCTTGTGTTTGACACCTGTGCTTTAGGGCAGGGGTAGGCAGCCTGGGGCCCTCCAGCTGTTGTGGAACTACATTTCCCATGAGGTATCGCAAGGCTGGCAGTTACAATTACTCCCAGAGGCATGATGGAACTTGTAGTTCTACAACAGCTGGAAGGCCCCAGCTTGCCTACCACTGCTCTAGGGGGTCTCTGCTTAAAAAAAAAAAATATATATATATATATATATATATATAATGTTTGGGGGTTCTAATTTTCTAGCAAAAACAAACGATTTTAACTTGTAAGCAAGTGTCAGAAAAAGGTTTAGTCTTCAAGTGGTTAAACTGCCCTCATCTACAGACCGAAGTTTATTGCATTGATCGGAAAGAAGGAAATGTTTCTCTTTATAACCGCCTAAGCAATGCTGTAATAAACTTGGGAGGCTGCCTGTTTTTTTTTTTTTTTTTTTCACAGCTGTTGGCTTAAGCAGAGAACTCTCTACACTGAATAGGGCAAGTACTGTGTTAAGATCGCAATCTCCATTCTTTAACGATTAATCGTGCAGCTCTTAAGTATACCTAAACACAAAGAACATTTGTAGCCAGGTTCTTGGCCAAGAATGAGAGAACAATGGCTGTAGCTGCTCCCCTGCAGTGTTGAACTGGTTAACAGCTGTTTCAGCAAGAGGAGGAAGCTGCTGAGCAAGAAGAGTTCAATAGACTGAGTCACGCAGCACTGCACTGTGGGAATTGTAGTCCAGAGGAGACCTCTACTGTAATCAAGAGCTTTTGATTACATTCCCCAGACAAATACTGTCAGGAGGAAAATAGCTGCATTTTCCCAGTCTGTACAGGACATAACTATGACCATGAGGGAGACAGGAGAGTGCACACCACCACTGCTGCATAATGGCTACCTGAGCGGGATCAGGCGTGCTAAGTCCAGGTATGCTAACAGCCAGAGTCACCTGGGTGCAGGACAGAGAGTGGACGAATTGCTGTGTGATTACATGGTGAGCTGCAATATCGCTGCGACTGGGGAGCTGTTGTGGGGACTTCTACTTCTAGTGAGAGACACTGAGCCCTTTAGGAACTGACCATACAGCCATCTAGTAGGCCTATTGCTGCCCCAAAAGGTTGGCTGAGACTATTCTCATGTGCACCAAACAGTACAACTGGGCCCCAATGCACAGAGTTAGAGGACTGAAAACTGTCTTTTTCCAACTGCTACACAGAGACCTTTACCTATTGCTTATGCTAAGAGGTAAATCTCAGGGAACATTGCACCATACCCTACCCATGCTCCTAGAATGCACCCTAGACTGGTTATAGTATTATTCACACTGCAGTTCTTACATGCACTGTTTGCCAACTTTGGCAATTCATGAGGTAATCCCCATTTAGTTATACAGAACTCCATTCTAAATTACTTTGGCATAGAGATTATACTGTCTAGTGGACTATGTCTGAACACCCCTTCTGTATGATCATTTATACTCAAACGCCATTTACTCTAACCAATACACCAAAGTTTATTTACCACTAAACATCCTTTTGGCCATTTCTCGATACTAATTCATAGTCAAGTAAAAAAAAAAAAAAAAAAAAAAAAGGTATCCACGCTTGTATTCTTATAAATGCGCGCAGTAACTTTCACTCAACCAGATATGTCAAAAGGGCTGAGGTTGTTCTTGGAGTCAAGGCGCACAACAGCGAACCCAAAATTACCAAGCAGCTCCTTCAGGGAGTAGAGAATTTAATACATGGCGATTTACCAGTTCTTAAAAGGGGAAATTTAAAGTGAATGCAGACACATTTATTTTCACCTGCTTATTCTGTGAATAAACATTTCCTGCCCTTTGGGTGGCTATCCTTGGTTCACCACTGTATCTATGGGGACAGACAGATGCCAAACATGTCTGCCCTTTGTAATCTCCATTATTTGGGGAGATATGGATCCTGAATTGACTACTAATCTCCCTATGAAAGATAATGTGACTGTTCCCCCATACTTAAAGCAGAGCTTCACCCAAAAAGGGGAACCTCCACTTAAGGCCTCCTCTTTCAGTAATTGCACTCTTTTTTTGGGAGAGGGGGTACCTGGTCTTGACAGGTACACGCTCCTACTCAAATCACCAATTTGAGTGGAAGTTCTAATACAACACCCCCACATCCTTCTGGGACACGCCACGGTTCTCAGAAGACTACGGGACCTTGCACAATGGGCACTTGACTGAAGCCACAAGAGCTGTCACAGCTGAGATGTTGGCGCTGGGGACAGAAGACCAATGGAAAGAATGGCTTTGGTGAGCACATCGCTGGATCCTAGGACAGGCGAGTATTTATTAAAAAGTCAGCAGTTTGTCGCTGCTGACTTTTTTTTTTTTTATTATTAAAACACCACACAAATATGGCTGGAGCTCCTCTTTAAAAGGCTGCAAACCGCAGACATGAAATATGAACAAAACATATCCCTCTACAGTGTGTACTTGTCTCAATCCAGAGCACTAAGTGTCATTTCTGTGTGCTGTCTCATTCCTCTGTTATCTCCAAGAATCACTTCTGACAAGTTTTCCTGACACCAAGAGAGAAGGAAAAAAAAAAGCGATGGGAGGGATCTCCAGCACACAGCCTGTGATTGACAGCATCAGCTCGGCTTCTCTGTTCAGTTAAATTTGATGGTGACCATTTGTGGACAGCAGTCTTCGATTCATTCCACAGATTTTCAATGGGGTTGAAGTCTGGGCTCTGACTAGGCCATGCAAGGACATTTCCCTTTTTCAGCTGTGTGCTTTGGGTTATTATCGTGTTGGAAGGTAAACCTTCTTCCCATTGACAACTTCATGGCAGAGGGCAGCAGATTTTCCTCAAGAATTTAACAGTATTTTGCCCCATCAATTTTTCCTTCTATCCTGACAAGTGCCCCAGTCCCTGCTGCAGAGAAAGGCCATAACATGGATATTACCCCTTCCATGCTTCACTGTAGACATGGTGTTATTTCAATGGTGAGTTGTATTGGATTTCCACCAGACATATCGTTTGATGTCAAGATCAAATAATTCAATTTTTGTATCACCTGACCAGAACACCTTTTTCATGTGGCTTCAGAACTTTCAAAAAGGTGCATTTTGGCAAAGCTCAGTCATGACTGCATGTGGCCTTTCTTGAGCAGCTTTTTTTTCCTTGCAATCCTCCCATACAAGTCACATTTGTGGAGAATTTGACATTCTTGTCACATGCACACAAAATGACCACTCTGTCATAAATTCCTGCAACTGCTTCAGAGTTGCTGTAGGCCTCTTAGTAGCTTTTCTGACCAGTTTCCTCCTGGCTCTTTCCTCCAGATTGGTGTGACGCCCTGATCCAGGGAGGGTCTGTGTTGTACCAAATACCTTCTACTTCCTAATAGACTTCACTGTGCTTCTAAGCCCTTGAATTTTTATTTTTTTTGTATCCATCTGACTTGTGCCTGTCTCCAACGTTATCCCGAAGATCTTTTGACAGTGCCTTGCCACTCATAGTTGATTGTTTGCTTCAGTTGCAATACCAGGGACTGAAATGCTGCAGGAAAGCTCTTTTCATGCTGAGCTAATCAAAATGACCACAGCCAATCATAGTTGAAAAGTCAAATAGGTTTGTGTGCCATTGAGAAGGCAATTAGCTACACCTGATTGAGTTTACAAGTCATTTTTAGGGGGGGGGGGGGGGGGGGTGATCCTTCTCCCAACTCAGTTATTCTGTTTTTGATTTTTAATTTTCGGACATGGTATTATATCTTTTACTTGGATGCTATAAGAAAATACAGCTGGATTAAAAAAAAAAAAAAAAAAAAAAAAGACTATATAAAGCTGCAAAGCAACAAAATGTGATTCTTTTCTATACCCACTGAATATCTACAAACGTATATCAGTATACTAGGTAAAAAAAAAAAAAAAAAAAAAAAAAAAAAAATTATATAGATATAGATATACTATAATGTTAAATAAATCACAACATGACACAATCTAGTCAATTGTAAATTTTTAATTTATTTAGGAAATGGTTTGCAGATAATCAAACTTCAATTCCAAAAAATCTCCCTGAATTACAAAAGCCAACAAGACAGACTTATTATACCACAGTGAGGAAAGTGGGGCGAGCAGGACATAAGGCAAATCATCCTGAGGGGCAATCTGCAAGGTGCGGCAGCATGTATCAGAAATGAAGAAGAATAATTTAGTGTTGCTTTCGTCTGAAAGAACAACCTGTAAAGATAAGTGTGCAGTTAGTGTTGCTTGATCAATATAAGAATAAAAAAAGCCTGTACATGCAGTTATTTTTGCACAACTAGCATTTTAAAATCGCTATCACAAAGCAAGTCTGTGCTCCCAAAAAAAGGTATACTGCCACTTTCCACAAATTGCAGGCATCTGCAAAAGCAGTGAATGTGACATTCGCCAAACATTCAGTGCATGCCTTTTCATTTACAGCAATTACACCTGTAGTACTGATTTAGTGAATGTCACATGTACTCCTTTTGCTCCATATAATATGCATTTGATACCCAGGATCTTCTGTATCACAACCTATAATTTAAAAAAATAATAAAAAAAAAGCACACTCAAACTCAAGTCATTGTAATTTTTTTTTTTTTTTTTTTTAAACAAGCAGATTTATACTTACCTGCTCTGTGCAATGGCATTGCACAGAGCAGCCCCAAACCTCTTCTCAGTGTGCCACCACAGAAAGTCGCCTCATGGCATACGTGCAGGCTCAGTCCTGAGTCATGTTGCCTGCGTCTATTGACACAGACAGCATGACTGCCAAGTGCTCCTCATGCTACCTGTTAATCCCTATGAGAGGAGAGAAGACAAAAGCTTGGCACAGCACTGGATCGAGCTAGGTATAGGGGGTGGAGGGGGGCAATTTTGCTACCTAAAACTTTAACAATGCAGGGAATGCATTAAAATGAAAAAAATGTTTATGCTTTGGAACCACTTTAAAATATCAGTAACAAAAGAAGTGCAATGATAAATTCACTGTATTTAGAGGTTATACTGCCATCTTACAGAAGAGAATGGACACTGGCAAAAAAAACAAACAAAACAAAACAAAAAAATGTAACCAAGGGTAACTGCTCTAATCTTCTTATCAACAGCCTGCAACTTCAGACAATTTAGCTGTTTATGAAGCATTGGACCATCCTGCTGGAAGATCATCCAATCTGAATTCAGTTTGACAACACTGCAGCGGTGATGTACATCAATCATCAGGAAGAAACCAGAAGAGGTATTGCTGTGGCAAAAAGGTATAACAAATCCTATGCTTTGTTGACTTTCACATTCCAGCCTTGCCAGCCTTGCATACACGGCAGGCAGATTTTGTCAGTCAGCAAACCTTGGACCCGAATAAGTGAACCGTTCACCCTGTATTCCAAGACCGGTGTCACATACCTCTCAACCGGGTCGGCAGAGAAGTATGCTGGCAAAAGAGGAGGAGAGGACACTGACAGATGAGATTACATCTTTGGAGGGATGCAAGGAGGACACATCCTTAGATATCAGGACAGTGTTCATGCTGGGACTTGTAGTCCTTCACTTTGAGGGGGGGGGTCACATCCCCTAAAAGTGAAGGACTACAGGTCCCAGCATGAACCGCTCAGAACTGAAGATGTGATGGGCCACCCCAAATTAGTGAACTACAGGTCCCAGCATGAGTCCGTGAAATATTTGGGGTACCACGCTCAATTCTCAAGGGTCCATGCTGGGACCTGTAGTCCTTCAATTTTTTTTGGGGGGGGGGTCACATCCTTAGATATAAGGGGTTCATGCTGGGACTTGAAGTCTCGTGACCCCCCCCCCCCCCAAACAGTGAAGAACTACAGGTTCCAGCATGAACCCCTCAGGGCTGAAGATGTGACACCCCCAGCCCCACATGGGAGGAGTCACAACAGCAGCCAGTGGCGGGAGGGGCGTTCACTTTCCTGGGGCTCCGGTTTGTCGGACTGGTGGCAGGCTATGGGTGGAAAGTGGCAAGCTGCATCTGGGGGCAGACGACAGTGGCAAGCTGCATCTGGGGGCAGGTGACAGTGGCAAGCTGCAAGCTCAGGGCTCCCACCGATTCTGCATTATGGCAAGTTGAACAATTTCATTATATATTACAATGTAGTACAACACCAGCCAGCCATTTGCCTGACATCACCCCCGCTGCTGAATCCCCCCCCCCCCCCCATCTTTTTTGGGAAGGGGGTGTCCCTGAATGGCAGTTTGAAAATGTGGTCACCCTAGTGAAGACTGGCCTTTGCATGTCCCCGATCTCAGCAATAGATTGTATTTAATTTCTCATAGCAAGCATCCTGGCAGTGTTGCCAGAGCTGGAGAAAAGAGCTAGCTCTTGGGGTTTTGGAAAAAGCATGTGCATTTACCTCCAAATGTACAATGCAGTGCTTAGCGCCTGGGGCCACATGTAGACCATTGACACTTTTTGTGTGGCCTATTGGTCCTCTGCAGACACTTCTCTGTATTATGTCATGTACTATAGGTCTCCAGCCTATGATTGACTGCTGAAGCATTCCCCCCAGTCTCCAACAACCCCTGTAGTATGTTCATGGTCTCTGATCATTTACTGTATCATGTTTGCAGCCTCTGACCGCCTCCCGTGGCATGTCTGCAGTCTCTGACCGCCTCCTGTATTATGTCCATATCTCTGCTATGCAGTCTGACTATTTTAATGAATTCTTCAAGCTGGGCTCAGACAAAGCAATCAAAGCATATTTTATAGGTACAAGAAAGCACACAGTTCTTTTTACTCCTCCAGCGTCCCTCATTCTGAAGTTCAAAAGTTGGGAGGTATGGTGCCACGTGGGGTGAGACGTAGAGGACACCAAATGTGGACTTCCCAGCCTTTAGGTTCAAATGCAGACTGGGGGATCCTCTAGTGCAGTGGTTCTCAACTCCTGTTCCTCAGGACCCACTAACAGGCCACATTTTGTGTATTACCTTGGGGAGATGCAGACTAGAATACTGCAATCACTGAGCAGCAAATGAAATCACCTGTGATGTATTTCAGTTATCTTGCAAACCTGGCCTGTTAGTGGGTCCCGAGGACAGGAGTTGAGAACCACTGCTCTAGTGGAAGCAGTGGATTATATAATGGTTAGGTGAGATTAGTATACCCATGCATTCCATTCTGCATTCCCTGTCCATAGAAACTTTCGTCTGCTTCACCGCTTTGAGATGAGTGATCCTCATTGCTCCCGACTAGCCCAGATGAATGTGGTATGCTAACTAGAGCTGCACGATTTTGGCTAAAATGAGAATTACAATTTTTTTGCTTAGAAGATAGATCACGATTCTCACGGCGTGACATCTTTCACATTAAACAAAATAATTGGGCTAACTTTACTGTTTCGTTTTTTTTTTTATTAATTGAAGTGTATTTTTCCCAAAAAAACGCGTTTGAAAGACCACTGTGCAAATACAGTGACATAAAATATTGCAACAATCGCCATTTTTTTCCCTAGGGCCTCTGCTAAAAAAATATATATAATGTTTGGGGGTTCCAAGTAATTTTCTAGCAAAGAAATCTGATTTCAACTGTAAGAAACAGGTTTAGACTTTAAGTGGTTAAACTTTCTGCATATTCACACAGAAGTTTAATCCCTTTGATCTAAGATGGAAGAGTTACAATGTTGTTAAAAACTTGGCAGACTGCCAGAGTGAGCAGAGAAATCTCTATACTTGTTACATGAAAGAAGTGGGAAAAACTGTAATACAGATTGTCAGACCCCATTCACACAGGGGCAACATGACTTGCAGGTCGCGTCAGCGAGGCGACCTGCAAACGACTTCCGCAGCGACTTGCAAAACGACTTCTGTATAGAAGTCTATGCAAGTCGCCCCCAAAGTCGTTCAGGAACCTTTTTCTAAGTCGGAGCGACTTGCATCGCTCCGATTAGAACGGTTCCTATGTACAGAACGGGAGGCGACTTGTCAGGCGACTAGGTCGCCTGACAAGTCGTCCCTGTGTGAATGGGCTCTCAGACAGGGTGAATCGAGATTGCGATCTTTTAACAATTGTGCAGCTCTGACGCCAACCTGGAAAGATTTCTGGTGAATTCTTTGTGGGCACTGCAGATCCTTCGATTTTTCTTACCCGAGCTCAGATTAGCCACCCTCTTTCACGGTCGCTGGTTTCAACAGCATTTGAGTCTAAATCTCTAATGCTAAAAGCTAGGAAGTCACCTCCTGCAAGGTCTCACATTGTGGAAAGCTTGAGTTAAAGTCTCGGGGCTTCCACCTTGGCATCAGATTATGCCTGAACATCCACCTGGTAAAACTTGGAGAACATGTGAACAGAAGTCCAGGTAGCATCCTTGTATACCTGGAAAAGCATTGCTTGATGCCAAAAAGCCCAAAGCAACATTCACAGACCTGGTAGAGTGCACCTTGAAAGAAAAGGGTGGAACCTTGTCCTTGAGACCATAAGCTTATACGGTGATCTGTCTATGCCACCAAACATTTGATTAAAATACCAGTTCCCTTTTGCAGGGACCATCAAGAGTTACCAAAACAGAGTCAGTCTTTTTTAATGGAAGCAATGGCAGAGAACGAACTACATTCAAGTGGGTGATGGCAAGGACAGCAAGAAGTAGAAAGGGGAAACTCCCTAATGGGTTCCAAAAGGCAGTCTTTGAAAGACTAGGAAAGCCAAATTCAAATCATAGTTTCAGAGGTGGTTTTACAGAAGCAGCTACAACCACTACAAAAGTATTGACCAATGAATGAGAGGCTGTCTTTGGAATAAGATTGCAAAGGTGGATATTTTCCCCTTGATGGTCCTGAGGTGAAAATCATATTTCCACACACTAGCTGAGGTAGGCCTTCCATGTGCGATTGTAAACCAAGCAGGATTGTAGATTTCCTAGCTTTTAACATGGGAATTGCTGAATCAAAGTCCCTGGTCTCTCAAGACCTGGGCTTGAATAGCCCAGTGAAAGGCCAGCAACTGTTTAGAAGGGTTGAAAACCAGTGCCTGGGCCAGGAGATCCAAAAGAATGTGAACACATCGGCCAGTCCAGAGCATTGAGGATAACCAGAATGCTCTCCATTTTGAGCCTGCAAAATAGACATGGGTGGTTTGGGGGGAAAAAAAAAAAAAAACAAAAAAAACCCAAAAACAAACAAAAACCACAGGCCAGGTTGTACTGATCCTACACCAAAGCATTCCGTTTTCACCAGAAGTTCTCCTTATATGCAGGCAAACCTTTCTAGATTGTTGTTGAACCTGGAAGACTACATGCAGGATCCTCCAACCAATGATACAAGTCCTGAAACACTTTGGGTTGTAGGGTCTATTCTCCAATGACGTACAAGGGTACAACATGAAGATCTGCCCAGGCTAGAACCCTTTCTACCCCTCTTTCTTCAGAAAGACCTCTGGTTCCTCGATGTATGCCACTGTCATGGCAACGTCCATTTGAATCCTGATCGGGTGACCTTCTAGTCAGGATGTCCAACATTGCAGGAACAACCAAATCACCCAAAGGTCCAGAATTTTGAGTGGTAGATCAAGTCCTCTGCACCAACAAGGCATCTAGGACTGGCATGTGCTGGGGAAATCTTTCTTCTCGCCGTATTGAAAGATCCTATGTCCAGAGCTGAATTCTTGAGCCACCAGACCAAAGATAACCTGGTCTTCAGCATAAGTCAAGTCAGTTTATCTGGAGACTGAACCTACTTATCCCACAACGACAGTGTGTTTAAGGGGCCTGGAGTGAAACTGCCTCAAAAGGAGGCAATCATCAAGCCCAGAATTCTCCTGCAGAATCCTAGAGTTGTACAGTTTCTGAACTGTACAGTCTGAGACTGGGAGTGGAGAGTCTTAAGATTTAAAAAAAAAAAAAAAAAAAAAAAAAAACTCTGGCTTGAGCTGTGTCCAGGATGAGACTTGTACTCCAAAAAGACATGTCAATAACAGTGCTGAGTTCTGAAGGTTTAGGTTTAGAACTAAACAGTCTGGACTGTCAGCATCACATTGTTAGTATTAGCGCCGACTGCTCCCTTAGTAGGAAACCGTACAGGTATTTACCAATGTTGGTCATCACTAGCAGGGGTGCGAATACTTTTGTGAACACAGTTGTGGAAGACAGACCAAACTGTATGGCTAAAAACTGGCAGTGTTGTGCTCCCGCAGCAAATCGGAGGTAGCTTTAATGTACTGGAAAGATGGTGACATGCAAGTATCATCCCTGATGTCCATACAGCCTGGAAATCCTGTGATAGAGGGAGACTGACAGATCTTCTGGATTCCATGGAACATTTTTGGATTTGAATGAAGACATTTAAAGCTTTCAGGCCGAGTAAATGGGTTAAATGCCACCTTTTATCTTTGAAGCAGTGAAAAGGAGGGAGTACAACCTTGAAACCTTTGTGCTGTTGGAATAATAATTCCTTGGCTCAGAAGATATGTAAAAGCAGAATGGAGGTCTGCTGCTCTGTGCGGCAACACAGGCAAATTGGACAACATGAAGCTGGAAAAAGGGGGAGAGGAGAATTCTAACTTGTAACTCTTGGAAACTACAACTCTAACACAGGCATCTGAGATGCTTTCTAACCCAGCGCTTGCAAAGACCAATAGACCTTCAAGTCTACAAACAAGCCCCTCCCCCCACACACACACTTTCTAAAGTGGAGGGGCTTCATGCTGAAGTGGACTTGTCTGTAGACTTGAAAAATTTAGGGGTACGGATTTTGTAATTTAACAGAGTTTAGGTCTGGCCCTGGAAGTTGAAGCAATGGAGTAATGAAAGGGACTCTTCTTGGCCTCAGAGGATGAAGGAGTCTTACCACTTTGTGTCTTGGGCTTTTTTTTTTTTGCTTGGGTAAATGGGTACTTTTATCATCAGCAACATCCTTTATTAGTGTAAAAAATGAAAGCACTAAAAAGCCATTCACCATCAAAAAAGGCATGCGCAAGATTTTTTTGCATTACTGTTCCACAGACCAACATTTCTTCAAAAGAGTTCTCCGCATTGGTTTTATGAAGATAAGAGAACATCAGATCCACGATGGGAACACCCCACTACTTGATAGTGGCTGCCTCAAAAACTGGTCTATAATATCCACCATAGCTGAGAGAACTCCTTTCCTGGATAATAGGGCGTGGCCATACCAAATGGAGCCAAGAAAGACACCAAAAAAAAAAGTGTTTGGACTCAAGTAGAGAGCAACAAACCAGGCTGTAGTTTAGTCCCTGAGGGGTGACACTACAGATAGACCTGAAACTTAGTGTATAATGAGCTGAAAAGGCCCGAATTAGCAGGACTGCTCAATTTGCACTTGAGAGCAGACATGCTTAACAGAGACAACTTAATTGAGAACACAAGGTAAAAAAAAAAAAAAATAAAAACAAATGGTTACTCACAAACCAGCTGTTGAAACCAGGAGAGGCCTATATGGCTGGAGGTCACTCAGGGCTAGTACAAGGCGCATTTTGGGGGCCCCCCCCCCCAAACACAAATCAACAATACATCCCGACTGTACTGCTTGTTGTGGGACCTTCCTGAGATCAGAACAAAATCTCGCAAATCCGGACTAAGGGCCAGTTCACACCAGCACGCAGTGCGGGAAACTACGCAGTTGCGATCTGCAGTGGGTGTCAAGGTTAACTCACAGGTTACAATTGTATTGTGTTTACCTGCACCGGATCGTATAGTACAGTAGTACCATGCAATCCGGTTCCTGTATGTCTTATAACCCTTGGTGCGATCTGGCACGATTTCAGCCCATTCAAATGACACTGCACCTGGAATGCATGTGAATTGCACAGGAACGCAGTGTGGTCCTGTGCGACTCATTGTGCGAACCGGCCCAGAGTCCTGGAACCCAGCGCCAAATAAAGTTTGCCACCTGGCTCCACTAACTTGCTTGGCAGGGGGACATTACTATGGGCACCTGGGCGATTGCCCCATATCTCTAGTGGGGGGCCCAGATGCCATGATTGTCCCTTGTGTAGCAGCCAGCATCTCCCATTTGGAGATGGGGGAGGTTGGGTAAGAGGATACTGTATGTGCAAGGGGGCGTTTTGGGAAAGAGAACTTGTGCAGGGGGTGGTCAGATTTCATTTTCAAACCCCCCCCCCCCCCCTTTTGGGCAAGTCTTCTCTCCTCCCAAAACATCCCTTTGCACATAAATCACATCCGCCACCCTCAAATCACTGCAGGTATTAATTTTTGTCAGCTTCAGTAAAGCGGGGTCCAAGTAAAGGCTCTAAATCCAATTACTAAGCATACAGCGCTGCGAATAGCTGCAGCACGTATATGAAGTCTTGATTGAAGGAGAAAAAAAAAAAAAATTCTCGAAAAGGAAATGGCTTGTGATGGTAAACTATTCTTAATAGAGAAAAGACGTCCATCATCCTAGGACACCAGCAAACAAGTGAAGCATGCAGGGAGTAGAAGGGGTTATATCTGGCTGGGAAAGTGTTTGCTTTTGTTCAATTCCTTCTGTTAGCAGCCGTATAAACCAATTTTCCCAGAAAAACTGAATCCTGTGACCCTTAACGAAAAAAATCCTATTGTCAATAGACTTCAAATTTAGGATCATTCCCAAAAGGAGTTTAGAAACTGACAGTTACCTTCTGTGAGCCTGGCTTTTCCACCTGTGGGCTGGCACAGGACTGTCGAGCATCCTACACAAAGGACAACCGTCTGTGCATGGCTGAATACAGTAGTAATCTTATAGCAGCCTGGAAAGAAAGAAAGAAAAAAAAAAAAAAAAAAAAAAAAAAAAAGCACCAACATTAAATAATGAATTAAATGTCATCATTGCAGTTCAACTGAATAGGTTCAATTTACAGCAACCCATTTACAATGGTCAGTCACCGCTCTGTGCAGACCAGAGAATTGAGCGATCTAGGATTTCTCAGTTGTCGGTCTAGATCAGGGGTAGGCAACCAGTAGCCCTCCTGCTGTTGTTCACTACATTTCCCATGAGGCATTGCAAGGCTGGCAGTTACAATTATTCCCAGAGGCATGATGGGACTTGTAGTTCTGCAACAGCTGGAGGGCCCCAGATTGCCTACCCCTGGTCTAGAGGCTGCGGAGGAGCGATGTTGCATCCACCTAGGCGAGTATAAAATGTTTGGTTTAAATCCCAAACTTTTCTTTTAATGGTAACGATAGTAAATTGCCAAGTCCTGGTTGTCATTATATGATTTAAGATTAAATGATTTGAAATGTTAATTTTAAGGAAAGTTCACAAAACTTTATGGGCTAAAGGAGAAGTTTAAGGTGCATAAATAACAAACCTTCACTCACCTTACGCTGCTGCCCTATGTCAGCTCCAAGCCTGAGAGCTGATCGATCACATGACCATTAAGGGCGCAGTTTTGTCTGCTCGGAGCAGAGAGCAGTGACTGTCAGTCAGCACTCTCTGCTCTGCCCCTCCAGTGCTCACTGGCGTGCCAGGCAGGAGAGGGAGTGAGCGCAGCTGGCTTTGGCGAGCCAGAGCCTTCTATTAATCAGGAAACGGGGTGGATCCTCACAAAGGTCGGGATCCTTTCAGAGCAGCTCGGTGACATCAGCTGATAGCAGCCAATATACGCTTACTCTGGGTAACAGGACAGCAAACATAAATGCACTCCTGTGACCTACAAGAGAAGTATGGCCAAAAAAGCTTTGGCCATACTCTAAGGCTAGTTCCTGCCTTGCAGTAACATACGGTACTTGTGTGCACATGGACTGTAGTAGACAACATACCTGCAGTACAGAAGACAACATGCGTTAACGAGGCAGAACTGTTTTTTCCCATGTTAAGGTGTGCTGCCAGCCCATTCAAAATCATTTAACCACCTAATGCATGAAAATACCTGCATTACAGAATGCACAAGAGAAGGGGGTCCTAAATGCTTCATGGGGGACATTGTAGACAGATGGGCAGAGAGCTGGACACTTAGACTAAGGGGGCTTCAGAAACATCAAATCTTGGCTGTTCTATCCAAGTACAGACCAGGATCCTAAAGCTGGGATTAGAGAAAAGCACAGGAGGCTTATTTGGATAATAAAAAGTAATTGCAGGCACAGACCAAGTTTTAATATGTTTACATGGCAGCAGGTTGTGCCTTAATTCATGCAATCCCCACAACATGCTATTAAAGTGATTGTAAAGTCTTGTTTTTTTTGTTTTTTTTTATTAAAATAACAAACATGTTATACTTACCTGCTTTTGTTGCAGTGGATTTGCGTAGAGCAGCCCAGATCCTCTTCTCGGGTCCCTCTTCGTTGCCCCTGGCCCCTCCCGCCTATTGAGTGCCTCCCACAGCAAGCAGCTTGCTATGGGGGCACAGAGACACAGAGCTGCAATGCGGTTCGGACACCCTCTCTAAAACCCCAGATGGGCCCACCTGACACAGCGGATCACAATTACCTGTGACCAGATATCATGTGATCGCTGATAGGTCATAGCAATCAAATGATACTAATATAAACAAAGCAGTCATGAATGAATTTACGTTCATAAACAGCTTGCTTACAGTGGGGAAAAAACATTTTATTTATTTTCTTCATTTTCCAAAAAAATTTTGATAAAAAAAAACAAAAAAAAAAAAAAAAAAAAACACTCCTTAGAAAAACAAAAAAAAAAACCCCACATCTCACCATGCCTCCTACCAAGTACCTCAGACTGTAGACTTAAATAGACTGTTGACCTAAATTTATGAACAAATTAGATTTTACTGGATACGTTTTACAAACAGAAAGCCAAAGTTTTACGTAATATGTACACTGCTCTTGTGACAAGCACTGCAACAGCATGAAATGGTAAAATGGGTATTATTTAAAAAAACAATTAAGGGAGAAAAGAAAAAAAAAAAAAAAAAATACAGGCTGATGCTGCAGCTGTCCCCTGTTGGCTCCAAGCCCAAGAATGGAGTGATTACGTGAACACTGATTGCTCAGTTCTCCTCTAAGCGCTGTCAGTCACCACTCTGTGCTCTGCCCCTCCTGCTCACCGGTGCTCAGGCAGGAGAGGGGATGGGGACTGCTGGCTCAGGCACGCTGAAAGGTTAAACCAGCTGCTAATCAGGCATCTAGGTGGATCCTGACATTGTCTGGATACAGAGACTGAAGCAGCTCTGTATTGTCAGCCGATAGCAGGCTGTAGCCCACCGTCAGCTGATTCTGGGTTACAGGAATGCACAAGTGCCCTCATAAATGTCCTCTTACCAAAAAGAACTGTTGGATGCTTGGTCACACTCTCCCCCCACCCCCACCCGGTTCTTCTAAAAATGTACAAACATGAACTTGGTCTAATTGGTCTTACCTGGGCATTTAACATCCATAAAGTAGGAGTTTGGGCTCTGTACCAACCTCTTCTTCTTATGTCTAGTCTTCTCCTCATCAGAGGACGGATGCAGTAAATCTTTGGCTAACTAAAAAGAATAAAAATACATTTGTATCACCAATAAGAACACTCTTGGCAAAGTTATCTGAAGTTACCTAAAGATGTGTCAGCTGTGATTTTGCACAGGTGTCACAAAAAGGTAAACAACAACATCAATAATTTACCATGCTGAAAAAAAAATAAATAAAAAAGACTGCGCTGTTCCTCTGTGTGTGCTATAATATAAAACGAATGCAGGTTTTCTGATGACTAAACTGGAAGAGAAGGCAACACATCTTATATCATCTATATAATAATCATTAACCTCAGCAATAACTTCATTGTTTTATGGCATTAACTTTTCTCTGGAATGCAGCCAGATGAAGAGGTTTTGTTTGCACCATAGAAGACCATTACTGGATTTGTTACAGTAAATGCAAGTATCAGTCCTCATGCACACAGGCTGTTAAAATAACGTTATGAAAACGCCAGTATCTTTGCAGTGATTTTTTTTAAACTTTTTTCAGCTTTTCTCAGCGTTTTTGCAATAGCGTTTTTGAGCGGTTTTTTTTTTCAAATTTTTATTTTTTTTTGCAATGGAACAAAAACGTTAAAAAACGTTGGTGAATGACGTTTTTGAGCGTTTTTACAGCTGAGAAACGTCTCTCAGAACCCACTGGTCCTGGGTTTTTTTTTACAGCTTAAAAACGCCTATGCCGCTTGCAGCTCAAAAACGCCTAGGTGGGCATGAAGCCATAGACTAACATAGACAGGCCTTTTTAAGCTGCAAAAAAAGCTCAAAAAAGCAGCTGTAAAAACGTCCATGTGCATGAGGACTTACTCTCAACATGCAAGAGACTTGCATACACAATGGTAAACAATCCCAAATATTGGTTATAACCTCTCTCTGAAATCTCTGAAAGGCGCCTGTGATGGACAGGTGACCCCCCCGTATTCACAATGTGGCAGGGCAGCCACTCGAAGGGACCCAGAAGCTAGCAGTTATCACTATTGAAGCAGTGCCTACTACAGTGATTTACAGATTCCACAGCCATGGCACTCATACTTATGCTGGCCTTCATTCGATCAATGGAACTATGCCCGATTGACCAGCCGGAACTTCCGCCGGCTGATCATAGAGGTAGACAAAGACCAGAACCGCTCTGCCCACCTCTATGATATAGGAAACAGGAAGCAATGAGCATACAGTACATCACTTCTGATTTCCCCAGGGCCATTTTTAAAAATGGAAAGCATTTGATCACATCGCTCTTAGTGTGATCAAACGCTTTTAAGGGTATAAAGAGTACCTGTCACTGCCTATTGCAAGTTTACATTCCGTGTAAACAGCAATAAAAGTGATCAAAAAACAAAAAAACTTTAACAGAGTAAAGAAAAAAATAATAACATTTTAAACACCCCTGTCCTCACGCGCAAAGACGAACGCACGCATTGGTCCCAACCGTAAACATCGATAGACCCACACATGAGGTATCACCGCAATGTCAGATCATGGGCAGTAATTCAAGCACCAGACCTCCTGTGTAAATCTTAGGTAGTAACCTGTAAGGCCCCTTTCACACTGCCGCGACTAAAAAGTTACGCGATTTTGTGGCCGTAATTTCAGGGAATGCCGTGTAAACTTGAGATCTATGGACCTCAACTCGCATGAAAGTCGGACCAATGTAGGACTACTTTGAAGTTGGCATGACTTCAGGTCATGTAGGAGAGAACTCTCCAATCTATGACCAGGCCTATAGTGTACAATAACTAAAATTTGTTTCCATAGGCTGTAGAAAATAAATTCCATCTAGAAAAGCAGATAAAAGTACTGCAACAAATACATGACATAATGGACCTTCACCATAACACACTATTCATATCACCATACAATGTGGAATTTACACTTTGGGACTGGCCTAGTAAACAAAGCTCAGTGAACATGTTCAGACATGTCCCAGCACAAGCTGACAAACACTCCAGCAGTAATCATTTCATATCTCTGTATGTAAACTCATATTGTCAATTACCTATTTGAATCACTTGGTGTGAACAGTCATATTTTTCACAAACATTTTAAAGCATTACTAAACCCAGGACTCTGCATTCATTATATCTGGTCTCCCACAGTACACAGAACATGGAAATGCAATTATTTTAGTAAATATAAACTAGGGTAGTCCCGATACTAGTATCGATATCGGGACTGATACTGAGCATTTGCGCGAATACTTGTACTCGCTTAAATGTTCCCGATGCCTAATTCGATACCTGGGAGATGCAGTGTTTCAGATTAGGCGATCTGGCAAAAACGTAAATCAGCGGGCGAACAGAAGTGACGACATCCCAACGCCCATCTTGGTACACCCTGCAGTAAGCCAGCATGGACATCTTGTTACACCCAGCCCATATAGTTCGGGCTGGGTGTAACAAGATGGCCGCTGCTGCTTTTATGCAGCCGAGTGCAAGGAAGTACCAAGATGGGCGTCCCAGGCAGCCTTTCCTCTCATGGAATTTCAATGCCTGCCCATTAGTGCCCATAGGTGCCACCCATCAGTCAGTGCTTCCCATCAATGCCACCTAATCCTATCAGTGCTGCTTAATCAGTGCCGACTATCAGTGATGCATATCAGTGCCACCTAATCTGTATTGTGCTTTGAAAACTGTCACATGATATTAAAGCGGGGGTTCACCCACACCGCCAAAAAAAAAAAAAAAAATAATAATAATATTAAAAGCCAGCAGCTACAAATACTGCAGCTGCTGACTTTTAATACATGGCCACTTACCTGTCCCAGGGTCCAGCGATGTCGGCAGGGGACGCCGAGAACCCGCTCGGTTCTCGGCAGCTGCCGCCGCCATCCTTGGTGGGGAAATCAGGAAGTGAAGCGTTGCGGCTTCACTTCCCGGTTCCCTACTGCGCATGCGCGAGTCGCGCTGCACGTCCCAAGTGGTCCCCGCTCTCTCCTGGGAGCTGTGTGTTCCCAGGAGACAGCACGGTGGGGACGGGAAGAGGCGTAGACTCCCATGGGAGTCTATGCCAGAAGTGGGTGCAAATACCTGTCTTAGACCGGTATCTGCACCCCCCTCCCCCCTGAAAGTTGCCAAATGTGACACCGGAGGGG
This sequence comes from Lithobates septentrionalis, assembly GCA_037952835.1. Lineage (NCBI taxonomy): Eukaryota > Metazoa > Chordata > Amphibia > Anura > Ranidae > Lithobates > Lithobates septentrionalis. Next base: position 1,696,426 of record JBBDGP010000795.1, on the reverse strand, counting down.
GGGAGGGTTCCGAAAAGCGGAAGTTCCATTTCTGTGTGGAACTCCGCTTTAAAAAAATGTATCAGTAGGGTTGTCCTGATACCGATACTAGTATTGGTATCAGCACCAATACCGAGCATTTGCCCAAGTACTTGTACTCGGGCAAATGCTCCCGATGCTTCCCTTGATACCTGGAAGTCAGCTGTGATCGGCGCATGGGGGAGTTACAAGATTCTCCCCCAGCGGCTTTCAGCGGCTTTAGTGACATACAGCGGTGATCGGTCACCGCTGACTGTCACTGCATCCTCCTCCATGCCCCCTCCGTTCCTCTGTCCCCCTCCGCTGTCCCCTCCGTTCCACCGTTCCTCTCTCCTTCTCTGTCCCCCTCCGTTCTGCTCTGCCTCTCCGCTGTCCCCCTCCGTTCCGCTGTCCCCCTCCTTCCTATGTGAATGGACAGAGTCAGCTATGTCCATTCACATAACTGAAACATTGTAATCTCCTGTGATTACGATGTGTCAGTTTATGAATGGAGAGGAGCCGCTGTCTTCTCTCCATTCATTCTCAGTGCAGCTGAGGCTGCAGAGAAAGGGACTGGGGAATCTCTATCCTCTGTCTCTTTCTCTCTCTCAAGGGGGAGATATCAGGGGTCTGTTAAGACCCCTGATATCTCACCAAAACCCCCCAACAGGGCTGATAGAAAAAAACAAAACAAAAAAAAAAAACACTGTCACGTGACAATCGGTATCGGCGAGTACTTGAAAAAAAATTCAAGTTAGACTTACCGGTAACTTGTTTTCCTTGAGTCTTTCAGGACAGCACTTGAGAGAGTGACTCCTCCCCTTGCCAACAGGAAACACCTCTTCCACCAAACTTTAAAAGGAGGCTCCTTTTCACATCTTGTCAGTAGTAGTAGAGAACCTCCGGCCCCAAACTGGAACACATAATCGAGATATGATTAGTCACAGTATATATATGTAAAAACAATAGGGCGGGATGCTGCTGTCCTGAAAGACTCAAGGAAAACAAGTTACCGGTAAGTCTAACTTGAATTTTCCCTTATCGTCTTTCAGGACAGCACTTGAGAGGATAAGAGAGACTTACCCCCCTAGGGAGGGACCACAGCCTGCAGAACCTTTCTGCCAAAAGCCTGATCACCTGCTGATAGGAGATCCAGTCTGTAATGACGGACAAACGTTAAGTAACTTGACCACGTAGCCGCCTTACAAATCTGATCTGGGGTGGCACCAGCTCTTTCTGCCCATGTAGTGGCCTGGGCTCTTGTTGAATGAGCCCTAATTCCCAGCGGGGAAGTTAAACCCATTTGAGAATAGGCTACAGAAATAGCTGTCTTAAGCCATCTAGCCAATGATGCTTTTGATGCTTGTTGGCCTTTCTTGTTTCCAGAAAAAAGAACAAATAATGAATCTGAAACTCTAAACCCTCCTGTTACTTCCAAATACTGTAATAGGATACGTCTTACGTCTAAATTGTGAAACTGCTCTTCCTTTGCACCCGAAGGGTTAGCAGAAAAGGTTGGTAGAGTAATCTCCTGAGACCTGTTACTAAAGCTTGCCACTTTTGGCAAAAACCCCGGATCTACTTTAAGGACAACTCTATCAGGAAAAACTGACAAAAAAGGCTCTTTTACTGATAGGGCGTGCAGTTCACTAATCCTTCTTGCTGAAGTAATTGCGACCAGAAAAATAGTCTTCAAAGTTAAATTCTTTAGGGATATGGCCTGTAAAGGCTCAAATGGTTCTTTTGCCAGAGCCTGCAGAACCACCGAGAGATCCCAATTTGGGAAATGCTTCACCGGGACCGGTCTAGACCTGGAAAGTGCTTTGAAAAATCTCATGATCAGAGAGTTTCTGAAGATGAGGATCTCTCCAGATAAACTCCCAAGGCGGCCACCTGCACCTTAAGAGTGCTGACCGCCAGATTCTTGTCTGCACCGTTTTGCAAGAACTCCAGCACTGAAACTAGATCCTTAACCTCCCTATGTTCAGAATGACAGAAAGAAACAGACTTTCCATACTTTGGCGTAAATATCCCTGGTTACCTTTTTCCTACTGGAAAGCAACATCGTAGTTAAACGTTCAGAAAAGCCTTTGCTTCTCATTAACTGCTCCTCAGATACCAGGCAGTGAGTTTTAACCTGTCTACATCTGGATAATGCACTGGCCCCTGAGTCAACAGATCCTGACTGAGCGGAAGATGCCAACATGGTTTGATTGCCAACTGAAGAATCGTGGAAAACCAAGCCCTCTTTGGCCAATATGGAGTAATCAAAATTATTGATACTCTCTCTTCCAGTATTTTCCTCAACACTAGAGGGATTAACCTGAATAGAGGAAAAGCATACCCTAAGTGAAAATCCCATGGATGTGCCAGAGCATCTATCCCCTGAGAGCAAATGTCTCTCTGAAGGGAGAAAAAATTCGGGAGCTGCGTGTTTTGTTTTGAAGCAAACAGATCTACCTGCGGAAGGCCCCAAACACTGGTGATTAATGCAAACACCTTCCTGTTCAGACTCCACTCTGATTCCTGAACTTTCTGTCGGCTCAGATAATCCGCTACTTCGTTCAATGTGCCTTTTAGATGGACTGCGGATAGAGATAGTAAGTGGTTCTCTGCCCACTCCAGAATCTCTACTGACAGTAAGTGAAGAGCCCTGCTTCTTGTGCCTCCCTGTTTGTTCAGGTAGGCTATGGCCGTGGCATTGTCTGACAAAATCTGGACATGGCAACCTATGAGGTTTTGAGAGAAGAAAGCTAATGCTAGAGCAACCGCTTTCAGCTCTCTCCAATTTGAGGATTTTTGGGCCTCGAACTGGGACCATGTTCCCTGCGCTAAGGCCTGACCCATGTGGGCCCCCCATCCCTGCAAACTGGCGTCTGTTGTGACCACTTTCCCGGTCGGAAAAGACCAAAGAAGACCTTTTTGCAGTACCACTTGACTTTTCCACCACCAAAGTGAACGTTTGACTCTGGTGGGAATCTTTACTTTTGTATCTAAACTCTCCGTCCTGTGGTTCCATGTCCTTAGAAGGAACCTCTGTAGCGTCCTGAAATGCAGCCTTGCCCATTGGATGGCTGGCATTGAAGAGGTTAATGTCCCCAGAGCCGACATAACCTTTCGGACTGAAATCAGTTGATTTGTTTGTAGTGCCGTTATTACCCTTTGGACCTTGATCTTTTTCTCGTCTGGGAGAAAAATCTTTTGCTCCACTGAATCTATCAAATAACCCAGAAACAGTACTTGCTGAGCTGGGATGAAATTTGATTTTTGAACATTCACTATCCACCCTATTGACTCCAAATGACTGCGGGATTTGTTCAAATCCTCCTGCAACTTTTCCCTGGATGGGGCAAAAAAGAGGAGGTCGTCCAGATATGGAATTACCGCAATCCCCTGGAGTCGAAGAGGGGCAAGAGCTTCCGCCATTATCTTCGTAAAAATACAAGGAGCTGACGACAGGCCGAAGGGAAGGGCCCTGAACTGAAGATGTATAATCTCCTTGCCCATATTCACCGCAAACCTCAGGAACTTCTGGGACTGAGGTGCTACAGGAATATGAAGATAAGCATCCCTCAGATCGATTGATGCCATAAAACAATCTTTTGTCAGAATGCTTCTGACCGTGAAAATTGAGTCCATACAAAACTTTTTGTATAGGACTGACCTGTTCAGGGGTTTTAGGTTGAGGATAAGACGGAAGTTTCCGGATGGTTTTCTTATCAGAAAGATGTGAGAATAGAAACCCTGACCCTGTTCTTCTGGGGATACTGGTATCACTACCCTCTGGTGCCTCAGATCCCTTAAAAGGTTCTTCATGGCCAGAGCCTTTGTTTGATCCCTTGGTAGGTTTGTTACAAAGAATCTTTCTGGCGGGCAATCCGAAAACTCTATCCTGTAACCTTGGGACAGCATGTCCAAAATATATAGACTTTGTCATGCTGGCCCAAAGGGGAAGGAAACCTTGAAGCCTTCCCCCCACCGGTACGCACAAGTCATTGCGTTTTACCGGAGGCTGCAGGAGGATGGAAAAGGACATTTCCTTTTCCCTTTCCCTTCTGCGAAGCCCAATTTTTTCTTTTCTCCTGGGGTTTGTTTTGTTCTTGAGCCCTTTGGGAACGAAAAAAACGTTTAACTGGCTGTTTTTTTCTTTTTGATGGGAAAAGACTTCTTTTTATCCGCTGTTCTATCTAGAACCGCATCTAAGTCAGGCCCAAAAAGCAAGTCACCCAGGAACGGTATCCCACACAGCTTGTTTTTGGATGCCGCGTCCCCCGGCCAAGTTTTCAAACACAAAGCCCTTCTGGCTGAGTTGGCCAGGGCAGCAGATCTAGCTGTCATTTTAATTGATTCCGCTGATGCATCAGATATAAATGCGACAGCGGCCGACAGAGTTGAGAATGAATCCAAAATCTCTTGTTTTGGCGAGTCTGCTGAGATATGGGCCTTAAGTTGCTCTAACCAGAACTCCATATTTCTGGATACCACTGTAGTTGCCATAGCAGGTTTAAGATTTCCCATGATAGATTGCCAAGCCCTTTTTAGGACCTGGTCCATCCTTTTATCCATGGGATCTCTCAACACCCCCATGTCCTCGAATGCCAAATCTGTAGACCTCGAGACCTGGGAAAATGCGGCATCTAGTTTGGGGTTTTTGTTCCAAACCGCCGCTGGATCTTCATCAAAAGGAAAACGCCTTTTTAAGGCTTTGGGAAAGAAAGGCTTTCTCTCTGGCTCTGCCCACTCTTTCTTAATGGCTTCAGAAATAACAGAGTGCACTGGGAAATTGCGATTTTTGTGCTCGCTAAGCCCTGCATACATTTTATCATGCAGAGATAACTCCTTTCTTTCCTCCTCCAGACCCAGTGTGGTACAGATTGCTTTTAACAGGCCATCTACCTGTTCTAAAGACAATTTAAATCTTGAAGGTAAATTTTCTCCTTCCTCACCCTCATCAGAATCCTCAGATTGAGAGGGTGAATGTCCCTCTGGGGTAGGAGATGCCTCAGTCTCCACCGCCGGGACTATAAGTGAGCCTTGGGAGGACTGTGAGGTAGTAGGCTGACTCAGGGATGGGTTTGCTAGGGAAGAGCGAAATGATTGAATAGTCGCATCAAGTTCTTTTTTAACAGATGCAATCAAGTCGCTGCAAGCGGAAGAAGCTTCTTCTTTAACTAGCAAATCAATACAAGCTTGACATAACGTCTTCTTCCATCCTTCAGGTAGCTTGGATTTACATGAAGGACATTTTCTTTTTGCCACTGGATCAGAGCTCTTGGCCTGCCATGAGACAAAAGAAGAAACCATCCCAATGAGACAACCTGTCCTATACCCAAGGATGCTCACCACAGGTGCACAGTAAGAACTAAACTGCCTTATGTGCCCAGACAGGCCCCTGCCACCGGGGGGGATAGAGAGAGAGACCCCACAGTACAAGGAGGACAGTATACAACTTCCCCTTACCTGGGCCTTGCTGGTGCCTGTCCCACTTGCTGCCGCCATCGATTCCATCGAGGAGCGCTTGCTGTGTTTGTGTGGCTAAACGCCGGTTCCGGACTCCAATAGCGCCTGTGCGCCGGACCGGAACCGCTAAATAAGCACCAGCCCCATTCCTCCCCTTTCCCTCTGCGATTTCCGGCGGAAATGACGCCGCACGCCTGTTCCGTGGGCTCCGCCCCCTCCGGATGCCTCACTTCCGGCGGATGGAGCCCCGCTGCCATCCCCAAGATGGCGGCGGTGCAATAAGCAACAGGCGGTGGACCTGAGAAAAAAAACACAGTAAACGGCCACCGCCTGTCTTGCCGCCGCCTAGGAGCGATGCCCACGACAGACGGACTCACCCTGAGCCCATATGAAGAGGGAGAGGGAGCCCAGCCAGCAGCACTTCACCTCAGCTGTGGAATGGGAGGAACAGCTCTCATGAGGTAAAAAAAGTGTTTGATGAAAAAACCAGGAAACCTGAGCTCCCAGGACAGCACCTGAGAGCCCTGACTTCCCCACGAAGTGTTCCCTCCGGAGGAAACACAAAAACTGACAAGATGTGGAAAGGAGCCTCCTTTTAAAGTTTGGTGGAAGAGGTGTTTCCTGTTGGCAAGGGGAGGAGTCACTCTCTCAAGTGCTGTCCTGAAAGACGATAAGGGAAAAAAGTATTGGTACTTGTACTCGGTCCTAAAAAAGTGGTATAGGGACAACCCTAGTAACCAGTATCGGCGAGCACTTGGGGGGGGGGGGGGGGGGGTTGTATCGGTATTTGTACTACGTTTTAAAAAAGTGGTATTGGGACAACCCAACTGATAAACTGAACTGATAAATACTTTTTTTTTCCTATAAAAATAAAAAACATGTTATACTTATCTGCTCTGTTGCAGTGGATCCTCCTCTTCTCAGGTCCCTCTTCGGTGCTCCTGGCCCCTCCCTCCTGTCGAGTGCCCCCACAGCAAGCAGCTTGCTATGGGGGCACCCAAGCTGACTCACAGCTCCCTGTGTCCATTTAGACACGGAGCTCCCCTTTGCTCTCTCCTGATTGGCTAGCTGACTTTGATTGACGGCAGCCAATGGTGCCACTGCTGTCTCTCAGCCAACAAGGAGGGAGAATCTCTGATGGCTGAGACACTCGTAGACATCGCTGGACAGAGAGGGACCTCGGGTACGAGATGGGGGGCTGCTGCACATAGAAAGCTTTTTATCTTAATGCATTAAAAAAAAAAAAACGCCTGACTTTACAATCCCTTTAAAGCTTGTCGGAGTAGTTTTCACTTTACTATCCTATGAGGCTGCAGGACCCCTGACCCTCTCTCTGGACGGTGCTGATTGGCCCTGTGCTGATCACATGCACCTTCCCAACAAAAAAAAAAAAAAAAAAAAAAGAAAATACTCTAGCAATACACACCAAGCTGAGCATGTGAGTGACTTCAAAGGCTCGGTCTTATCAGAAGATAGATTGGGACAGTGGAAGAAGGGGAGGAACAGAGTAGACAGAATCAAACAGCCTTTACACACAATGCAGAGGATTCAGTTTCCATCTGTCTTCAGTGCTCATCAGTCTGCACTTCTATTCCTTTGAGATCAATCCACATCAGTTTTTTTTTTTTTTTTAGAAACTAATGAGTGACAAATGTATAAGCAAAATGTTTCTTGCCTACAAATGGACATAAATGTAATGGATGTAAACAGACCATCAGTTTACATCTGTTCCTATTCATGGGGGGAGGTGTTCTATCAAATAATGCCTCCGACGGATTGCACCATACACAACATCACTCCAGCCGATATGTTGATCAGCTGGTGTGATGTCAGCACTGCGCATGCGCAGATCGTCGGAGGCATTAGCCGACGATCTGCAAAGCGCCGAGGGAGAATGTAATTGTCAGATTCTGCCTCGCTGTTGAAGGGCGGGTTTTGGTGCGCATGCACAGAGCGGAGGCATTATGCGATAGAACACTGCCCTGCAACACACCAAAACCTACCCTGCAACAGTGAAGCAGAATCTGACAATTACCTTCTCCCTCTGCGCTTGGCAGATCGTCGGATAATTCCGCTGATCTGCGCATGCGCAGTGTTGACATCATGCCAGCTGATCATCATATCAGCTTGAGTGACGTTGCGTACTGCGCAGACCGTTGGAGGCATTATCCAATGGGAGGCAGTTTTCAATAGAACACCAGAACGTGTGTCTTCATGCACTCCTGCATCTTCCGGTTTTGACAGCCTGTTCATTTCAATGAGTTTCAAAACATCCCAAAATGTGGGAAAAGTAGTGCAAGCCGACTAGTTTTCTAGGTTGTGCCGCACAGTACTGTGCTAGCATGCAGTTTGGTGGCTGCAAAAGTTTGAGATGTGTTTGGGGTGCCATAAACATGTCACACGGGGCGACTTGTTTGTTTGACAAATCACACTCCATTCAGTGCAATGGAACCGTTCTGATCAGAGCGACTCAATTCACTCTTAGATCCCTTCCACACCGGGGCGCTTTGCAGGTGCTACAGCCCTAAAAATAGCACCTGCAAAACGCCCTGAAAGTGCCGCTGCTGAGTCTCCAATGTGATAGCCCCGGGGGATTTTACACTGGAGCGGTGCGCTGGCAGGACGGGAAAAAAAATTCCTGCTAGCAGCATCTTGGGAACGGTGAAGGAGCGGAGTGTATACCGCTCCTGCCCATTGAAATCAATGGGGCACCGCGGCTATACCGCCGGCATAGCTCCCCTGCAGAGGCGCTTTGCGGTGGTTCTTAACCCTTTCTCGGCCACTAGCGGGGGGTAAAACCGCCACCGCTAGTGGCCAAATACCACCGCTAAAAATAGCAGCGCTTTGCCGCTGATGCACCTCCCGTCCCAATGTGAAAGAAGTCTTAGAAAAAGGCTCCTGCACTACTTGGGGGCGACTTTGGAGCAGCTTGCATTGACTTCTATTAAAGAAATCCTTTTCAAGCTGTGCAGCTTCAGAGTCGGGCGACTTTGAAGACTCCTGAACCGAGCCTTAATGTCACCCGCATGTGTCTGGCGAGGGCAGCGCGTTCACGTGTGGTGCAAGAGACGCAGATGGAACGCACCTTTCCTGCACCATGTTTCAGTATGAACCGGCCCTGAGGGTGCTGGGAAAACAAATGGTGTGTGTGTGTTGGTATACACTGCAATACAATCGCCTGTATATGACTGGCAGCCACACACTGCCCAGCACTGATCCATATGGTACAGAATGATCTGTAGGGGGAATACCCCCCAAAGGTGAATGTAAGGCGAATCCCAGATCCTGAAGAAGGTGGAATGTGAAGAATATTATATTATGAATAGTAGGTCCTCTCTGATCACACGTCATTTCATCCGACATGAATAATGACCAGGCCCTACGATCAGCTGTGTGATCGGTCAGCGATGCATTCCTCACAGATCAGCCCGGACAGCGCACACACAGACCGATCGTCCATACACCCGCCGATCACACGGACACCTTGCAGCTGTCAAATGTCAGCTGGACCCAGGAGGGGATCACGTGACGTCACCTAACTCCAAGTCACGGTACTTGCCGCTCCATACACGGCGCCCGCCTGCGAACCAGCCGCAAAGACCGACACCTAACAGGCACACGTGCGAGAGATGGCACCTAAAGTGCGCCACGAGCTGTCAACTCACAGGCATGGTTCTCCCTCGTGGACACAACACACTCCACGCAGCACGCAGGATCCGAGTTCCGGGCAGAAGGGGCGTGGAAAACTATAAAGCTGCGTTTCGTCAGATTCGGCGACCCGTCAGAATGTGTAACGGAAGTGACGTTCTGTCGCCGCCATCTTGCTGCACCCCACACTCCTCCACAGTAAGGATACACTAAGAAGTGGGAAAGCGGACATGTTGTTACACCCACTGGAGTTTTCCATTTTACACTTCTTTTTAACAGTAAAGTGAGTTTATATAGTGAAATACAGTACTTAGAACTCCGTCTGACTGGTTAGATGTTGAATTTTAAAAGCAGGGAATTTCTGTCAGATTAGCAAACCTGTGAGATGGACAGGCTTGCCGCTGCTTTTAAAATTCAACATCCAAACAGTCAGACGGAGTTCTAAGTACTGTATTTCACTATATAAACTCACTTTACTTTTAAAAATAAGTATAAAATGCAAAACACTGGTGGGTGTAACAAGATATTCGCTAGCCCCCTTCTTACTGTACATAGTTGCCAACATTGTAAAAAAATTTATAAGGACACTTTTTTGGCTGTAGGCGGAGTCTTATTATAATTAGGGGGTGGGCCATGCGTTTGTAGGCGTGACATAGCAAAAAAAAAAGAAAAATGCGGCGCACGCAGCGTGCTGCGCCGAAAATGGTCGCAATTTATGTGTAATAGTGGGTGTGGCTTATATGGGCGTGGTTCAAATGGGGGTGTGGTTAGAGTCTGAGATGAATGAGAGAGGGAGGGAGGGAGAGAGAAAGAAGGAGGGAAGGAGAGAGAAGGAAGGAAAGAGGGATGGAAGAACAGCAGGCCCAGATCCTTTACTACGATAGAAATGTGTATTCCAGAGTTTTATAAATCAGCAGATAAAGATACCCTGAACACCCGTGTTAGCACTTCAATCATCCCGGCACCATGGTTGTTGCGGTGTCAGGATGATTTAAGCGCATTATTACTATTATTACATTGTAATATAGAATGAAATCATTCAACTCACCATAATGCAGAATCAGTGGGACCCCGAGCGTGTCACCTGCCACGTCGCCTGCCATCAGATGGCATCAGGTGCCCCCATCAGAGTACATCCTTGCATCAGGTGCCCCAGCAGAGTCTGTCCTTACATCAGGTGCCCCCAGCAGAGTTCGTCCTTACATCAGGTGCCCCCAGAAGCAGAGGCCCTTCTTATAGATCTGTGTCCCTGGCAGCGGAGCCCCTCCTTACATCTGGTGTCCCCAGCGGAGCCCCTCCTTACATCAGGTGTCCCCAGCGGAGCCCCTCCTTACATCAGGTGTCCCCAGCGGAGCCCCTCCTTACATCTGGTGTCCCCAGCGGAGCCCTTCCATACATCAGGTGTCCCCAGCGGAGCCCCTCCTTACATCTGGTGTCCCCAGCGGGGCCCCTCCTTACATCTGCTGTCCCCAGCGGAGCCCCTCCTTACATCTGGTGTCCCCAGCGGAGCCCCTCCTTACATCTAATGTGTCCCCAGCAGAGCCCCTCCTTACATCTGGTGTCCCCAGCAGAGCCCCTCCTTACATCTGGTGTCCCCAGCGGAGCCCGTCCATACATCAGGTGTGCCCAACGGAGCCCCTCCATACATCAAGTGTCCCCAGCGGAGCCCCTCCATACATCAGGTGTCCCCAGTGGAGCCCCTCCATACATCAGGTGTCCCCAGCAGAGACCCTCCATACATCTGGTGTCCCCAGCGGAGCTCCTCCTTACATCAGGTGTCCCCAGCGGAGCCCCTCCTTACATCTGGTGTCCCCAGCGGAGCCCCTCCATACATCAGGTGTCCCCAGCGGAGCCCCTCCTTACATCTGGTGTCCCCAGCAGAGCTTATCCATACATCAGGTGTCCCCAGCGGAGGCCCTCCTTACATCTGGTGTCCCCAGCAGAGCTCCTCTATACATCAGGTGTCCCCAGCAGAGCTCCTCCATACATCTGGTGTCCCCAGCGGAGCTCCTCCATACATCAAGTGTCCCCAGCGGAGCCCCCTATACATCAGGTGTGCCCAGAGGAGCCCCCTATACATCAGGTGTCCCCAGCAGAGCCTCTCTATACATCAGGTGTCCCCAGCAGAGCTTCTCCATACATCAGGTGTCCCCAGCAGAGCCCCTCCATACATCTGGTGTCCCCAGCGGAGCTCCTCCATACATCAGGTGTCCCCAACGGAGCCCCTCCATACATCTGTGTCCCCAGTGGAGCCCCTCGTTACATCTGGTGTCCCCAGCGCAGCCCCTTCTTACATCTGGTGTGCCCAGCGGAGCCCCTCCTTACATCTGGTGTCCCCAACGGAGCCCCTCCTTACATCTGGTGTCCCCAGCAGAGCCCCTCCATACATCAGGTGTGCCCAGAGGAGCCCCCTATACATCAGGTGTCCCCAGCGGAGCCCCTCTATACATCAGGTGTCCCCAGTGGAGACCCTTCATACATCTGATGTCCCCAGCGGAACCCCTCCTTACATCAGGTGTCCCCAGTTGAGCCCCTCCTTACATCTGGTGTCCACAGCGGAGCCCCTTTATACATCAGGTGTCCCCAGCGGATCCCCTCCATACATCAGGTGTCCCCAGCGGAGCCCCTCCATACATCTGGTGTCCCCAGCAAAGCCCCTCCTTACATCAGGTGTCCCCAGCGGAGCCCCTCCTTACATCTGGTGTCCCCAGCGGAGCCCCTCCATACATCAGGTGTCCCCAGCGGAGCCCCTTCTTACATCTGGTGTCCCCAGCGGAGCCCCTCCTTACATCTGGTGTCCCCAGCAGAGCCCCTCCTCACATCTGGTGTCCCCAGCAGAGCCCCTCCTTACATCTTGTGTCCCCAGCGGAGCCCCTCCATATATCAGGTGTCCCCAGCGGAGCCCCTCCATACATCAGGTGTCCCCAGCGGAGCCCCTCCTTAGATCTGGTGTCCCCAGTGGAGCCCCTCCTTACATCTGGTGTCCCCAGCGGAGCCCCTCCTTACATCTGGTGTCCCCAGCAGAGCCCCTCCTTACATCTGGTGTCCCCAGCAGAGCCCCTCCTTACATCTGGTGTCCCCAGAGGAGCCCGTCCATACATCAGGTGTGCCCAACGGAGCCCCTCCATACATCAGGTGTCCCCAGCGGAGCCCCTCCATACATCAGGTGTCCCCAGCGGAGCCCCTCCATACATCAGGTGTCCCCAGCGGAGACCCTCCATACATCTGGTGTCCCCAGCGGAGCCTCTTCTTACATCAGGTGTCCCCAGCGGAGCCCCTCCTTACATCTGGTGTCCCCAGCGGAGCCCCTCCATACATCAGGTGTCCCCAGCGGAGCCCCTCCTTACATCTGGTGTCCCCAGCAGAGCTTCTCCATACATCAGGTGTCCCCAGCGGAGGCCCTCCTTACATCTGGTGTCCCCAGCAGAGCTCCTCCATACATCAGGTGTCCCCAGCAGAGCTCCTCCATACATCAGGTGTCCCCAGCAGAGCCCCTCCATACATCTGGTGTCCCCAGCGGAGCTCCTCCATACATCAAGTGTCCCCAGCGGAGCCCCCTATACATCAGGTGTGCCCAGAGGAGCCCCCTATACATCAGGTGTCCCCAGCGGAGCCTCTCTATACATCAGGTGTCCCCAGTGGAGACCCTCCATACATCTGGTGTCCCCAGCGGAGCCCCTCCTTACATCAGGTGTCCCCAGCTGAGCCCCTCCTTACATGTGGTGTCCCCAGCGGAGCCCCTCCTTACATTAGGTGTCCCCAGCAGAGCCCCTCCTTACATCAGGTGTCCCCAGCGAAGCCCCTCCTTACATTTGGTGTCCCCAGCAGAGCTCCTCCATACATCAGGTGTCCCCAGCGGAGCCTCTCTATACATCAGGTGTCCCCAGTGGAGACCCTTCATACATCTGATGTCCCCAGCGGAGCCCCTCCTTACATCAGGTGTCCCCAGCTGAGCCCCTCCTTACATCTGGTGTCCACAGCGGAGCCCCTTTATACATCAGGTGTCCCCAGCGGATCCCCTCCATACATCAGGTGTCCCCAGCGGAGCCCCTCCATACATCTGGTGTCCCCAGCGGAGCCCCTCCTTACATCTGGTGTCCCCAGCGGAGCCCCTCCATACATCAGGTGTCCCCAGCGGAGCCCCTTCTTACATCTGGTGTCCCCAGCGGAGCCCCTCCTTACATCTGGTGTCCCCAGCGGAGCGCCTCCTTACATCTGGTGTCCCCAGCAGAGCCCCTCCTTACATCTGGTGTCCCCAGCAGAGCACCTCCTTACATCTGGTGTCCCCAGCGGAGCCCCTCCATATATCAGGTGTCCCCAGCCGAGCCCCTCCATACATCAGGTGTCCCCAGCGGAGCCCCTCCTTACATCTGGTGTCCCCAGCGGAGCCCCTCCTTACATCTGGTGTCCCCAGCAGAGCCCCTCCTTACATCTGGTCTCCCCAGCAGAGCCCCTTCTTACATCTGGTGTCCCCAGAGGAGCCCGTCCATACATCAGGTGTGCCCAACGGAGCCCCTCCATACATCAGGTGTCCCCAGCGGAGCCCCTCCATACATCAGGTGTCCCCAGCGGAGCCCCTCCATACATCAGGTGTCCCCAGCGGAGACCCTCCATACATCTGGTGTCCCCAGCGGAGCCTCTCCTTACATCAGGTGTCCCCAGCGGAGCCCCTTCTTACATCTGGTGTCCCCAGCGGAGCCCCTCCATACATCAGGTGTCCCCAGCGGAGCCCCTCCTTACATCTGGTGTCCCCAGCAGAGCTTCTCCATACATCAGGTGTCCCCAGCGGAGGCCCTCCTTACATCTGGTGTCCCCAGCAGAGCTCCTCCATACATCAGGTGTCCCCAGCAGAGCTCCTCCATACATCTGGTGTCCCCAGCGGAGCTCCTCCATACATCAAGTGTCCCCAGCGGAGCCCCCTATACATCAGGTGTGCCCAGAGGAGCCCCCTATACATCAGATGTCCCCAGCGGAGCCTCTCTATACATCAGGTGTCCCCAGTGGAGACCCTCCATACATCTGGTGTCCCCAGCGGAGCCCCTCCTTACATCAGGTGTCCCCAGCGGAGCCCCTCCTTACATCAGGTGTCCCCAGCTGAGCCCCTCCTTACATGTGGTGTCCCCAGCGGAGCCCCTCCTTACATTAGGTGTCCCCAGCAGAGCCCCTCCTTACATCAGGTGTCCCCAGCGAAGCCCCTCCTTACATTTGGCGTCCCCAGCAGAGCTCCTCCATACATCAGGTGTCCCCAGCAGAGCCCCTCCATACATCTGGTGTCCCCAGCAGAGCTCCTCCATACATCAGGTGTCCCCAGCGGAGCCCCTCCATACATCAGGTGTGCTCAGCGGAGCCCCTCCATACATCAGTTGTCCCCAACGGAGCCCCTCCCTACATCAGGTTACCCAGCGGAACCCCTCCTTACATCAGGTGTCCCCAGCGGAGCCCCTCCTTACATATGGTGTCCCCAGCGGAGCCCCTCCTTACATCCGGTGTGCCTGCAGCGGAGTTTCCGCCGCTATTACCATACATTATTAGTAACCGGATGAGGTAATCAAGATAGAGGCGATGCCGACTGAGTGGCTTCAATAGAAATTAAGCTTCCGGCGCCGCCCACCCCCCGCTTCTTTCCACAACAGGTCACACACAGACCGGCAGCGGGGCGGGTGTGGGCGGTGCCGCAGCTCAATTTCTATTGTCAGCCACCCGGCCGGCTCTGCATCTTGTTCTTGGTCTTCAGTAAAATGGCGGCCGGTGGAGACATTGTCTCTGCCGGCCGCGGACCTCTAGCAGGGGCGGCGTTGAGCCGCGAAAAATCAGGAAAAAAAGAATTTCCCAGGAGACGCTAAAATCGGGAAAAAGGTCCAAATCCCCGGAATGTCCTGGGAAATTGGGGACAGTTGGTAAGTATGCACTATATCCTTACCATGGATGAGTGTGGGGTGTAGCAAAATGGCGGCGACAGAACGTCACTTCCGTTACACATTCTGACGGGTCACTTAATCTGACGAAACAGCGGCTGCGCAAGGTAAGCGAGTGGGCGCCATGTTTAGTGTGGGCACTGTTGTCGCTGCAGGACAGAAACGTCTTTGCACAGGGGAGTGAAAGGCTTGCCCTTAGTAAACATGGCTTCCTGTCATTTGTTTGGTCACCCTGCCTTCCTCTATGTGGACACCTTCTGGGCATTTGGTGGAAGTGAAGACATGGGAATATTAGTCTGTGTTAAAGCGGAGTTCCGCTTAAAAAAAAAATTAAAAGTCAGCAGCTACAAATACAGCAGCCGCTGACTTTTAATTGTCGGACACTTAGGCCTCTTTCACACGAGGGATCCGTATGTCCGTTTTTCATCCTTCCGTTTTCGGATAAAAAACGGACATACATGTATCCCTATGGAGCGTCGGATGTCAGCGGTGACATGTCCGCTGACATCCGACCCGCTCCGATCCGAAAAGTGTAACGGAGGAAAACCCTACTTTTCCATCCATTTTCGGATCGGATCGGGTGACGACGGACACTACGATCCGTCATCATCCAATCCCCCCATAGGGGAGAGCGGCGCTCTGACAGGTCCGTCGCTGCACAGTGTGCAGCGATGGACCTGTCATCTTCCTGAGCAAGCGGGTCACTGATCCGCCCCGTGAGAAAGAGCCCTTACCTGTTCCACGCTCGTCTCTCCCTCCTCTCTGTGGCGCCAGCATGGTCACTGTGGGTGCCCGGCTGTGGCTGCACAGCCGGGTACGCACTGCTCATGCGCGAGCCGCGCGGCGCACTGTGACTGGCCGGGCAATCATCTGGGACCTGTGACGTGTCAAGAGGAAGGGGGGAGAGGTGAACTAACTTCTGTCTCCACGGAGCCCCGGGAGGAAGTGGGAGCTGGAACCCTCTTTTTAGAGGGTTTGGGCTCCCCCCAAACAATGCCAGGGGGTCACCTTCCCTTAAAGAGGAAGTTTCATTTTTGGGTGGAACTCCACTATAAGGCCTGGTTCACACCTATGCATTTTTTAGTGCGTTTTCAGTTTTGGAGAAACACAGTACAGTCTATTAACCACTTGCCTATAGGGCACTTACACCCCCTTCCTGCCCAGGCCATTATTCAGCTTTCAGCGCTGTCGCACTTTGAATGACAATTGCGCGGTCATGCTACACTGTACCCAAACAAATTTTTATTATTTTCCTCTCTTTGACAAAGTTTTCCTCTCTTTGACAAAGTTCAAGCCAGTAGTTTGCCTCTACACCGGTCGTATGATTGTGGAATTGACCTTCAACCTGGTGCAATACCCCCTTGTGGCTGGGTTTACCCTTTGTCAGTCTTGGAGGATAAGGCCATGGAGGAGTATGTTGCAGACGCACTTTCTCGAGCTTTCATCCGCAAATCCTCGTTTCCTGCTGGTGCTGGTTTCTACTTTGTGAAGAAGAGTGGTGAACTGAGACCTTGTATTAATTATAGGGGTCTCAATCATTTCACAATTAAGAATGCTTATCCGATTCCGTTGATTACGGAGTTATTTTACCGACTCAAGGCAGCAACGGTTTTTGAAGCTTGATTTGAGAGGGGCATACAATCTCGTGAGGATTAAGGAGGGCGACGAGTGGAAAACTGCATTTAATACCAGAACAGGCTATTATGAGTACCTTATAATGCCATTTGGCCTTTGTAACGCTTCGGCAGTTTTCCAGGAATTTATTAACGATGTCCTCCGAGCTTTGTTTCAGTTATGTGTGGTGGTTTATCTCGACGATATCCTCATATTTTCCAAGTCCCTGGAGAGCCACCACACAGATGTCTGTCATGTGCTTCAGAAACTAAGAGAGAACAATCTCTATTGTAAATTGGAGAAGTGTGAATTCCATCATGAACAGGTTAAATTCCTGGGTTATGTCATTTCCACTGCTGGTTTTTCGATGGACCCAGAAACTTTCAGCAGTCCTACAGTGGCCCCGACCCATGGGTTTACGCCCTCTGCAGCGTTTTCTTGGCTTTGCCAACTATTATCGGAAGTTTATTTGTAACTTCTCCTCTCTGGTTAAGCCCCTGACTGATATGACCAGAAAGGATGGTAAACCACAGAGTTGGTCTCTGGAGTCCATTAAGGCCTTTGAGAGTCTCAAGGCTGCCTTTGTTTCTGCTCCTGTGTTGGCACATCCTGATCCTACGTTAACTTTTTTTCTTGAGGTTGATGCCACTGAGACTGGAGTTGGCGCCCTTCTGTCTCAACGTCCTACCTCTGAGAGCGCTATGCATCCTTGTGGCTACTTTTCCAAGAAATTGTCACCTGCAGAGCGCACTTATGAGATGGGGACAGAGAGCTGTTAGCGATCATTTTAGCCCTGAAAGAATGGAGACATCTCCTCGAAGGTACCACTGTGCCGGTTCTCATTCCTACTGACCATAAGAATCTCACATTCTTGTCTGAGGCTAAACGCCTCTCTCCCAGAAGGGCACAATGGGCTCTTTTCTTGTCAAGTTTCAAATACATTGTCTCATTCTTACCTCGTACTAAGAATATAAGGGCTGACGCTTTGTTGCGACAATTTTCCTCCACTTCCAAGATGGAGTCTGTTCCCGTTCCTGTGATTCCTCCTGATCATATTCTGGCTACGGTTCGCACCAGTCTCACTTCTCCTTTGGGTGACAAAATTCTTGCCGCTCAGGTCCACGCTCCTCCTGAGAAACCTTGTGACTGCTGCTTTTTACCAGAGAGTCTCCGTACTGCCGCGTTCCAGACTTACCATTCTCCCGAAGCTGCTGGGCACCCCGGGAAAAGTCAACTCTTTAGGCCATTTCCCAACAGTTCTGGTGGCCTAGTCCACGTGCTGATTTAACCGTCTTCGTAGCTGCCTGTTCTGTGTGTGCACAGAGTAAGACTCCAGTGGGCCTCCTACAACCCATACCCAATGGAGAGAGGCCCTGGACCCACCGGTCTATGGATTTCCAGCACCCAGGGCAACATAGTTATCCTTATGGTGGTTGACCAGTTCTCAAAAATGTCTCATTGTATTCCAGTTAAGAAGTTGCCCACTTCTAAGGAACTGGCTTCCATTTTTGCTTAGGAGATCTTTCACTTACATGGGCTACCCACGGTGATCGTCTGAGACAGGGGTAGTCAGTTTGTGTCCCGGTTCTGGCAAGCCTTTTGTGCAGAGTTGGGTATTCAGCTTGCTTTATCCTCTGCGTATCACCCGCAGTCTAATGGGGCCGCAGAACGAGCCAATCAGTCCTTGGAGTAGTTCCTACGTTGCTATATTTCTGACCATCATAACAACTGGTCAGAACTCTTACCATGGGCGGAGTTTACTCACAATAGTGCCTTGAATTCTGCTTCCCGATTCTCCCCATTTATGGCGAACCTTCCATGTTGCCTGACTCATTTGTTCCGCAGAGTATTCCTGCATTAGAGGAGCATCTCTGTGGTCTTCTTTTCACTTGGGTACAGGTCCAGGAGGCCTTGCGACATGCTAATGATAGGTACAGGCTCCATGCTGACCGCAGACGCCTGCTTGCTCCTTCCTACCAGGTTGGGGACAGGGTCTGGCTGTCATCTCACAACCTCCGACTTCGTGTTCCCTCTCTGAAGTTTGCACCTCGGTTTATTGGGCCTTTCTGTATTCCCCGCAGGATTAACCGAGTGGATTACGCGTTAGGCCTTCCTTCTGATATGCGTATCTCAAATGTATTTCATGTCTCCTTATTAAAACCTTTGGTCTGCAACCGCTTTACCACCTCGGTGCCACATCCTCACCCTGTACAGGTTGAGAACCATGAGGAGTATGAAGTACAGTCCATTGTTGACAGTGGCGTCTCCAGCTTTCATATTTAGGGGGGGCACATGGGGGGACAGGGACAAAAATAGCGGGGCAATATAAAATGCAAATATATGTATATAGATAGATAGATAGATAAATAGATATATCTATATATATATATTTTATCTATCCTGGGGCCCTTTACCCCTTTACTACGATCCCACAACGGCCCTTTTACATGTTCTGCAGTGAGCTCCCTTCCTACTGTATTGGGGCCCCCCCAGGGTGACAGAGAACAAGAGATATATGTCACCAGCATACCAAGAAAATATAAGGGTCCAAAGCAGTGGGAGAACTATCAGGGTTGCAAAGGTTGTCTTGCCACCCAGCCCTGGTGTTCTGTCACTGTGGGGTTTCCCAGCCTCCTCTTGCTGTCCTGCCCCTGCTATTGACAGCGCTGGTCTGGCATTTCTTGGAAATGGACGGGAGAAATCAGTCTGTTTTTTCAGTAACTGAGAGTCCTGGTGGAGTCCTTCCTGCAACTCGCTCTTCTCCCTGCCAATGAGGATGCAGGGGAAGGAGCAGATCGGGCGGCCGTGGTTGTGTGAGCGCTCGCATTATGCAGTGTCAGCGAGCAGGGGGAGGGGGGAGGAATCACCTGCAGGAGCTGACTGGGGACATTCTCCCTCTCAATAGAGACTGTGTTACCCCAGCGGTGGCCCGAGTAAGATGCGGCACATCCGATATGAATACAAACAAAAAGAAATTTCCTTTTTGTAAAAAAAAAAAAAAAAAATTTTTTTTTTTGGGGGGGGGGGGGGGGGGGGGGCACATGGTGGGGCCCAGCATAATGTTGGGGGGGGGTCAGGGCCCCCTCTCTGGCCCCCCCCTAGGGTCGCCATTGATTGTTGACTCCCGTAGGTTCTGTGGGCGCATTCAGTAC
The DNA here is from genome assembly GCA_037952835.1 of Lithobates septentrionalis. Lineage (NCBI taxonomy): Eukaryota > Metazoa > Chordata > Amphibia > Anura > Ranidae > Lithobates > Lithobates septentrionalis. Next base: position 1,676,640 of record JBBDGP010000795.1, on the reverse strand, counting down.
CTGGTGCATTAGAAAGGGTACGGTCCGGAGGAACGCACTTGGGTCTCATCCTCGGACGTACATGCCCCTGTCCTCCTCCGTGATTTCCATAGATGTTTTCCCCTCAAGCCTGGTGGTCCTCCGAGGGGGAGGGGTCGTTGAGGAGGGGGTACTGTTAAGGCTGGGCTCAGCCCTTCCTTGTCTGAGCTGGCTGCTCAGCTGTCGGTTAATTGCCAGCTCCTATCTCCCCACAGTGACTCACCTGTTGATGATATCCTGCTCGTCAGTCCTGCTTACTTAAGCCGTCCAGCCCAGATGATCTCTGCCTTCGCCAACATCACAGAGACTTACTCCTGCGCTACTGTTAAAGACTTGCTTGGCTGACATTGGCTCCAGATTCTGCTTGCTGTTCCACTACACCGATTCCTGGCTTCCTGACTTTCTGGCTTGTCTGACTATCCGTTCCGGTTACCAAACTTTGGCTATGTTTGGACTACGTTTTTTGTATTTACTTTTATTATTAACAAGTGTGATTTAACTGTACTTCTGTCTCGGTCTGATTCATGGTTTCTGACACCTGCAAAGTAAAGGCATAATGTGCTAGTATGCATGTACAGTTATGAGCATACCATGCTCTTCATCAGGCTGGGTGCCTGTAACTGTACAGTAGCATTACTCGTAACTGCTTGTAACTGTACAGTAGCATGACACTGTTATAGCTTGAAAAAAATCTGATAAAAAATATTCTTGCATTGGAGAACGTGTCCCGTCGTTTTTTCTATTGGATATTGGGAGTCCACCCTGACACTGAACTCCTGAAAAATAGAGGAACAGAGGAAGTAACCCACCTTACTTGTGTGTGTATTTATATATATATATATATATATATATATATATATATATATATATATATACATATGTATAGCAGTATATATACATATGTATAGCAGTAGGGCACTGGACAGTGTCAGTAGAGCAGTTGACTTTGTCAATAGGGCAAAGGACAGTGTCAATAGAGCAGTGGATGGTGTCAGTAGGGAAGAGATTGGTGTTAGTAGTTTATTTTTTAACAATTTTATTTTTTAAATTATTTTTACAATATTGTTTTTCATTTTTTTTTTTTACATTTTTTTAGATGAACCGTCGGGGGGGGCTTTGGTGAAATATCAGAGGTCTAAATCCCTGAGGACATGGATTTCCCAGTCCCTTTCTCTGTAGCCAGGCAGCAGGAATCTGCACAGCACAGGGTGATTAGGGTGTGCCCAGGCACACCTGGCACTCCATGTGCTCACGCCTATGGCTCCCAGTGAGCTTATAGCAGGAACAGTTGGTGATGGCAGGAGCAGATGCTGGATGTACTCAGTACAGGCACTTGATAATAACGTTGAGCAGAATCAGAGACAGAAGCATAGTTTCATGGTTAGCCGAAGTCAGCAGCGAGCAGGCAGCGAGGTACAGAGTCATAAGCAGGATCAGATTTGTGTACGGAGCCGAGGTCAGGAACTAGGGATGAGCCGAACACCCCCCGGTTCGGTTCGCACCAGAACCCGCGAACGGACCGCAAGTTCGCACGAACGTTAGAACCCCATTGACGTCTATGGGACTCGAACGTTCGAAATCAAAAGTGCTCATTTTAAAGGCTAATTTGCATGGTATTGTCCTAAAAAGGGTGTGGGGACCCGGGTCCTACCCCAGGGGACATGTATCAATGCAAAAAAAACTTTTAAAAACAGCCGTTTTTTCGGGAGCAGTGATTTTAATGATGCTTAAAGTAAAAAAAAAAAAGTGAAATATTCCTTTAAATATCGTACCTGGGGGGTGTCTATAGTATGCCTGTAAAGTGACGCGTGTTTCCCATGTTTAGAACAGTCCCTGCACCAAATGTCATTTTTAAAGGAAAAAATCTCATTTAAAACTGCTTGCGGGTTTAATGTCATGTCGGGTCCTGGCAATATGGATGAAAATCAGTGAGACAAACGGCATGGGTACCCCCCAGTCCATTACCAGGCCCTTTGGGTCTTGTATGGATATTAAGGGGAACCCCGCACCCAAATTAAAATAAGGAAAGGTCCCTATATACTCTGAACAGCAGTATACAGGCGGTGCAAACAAGACAGGGACTGTAGGTTTGTTGTTAAGTAGAATCTGTTTGTAATTTTGAACATTTTTAACGTGTTTAGCTCCAGCCAAAAAATCTTTTCTAAGCTTTTTGGAAAACATAGGGAAGGGTTATCACCCCTGTGACATTTGTTTTGCGTCTTTCCTCCTCTTCAGAAGATTTCACCTCACTTTTTTGTCCCAATGAAAAATGTTTTTTGAAAATTTGGGTTTTTTTGTGGAACAAGGATTGGAAAGCATCAGTGGAAAGGAGAAATTGTTTTCCCATATTAACTCTTACATGAGAGAATTTCCCTTCCTAGGGGTAGATTTCATCTCACTTCCTGTTGTCTCCTTCCGTTTGCAAATAGGAGTCGTTTGTAAGTTAGATGTTTGAAAGTAGGGTCCTGCCCTATATACTCAGCAGAAATTTGGGCCTTAGGTGTTGCTGTGGCCAAAACACTGTAAGCCCTCACAGGGCCCTGCTGTGAAATATTAGATCAAGAATTGTAATTACATGCCCCTGTTGAACAGGAGCTGAAAAATTAGGCCTTAGGCACTGGTGCTGGTGCCACAACACTGCAACCCCTCACAGACACTCTAGTTGGAACGCAGGAACGAGCCCTGCTGCAAAGTATTGCATCAAAAATTGTAATTACACGCCCCTGTTAGACAGGGGCAGAAAAATTGGGCCTTAGGCACTGGTGCTGGTGCCACAACACTGCAACCCCTCACAGACACTCTAGTTGGAACGCAGGAACGAGCCCTGCTGCAAAGTATTGCATCAAAAATTGTAATTACACGCCCCTGTTAGACAGGGGCAGAAAAATTGGGCCTTAGGCACTGGTGCTGGTGCCACAACACTGCAACCCCTCACAGACACTCTAGTTGGAACGCAGGAACGAGCCCTGCTGCAAAGTATTGCATCAAAAATTGTAATTACACGCCCCTGTTAGACAGGGGCAGAAAAATTGGGCCTTAGGCACTGGTGCTGGTGCCACAACACTGCAACCCCTCACAGACACTCTAGTTGGAACGCAGGAACGAACCCTGCTGCAAAGTATTGCATCAAAAATTGTAATTACACGCCCCTGTTAGACAGGGGCAGAAAAATTGGGCCTTAGGCACTGGTGCTGGTGCCACAACACTGCAACCCCTCACAGACACTCTAGTTGGAACGCAGGAACGAGCCCTGCTGCAAAGTATTGCATCAAAAATTGTAATTACACGCCCCTGTTAGACAGGGGCAGAAAAATTGGGCCTTAGGCACTGGTGCTGGTGCCACAACACTGCAACCCCTCACAGACACTCTAGTTGGAATGCAGGAACGAGCCCTGCTGCAAAGTATTACATCAAAAATTGTAATTACACGCCCCTGTTATACAGGGGCTGAAAAATTGTGCCTTAGGCACTGGTGGTGGCGCCCAGAACCAAAAATGTTCTTACAAGCTATCAGCGTGATGATTGAGGAGGAAGAGGATAATTACTCAGGGATAGTCACTCAGCATCAGCATAGGCAGTCTTTGAAGGGATCTGAAAAAAATTATTCAGTTACATCAGCATCAGGTGCTTGGTAGCTGGTGGTGATCCAAGACTGATTCATTTTTATGAAGGTCAGCCGATCGACCGAGTCAGTGGACAGACGCACCCTGTGATCGGTTACCACGCCTCCAGCAGCACTGAATGTGCGTTCCGAAAGAACGCTGGATGCAGGACAGGCCAGTAGCTCAATTGCATACTGTGCAAGCTCTGGCCAGTGATCCATCCTCAAGACCCAGTAACCCAGAGGATTTTCGGTGGGAAAGGTGTCCAAGTCTGATCTTGCCCCTAGGTATTCCTGCACCATGTAAAACAGACGCTGGCGATGGTTGCTGGAACCGATCATACCTTGGGGCTGCGGACCAAAAAATTGTCTGAACGCATCGGTCAGACGGCCACCTTCTCCACCGCTCCTTCTTTGACTGACCGAAGCCTCAGCAACACGTTGTCCAGAAACAGGAGTTTGTAACCTCCCAGTCTCTGGGAACGCGTTGCACAGACCTTTCTGCAAGGCCTCCCGAAGATGTTTCATCCTCTGCTCCCTCTGCGATGGCAAGATAAGGTCCGCAACCTTACCCTTGTAACGTGGATCAAGGAGGGTTGCCAGCCAGTATTGGTCCTTCTCCTTGATACCACGAATACGAGGATCCTTACGCAGGCTTTGCAGGATCAGGGAGGCCATGCAGCGTAGGTTTGCTGAGGCATTCGGTCCGGAGTCCTCTGGGTCACTAAGGACAACAACGTCCGCAGCCACCTCCTCCCAGCCACGTACAAGTCCATGTGTTCCTTGGGACTGATCCCTTAAAGACTGCTGATGCTGAGTGCCAGGCTCCACCTCCATACTGACACAATCTTCCTCCTCCTCCTCCTCCTCCTCCTCGTCCTCTTCCTGTGTGATCGGCGGGCACGCAGGAACACTGTCTGGATAAAGGGGGCCTTGAGAGCTAAGGAAGTCCTCCTCTTCCTGCCTCTGTTCTGCCTCAAGTGCCCTGTCCATTATTCCATGCAGCGTGTGCTCCAACAGGTGGACAAGGGGGACAGTGTCACTGATGCATGCACTGTCAGTGCTCACCATCCTCGTGGCCTCCTCGAATGGTGACAGGACAGTGCATGCATCCCTGATCATGGCCCACTGGCGTGGGGAAAAAAACCAAGGTCCCCTGACCCTGTCCTGGTGCCATAGTCGCACAGGTACTCATTTATGGCCCTCTGCTGCGTGTGCAGCCGCTGCAGCATGGCCAATGTCGAGTTCCACCTGGTGGGCATGTCACAGATTAGGCGGTTCTTGGGCAGGTTAAACTCCTTTTGGAGGTCCGTCAGCCGAGCACTGGCATTATATGACCGGCGGAAATGCACACAGACTTTCCTGGCCTGCCTCAGGACATCCTGTAAGCCCGGGTACCTGCCCAAGAACCGCTGCACCACCAAGTTAAGGACGTGAGCCAAACAGGGCACATGGGTCAGTTGTCCCTGTCGGAGGGCAGAGAGGAGGTTGGTGCCATTGTCGCAAACCACCATTCCTGCCTTAAGTTGGCGTGGCGTCAACCACCTCTGAACCTGCCCCTGCAGAGCTGACAGAACCTCTGCCCCAGTGTGGCTCCTGTCCCCCAAGCACACCAGCTCAAGCACCGCATGGCATCTTTTGGCCTGCGTACTTGCGTAGCCCCTTGAACGCCTACGGAGCACCGCTGGTTCCGAGGAAGAGGCCATGGAGGAAGAAGAAGAGGAGGGGGTGGAGGAGAGAGGTGTGTCACAATCAGCATTTTGGAGGCGTGGTGGCGGAACAACCTCCAACACTACTGCACCTTGTCCTGCATCCTTCCCAGCTGCCAGCAGAGTCACCCAATGCGCCGTGAAACTTAAGTAACGTCCCTGTCCATGCCTGCTGGACCATGAGTCAGCGGTAATATGCACCTTACCGCTGACCGCCCTGTCCAGCGAGGCATGGACATTGCCTTCCACATGCCGGTAGAGAGCTGGAATCGCCTTCCGTGAGAAAAAGTGGCGTTTGGGTACCTGCCACTGAGGAACCGCACATTCCACAAACTCACGGAAGGGGGCAGAGTCTACCAACTGAAAAGGCAGCAGTTGAAGTGCTAGCAATTTTGCCAAGCTAGCATTCAACCGCTGGGCATGTGGATGGCTGGGAGCAAACTTCTTTCGGCGGTGCAGCAGCTGGGGCAGGGAAATTTGCCTGGTACAATCTGGCGTCGGTGTACCAAAAGCAGATTGCCCACAAGTACTTGGCTGTGACACACCTAATTCTACACCTTCATTCCTCTCACTGCAGGTCTCAGAGAGGACTGAAGGTCTAGTGGGGTTGGAAATCTCAGCTGATGAGGAGCAAGGAGAGATCCTCTTTGTTCTTTGGTGTGGGTCTTTTAGATATGCTTGTCAACGAACTGCATGGCAGGTCAACATATGTCTGGTCAAGCATGTGGTACCCAAGCGGGAGATGTTTTGGCCACGCGAGATACGCTTGAGACATATGTTGCAAATAGCAGCGGTGCGATCTGATGCACTCGTCTCAAAAAAGGCCCACACCAAAGAACTTTTTGAATAACGCGCAGAGACTGCAGCGCCCTGCACATGTGGAGCTTTGGGGTGTGATGCAGTCAATGTGCTGCCCTTAGGCTGGCCCCTGGAGGGCATCCTGCCTCGTTGGTGATGTGCCGCCTCCTCCTCCTCCTCCTCCTCCTCTCTCCTATCAGGCACCCACGTTGAGTCAGTGACCTCATCATCCCCTCCCTCCTCATCACTGGAGCAAACCTGGCAGTATGCTGCAGCAGGGGGAGCATGACTGCCAGATTGCTGTCCTTCTTGGGCACCCCCTCTGTCCGTGCTCATGTTACTGCCTTCATCGAGCTCAGTATCATCATCAGAGCCTTCCAAACGCTGGGCATCCTCCTGGAGCATGTACCCAACACTGTGGTCAAACAGTTCGAGGGAATCCTCATGAGGACATGGTGGAGCTAGGGAAGGAGTCACTGATGACATTGAGCTGAGGGAAGAGGCCGCTGCTTTGCCAGACAAAGCACCCTGGGCATGGGTGAGAGAGGATGAGGAGGATGAGGACGGCTTGGTCATCCACTCGACCAAGTTTTCTGCATGTTGCGGCTCAACACGGCCAGCTGCCGAAAAAAAGGCCAAGCGTGTCCCATGGCCACGTGCTGATGAGGATGCACCGTCTCCACGACCAGCACTAGACACAGAGCCTGCTTGCCCTCTCTTATTGGCTTGTGACTGTCTGCCTCTCCTTCTTGGCCTTCCAGACATACTAATGGCCTGTAGCTGCACTAAGCTGGGATAGAACACCTGTAATTTTCTTCAGGTAGCTTTATATACTGTAACCAGACAAGCCTGCCTGTCAGTAGGAAGATAACAGGAACGGATCTAGCTGAACACTGTGAGCAGGACGCACTGCACTAAATGTAAATAGCAGGAACGGATCTAGCTGAACACTGTGAGCAGGACGCACTGACTGCACTAAATGTAAATAGCAGGAACGGATCTAGCTGAACACTGTGAGCAGGACGCACTGCACTAAATGTAAATAGCAGGAACAGATCTAGCTGAACACTGTGAGCAGGACGCACTGCACTAAATGTAAATAGCAGGAACGGATCTAGCTGAACACTGTGAGCAGGACGCACTGACTGCACTAAATGTAAATAGCAGGAACAGATCTAGCTGAACACTGTGAGCAGGACGCACTGCACTAAATGTAAATAGCAGGAACGGATCTAGCTGAACACTGTGAGCAGGACGCACTGACTGCACTAAATGTAAATAGCAGGAACAGATCTAGCTGAACACTGTGAGCAGGACACACTGCACTAAATGTAAATAGCAGGAACAGATCTAGCTGAACACTGTGAGCAGGACGCACTGCACTAAATGTAAATAGCAGGAACGGATCTAGCTGAACACTGTGAGCAGGACGCACTGACTGCACTAAATGTAAATAGCAGGAACAGATCTAGCTGAACACTGTGAGCAGGACGCACTGCACTAAATGTAAATAGCAGGAACAGATCTAGCTGAACACTGTGAGCAGGACGCACTGCACTAAATGTAAATAGCAGGAACGGATCTAGCTGAACACTGTGAGCAGGACGCACTGCACTAAATGTAAATAGCAGGAACGGATCTAGCTGAACACTGTGAGCAGGACGCACTGCACTAAATGTAAATAGCAGGAACGGATCTAGCTGAACACTGTGAGCAGGACGCACTGCACTAAATGTAAATAGCAGGAACGGATCTAGCTGAACACTGTGAGCAGGACGCACTGACTGCACTAAATGTAAATAGCAGGAACGGATCTAGCTGAACACTGTGAGCAGGACGCACTGCACTAAATGTAAATAGCAGGAACGGATCTAGCTGAACACTGTGAGCAGGACGCACTGCACTAAATGTAAATAGCAGGAACGGATCTAGCTGAACACTGTGAGCAGGACGCACTGACTGCACTAAATGTAAATAGCAGGAACGGATCTAGCTGAACACTGTGAGCAGGACGCACTGCACTAAATGTAAATAGCAGGAACGGATCTAGCTGAACACTGTGAGCAGGACGCACTGCACTAAATGTAAATAGCAGGAACGGATCTAGCTGAACACTGTGAGCAGGACGCACTGCACTAAATGTAAATAGCAGGAACGGATCTAGCTGAACACTGTGAGCAGGACGCACTGCACTAAATGTAAATAGCAGGAACGGATCTAGCTGAACACTGTGAGCAGGACGCACTGACTGCACTAAATGTAAATAGCAGGAACGGATCTAGCTGAACACTGTGAGCAGGACGCACTGCACTAAATGTAAATAGCAGGAACGGATCTAGCTGAACACTGTGAGCAGGACGCACTGCACTAAATGTAAATAGCAGGAACGGATCTAGCTGAACACTGTGAGCAGGACGCACTGCACTAAATGTAAATAGCAGGAACGGATCTAGCTGAACACTGTGAGCAGGACGCACTGACTGCACTAAATGTAAATAGCAGGAACGGATCTAGCTGAACACTGTGAGCAGGACGCACTGCACTAAATGTAAATAGCAGGAACGGATCTAGCTGAACACTGTGAGCAGGACGCACTGCACTAAATGTAAATAGCAGGAACGGATCTAGCTGAACACTGTGAGCAGGACGCACTGACTGCACTAAATGTAAATAGCAGGAACGGATCTAGCTGAACACTGTGAGCAGGACGCACTGCACTAAATGTAAATAGCAGGAACGGATCTAGCTGAACACTGTGAGCAGGACGCACTGCACTAAATGTAAATAGCAGGAACGGATCTAGCTGAACACTGTGAGCAGGACGCACTGCACTAAATGTAAATAGCAGGAACGGATCTAGCTGAACACTGTGAGCAGGACGCACTGCACTAAATGTAAATAGCAGGAACGGATCTAGCTGAACACTGTGAGCAGGACGCACTGACTGCACTAAATGTAAATAGCAGGAACGGATCTAGCTGAACACTGTGAGCAGGACGCACTGACTGCACTAAATGTAAATAGCAGGAACGGATCTAGCTGAACACTGTGAGCAGGACGCACTGCACTAAATGTAAATAGCAGGAACGGATCTAGCTGAACACTGTGAGCAGGACGCACTGCACTAAATGTAAATAGCAGGAACGGATCTAGCTGAACACTGTGAGCAGGACGCACTGACTGCACTAAATGTAAATAGCAGGAACGGATCTAGCTGAACACTGTGAGCAGGACGCACTGCACTAAATGTAAATAGCAGGAACAGATCTAGCTGAACACTGTGAGCAGGACGCACTGACTGCACTAAATGTAAATAGCAGGAACAGATCTAGCTGAACACTGTGAGCAGGACGCACTGCACTAAATGTAAATAGCAGGAACGGATCTAGCTGAACACTGTGAGCAGGACGCACTGCACTAAATGTAAAGAGCAGGAACAGATCTAGCTGAACACTGTGAGCAGGACGCACTGCACTAAATGTAAAGAGCAGGAACAGATCTAGCCTAATCTAGTTCTCAAATCAAATGACACTGTCTGTCTCTCTCTCTATCAGCACACCGGAACACACTACACAGGGCCGCCGTGCAGGCGGCCTTATATAGTGTGGGGCGTGTACTAAATCCCCTGAGCCATAATTGGCCAAAGCCACCCTGGCTTTGGCCAATTACAGCTCTCTCTACTGACGGCGCTGTGATTGGCCAAGCATGCGGGTCATAGTGCATGCTTGGCCAATCATCAGCCAGCAATGCACTGCGATGCCGCAGTGAATTATGGGCCGTGACGCGCCACACGAATTTGGCGCGAACGGCCCATAACGTTCGCAATTCGACGGACGGTCGAACAGCCAATGTTCTAATCGAACATGGGTTCGACTCGAACACGAAGCTCATCCCTATCAGGAACTGGTAGGCAATGATAGAAGCAGAATCCAAGATCAGGACAGGAGCAAGCCGGGTCAATAAGTCAAATACAGGACACAATCACAGCACAAGATTCAGTTGAAGATCAGTCAGCACTGGCACTGGATCAGGGCATCTTTTAATAGGCTGTCTGACGCCAGCATTTATTGTGGATGCGCTCTTGCATTTGCGAGTACAGTCACACGCACTTCTGCCTGCATTTAAATGCCGATGAGAGTTCTATGTGCAACACCATCTGCGAGATGGCTGGCTCACAAGAATTCCCTGGCAGACAACCTCAGCTGTGCATGTTTCCCTATGAGATTGTATAGAGGGGAATGTTTCAGATTACACTCAGCTTTACTCTCTGTGCTGTGTAGTGTGGGACGTTTCCCCTAGACATGTGCACTGCCGAAAAATTTGTTCGTTTTCGTTTCATTCCTTTTTTGTTTTATTTCTTAAATTCGAAAATTCATAAATTCTAAAATTTGTAAATTTGAAAATTCTGAATTTGAAAATTCGGAATCTCGGAAATTTGACAATTCAGAATTTGAAAATTCGAAAATCCAAAAATTCTAAATAAATACTAACTAATAATAACTAAATATTAAATTATAGGTATTGAAATTTCCTTTCAAATTTGGCTGTAAGGTAATGAATACAAATTTATCTGAAGTTCCAAATTATCCAAAAAAGAGAATGCCGCATCTAAACAAATGGAACGAAATAATAATAAATAATAATATGTTTTTATTATTAGGTAAATAAAAAATAAGCTAATGCGCAAACCAATAACAGTCAATCAACTGAAAAAGGGGTAGGCTAACCAAAAGCTGCCAGCATAAAACAGTGTCCTCACATGAACAGAACCAAACAAGTAAAATAACAAAACATATGCGGCGCTCCTAATGCCCACACTGTTTGAAATTAAATATACAACAAATAGAAATTATAGGAAGCATAATTCTGAATAATTATAGATGGACCAGGTTGTTCCTATATATATAGATCGCTTTTAGTTTTCTATGTTTCCGCTGTTGTTGTGACAGCGGCTGAGATCGTATAAATGTACCGGCTGACACCTGACTCCTTGACCCTTTGAGAAAGTCACGTGTGTTGTGACGCAACGCGTCAGAGAGGAGCCAGGTGTCGATGCTGTCAGGTACGGCCGAACCCGGCAGCTCTTGATTTCTAGCTGCTATTACTGAACCTATATGTAAGTTACTATTTGTTTTTATCTATTAAAATTTTAAACTACTGCACTATGGAGCCCTCTTCTTTCTCTTACTGCTGATTTGCCTACCTACTAAACGGGGGAGTGTGATCGCTGGCTGGATATTAGCTGCGCTTACCATCGGAAGCTGCTTCAGGTGAGAGGCTGGGGGAAACAGGTGTCGCACCCCGGAGCCCGTTTTTGAAGCACTAATCCACCTTGGTCACTGTTTTTATTTAATGTTCACTGCACTTGCACTTTCATGCATGATTAGAAGATCTGCCTTTACGGCCATCAGGAACTTTATTGCATGAATTTTTGGAATACACCCTTTTTTCACGTTCTATTGGGACAATTTTCACACATATTTTTGGTACACGGATTGTTATGGAATTTTTTTGCACTTTTATGGACTTTAATGAATTGCACATCACTGTTTAGGAAATGATTCTGATTGTTATTCTCAATAAAATTTGCACATATATATTTTTAGTATATTGCACTGTATGATTCTATATTTTGATTGGTAGCCTTATGAAATTTGCACATATTTATTTATTTATTTCAGTGGATTGCACTGTATGATTCAAGTATTCATCTTCATTTTTATTCTTCACATTGATCTATTTTAGTGTATAGCACTTCATTATTCAAGAATCCATTCCATTTATATGTTTGTTATTTATGCAATACAGTATTGAATATACATTTTTTTTATTCATGATTTTACCTTTATGTTATTCTCACTATCTTTATTTTTATATGTGAGTTACGGGTTTGTATGATCAGTCGCATTGTTTATGCGTTCCTGTGGAGTCGCATTGCACTTCCTATTAGCCTTTTGAATTTTCTGTGGCAACTATAATTTCTATTTGTTGTATATTTCGTTTCAAACAGTGTGGGCATAAAGAGCGCCGCATATGTTTTGTTATTTTACATGTTTTTATTATTTTTATTTTTTATTAATAATTTGTTACGTTCCATTCGTTTAGATACGCCATTCGTTATTACGGAAAATTCATAACTTCGGATAAATTCTTATTTGTTACGTTCACTAACAGCCAAATTTTGAAGGAAATTCCAATACCTAGTTAGTAATAGGTAAATTATTATTAGTTAGTTATCATGTTAGATTTTTGAATTTTTGGATTTTTGAATTTTCGGATTTTCATTCTTATTTTCGGATTTTCGTTTTTTTGAATCTTCGGATTTTCATTCTTATTTTTGGATTTCCGAATTTCTGAATTTTCGTATGTTCGTATTTTCAAATTTAGAATAGCCCAATTTTAGAATTTCCAAAATGAAAAATTTTTGGATTTTCGAATTTCCAAACTTTACAATTTAGAATTTCCAAATTTTCGAAGTTCGAATTTCCGAATTTTGAATTTTTGCATTTTTGAATTTCCAAAATTTTGAATTTTCGAATTTCTGAAATTTTGAATTTTCAAATTTCCGAACTTTCGTATTTTTGAATTTCCGAATTTCTGAATTTCTGAAATTTCGAATTTTCGAAATCTCCGAATGTTCGAATTTCCGAATTTCTGAATTTCTGAATACTCTGAAAAATTCGGAAATTCAGATATTTCCGAGTTAACGAATGTCTCTAAATTCGTTAAAAAATTAATTTGGAACTAAACGAATTGCACGTCTACTATCCCCATCCCTTCCATCTGGAGCTGAGAAATGCTCTTAAAAACTGTGCAATTTGAATGGCTGGAGAGGAGAGGAGGCTGCAGATAAACAAGTACACCTTTTGTAGGAGGATTTCGTTTCATCTCTGTGTGTCACCTGAGGGCAGTCACTTCACTGGGTATACTGTATGTAAGAGTTTACAACTACTTTAACAATCATGCCTGGCCAATTGCTTTGTCCTCCAAGACTTCTTGGCTTGAAGATATTACAGAGGGTCCACAGAGATCAGAACATGCCCATCCCAATAATAATTGGGTGGATTTGGTGAACATTGTTCTGTATATGGCACTTTTGGATTTCAACTACTGTAATCTACTTGTAAACTGAAAATGCACAATGGAAAAAATAAATAAAATAAACGTCAACTTAAGCTGTCCATTAACATAACTCCCTAGCGTTGGATTTCTAGGAATGTAGTAGTCAGGGCACTAAAACAATGAGCTTATTCATGGCTCAGATACAGAATCTCTGATTAAAGTTTAGGCTATTGACTATGCAACGAAATTACATAGAACAAATAGAACAGTCATTTGTAGTATCAGTGGATATTATAATGGGATATATATTTATAAAACATTCCAGGGAAACGTTCAGACCCCTCAATGGGAAGGTCAGAGGTGTCTCCGGAAAATGAAATAATCCACCACGCCTTCTGGTGTCAAGTGCCTTCAGGTCAAAGGATCAGCACGTTACTTTCCACTCTCATGCAGCCAATAAATAGGAATGCTAAAATTCTCAACCATTCTGAATTCATTCATAACTTTATCAATGATCATAAAAATATTTTGACAATAACGAATACAATACAGCAACACTGAATTGTATGAGTTAAACAGGTTTACTGTACTAAGATGGCGCAACTATGGAAGTTTGGTGTGAGAAACCCATATATACTTGTTTAACTAGTTTTTAGGTTTAGGAAAAATTTTCAATATTACATAACTGCATTTGAGGAATAGGACTATTCTTAACACCAGCAAGCCTCCTGAGCAAAACCTTTCGTCTTTGGTTTATGTATTGTATTGAAGAACCATAGAAATCCACATCAGTCCCTAACCAAGAGAAGTTTCCAATCTAATATACCACAGTTGTATATCACATACTCTTTCTAAACAGTAGCCAACATTGATTTTTAAATGATTTCCATGGGCATTATGCTGTAGAGCAGTGGTTTCCAAACTATGGCCCTTTGCTTGCCTTTATCTGGCCCTTGCAACACTATTCCTTCAACTGATGTGTAGTTCACTCCCTTGGACTAGCCTCGTTTTGAGATTTTGGTGTTTACAAGTTTAATAGGTTTTTTTTTTTGCTAGAAAATTACTTAGAACCCCCAAACATTATATATATTTTTTCTAACACCTTAAAGAATAAAATGGTGGTCATTGCAATACTTTTTTTCACACCGTATTTGCGCATCGGTCTTACAAGCGCACTTTTTTTTGGAAAAAATTCACTTTTTTGAATAAAAAAATAAGACAACAGTAAAGTTAGCCCATTTTTTTTTTTTATATTGTGAAAAATAATGTTACGCCAAGTAAATTCATACCCAACATGTCACGCTTCGAAATTCCGCCCGCTCGTAGAATGGCGTCAAACTTTTACCCTTAAAAACCTCCATAGGCGACATTTAAAAAATTCTACAGGTTGCATGAGTTACTGAGGAGGTCTAGGGCTAGAATTATTGCTCTTGCTCTAACGATTGCGGCGATACCTCACATGTGTGGTTTGACCACTGTTTTCATATGCGGGCGCTACTCACGTATGCGTTCGCTTCTGCGCGCGACCTCGTCGGGACGGGGCACTTTAAAAAAAAAAATTTCTTATTCATTTTACTTAATTTTATTTATTTTTTCACTGTTTCAAAAAAAAAAAAAAGGGTCACTTTTATTCCTATTACAAGGAATGTAAACATCCCTTGTAATAGAAAAAAGCATGACAGGTCCTCTTAAATATGAGATCTGGGGTCAAAAATACCTCAGATCTCATATTTGGACTTAAATGCAATTAAAAAAAAATAAAAATTGTCATTTGAAAAAATTACTTTGAAAAAATGGCCCTTTAAGACGTATGGGCGGAAGTGACTTTATGATGTCGCTTCCGCCCCTGCTATGGTATGGAGACGGGTGGGGGCCATCTTCCCCTCACTCGTCTCCATACCCGGCCACGGACAGGTCCTGCTCGCCTCCGCCGCTGCCGACGGCTCCGGTAAGCAGCGGAGGGTGCGGGAGAGCGGCAGGAGGGGGGTGGCACCTCTCCTGCCGCCGATAACGGTGATCTCGCGGCGAATACGCCTCAGAGACCACCATTGTAGTAAACACAACCGGCTCCTGAAGAGATGGATACCTCGGTTGTGGCAGCAGCTGCTGCCGTTACTGAGATATCCATCTTTAAAGTGCCGACGTATATGTACAGGAGTCGGTCGGCAAGTGGTTAACCACTTAAAGACCAGCCTCGTTTTGGAAACTAGGTGTATATATGTTTAAAACAGTTTTTTTCACACCGTATTTGCGTAGCGGTCTTACAAGCGCACTTTTTTTGGAAAAAAAATCACTTTTTTGAATAAAAAAAATAAGACAACAGTAAAGTTAGGCCAATTCTTTTTTATATTGTGAAAGATAATGTTACGCTGAGTAAATTGATACCCAACATGTCATGCTTTAAAATTTCACCCGCTCGTGGAATGGCGTCAAACTTTTATCCTCAAAAATCTCCATAGGCGACGTTTAAATAGCCTGATGAAGGAGCACACATGCTCCGAACGCGAAGCACGGGCTGCCTCACCCCGTTCCCGGACGTGAAGACGCAGGTCAGCGCGGTGCTCCACGGAGGATCCATGACCGACATCCTGGCCGCCCGTAGGCTCTGAGGACCCTCTGCACCACCGGAACAGCTACCAGGACCCAGGTCACAGGACTCACATCCCAGGAACCCCCCCCACTGGTCCGTGACACCCACATCCCCTGAGAGCACGCGGATGAAACTACTTTACATGCTGGTTTTTAGCAACTCAAATGTGAGTGTTTTTATCTATTGTAATAAATATTTTTAACATACATGCTGCACTTAGAGGGCGCCGTCCTTCTTTCTTTTTTATTGACATTTAAAAAATTCTACAGGTTGCATGTTTTGCGTTACAGAGGAGGTCTAGTTCTAGAATTATTGCTCTCGCTCTAACGATTGCGGTGATACCTCACATGTGTGGTTTGACCACCGTTTTCATATGCGGGCGCTACTCACGTATGCGTTCGCTTCTGCGCGCGAGCTCGTCAGGACAGGGCGTTTTAAAAAAATTTTTTCTTATTTATTTTATTTTATTTTATTTATTTTTACACAGTTTTTTCAAAAAAAAATATTTGGGTCACTATTATTCCTATTACAAGGAATGTAAACATTCCTTGTAATAGAAAAAAAGCATGACAGATCCTCTTAAATATGAGATATGGGGTCAAAAAGTCCTCAGATCTCATATTTGGACTTAAATGCAATAAAAAAAAAAAATGTCATTTGAAAAATTGCCGACGGCTCTGGTAAGCGGAGGAGGGCACCGGAACGCGGCGGGAGGGGGGGGGGGCCCTCTCCCACCACCGATAAAAGTGATCTCACAGCAAATCCGCCACAGAGACCACTTTTATCTTGTAGCCGACCGCCGGCCGAAAACGGGGATACTGGGGTTATGGCAGCTAGCTGTTGCCATAACAACGATATCCTTCCTCAAAAAGGGACATACATCGGCGTGCGGTGGTCGGCAAGTGGTTAAGGGCCGTAGATGAACTGGATCCCCCACTCCTGCACAGCTAGGCACACAAAATTTTCCCAGGCACTCCAAAGTCAGAGAACAGTCCATGATTTTGTTTTTGTAATTTATTGAGGGTTAATAACTTGGATAGAGATGGGAGGTTATGGGAAGCCCACTTGGCTTCAGCAACAAACTTTAGGGACATCTTCCTATATACAGTCTCCTTGACACTCCTCCTGCACTGCGCTTGCTTGCAGACTCCAGCTAGATCACTGTTAGTAGATCTGACAAACTCTCCATCAGATTTAACCCTTTCATGACTAAGCCTATTTTTGAAATTTGGTGTTTTAAAATCTGTATTTTTTGCTAGAAAATTACTTAGAGTTCCCAAACATTATATATATATTTTTAGCAGAGAATCTAGAGAATAAAATGGAGATTGTTGCAATAGTTTATATCACACGGTATTTGTGCAGCGGTGTTTTAAACGCAAATTTTTGGAAAAGGGACACTTTCATGAATTTAAAAAAATCCAAACAGTAAAGTTACCCTAATTTTTTTGTATAGTGTGAAAGATGATGTTACGCCGAGTAAATAGATACCAAACATGTCACCCTTTATAATTGCACGCACTCGTGGAATGGCGACAAACTATGGTACCTATGAATTTCCATAGGCGACGCTTTAAAAATTTTTTATGGTTACCAGGTTTGAGTTACAGAGGAGGTCTAGGGCTAGAATTATTGCTCTTGCTCTGACGATCGCGGCGATACCTCACATGTGTGATTTGAACACCGTTTACATATGCGGGCGCGACTTCCGTATGCGTTTTCTTCGCTGCGCGAGCTCACAGGGACGGGGGCACTTTAAAAAAAAATTTATTTTTATTTATTTTATTTATTTTTATACTTTATAAATTGTGTTTAAAATTTTGCACGAAATGTCGCCGAAAACGGCGATTCTGAATACTGTATTTTTTTTTAAAACCGGCGCCATTGGCAGCCGAGTAAACGGGAAGTGACGTCATGACGTCGCTTCCGCGTTTACATTGGGAAGGCTGGAACGAAAGCCGCCCACAGCTTCGTTCCAGCCCGCCCACAGTCACCGGAGGCAGCCGATTGGACACCGGGCCTCCCGATCGCACGGGAGGCCCGGTAAGAGCAGCGGGAGGGGGGGATGTCCCCTCCCGCTCCTCCGGTATAACAGCCGAGCGGCTTTTAGCTGCATCGGTTGTTGTACTCAGGTAGCCGATCGCCCGCTGTAAACAACGGTACCGGGATGATGCCTGCAGCTGCGGACATCATCCCGGTATAACCCCGGAAAGCCGAGTACGCATATCTGCGTACGGACGGCGGGAAGGGGTTAAGCAATGGCCCCTTACAGGCAGGAGCTTGAAGCCCCTTGTTGTGTTACAGATCACAGTGATCATCTTATACTTCTCCTCCTGTGGCTACTGATCCCAGCACCACCTCTTTAGGCACTTCCAACCCACCTGGCTGCAGCTGCCCCTTTCACTAGCCCTCCAGGCTAACTTCTCAATGCCAGTCCTCCAGACTGACTCTCACCATGGCCTCTCCCTCTCAGGAGATCTCCCAGGGAAGGTTGAGCCCACCATTGTCTTCAGGGAGAACTGGCTATATGTGGAACTCTCCCCTCTTCTTATTCTCCAGTAGTGCTGCTCTACTCACACTGTCCTCTCTCTTGCTCCTGTTCATCCAAGAAAGGCTCATATGACTGCCATTGGCCATAGTCTGGCCCCCGTGAAGTCTAGGGACAGCAAACTGGCCCTTTGTTTAGAAAGTTTCGAGACCCCTGTTGTCAATGTGTATGTAAGCTGATGACTATTCTGGATGAACAGGGAGCCCCGCAGCTCTCATTAGGATAGGTGTACTGAACTGGGGTACCAATATTCGTTTTGCATTTGAAATTCTGTCATTCAATAAAAATGGTGCATTTTTGCACACGTTTGAAAAATTATTTTAGGCCTAAAGATTACTTAAAAGTACATTGAAGTAAAGTAAATTTTAGGACACACAATGCAATATAATACCCATTTCTTAGATAAAGTATAAAAAATTAGGTTGCACCAAGTAAATAAACATTCAAAATTTCAAGCCTTACTATTGTGTGTGCCCATGAAAATACTACATTTTCCATAGGTGACAAATTTAACCTCTTAACCCTGGTACCCCCTGGCCCCTTAAGAGGTTTCTGATGCCGGGAGGTGGGGTAGGGTTTCTGATCATGTGACCGCCGTGATTGGCTGTCACATGAATGGAGAGCTCCCAATCACAAGTAGAGATCGGGAGCTTTCCTTTAGCCGTTGGTAACTATGCCGGGAGTGCGCAGGGTGCACGCTCTCGTCACAGCTATTTACATTCTGGTACGCATATATGTGGCTGCTCAACTTTAAGGCCCACCTGCTGAGAGGCTGCATATACACTATATTACCAAAAGTATTGAGACACCTGCCTTTACACGCATATGAACTTTAATGGCATCCCAGTCTTAGTCCATAGGGTTCAATATTGAGTTGGCCCACCATTGCAGCTATAACAGCTTCAACTCCTCTGGGAAGACTGTCCACAAGGTTTAGGAGTGTGTCTATGGGAATGTTTGACCATTCTCTCAGAAGTGCATTTGTGAGGTCAGGCCCTGATGTGGACAAGAAGGCCTGGCTCGCAGTCTCTGCTCTAATTCATCCCAAAGGTGTTCTATCGGGTTGAGCAAAAAAAGGAGAGGTTTGGGACTTTGAGTGAGGCATAGAAAAGATAGTTAATGTTAAAAAACATAAAATGTATTCTCTTAGATGATGACAACATATCGTATTACAATGTACATACTGTATGTACATTGTAACATGATATGTTTTTATCATCTAAGAGAATACATTTTATGTTTTTTTAACATTGACTATCTTTTCTATGCCTCACTCAAAGTCCCAAACCTCTCCTTTTTTGCTATAGATTTAGGCATGGAGACGTATGTTCACATGCGCCTCCTTTAAAGTCCCAAAACCCCCCTCTTCTTTTCTATTGGGTTGAGGTGAGGACTCGGTGCAGGCCAGTCAAGTTCCTCCACCCCAAACTCGCTCATCTATGTCTTTATGGACCTTGCTTTTTGCACTGGTGCGCAGTCATGTTGGAACAGGAAGGGCCATTCCCAAAACTGTTCCCACATAGTTGGGAGCATGAAATTGGTATGCTGACGCCTTAAGAATCCCCTTCACTGGAACTAAGAGGCCAAGATCAACCCCTGAAAAACAACCCCGCACCATAATCCCCCCCTCCACCAAATAGCAAGGTCCATAAAGACATGGATGAGCAAGTTTGGGGTGGAGGAACTTGACTGGTCTGCACAGAGTCCTGACCTCAGCCCGATAGAACATCTTTGGGATGAATTAGAGCATAGACAGCGAGGCAGGCCTTCGTGTCCAACATCAGTGCCTGACCTCACAAATACGCCTCTGGAAGAATGGTGAAACATTCCCATAGACACACTCCTAAACCTTGTGGACAGCCTTCCTAGAAGAGTTGAAGCTGTTATAGCTGCAAAGGGTGGGCCAATCTCAATATTGAACCCTACGGACTAAGACTGGGATGCCATTAAAGTTCATGTGCGTGTAAAGGCAGGCGTCCCAATACTTTTAGTAAAATAGTGTATGAGTACCACCGGCATTAAGGCGGTAAAAGCCCCTAGATTTAACCATGAATAAGGCTTGGTTCGCACCTACAGGTGCATGTTTTTTGTGTTGGACTGCCCCATGTGTGAAAAACCTAGAAAAGAAATCTCAGACTTTTTTCCAAAACTGCGGCACCATGCGATTGGGTGTGCATGAAAAAATGGTGCGTTTTGCAGATGCGTGGGGGGTGCCAGTAACAATTAACACTTTTCAATGGTGATTGATAGGCGGTACGATCATCTGTTTACAGCCCACTACATCTGGGTCTGTTCAGGTCCATTTTTTGGAATACAACAAAACTGCGTCCTTTTCAGTTTAGACGGATCTGACTAGATGGAAACGAATGCCGCCTGGTTACGCCTCTTCCATTTATGTTTGTTTTTTAGGCAAGAAACGTTTATTTTTTATACCTTTGTCACCTCTGATTGGTTTCTGCAACAACAGAAAAAAGGATACAAAAACTGGTGTCGTTCCTATTTAAGTTCATAGGGCCAAAAACAAGCAAGTGAAGCGTGAAATGACACTACGCTCGGGTGTAAGGAGCCACAACTGAAGTACACAGGATTTTGGATGTTGAGCATTTTGAAGCTTCAATGTGTGAATAGGGCCTAGTGTAAGGCTTTCACCTGTCTGGGATTCACCCGGACACTCCGGGTTTCGACTCATATATCCGCGTTTCAGGCTGACTGAACCTTGGACACAATATTCTCACAGGAATGTGTCTCAGAACAGGGCCTGGCAGGAGGGTGAGGGGGCACTCTGCACGCCGCATTACTATTTCTTTGGAGTGCCCAAAAAGTTGCCCCAGGTCTGTTTATTAAAAAATCGCTGTGTGCACTAAAGTGTTTCGGGTTTGACTTGAAGAAAAAGTGGCAACCCTTAGCCTAGTGTGAGGAAGGACATTGTGAAGCAAACAGCACCGTCACCAGAACAGAGAGCAGGAGGAGCAAAGCTGACTGGACCCTTCAATGACTGAGGGTGTCGTTTTTTTCTCCACAAAACTGGAGTTACACTTTATTTTAATACGGCCTGTCCATTCTCATTTCGCACACTAGAGGGCGTCATAGCGCTATAATCATCCACTTCTTCCAGATGGTGGTACTACACAGAGCACGCATATAAGGCGTGGCCTCTGGTCAGCACAGCCTGCATGGAGAGGACTACATTCCCCGCTTTGCCTTGCGCTAGGACAGCTAATAAGACTGAAGAGGCGGGGATAGCGTGGGCGCGTCACCCGTCTCCGGGGTGACACCGGACTTCGGGGTCCCGCCTCTCCTTCTCTATTGGCGAGCGAGTGGAAGGAAAGGTGACGTCATCGGTAGAGTCCCCCGTACCGGCATCCTATTGGTGTTCTGCGGTCCCGGCGGGCCGGCGGTGGCTCCTGTTCCCAGGGAGGAAAGTGTGAAGATGGCGAAGACGTACGACTACCTGTTCAAACTGCTGCTGATCGGGGACAGCGGGGTGGGGAAGACGTGCCTGCTCTTCAGGTTCAGCGAGGACGCCTTCAACACCACCTTCATCTCCACCATCGGTGAGTGCCATGGCCACACCCACCGCTCACTTCCTTCCTCCATCCATCCATTGCTGTGCTGCACCCCGGGTCCAATATACCGGCTCTGCCCAACCACAACCTGCTCTCCTTCCCTGCTATTACTCTCCAGGCTTCATAGAGTCCAGAGCGGGCGGTATAGAGTGTGCAGAGTCCAGAGCGGGCGGTATAGAGTGTGCAGAACCCAGAGCGGGCGGTATAGAGTGTGCAGAACCCAGAGCGGGCGGTATAGAGTGTGCAGGGACCAGAGCGGGCGGTATAGAGTGTGCAGGGACCAGAGCGGGCGGTATAGAGTGTGCAGAACCCAGAGCGGGCGCTATAGAGTGTGCAGGGACCAGAGCGGGCGGTATAGAGTGTGCAGGGACCAGAGCGGGCGGTATAGAGTGTGCAGGGACCAGAGCGGGCGGTATAGAGTGTGCAGGGACCAGAGCGGGCGGTATAGAGTGTGCAGGGACCAGAGCGGGCGGTATAGAGTGTGCAGAGCCCAGAGCGGGCGGTATAGAGTGTGCAGAACCCAGAGCGGGCGGTATAGAGTGTGCAGAACCCAGAGCGGGCGGTATAGAGTGTGCAGAGCCCAGAGCGGGCGGTATAGAGTGTGCAGAGCCCAGAGCGGGCGGTATAGAGTGTGCAGAGCCCAGAGCGGGCGGTATAGAGTGTGCAGAGCCCAGAGCGGGCGGTATAGAGTGTGCAGGGACCAGAGCGGGCGGTATAGAGTGTGCAGGGACCAGAGCGGGCGGTATAGAGTGTGCAGGGACCAGAGCGGGCGGTATAGAGTGTGCAGAACCCAGAGCGGGCGGTATAGAGTGTGCAGAACCCAGAGCGGGCGGTATAGAGTGTGCAGGGACCAGAGCGGGCGGTATAGAGTGTGCAGGGACCAGAGCGGGCGGTATAGAGTGTGCAGAACCCAGAGCGGGCGCTATAGAGTGTGCAGGGACCAGAGCGGGCGGTATAGAGTGTGCAGGGACCAGAGCGGGCGGTATAGAGTGTGCAGGGACCAGAGCGGGCGGTATAGAGTGTGCAGGGACCAGAGCGGGCGGTATAGAGTGTGCAGGGACCAGAGCGGGCGGTATAGAGTGTGCAGAGCCCAGAGCGGGCGGTATAGAGTGTGGCAGAACCCAGAGCGGGCGGTATAGAGTGTGCAGAACCCAGAGCGGGCGGTATAGAGTGTGCAGAGCCCAGAGCGGGCGGTATAGAGTGTGCAGAACCCAGAGCGGGCGGTATAGAGTGTGCAGAGCCCAGAGCGGGCGGTATAGAGTGTGCAGAGCCCAGAGCGGGCGGTATAGAGTGTGCAGAGCCCAGAGCGGGCGGTATAGAGTGTGCAGAGCCCAGAGCGGGCGGTATAGAGTGTGCAGGGCCCAGAGCGGGCGGTATAGAGTGTGCAGGGACCAGAGCGGGCGGTATAGAGTGTGCAGGGACCAGAGCGGGCGGTATAGAGTGTGCAGGGACCAGAGCGGGCGGTATAGAGTGTGCAGGGACCAGAGCGGGCGGTATAGAGTGTGCAGAACCCAGAGCGGGCGGTATAGAGTGTGCAGGGACCAGAGCGGGCGGTATAGAGTGTGCAGGGACCAGAGCGGGCGGTATAGAGTGTGCAGGGACCAGAGCGGGCGGTATAGAGTGTGCAGAGCCCAGAGCGGGCGCTATAGAGTGTGCAGAGCGGGCGCTATAGAGTGTGCAGAGCGGGCGCTATAGAGTGTGCAGAGCGGGCGCTATAGAGTGTGCAGAGCGGGCGCTATAGAGTGTGCAGAGCGGGCGCTATAGAGTGTGCAGAGCGGGCGCTATAGAGTGTGCAGAGCGGGCGCTATAGACTGTGTGCAGGGACCAGAGCGGGCGCTATAGACTGTGTGCAGGGACCAGAGCGGGTGGTATAGAGTGTGCAGAGCCCAGAGCGGGCGGTGTAGAGTGTGCAGAGCGGGCAGTATAGAGTGTGCAGAGCCCAGAGCAGGAGGTATAGAGTGTGCAGGGACCAGAGCGGGCGCTATAGAGTGTGCAGGGACCAGAGCGGGCGCTATAGAGTGTGCAGGGACCAGAGCGGGCGCTATAGAGTGTGCAGGGACCAGAGCGGGCGCTATAGAGTGTGCAGGGACCAGAGCGGGCGCTATAGAGTGTGCAGAGCGGGCAGTATAGAGTGTGCAGAGCCCAGAGCAGGAGGTATAGAGTGTGCAGAGCGGGCGGTATAGAGTGTGCACGGACCAGAGCGGGCAGTGTAGAGTCCAGAGTGGGAAGTATAGAGTGTGCGCAGCCCAGAGTGGGCAAGGGGGAATCATCCATACGTGTCTATGTATATGTATGTTTTTTTTTGTATGGCCAGTATAAAATATTTTACAGTTCTGTTTGAAAATCTGCAAAACTGTCTTTAACTTTTTTTTTTTCGTTAAAGATCTCTGAGTCTGATATTTACCAGATTCAACCTCTAATAGTATATACAGTATATCTCCCCTCTAATAGTATATACAGTATATCTCACCTCTAATAGTGTATACAGTATATCTCACCTCTAATAGTGTATACAGTATATCTCACCTCTAATAGTGTATACAGCATATCTCTCCTCTAATAGTATATACAGTATATCTCTCTTCTAATAGTATATACAGCATATCTCTCTTCTAATAGTATATACAGTATATCTCACCTCTAATAGTGTATATACAGTATATCTCTCTTCTAATAGTGTATACAGGCAGTCCCCTAGTTACAAACATCCGACTTACAAACGGGGGGAGACAACAGGAAGTGAGAGGAAATCTACCCCTAGGAAGGGAAATTCACTCCTGTAAGAGTTATTATGGGAAGAAGGTGTCTCCACTGAAGCTTTATCACAAATCCTTGTTTCCGTAACAACCCAAAATTTTCAAAATCCAATTGTCATTGGGACAGAAAGTGAGGTGAAATCTTCTGAACAGGGGCACAGACAGCAAAACAAACATTACAGGGTGTGTACACTTCCCTATGTTATCCAAAAAGCTTAAAAATAGTTGTTTTTTTTTGGTTGGAGCTACACTTAAAAAATGTACCTGATCCGACTTGCAAACAGATTCAACTAAAGGACAAACCTACAGACCCCATCTTGTTTGTAACCCGGGGACCCCCTGTATCTCCTCTAATAGTGTATATACAGTATATCTCTTCTGTCTGTTATTCTCAGAGTGGATTAGATATTTTGCTCCCTAACCATATAGTTGGTTAATTATATTTACCACTGCATAGAGATATTTAAGAATAAATTGCCTTTTTTTTTTTCTTTACGTATTAACTAAATTATGCACCACACTTTTTTTTTTTTTTTTAAGGTTATTAATAGAAACAATAATCGGCCAACTAATCGATTTATGAAAATAATCGTTAGTTGCAGACTATAGGGAATGTAGATTGTTCAGCATGATTGTCAAGTGTATGGCAGATCAAGTGATCTTTTCAAACTTCAGATCAGAGTATAAATCTATAAAATACGATTGTATATAAAATCAGTCCGTCTATGATCACCGTCAGATCTGCCTTCACCTATCTGCCTCCCCCCCCCCCATCAAAACTGTGTGGAATCCCTCCCACAGCGCTATTGTATTCTGGCGGGGGGGGGGGGGTTGTGCGCACAGGGAGCCTTATTGGCTGGCAGAACACGATTAGTGCTAGAGGCTATGGCTATGCATGAAAAAAAAAAAATTACGACATGCTGATTGTACCGAAGTTGATTGATGGATTGACTTGGGTAAAATCAGCCTGCTCATAGATGGTTTGAATCTCAGCTGGTCCCTGCTGAACCGACCGAGATTCGATCCATGTATGGCCGGCTTATGGGTCTGTCTGCATACAGACTCAAATGACTTGTTTAGGCTTGTCCTCATATTGCATGGTGTTCTAACGGTGGTTGCATGCTTCCAGAAATGATTGATCTTTTCCGATAGGAATAATTCATCCATAATTGACAACCCATGCGATTGAATTGTCACCCACTGGAAAATGGATTGTAGTCAGTGCTTCAACACCCACCACACACCCTGGCATTCCAACAGAACGCCGGGGGGGGGGCACGCAGCAGGAAGGATTGGCAATCATGTGGTCATCTGATTGGATGCTACCGCTCTTTAGTTTGCACTAAGCGCTGTCTTTGGCAGCTCTCTCTGTGCTGGTATTGTGCCCTGCGTGTGATCTCTATTGACCAATACTGTATGGTTGGGTGATAATGGTCAGTAGGACCTATGGGGTCAATCTGCCTAGCGAGAACTCGGAGTTCAATAGAAACATGCCGGGGGAGGGGGCAGCTATCCCTTTTTTTTTTTTTTCCCCCTTTTCCTCTCTGATGTTCTGTTTGCTGTCTCGGTTATAGGAGTCCCTATAGATCAGAGATATGTAATTAGCGGACCTCCAGCTGTTGCAAAACTACAAGTCCCATCATGCCTCTGCCTCTGAGTGTCATGCTTGTGGCTGTCAGTCTTGTTATGCCTCATGGGACTTGTAGTTCTGCAACAGCTGGAGGTCCGCTAATTGCATATCCCTGCTATAGATCATGGCATTCCAATAATATCCAATCCAATGATCTTTTCTTTGTATGTGTTGTTTTTTTTTTTTTTTTTTTTTTTTTTTTTACTTGGTGAAGATCACGATTGGGGGAGGGGAATCCATACAGCTGCCAATAAAAAAAAAAAAAAAAAACACAGCCGGCGATGTTTATCAACAGCATTGCTCAGCGCTGAAAGATAGATAAAAGGAAAGCTTGCACAGCTCAGTTTACAGTGCCAGAGAAGACAGCAAGCAGGCAGGTAGGGGCATTTTATTGCGGAGAGACATTGCATCTCTCTTCTGCTATAAAGAGGCTTGCCTTCTGGCTGTTTGTTATAGTGAAACTACAGTTCCACGTTATGGGATTGACCTTGATACCTCTTGGTATCAACCACCTCCTTACATATCCCTAAATGTACATATGTCACGCTGTAACAGCAACCATCATTGGCTTACATAGTTATGCTGGCCATTTATTTATATGAATTCAATCAGTAGAGCAGAGAGGGACAACTCCCCGACACGTTTCAATGTCTGCTTCTTCAAGAGGATAGAATGTGGGTATAGCTCTAGGAGTATAGGTAAAATATCAAGTACAACTGACCCCCAATTATACCACTTTCATGCATCAATGACATTGCCACATGTATCATAGTGCCTCATAGTACCCAAAGGCTAAAAACCTTCCTTGCTCACCTTAAAGCAGAGGTCTGCCCACCGGTGCGAAAATTATTAAGCCAGCAGCTACACATACTGCAGCTGCTGACTTTTAAAAATCGGACACTTACCTGTCCTGGAGTCCAGCGATGTCGGCACCGCAGCTGATGTTTCCATCAGCTGTCAGGTGCATGCCGCCTCCATTGCGAGTAAGGGAACCCGGCAGTGAAGCCTTACGGCTTCACGCCAAGAAGCCTACTGCGCATTCGCGAGGCTCCGCTCTTCTCTCCTACTGGCCCGGCGGTGACGGAGGAGGGAGCCCGGGTGGTGACGTCAACGCGCGGCTGAGGCTCCCGCAAGTGGGAATAGGATACCTGTATTAGACCGGTATCCTGTCCCCCCTCCCCCTGAAAGGTGCCAAATCTGTCCCCCCCTCCCCCTGAAAGGTGCCAAATGTGGCACCGAAGGGGGGGAGGAGTACACTGAGTGGAAGTTCAAATTTTGGGTGGTACTCTGCTTTAAAGTGGTTCCAAAGGCTGAAGGTTATTTATGCATGAAGATAAGAAACCTTCTGTGTGCAGCAGCGTTAGCCCCCCCCCCCCAATACTCACATTTCCTCTTGATTTAGCGATATGCACGAGTGTCTTGGCTTTCTCTGAAAGGGAGCGGAGCTGCAGGGGGGGCTGTGATGTGAAAGGGGGAGCGGAGCTGTGGGGAGAGGGGACTGATGTGAAGGGGAGCGGAGCTGTGGGAGAGGGGACTGATGTGAAAGGGGGAGCGGAGCTGCGGGAGGGGCTGTGATGTGAAAGGGGGAGCGGAGCTGCGGGGAGGGGGCTGTGATGTGAGAGGGGAAGCGGAGCTGCGGGGAGGTGACTGTGATGTGGGAGGGGGGAGTGGAGCTGCGGGGAGGGGGCTGTGATGTGAAAGGGGGAGCGGAGCTGCGGGGAAGGGGCCTGTGATGCGGGAGGGGGCTGTGATGTGAGAGGGGGCGTGGCGCTGCAGGGAGGGGGCTGTGATATGAGAGGGGAAGCGGAGCTGCGGGGAGGTGACTGTGATGTGAGAGGGGGAGTGGAGCTGCGGGGAGGGGGCTGTGATGTGAGAGGGGGAGTGGATCTGCGGGGAGGGGGCTGTGATGTGAGAGGGGGAGCGGATCTGCGGGGAGGGGGCTGTGATGTGAGAGGGGGAGCGGATCTGCGGGGAGGGGGCTGTGATGTGAGAGGGGGAGCGGATCTGCGGGGAGGGGGCTGTGATGTGAGAGGGGGAGCGGAGCTGCGGGGAGGGGGCTGTGATGTGAGAGGGGGAGCGGAGCTGCGGGGAGGGGGCTGTGATGTGAGAGGGGGAGCGGAGCTGCGGGGAGGGGGCTGTGATGTGAGAGGGGGAGCGGAGCTGCCGGGGAGGGGGCTGTGATGTGAGAGGGGGAGCGGAGCTGTGGGGAGGGGGCTGTGATGTGAGAGGGGGAGCGGAGCTGTGGGGAGGGGGCTGTGATGTGAGAGGGGGAGCGGAGCTGCGGGGAGGGGGCTGTGATGTGAGAAGGGGAGCGGAGCTGCGGGGTGGCACTAATGTGGAAAGGGGGGGCAGAGTGCGAGGAGGCTGTCATATGGGGTGGGGGGGTGTCTGTGATGTGAAAGGGGGGCAGGGGACACTGCTCTGAAGGGGGGATTGTGATGTGCAGGGGGAATGAGGACACTGATGTAAGAACAAAATTGTGATGTAAGAGTGAGGGGCTGTGATGTGAAGGATCTCAGTCATTGCACAAACATGCAATGCAGACCTCTGCTGGAAGAAAATTTCACCGGTTGGACCTCCATGAATTTTTATTCAATAGTCCTGATGTAGGGAGACACAACTCTAGGCTCTGCATGCGAGAGTGACTCCATAGGATGCTGCAAGAGAAAGGAGCCACCCTGAAACAGGAAAATTGGGGTAGTGGTCATGGCACCAGCTTAAACTGGAACCTAGACAAGGATTAAAAGTTTAAACAAAAAAAGCTGCGTACTCAGGAAGTTATTAAATCAGCTACTGAAAGTGCTTAAAACTGTGTGCTTAATATCACTTTAAGGGCCCCTTTCACATTCTAGCTCTTTTTGTACACAGGAACATTGTTATTTCTGTATTTTTGTCATCGCCATGTATTGCAATGCTGCACACACAGGTAGACACATCAGTTCTTCTGCACAGTAAGGTAATGCTAAATGGGAGCTGTGAAACAAGTTATGAGACAATCGATAGAATGAAGCCCCCCTACTACTTTTATTGTGCTTCTTTTTTTGGAGGAAAATTTGTCTCCTCTTCTTGATAGATCTGTCTCTTGTCTGCACAGGGGTCGCAGATGGACAGAAAAACTGTTGCATAGGACTTTGCCAAATGAGAAGCAGATTTAATCTGATTTTGTTGCTAATTTGTTGAATGTCCCCCATTGTGTGCTGCAGTGCTCTGTAGAAAATGTGCGTTGTGTTTGAGCTTTGCAATGCCATTCAAGGAATGGCAATATGCATACATATCGCATTGTAATACTGTGTGGTATAGAGCCGTGGTACTACAGCCATCAAGTATGTTTTTGTTAGGAGGCTGATGTGAAGGGCAGAGCAGCAGCTCAAAATTTCTCTGAATGCCAAGTTATCGGCTAAACTCCTGGGGGGGGGGGGGGGGGGGTGCTCCCACAGTGCAAGGGTAAATGCTTGCCACAGCAGAACTAATATCAGCAATACTTATCTCTACTTTAATGGTCCGATGCCTGCGTGTCTTGATTGACCAGGGTGGACATGCATGCGTAGGAGTTCAGTCATCCTGGCACATAAGCAATGGTCTGGCAGTATAAACTGAGCTGCGCATATACAGCTCATTTATACATTTTAAAGAAGATTATGAGCAGGCAGGTAGGTTTATTTTATTGCAGAAATGACATTGCAATAACAAGTCTGCCTTCTTGCATTTTTTTTTTTTTTAATTATTTAGACTTCATTAGGGGTAGAGGAATAAGCTGTAAAAGCCTCTTTTCCCTCCAGCGGACTTTAATCATACCATGCAACTGGTCCCCCAAAACTTCTCTAAAGCAGCTGGGGGTCACACTCTAATACTGACAAAGTAAAGGGGGAGGCGCGACCATTAAAGTGTAGGTTTATTAAAGATCGGGTTAAAATAACATGCACTTACATGTTGCTAAAAAGTAAGCACATCATCCCAACCAAGGGCTTCATGATGGATCTCTGCTGGATGGATCACAGAATGCAGAGTTCGCCAGGGGAAAAGCCTGGCTTAGTACGTGGAGTTCGCCGCGCACGGCCTGGCTTAGTATGCGGGGAACGGCCTGGCTTAGTACGCTGAGTTGTGAGTTTGCTGGGGGGGCGGCAACGGCCTGGCTTAGTAACTGGAGTTTGCCAGGGGGGGGCAACGGCCTGGCTTAGTACGCGGAGTTTGCCGGGGGGGGGGGGGGGGCAGAAGCCTGGCTTAGTACGCGGAGTTTGCCGGGGGGGGGGGGGGGGGCAACGCGGGGGGGGGGGGGGGGCAACGGCCTGGCTTAGTACGCGGAGTTTGCCGGGGGGGGGGGGGGGGCAGAAGCCTGGCTTAGTACGCGGAGTTTGCCGGGGGGGGGGGGGCAACGGCCTGGCTTAGTACGCGGAGTTTGCCGGGGGGGGGGGGGGGCAGAAGCCTGGCTTAGTACGCGGAGTTTGCCGGGGGGGGGGGGGGGGGCAACGGCCTGGCTTAGTACGCGGAGTTTGCCGGGGGGGGGGGGGGGCAATGGCCTGGCTTAGTACGCAGAGTTTGCCGGGTGGGTTTGGTGGCAACGCCCTGGCTTAGCGGTGTAGATCTCCGTGCAGGCTGATGTAAACGACCCCATAAGGCAGATTACTCTACCCCAAGACTTAGGCTTAATTCACACTGACATTAAGAGCAGGCGGCGTGTGACGGGCATTAAAAACGCCCCTCAAACGCCTATGCACAAGATAAAATAGACCGCACATTGTGCTGTTCACACTAAGCGTTAGCGTTGCGTCACTTCAAAATTTAAGCCTCATGTTGAGTCAGGAGGCGTTTGAAGTCTTTCAACGTCTCCCATTCAAGTCTATGTAAACCAGGGCTTGACAAATTTGCTTGGAATCTAGGAGCCAGCTAAAAAAGTTAGGAGCCAGGTTTTTTTTTTTTTTTTTTTTTAAACGACCGACAAAGCTTTATTTTCAATATAAAAATTAACCAATCTTAAATTTACACAGAGACGACTAGAACGAACGTGACTGCTTTTATTTCCTGCCATGCAGGGACACAAGACCACCATATTCCCGCTAAGGATCCAATCAGGTCCGCCTGAAAAACTGACAGGTGAACCTGATCAGACAGCCCGTGTGAAAGGGGCCAAGCAGGGAGATGACAAATAATAAATTCATTTTAATTGACCACTTACTTCCCGCAGGACGACTATATACGTCCTGTCTTTGAAGAGAAATACCGTTGTTATGGTAGCAGCTAGCTACCATAACCCCGGTATCTTCTTCAAGAGCCGGCGGTTCTCTTTCAGATAAAAGTGGTCTCTGCAGCAGATTCGCAGCGAGATCACTTTTATCGGCGGCAGGAGAGGGCCCCCCCTACTGCCGCTCTCCAAGGCCCTTCACCGCTTACCGTGGCCGTCGGTAACGGCACTTTCGTGCCATTGCTTCAGCTAGTGTGCCATTACCGGCGGCTCATGCGCGGGATTGACGTCATCGCGGCTCCGGCCAATCACAGCGCTGGAGCCCGCGATACCCGGAAGTAATTGCGGGAGCTATGTCGCCGGCCGGAGCTGTGTACTGGGGCCGCAGCGGGGGCTTTGCTCTAAGGTGAGTATTTCATAATGAACTCGTATGCTATGCATACTAGCTCATTATGCCTTTGTCTTGCAAGTGGGTTTACAACCACTTTAAGATGTTAAGCCCTAATGTTAAAAATGAACATCACGTTGCAGCACTTGCATGCATATTTGTTTGGTAATCCATGTTGTTTACAGTCCCTCTAATTCAGTACAGGCGTTTTTGCAGAGACTCTGCTGCGTCTATGGAGACACCTGAATGGCATCTAGCCGCTCTGTGCACCAACAGGCTGTATCTAAATGGTGCCCACCTCTTATGGGTAGGGATGGGCTTTATGTTCGGGTCGAACATTGGCTGTTCGCCGAATAGCGAACAATTTGGGGTGTTCGCGGGAGAAATCAAAAGTGCTCATTTTAAAGGCTTATATGCAAGTTATTGTCATAAAAGGTGGTTGGGGACCTGGATCCTGCCCCAGGGGACATGTATCAATGCAAAAAAAAGTTTTAAAAATGGCTGTTTTTTCGGGAGCAGTGATTTTAATAATGCTTAAAGTGAAACAATAAAAGTGTAATATTCCTTTTTAAATTTCCTACCTGGGGGTGTCTATAGTGTGCCTGTAAAGTGGCGCATGTTTCCCGCGTTTAGAACAGTCCGAGTGCAAAATGACATTTCTAAAGGAAAAAGTAATTTAAAACTAATATCGCTAGCGCCGGCTATAATGAATTGTCGGTCCGGCAATACACATAAAAGTTCATTGATAAAAACGGCATTAAATTTCCCCACAGGGGAACCCCGAACCAAAATTTAAAAAAAAAAAAGATGCATGAGGGTCTCCCTAAATTCCATACCAGGCCCTTCAGGTCTGGTATGGATATTAAGGGGAACCCCGCGCCAAAACTAAAAAAAAAATGGCGTGGGGGTCCTCCTCAAAATCCATACCAAACCTAACCTGATTTTAAGGGTAACCCCGCGCCAAAATTAAGGAAAAAAAAATGGCATGGGGTCCCCCCAAAAAGCCATGGCAGGCTGCAGGAAAAGAGGGGGGGGACCCGTTTACAGAAACAGGGTGACCCCGCCCCCCTCTGACAACACGGGGAAAGCCATAGGGAAGTCCCCATGCATGAGAGGGGGTGGGGTCACCGGGTGGCCCCGCCCTCCATTATATAAGAACTGTCACCTCAACCGAAGAGTCATACAGCGGAAGACTCCCACTGAGGTGGATCGTGGGGAGGACAAAGCGGAGAAGATGCCGGACGAGAAGACCGGAGAAAGAAGCAGGGGAAGAAGAAGATGGAAGAAGAACACAGAAGGAAGATTGGAAGAAGAAGCCGGGAAAGAAGAAGAAATTAATAAAGGGATTGTCAAAAACCATCTCTTGTCTTTTTTAACATTTTTGACACTTTTTTTTTTTTGTGAAATGATCTGGGGGTCCCCTTGTCTAGTATGGATTTTGAGTGGGATCCCACACTCTTTTTTTTTTTTTTTTTTTAAATTTTGGTGCGGGGTTCCCCTTAATATGCATACCAGACCTGAAGGGAAGGGCCTGGTATGGAATTTAGGGAGACCCCCACGCTTTTTTCCCCCCCCCCCCCCCCCAATTTTAGTTTGGGGTTCCCCTGTGGGGAAATTCCATGCCGTTTTTAACAATGAACTTTTATGTGTATTGCCGGACCGACAATTCATTATAGCCGGCGCTAGCGATAGTAGTTTTAAATTACTTTTTTTTCCTTTAGAAATGTCATTTTGCACTTGGACTGTTCTAAATGCGGGAAACATGCGCCACTTTACAGGCATACCATAGACACCCCCCAGGTAAGAAATTTTTAAAGGAATATTACTTTTTATTGTTTCACTTTAAGCATTATTAAAATCACTGCTCCTGAGAAATCGTCAGTTTTTAAAACTTTTTTTTGCATTGGTACATGTCCCCTGGGGCAGGACCCGGGTCCCCAAACCCTTTTTAGGACAATAACTTGCATATAAGCCTTTAAAATTAGCACTTTCGATTTTTCATGTTCGTGTCCCATAGACTTTAGCGGTGTTCGAACAAAGTTTTTGCCTGTTCGCATGTGCTGGATGCGAACCGAACCTGGGGGGGGGGGGAAGCTGGGGGTGTTTGGCTCATCCCTACTTATGGGTGACACTTTAGGACCAGAGTGCTTCTGCCTCCCCTCCCCCTCTTTTCCTTATGTTGCTAGCATTCAGTTGGTTTCTGGCTTAGACCAAAATGGTGTCATGAATCTCAGGAGCCTTCATTGGCATTTTTTATCTGGAGGAGGGGCTTTCTCAGCTAAACACACCCTCCTGCATGCATGCCTGAGCTAAGGGCAGATGGATTCCAGAAAGTGAATGAAACATGAATCATATGCCCTTTCTGAAGGTGGCCACAGCTAGAAATACTAGGGTGGTGCTTTTTCAAGTAGTTTTTTCAACCAATTAAAACATGGGGGCATGGATGGATTGGCGAGTTTGCTTTAATAAAAATGAATTGATTCACGTTTTCAGTGTTTGGTGCTCAGATACAGTGACGTTCCACTTTATTCAGGAGAGTCTACAAACTGTTCTGTAGTGCTAGGTATATGTCTCTCTGTACATATTGCTTAACTGTAAGTTGCCCATATCCTCATCCTTTGTTATAGGTCTTTAATCAGGATGATAAAACGGTATGTATTAAGCAGCATGCCCTATTGGTAGACTTCCAAAATTGTAATACGTTTTATAATTGCTCAGAACATGAAAAAAGTTCAGCTAAATGTTTTCAGTTTCTATTATGGAACCCTTTGTGGTCCGATCCGTCCAGATTCATTGTCATACGTTTCCTGCAGTTTCCAGTGCAGACAACAGTATGGGTGCGAGTAACTTCAATGTTTACAACACATTCTATGCATGGATTCCAATGCCGTTCCATTTACTTTTGGAGTGTGTTGACGTGCAGTTTGCCATCAAGTGCAAAGTACATGAAGTCATGATAGTGCATATCACTAACACACATTCTGCTTTGTGGCCGTGCAGACTTTGGCTCTTCTTTCTGAAAAGGTTTTTATTAGGTCTCTTGTTTTTTCAGCAGTGCAGTTAGCAAAGTGTGGTAGCAACCAGTCAGCATTTAGCTTAATAAAAACTGGACAAGAACAAGATTTCCACACTATATTCACTATACTCGTTTAGGCAGGACTCGAGTCCTGCAGGAACGCATGGGAACGTCATTCCTGTACTTTCTACAGCAGGAACGACGTTCCCTTTGCGCTGTGGCCCAACCCTGGGAGGCTCCCCTCCCTCCTCCTCTTGTGTAAAATATAATGTCCCTGTCAGTTGCAGAGTGTAGTGTGTGTAGTATAAAATAAATTGTAGCGCTAAAACACACTTGTGTTAATAAAGTTCAAAGTGCATGTAGACATAATGTCCCAAAAAAGAAGGAATATATAATCCAGGTAGGACAACAGTCCGCAGTGAGATTAAATAATCCGTATATCAATCCTGTCTGCTTCCCAACCGTCAACTTGTATATCATCAACTTTAGCGAATAGATGGAATACGCTTACCAGAGGGGTTGGATTCTACTGCCATAAGCATAGAATCAATGGGGCTTGATGCCACCCTGGGCAAAGTGATTAGGTGTTGGAGGCAAGGGTAGAGCCTCTACCGGGCCTGGACGTCCCCTCTGTATCCACCGAAGCAGAGCCAAAATGGATTCCAAAAAAAGCAAAGTGGTTCCTCAGTACTCCAGGATATGTGGAAAAAGGAAGGAATGCTTCCACATAGTGTAATTCTGGGTGTTTTTATTCATAAAAAAACCACAATACATATAAAAAGTGATCACAAAGTAAAAGCAGTGTATAGGGTCTATAAAAAGCCACCCTACGCGTTTCGGTCCAATGACCTTCAACCTTTTCCACATATCCTGGAGTACTGAGGAACCACTATGCTTTTTTTGGAATCCATTTTGGCTCTGCTTCGGTGGATACAGAGGGGACGTCCAGGCCCGGTAGAGGCTCTACCCTTGCCTCCAACACCTAATCACTTTGCCCAGGGTGGCATCAAGCCCCATTGATTCTATGCTTATGGCAGTAGAATCCAGCCCCTCTGGTAAGCGTATTCCATCTATTCGCTAAAGTTGATGATATACAAGTTGACGGTTGGGAAGCAGACAGGATTGATATACGGATTATTTAATCTCACTGCGGACTGTTGTCCTACCTGGATTATATATTCCTCCTTTTTTGGGACATTATGTCTACATGCACTTTGAACTTTATTAACACAAGTGTGTTTTAGCGCTACAATTTATTTTATATTTGTTACCTTTGTAGCAGCTGGTTTTTGTTCCCTTTTTTTTTTTTATTTTTTTATTTTTTTGGGTAGCACATTAATCATTCCTTTTTTTTCACTAGTGTGTGTGTGTGTGGTACTGCAGCAAGGGTTAATTAATAGATCATTGGGCACTTGCCGAGCTCACGCTGTTCTCCGCCGGATTGTCAGACTGACTGACATGGTTCTATACCGCCAGACAGCATTGAACACAGAGGGAGCGGCGTCTGTGGTCCTGCCCACCCCGCCAGGCAGCACTGAGCATACCGGGAGCTCAGCCCATAGTCCCGCCCACCACTCTAGCGGTGGGCGAGACTACGGGCACCGCTCTTGCTGTGTTCAATGCTGCCTGGCGGTATAGAACCATGTCAGTCAGTCCGAGCCTGACAATCCGGCGGAGAACAGCGTGAGCTCGGCGAGTGCACAATGATCTATTAACCTTTGCTGCAGTACTACACTCGCTACACTCTGCCACTGAGGACATCATGTGTTTAGATTTTTGCATATTCCCATTGGCTTGCAGTGCTTCCCACCTTGGGCACGGTGAGGCTGCAGTGATGGGCACAGTGAGGCTGCATTGAACCATTATCACACATTGTGGTGTGTTTTTTGTTAGTATAGCATACAGGTTAAATTATTTTGTTGTTACATCTGTTCTATTAGTTTAATGCATGTGAATTTTGGAGGTGTCCTCGTAAACTGGCACTTTACAATAAATGTTGCACTTTATTTGTTAAAAAAGGAGTGTGTGTGTAATATATATATATATATATATATATATATATATATTTCTATATCTCACACACTTTTTTTTTTCTTTTATTTTTGAGGTGGGTATCTTGGGTGAGTCCCCACACTTTTTCCCCCAGGACTTGACCCCTGCTTTTAGGGCTCATTCACGGCAGATGCATTAGGGTTGTACTGGCAGCTATTTCCAGCACAACTCCAATGCAATGACAAGGCAAAATACCTGCCTTCTAATGTTCACACTACAGTGTTGCTTTGGTGTGTACTGAAAAAACAAATTCTGCTTGCAGTACTTTATTTTTTATTTAGAAAGGTTCAGTGATGCAGCAAATGTCTGTCACTGATGCGTGTATTGGTCATAAACTTTCAAACGTGTACAAAATAGAGTACAATAAGAAAATACAAGGTACAAACCATGTGTACTAAACGTTTTATCAATCAAAACAGGTAGGAAGTTCAGTATTGGGTCTTTGTTGAAACCCTTCAAGGTATGTTTTAATGGGGGCCTTCCCCTGACAACAGGGGAGAGGGGGTTAAATAAAGAGAGCAGAGTAAGAAAGGAAGAGGAGTGGCTTCCAACCTGAGGAAGGGGGAAGACCAAAAAATAAGGGGGGGGGGGGGGGGAATAATGGGACAAGCATTCTCATCCTTTAATTTCACTGTTTCACATTTAGGTTAGGTGGTGCGGAGAATGGACTTCACAGGAATCATCCAGAGTTTGCGCTGTGGGTGGCCAGTTTAAGAGCTCAAATACAGGTCTTTAGAGTGTATACGGAGCCTTTGCTGAACTGTGGAAATGAGGTTGTGATTTTTAATAGAAACCAGTACAGAGGAAGTATAGACTGCCATTGCTGACCTTCCTTTTTGAAAATGATGATTTCATGACTGTCATGCAGATCCAATGGCTTCACACTTTCTGAATCGGTGACCTGGAATAAGTATGCAGACTGACTTTTTCTAGCCGGGACGTTTGTTCCAGGTAGGTGTCTAAGAAAGTATTGAAGCCAAAGTCAGACAGGCAACTAGTATTTTCAGAGGGAGGTCAGCAGTGGCATTTTTTTTCAGTGTATTCATAAAGTGCCGTAGAATATGTTGGCGCTATATTACCAAAAGTATTGGGACACTTGCCTTTACATGCACATAAAATTTTAAAGCGGAGTTCCACTCGTTTTTCAGTTTATTAAAAGTCAGCAGCTACAAAAAGTGTAGCTGCTGGCTTTTAATAAACAGACACTCATCTGTCCCACGGTCCAACATTGCGGCCACCCGAAGCCTCGCTCCTCTCCGTCGCAATTGCAAGTGTGGGCACCCGGCTGTAACAGCTTGCGGCCTCATAGCTGGGTGCGCACTGCACATGCGCCAGTCACACTGCGCTCTCCTAGTGGCCAAGCAATCTTCTCTGGGCCTGTGACGTGTCCCAGAAGATTGCAGAGAGGGAGCAGCCACCTAGGGGAGGAGGAGTCGTCCCCTAGGCTGCCAAGCGACAGGAGGAGGAAGTGGGACAGGAAGTACCTGTCAAAACCAAGTACCCCCCAACAAAAAAAATGACATGCCAAACGTGGCATGTAAGGGGGCGAGGAGTGCTTTAAAGCGGAAGTTCCGCTTTTGGGTGGAACTCCACTGTAATGGCATCCCAATCTTAGTCCGTAGGGTTCAATATTGAGGTGGCTCACCCTTTTCAGCTATAACAGCTTCAACTCTTCTGGGAAGGCTGTCCTTAAAGCGGAGTTTCGCTTAAAAAATTTTTTTTTAGATGTCAGCAGCTGCAAATACTGCAGCTGCTGACTTTTAAAATAAGGACACTCACCTGTCCCGGGGTCCAGCGATGTCGGCACCCGAGACCGAACCGTCCCTCGATCCTCGGGTGCTGCCGCCGCCATTCTCACTGAGGGAATCGGGAAGTGAAGCGTTGCGGCTTCACTGCCCGGTTCCCTACTGCCCATGCGCGAGTCGCGCTGCGCGTCTTCACTGGTCCCCGTTGTGTTGTGAGAACTGTGTATTTCCCACAACACAACGGGGGTGGGCGGGGACTCTGCGGCTAGCTATACCCGGAAGTGGGTGCAGATACCTGTATTATAAAGGGAACTGCACCCCCCTCCCCCTTGAAAGGTGCCAATTGTGACACCGGAAGGGGGGGGGGGGGGGAATACGATGAGCGGAAGTTCCGCTTTAACCTCCCTGGCGGTATGATTATTTCGGATTTTAGGTGCTGAAAGCGGTACAATTATTTTGCATGGAAATTTGGTGTTTTATATTGTAGGTCTGTAATTCTTAACAAAAACACACTTATATCTGTCCACCAAGAGTCTAGTAGATATCCCGGGTATGATGAAGTTTGAAACACAAAAACATAAATTATAATAAATATAAATAATTTAAAAAAATTATAATTATAAAATAAATTTCCCCACGATTCACTATCGCTCAATTCTGCAAGTGTTCTAATTTACTATCGCTGTTTTTTAGCTGGTCTAAAGCCACTTTTGACGTAAAGGGACACTTTTTGGTTGCTATGGACAATCTCCAGTTTCCAGGCAGAAAGAACAGTATATATCACATAAAACTGCATGCAGGGCATTGGCCAAAGCACTGGGGACAAAAGGAAAGTGAAATAATTTCATACAGTACTGTAATCTCTAAGATTACAGTACTGTATGTGTTATGTTATTTACTTTTTTTTTTTTATTTGCCGCCAGGCTCCGCCCCAGTGCTTTGCGACGCTCGCAGGGAACGGAGCCTGGCACAGAGAGGCTTCGGAGGAGACCCACAGACATCGTGGGGGGACATCGCAGGATCCTGGGGACAAGGTAAGTATACCGCTCCAGGATCCTGCAATGTAATCCTGAGTGTGGCTCGGGGTTACTGCTAATTGTGCAGAAATTTAACCCCGAGCCACACTCGGGGAAAACCGTCAGGGAGGTTAAGGTTTAGGAGTGTGTCTATGGGAATGTTTGACCATTATTCCAGAAGCACATTTGTGAGGTCAGCCACTGATGTTGGGTGAGAAGGCCTGGCTCGCAGTCTGCAGAACTCTGTGCAGGCCAGTCAAGTTCCTATACCCCAAACCTGCTCATCCATGTCTTTACGGACCTTGCTTTGTGCACTGATCCAAATCATTTGGTGGAGGGGAGTTGTATTTCAGGGATTGGGCTTGGTTCCAGCGAAGGGAACTCTTAAGGCATCAGCATACACATTTTGGACAATTTCATGCTCCCAACTTAGTGGGAAAAGTTTGGGGATGTCCCCTTCCTGTTCCAACATGACTGCGCACCAGTGCACAACCAAGGTCCATAAAGACATGGATGAGCGAGTTTGGGGTGGAGGAAATTGACTGGCCTGCACAGAGTCCTGACCTCAACCTGATAAAACGCCTTTGGGATGAATTAGAGCGTGACTGCGAGCCAGGCCTTCCTGTCCAACATCAGTGCCTGACCTCACAAATGCGCTTCTGGAAGAATGGTCAAAAATTCCCATAGACACTCCTAAACCTTGTGGACAGTCTTCCCAGAAGAGTTGAAGCTGTTATAGCTGCAAAGGGTGGGCCAACTCAATATTGAACCCTACAGACTAAGACTGGGATACTATCAAAGTTCATGTGCGTGTAAAGGCAGGTGTCCCAATATTTCTGTTAATATAGTGTATATCAGAAATAAATGTACTGTGTATTATTTTAGTCCTCGCTATCACTTATTAGCCAACTGTTT
This sequence comes from Lithobates septentrionalis, assembly GCA_037952835.1. NCBI lineage: Eukaryota > Metazoa > Chordata > Amphibia > Anura > Ranidae > Lithobates > Lithobates septentrionalis. The sequence continues at coordinate 1,636,051 of JBBDGP010000795.1, read as the reverse complement.
TTAAACCGGTTGCATTATGAGTATGTTGTCATCAAATACCACTCCAGTGGTACTAGTATTATTCGTTTAATAGATGTAACTCCACCTAGCTGACACACACACTTAAGCCTCGTACACACAGTTTGATTGTCATACGACCGAGCGTCTGATTTTTGTCAAAAGCGCGTGTGCAGAATTTTGTCTAGCATACTAACTATCCGCAAATTGTCATTCGACAAACATGAACGTAGTGACGTACTATAAGAGTATAAAGAGGAAGTTCATTTCTCGAGCGCCACCCTTTGGGCCCCTTTTGCTAATTTCCTGTTTAGAAGTTTGGTGAGCATTGATTTGCGACTTTCAGATCGTTCCTGATCTTCAAATGATAGTTTGGGCGTAGGCAGTTACATTAACCACTTCTGCCACCTTCCCGACCAGGCCATTTTTTGCAATACAGCACTGCGTCGCTTTAACTGACAATTGTGCGACGTTGTACCCAAACAAAATTTTTGTCTTCTGACCCCCTACCCCCCCCCCCCCCCCCCCCCAAATTGCTTACCTTTGGTATTTGATCACCTCCTGTGGTTTTTATTTTTTGCACTATAAACAAAAAAAGCGACAATTTTGGAAAACAAAAACTATTTTTTGTACTTTTGGCTATAGTAAATATCTCCCCAAAAAAAACAACTTTCTTCATCAGTTTAAGCCGATTATATATTCTTCGACATATATTTGGTAAAAAAATTGCAATAAGCGTATATTGATTGTTTGCGCAAAAGTTATAGCGTCTACAAAATAGGGGATATATTTATGTAATTTTTATTATCTGTTTACTAGTAATGGTGGCGATCTGCTTTTTTTTTTTTTTTTTTTTTTTTTTTTTTTAAATCAGGATTGCGGTGGACAGATTAGGGACCAGTGACATTTATTACAGCGATCAGAGCTTAAAATAGCCACTGATTACTGTATAAATAACACTGGCAGGGAAGGGATTAACACTAGGGGGCGATCAAGGGGTTAACTGTGTTCCCTAGGTGTGTTCTAACTGTAGGGGGATGGGACTGACTAGGGGAGGAGGCTGATCGGTGTTCATACTTTGTATGAACACACGATCGGTCTCCTCGCCCTTGAGAGAACCGGGATTTGTGTGTTTACACACACCGATCCCGATTCTCGCTCTGTCATGAGCGATTGCAAGTGCCCAGCGGACATTGCGCCCGCCAGGCAAGCGCATCGCTTCCAGGGACACGTGGCGGGCACGCACCTGTTGTGACGTCTTAAAGAAGCGGCGTACAGCTACGCCGATTTGCGCAGTCGTGCCAACCTGCCGCAGTATAACTGCGGCGGCTGGTCGGCTACCGGTTAAATACAACACAATGGAAAATTAACAAGGGACACCAACATAGTTATATCCTTGATCTTAAAAATAAGCCCTCATTCACACGAGGTGGACTCCGTTTCCACGGAGCCCGCCTCGGTCCACCGGCTCAGCTCGAGATCAGTCCGTTGATCTCCGCTGAGTCGGCGGATGACAGGTCCCTCTCTGCTCACTGAGCAGGGAGGGGCTTGTCAGGCGCCGCTGCCGCCTATGGAGGGATCGGCTGAAAACGGACAGCATGTCCGTTTTCATCAGATCTCACCCGATCCGCCAGCGACGGACCTGGACGTAGGGCCATCCGTCTGCTTTTAGCGGATCGGACGGGGTCGGATGTCAGCGGACATGTCTCCGCTGACATGCGACGCTCCATAGACTAACATGGAGCGCCCGTTCAGGTCCGCCGTCAAAACTGACAGGCGGACCTGAACGGTCCAATCGTGTGAAAGGGGCCTTAGATAATGGCGTTGTGGTAACTTCCCCAAAATAATTAAACAACCATAATATTTTTATATCGCTAGAAAACAAATGCTTTTTAAAAATACGTTTGGTATAACTACATCAGTATCACCAGCAAAGCAGCTTCGTTATTATCCCATTAGGCCCCTTTCACACTGGGGTGGTTTGCAGGCGCTATTGCGCTAATGGCGCCTGCAAACCAACCCGAAACAGCCGCTGCTGTCTCTCCAGTGTGAAAGCCCCGAAGGCTTTCACACTGGAGCGGTGCGCTGGCAGGACGGGGGGGGGGGGGGGGGGGGAGTCCTGCTAGCAGCATCTTTGGAGCGGTGAAGGAGCGGAGTGTATACCGCTCCTTCCCATTGAAAACAATGGGGCAGCGCGGCTATACCGACGGCAAAGCGCCTCTGCAGAGGCGCTTTGCGGTGGTTTTTAACCCTTTCTCGGCCGCTAGCAGGGGGTAAAACCACCCCGCTAGCGGCCGAATACTGACGGTAAAGCACTGCTTACAATAGCGGCATTTTACCGCCGACGCTGCCCCAGTGTGAAAGGGTCCTTAAAGAGGAGAATGTGCGCTGCGTTTCGAGATTTCATCAATTGCCACGTCACAAATGGTAATTCTAGATTACGAGCGGTAATTTACTGAACTCTTCCGGGTCGTTCCTTGATTCTGATCATGCGTGTTTTTGTACTTTTGACTTTTGTGTGATGATTTCTGTACTGACCATCCGAAAATCCGACGTTGAGCTGTCGTTAGTCAAAAATGTACTAGTCTGCTCATCCAGCTTTTGTCTGATGGAAAAGTGAAATCGGCGGTCGAAAGCACCGTACTAATGGTCTGAAAATCGGCAGACAGCTCGTCGTATGAATTTTCCCATCTGATTTTCGTATGTGTGTACGGGCCTTTAGGCCTCATGGACATTGCTGCTGGTAAACGGACGTTTAGGAGCAGTTGGGTGTTTTTTTTTTTTTTTTTTTTTTTTTTTTTTGTTTTTTTTCAGCTGCCCCTGAATTCTCCTCCTGTTATCAGTACATGTACACAGGGTCGTTTCTAGGCAATTGAGTTTAGAAGCATTTTTTGGAAAGCAAAAAAAATGCATTTAGGACGGATGTTCAGAGGCATTTGAAACGCCAAATGCCTGTAACAGCTTTTAAACATGGTAACTCTCGTTTTAGCTGTGTTTCGCTTTACAGGCGTGTTTTGTTTTTTTTTCAGTAAAAAAAAAATAAGTTTTATTATTGGACAAGGCATATGTACAATTGAACATCAAATAATGAGGTATATGAGACATTGGTATATATGAGGTACATACAGTGGTATATTGCTGGACATTAAAGTGGATGTAAACCCAATGTCATCCTTTCTAAACTACTGCCATAGGGGTTATCTATAAGGATATACATGCCTCCTGCATGTATCTTTACCTGTCAAATGTCTCCCCTCTGTCTGTTATGAGACCCAAAAAACTGCATATTCTGTGTGTGGGTCTGTTGTCTGGAGCTCGGTGGGTGGAGTCGTGATGTCAGTAAACTCCCCGCCCATCTCTACACTCCCCTTGTCAATATGTATTTTCTCCTGTGTATTTCTTACACTGAACTTCTGCTATGATCTCTAACATCCAGTGAAAAGACAGGAAAGTAACCACATGACTTCAGCATGCCAAATCATGCTGAGGTGTGGAACAGCCAATCCTTGCAGAGCTTCTGAAGAAAGGAGTGGGGGTGGGAATTAAAAAATAATGCATGTCTTATGCCCCGTACACACGATCAGAAAATCGTACGGAAAATACCGCTTTCGAAGTGATCGTACGATAATCGGATTGTTGGTACAGAGCTTTCAAGAGCCGATCAGGACAGTTCATCCGATTAGTATTCTATCGGACATGCAGGAAATTTTTTTTCGTACAATTTTCGTTTAACCAGTACAGCTATCGTTTCGAAAATGCAATACAAATGCATTATAACACATGACATCACTTCCGAATTTTATTTCTGTCGTGCGGGAAATTTTGTGACTTTAGTAAACTCATCAGATTCGATCTGAGATCAGCATGCAATAAAAAACGGACGATCATTCGTCCGATAATCTCATCGTGTGTATGGGACATAAGGCTAGTGCACGAGATATGTAAATCACCTGTCACTCACAGCAAGGGGGAGGATTTGACAAGGTTTTTCTCTGTTTGTCAAGATTTATCTCACTGAACAATAAAAGAGGATTGCTCAGAGCTGGATTAAATCTTTGTGGCAAGACTGGGCTCAAATGATAGGAAATCTTATACTCTACATTATAACATCAAAAAACAACACAATTTCGGGTTTACATCCACTTTAAGAGGTCTGAAGTAAAATAAACAGGAGAATACATTTTTTCAAGAGGGTTAATTGGTCATCACAGATTTTGTTGCTATCGTTAACAGGCGTTTTTAATGGAGATAAAATTTTGACTATTTAATGAAAAAAAAGCTTGCAAACGCAGCTAACCCGGCAAAACAGATGTTTTTAAACGTCGGTTACCATCTGTCAAGTTAAATCGTTCAGGAGAGGTTTCAAAACGTCCCGTTTTACATTAAGCCTTAAAGGTCAGTGGAAAAAATAAGTCTTCGTTTAACCACTTGCCGACCAGCCACAGTATACATCCTGCGATGGTGGTGCGGCGAGGGACAACGGGGATCTGCCTGTGTAAACAAGGCAGATCCCCGTTCTGTCGGATCAACTCTGAGATCTGCTGTTCCTAGTGATCAGAAACGGCGATCTTTGTTGTCCTAGGCAGCCCAGCCCCCACACAGAACACACCCAGGGAACACAGTTAACCCGTTCCATGCCAGTGTCATTTATACATTTATTAGTGCATTTTTATAGCACTGATCAATGTAGTAATGTCACTGCTCCCCAAAAAGTGTCACTTGGGGTCAGATTTGTCCTCCGCAACGTTGCAGTCCCGAAAAAAAAGAAAAATCCCTAAATCTATCCCATATTTTGTAGACAAATCCCTAAACTGATGAATACATTTTTTTTTTTTTTTGATATGTATTATAGCAGAAAGTAAAAAATATTAATTTTTTTTTTTTTCTCAAAATTGTTTTTTTTGTTTTTTATAGCACAAAAAATAAAAACTGAACTGCAGAAGTGATCAAATACCACCAAAAGAAAGCTCTATCTGTGGGGAAAAAGACATCAGTTTTGTTTGGGTACAGTGTCGCATGTTCGCGCAATTGTCAGCTAAAGTGACGAAGTGCCAAATCGCAGAAAATGGCCTTGTCATTAAGGTGGTAAAACCTTCCAGGGCTGAAGTGGTTAATTTGTAGTGTCTAAAAAAAAAAAAAAAAAAACTACTAGTGCTTTTCCTCCGATATGACTCGTCCATCAGGAATGAAAAACACTCAGGAGCCGGGTACTGAAATAAATGACAGCGTGAACCCAACAGCCAAATAGTTTGTATGTCGGCCCCATAGAGAGAAACGTGGAGATGGCAATGCTGGCCTCTTCTTCTGGGAATGCTGGTTTTAAGGTGTCGGGTTTATCCACTTCTGTAAATTTGAGTTGCTGTCCTGTGACAAACAGATAATGACTCTTCTTTCACTTTCATGATCTACATACTTGTTCTAGATCATTGGGTCAGAAACAATTGAAAAGAGCATGAAGAGCGTGTGTGTGTGTGTGTGTGTGTGTGTGTGTGTGTGTGTGTGTGTGTGTGTCTCTTATGTCAGGTTTATGGGAGATTGAATCCAGAACTTCGTTGGACTGATTCAGTAATCCGTACTGTGGCGTAGGGGAGGGGAAAATGCTGGATTTGGAACCTTCCTTTCAGGTGCCTGCATTCAGCACTTGCTGCCAGTATTTTAGACTCAGTCGTTCCTAAAGGCTAGACATGTTTTTACCCTGCATTAATCAGTTCCGGACTGCCCTGCGCACATGTACTGCGGCAGGGCGGCTCGGTTGCAACGTACCTGTATGTTGTCCATACTCCCAAGTCTGGGGCGCGCACACGCTGCCGCCGGCAACCGCTATTGGTATGATTGGACACAGCGGGGCCGGCCCCGCAATGGGCCACCCGTGATCATTCTCAGAAATGACTGAACGGTGGTCTGTAAACAAGGCAGGCTCTCTTTGTGTCAGCATCCCCCACACAGTTAAAAAGCACTCCCAGGGAACACATTTAACACTTTGATTGCCCCTGATGTTAACCCCTTCCCTGCCGGTGTCATTTGAACTGTGACAGTGCTTTTTTTTTTTTTTTTTTTTTTTTTTTTTTTTTTTTTTTTTGAGCACTGGTCCCCAAAAAGTGTCAGAGTGTTCAATTTGTCAGCCGCAGTCCTGGTAAAAATTACTGATTGCCATCATTACTAGTAAAAAAAAAAAGTTCCTAAATCTATCCCATAGCTTATAGATGCGATAACTTTTGCGCAAACCAATCAATATACGCTAATTGGTATTTTTTTTTCATTTTTTTTTTTTTTTTTTTTTTTTTTATATGTAGCAGAATACAAATTGGCCTAAACTAATGAAGTGTGTATATATATATATATATATATATATATATATATATATGTGTATATATATATATATATATATATTTACCTATTTGTATTGCATTATAGCAGAAAGTAAAAAAATTAAGAGCAAAAGATTTGATCGATCAATTATCTGCTAGTTGTGCCACATCCTGAATTCGAATTTAAAGCAAGGAAATTCCCCTAGTGGACTTTAAAGGCACATTTAAAAAAATATTTAGAAAAGTATATAAAGTAAATAACAATTTATTTATTACAAAAATTCATCAAGTGAATATCACATAATCACATAGTTAAAAACAAGGAATGCAGTTCCATAAATACAAAACTAGTGATACCAATACATTTGCACCCGACGCGTTTCGGAGTTGCTTATGCCTCCTTCTTCAGGGTGATTGTAGGGTTTGCAAAAAGAGTTTTCTATATGGAAAATAGTATATATAAACATAAACATAGTAAGTACACAATGAAAATCGTGAAAAAAGAACCTATGATTGTATGAATATATATATATATATATATATATATATATATATAATATATATATATATATATATATATATATATATATAAATATAAAAATTATATATATATATATATATATATATATATATATATATATATATATATATATATATATATATATATATATATATATATATATATATATATATAAAAATATATATATATAATTTTTATATATATATGTGTATATATATATATACAGATTCATACAATCATAGGTTCTTTTTTTTCACGATTTTCATTGTGTACTTACTATGTTTATGTTTATATATACTATTTTCCATATAGAAAACTCTTTTTGCAAACCCTACAATCACCCCTGAAGAAGGAGGCATAAGCAACTCCGAAACGCGTCGGGTGCAAATGTATTGGTATCACTAGTTTTGTATTTATGGAACTGCATTCCTTGTTTTTAACTATGTGATTATGTGATATTCACTTGATGAATTTTTGTAATAAATAAATTGTTATTTACTTTATATACTTTTCTAAATATTTTTTCAAATGTGCCTTTAAAGTCCACTAGGGGAATTTCCTTGCTTTAAAAAAGTAAAAAAATTAGTTTTTTTTCTTTTTCAAAATTGTTGCTTTTTTTTTTTTTTTTTTTTTACCACTTGCCGACCGCCTCACGCCTATATACGTGAGCAGAGCGGTACGGGCAGGCAAAATCACGTACCTGAAACGTGATTGCCTTCCCGCGGGTGGGGGGTCCGATCGGACCCCCCCCCCAGTGCCAGCTGCGGTCGGCATTTGGTTGGAAGCGATGGGAGACGAGGGGGAGGCCATCCGATCGTGGCCCCCCCCTTGCGATCGCTCCCAGCCAATGAGAAACATCCCCTGCCTCTGTATAGTACACAGAGGCAGAGGATGTGATGTCATCTCTCCTCGGCTCGGGAGTTTCCGTTCCAGCGCCGAGGGGAGATGACATGCAAGTGCACCAAACACACACACAGTAGAACATGCCAGGCATACATTACACCCCCGATCCCCCCCCCCCCAATCACCCCCCCCCCCCCCCCCGTCACAAACTGACACCAAGCAGGTGTTTTTTTTTTTTTTTTTTTTCCCTGATTACTGCATAGTGTCAGTTTGTGACAGTTAGCAGTGTTAGGGTAGTGACTGTTACCCCCCTGTAGGTCTAGGGTACCCCCCTTACCCCCCCTAATAAAGTTTTAACCCCTTGATCACCCCCCCTCACCAGTGTCGCTAAGCGATCATTTTTCTGATCGCTGTATTAGTGTCGCTGGTGATGCTAGTTAGGGACGTAAATATTTAGGTTTGCCGTCAGTGTTTTATAGTGACAGGGACCCCCATATACTACCTAATGTTTTAACCCCTTGATTGCCCCCTAGTTAACCCTTTCACCACTGATCACCATATAACCGTTACGGGTGACGCTGGTTAGTTCGTTTATTTTTTATAGTGTCAGGGCACCCGCCGTTTATTACCAAATAAAAGTTTAGCCCCCTGTAGGTCTAGGGTACCCCCCTTACCCCCCCTAATAAAGTTTTAACCCCTTGATCACCCCCTGTCGCCAGTGTCGCTAAGCGATCATTTTTCTGATCGCTGTATTAGTGTCGCTGGTGACGCTAGTTAGGGACGTAAATATTTAGGTTTGCCGTCAGTGTTTTATAGCGACAGGGACCCCCATATACTATCTAATAAATGTTTTAACCCCTTGATGGCCCCCTAGTTAACCCTTTTACCACTGATCACCGTATAACCGTTACGGGTGACGCTGGTTAGTTCGTTTATTTTTTATAGTGTCAGGGCACCCGCCGTTTATTACCGAAAAAAGGTTTAGCCCCCTGATCGCCCGGCGGTGATATGCGTCGCCCTAGGCAGCGTCAGATTAGCGCCAGTACCGCGAACACCCATGCACGCACCGTACACCTCCCTTAGTGGTATAGTATCTGAACGCATCAATATCTGATCCGATCAGATCTATACTGGCGTCCCCAGCAGTTTAGGGTTCCCAAAAACGCAGTGTTAGTGGGATCAGCCCAGATACCTGCTAGCACCTGCGTTTTTCCCCTCCGCCCGGCCCAGCCCAGTCCAGCCCACCCAAGTGCAGTATCGATCGATCACTGTCACTTTTTTTTTGTAGCGTTTTGGTGAACTGGCAAGCACCAGCGGCCTAGTACACCCCGGTCGTAGTCAAACCAGCACTGCAGTAACACTTGGTGACGTGGCGAGTCCCATATGTGCAGTTCAAGCTGGTGAGGTGGCAAGCACAAGTAGTGTCCCGCTGCCACCAAAAAGACAAACACAGGCCCGTCGTGCCCATAGTGCCCTTCCTGCTGCATTCGCCAATCCTAATTGGGAACCCACCGCTTCTGCAGCGCCCGTACTTCCCCCATTCACATCCCCAACCAAATGCAGTCGGCTGCATGAGAGGCATTTATATATCCTCCCAAGTACCCCTACCCAACGAACCCCCCCAAAAAAGATGTTGTGTCTGCAGCAAGCGCGGATATAGACGTGACGCCCACTATTCTTGTCCCTCCTGTCCTGACAATCTTTGCATTGGTGAATGTTTTGAACGCTACCATTCACTAGTTGAGTATTAGCGTAGGGTACAGCATTGCACAGACTAGGCACACTTTCACAGGGTCTCCCAAGATGCCATCGCATTTTGAGAGACCCGAACCTGGAACCGGTTACAGTTATAAAAGTTAGTTACAAAAAAAAAGTGTAAAAAAAAAAAAAAAACACAAATAAAAAAAAATAGTTGTCGTTTTATTGTTCTCTCTCTCTATTCTCTCTCTCTATTGTTCTGATCTTTTTTACTGTATTCTATTCTGCAATGTTTTATTGTTATTATGTTTTATCATGTTTGCTTTTCAGGTATGCAATTTTTTATACTTTACCGTTTACTGTGCTTTATTGTTAACCATTTTTTTGTCTTCAGGTACGCCATTCACGACTTTGAGTGGTTATACCAGAATGATGCCTGCAGGTTTAGGTATCATCTTGGTATCATTCTTTTTAGCCAGCGGTCGGCTTTCATGTAAAAGCAATCCTAGCGGCTAATTAGCCTCTAGACTGCTTTTACAAGCAGTGGGAGGGAATGCCCCCCCCCCACCGTCTTCCGTGTTTTTCTCTGGCTCTCCTGTCTCAACAGGGAACCTGAGAATGCAGCCGGTGATTCAGCCAGCTGACCATAGAGCTGATCAGAGACCAGAGTGGCTCCAAACATCTCTATGGCCTAAGAAACCGGAAGCTACGAGCATTTTATGACTTAGATTTCGCCGGATGTAAATAGCGCCATTGGGAAATTGGGGGAGCATTTTATCACACCGATCTTGGTGTGGTCAGATGCTTTGAAGGCAGAGGAGAGATCTAGGGTCTAATAGACCCCAATTTTTTCAAAAAAGAGTACCTGTCACTACCTATTGCTATCATAGGGGATATTTACATTCCCTGAGATAACAATAAAAATGATTTAAAAAAAAAAAAATGAAAGGAACAGTTTAAAAATAAGATAAAAAAGCAAAAAAATAATAAAGAAAAAAAATAAATAAAAAGCACCCCTGTCCCCCCTGCTCTCGCGCTAAGGCGAACGCAAGCGGCGGTCTGGCGTCAAATGTAAACAGCAATTGCACCATGCATGTGAGGTATCACCGCGAAGGTCAGATCGAGGGCAGTAATTTTAGCAGTAGACCTCCTCTGTAAATCTAAAGTGGTAACCTGTAAAGGCTTTTAAAGGCTTTTAAAAATGTATTAATTTTGTTGCCACTGCACGTTTGTGCGCAATTTTAAAGCATGTCATGTTTGGTATCCATGTACTCGGCCTAAGATCATCTTTTTTATTTCATCAAACATTTGGGCAATATAGTGTGTTTTAGTGCATTAAAATTTAAAAAAGTGTGTTTTTTCCCCAAAAAATGCGTTTGAAAATCGCTGCGCAAATACTGTGTGAAAAAAAAAAAATGAAACACCCACCGTTTTAATCTGTAGGGCATTTGCTTTAAAATAATATATAATGTTTGGGGGTTCAAAGTAATTTTCTTGCAAAAAAAAATAATTTTTTCATGTAATCAAAAAGTGTCAGAAAGGGCTTTGTCTTCAAGTGGTTAGTAGAGTGGGTGATGTGTGACATAAGCTTCTAAATGTTGTGCATAAAATGCCAGGACAGTTCAAACCCCCCCCAAATGACCCCATTTTGGAAAGTAGACACCCCAAGCTATTTGCTGAGAGGCATGTCGAGTCCATGGAATATTTTATATTGTGACACAAGTAGCGGGAAAGAGACAAATTTTTTTTTTTTTTTTTTGCACAAAGTTGTCACTAAATGTTATATTGCTCAAACATGCCATGGGAATATGTGAAATTACACCCCAAAATAAATTCTGTTGCTTCTCCTGAGTACGGGGATACCACATGTGTGGGACTTTTTGGGAGCCTAGCTGCGCACGGGACCCCGAAAACCAAGCACCGCCTTCAGGCTTTCTAAGGCCGTAAATTTTTGATTTCACTCTTCACTGCTTATCACAGTTTCGGAGGCCATGGAATGCCCAGGTGGCACAACCCCCCCCCCCCCCCCCAAATTACCCCCTTTTGGAAAGTAGACGCTCCAAGCTATTTGCTGAGAGGTATAGTGAGTATTTTGCAGACCTCACTTTTTGTCACAAAGTTTTGAAAATTGAAAGAAGAAAAAAAAAATTTTTTTTTCTGGTCTTTCTTCATTTTCAAAAACAAATGAGGGCTGCAAAATACTCACCATGCCTCTCAGCAAATAGCTTGGGGTGTCTACTTTCCAAAATGGGGTCATTTGGGGGGGGTTTGTGCCATCTTGGCATTTTATGGCCTTCAAAACTGTGATAGGTAGTGAGGAGTAAAACCAAAAATGTATGCCCTTAGAAATCCTGAAGGTGGTGCTGGGTTTTCGGCGCCCCGTACGCGGCTAGGCTCCCAAAAAGTGCCACACATGTGGTATCCCCGTACTCAGGAGAAGCAGCTGAATGTATTTTGGGGTGCAATTCCACATATGCCCATGGCCTGTGTGAGCAATATATCATTTAGTGACAACTTTTTGTAAATTTTTTTTTTTTTTTTTTTTTTTTGTCATTATTCAATCACTTGGGACAAAAAAAAAATATTCAATGGGTTCAACATGCCTCTCAGCAATTTCCTTGGGGTGTCTACTTTCCAAAATGGGGTCATTTGGGGGGGTTTTGTACTGCCCTGCCATTTTAGCACCTCAAGAAATGACATAGGCAGTCATAAACTAAAAGCTGTGTAAATTCCAGAAAATGTACCCTAGTTTGTAGACGCTATAACTTTTGCGCAAACCAATAAATATACGCTTATTGACATTTTTTTTTACCAAAGACATGTGGCCGAATACATTTTGGCCTAAATGTATGACTAAAATTTAGTTTATTGGATTTTTTTTATAAAAAAAAGTAGAAAATATCATTTTTTTTTTTTCAAAATTTTCAGTCTCTTTCCGTTTTATAGCGCAAAAAATAAAAACGGCAGAGGTGATCAAATACCATCAAAAGAAAGCTCTATTTGTGGGAAGAAAAGGACGCAAATTTCGTTTGGGTAGAGCATTGCATGACCGCGCAATTAGCAGTTAAAGCGACGCAGTGCCGAATTGTAAAAAGTGCTCTGGTCAGGAAGGGGGTAAATCCTTCCGGGGCTGAAGTGGTTAATAGTGCAAAAAATAAAAACCTCAGTGGTGATCAAATACCACCAAAATAAAGCTCTATTTGGGGGGGGCGCATCGATTTTGTTTGGGTACAACATCACCCGGCCATGCAATTGTCAGTTAAAATGACATAGTGCCGTATCGCAAAAAACGTCCTGGTCATTAGGGGGTAAATCCTTCCGGGGCTGAAGTGGTATTTCTTTTGTTGGTATTTGATCACCTCTGCGGTTTTTATTTTTTTGCGCTATAAACAAAAAAAGACCAACAATTTTGAAACAATTTTTTTTTACTTTTTTTGCTATAATATCAAAAAATAAATGTAAAAAAAACAAATTTCTTCATTTGTTTTGACCAATATGTTTTCTTCTACATATTTTTGGTAAAAAAAAAATCGCATTAAGTGTATATTGATTGGTTTGTGCAAAAGTTATAGCGTTTACAAAAAAGGGAATAGATTTATTGCAATTTTATTTATTTTTTTACTAGTGCAACATTGCGGCGGACCGTTTGGACACTTTCTTTTTTTTTTTTTTTTTGGAGGCCGGTGACATTTTATACCGCGATCAGTGTTATAAAAACGCACTGATTACTGTATAAATGAAACTGGCAGGGAAGGGGGTTAAGTGTGTCCTAGGGAGGTGTTTCTAACTGTGGGGGAGTGGACTGGGAGTATAAAGAGAGATCGCTGTTCCTGATCACTAGGGACAGATGATCACACTGTACTCCCCTGACAGAACTGGAGTCTGCTTTGTTTACACTGGCAGATCCCCGTTCTGCCTCTCTGGAGCAATGGCTGGTGGACATTGTGGCTGCTGGCAACGCGCATAGGCTTTGGCGCCATGGGCGTGCACCCATTGTCTTTATTACACGGAGCGCCGTACCGGTACAGCGATTCGTGCAATAGTGCCGCCCTGCTGCAGTAGAACTGCGACGGCTGGGTGGCAATTGGTTAAAGGATAAGTTCACCTTTTTATAATAAAAATAAATGCGCATCACTTTGCAGGTAAAAATGTGCATGTATTTTTTAACTTGAACCGGTAAAGCATTGCACCCGCTACACTGTCTGCCAATGCCTCTGATACAGGCAGGCAGTTAATGAGTTGCAAGAGGAATCGATGAACTATGAGGACTTTCCCAGCACCCTCACAGTTTAAGAACTACAAGCTGTCAGCTGTGGAGACCGATGGTACTTGTAGTTCATTCACAGGAATGACTGTAACATATATTATATTTATAATCATATGTGCATCAAGCCTCACTACATATAAAGTGAAAAAATCCACTTAAATCGTGCACAGAAATATACATATATATGAAAAAAAATGTAATTAAATTAAACAATCTTCGTGCTGTTTCTTTAAATCTTTCCATCCTATTAAATCTTCTGCTCTGTTTTAACTTTGGATAGTAAAACATTTTTTTTTCTACCAGTAAATACCTGATACAGCCCACTTCCTGTTTCTTGTCTGGTAAAAAGCCTAGGCTTATGAAATAATGCACAGCTCTCTGTCTCTCTGTCTGTCTGTCTCTGTCTGTCTCTGTCTGTCTCTGTCTGTCTCTGTCTGTCTCTGTCTGTCTCTGTCTCTCTCTCTCTCTCTCTCTCTCTCTCTCTCTCTCTCTCTCTCTCTCTCTCTCTCTCTCTCTCTCTCTCTCTCTCTCTCTCTCTCTCTCTCTCTCTCTCTCTCTCTCTCTCTCTCTCTCTCTCTCTCTCTCTCTCTCTCTCTCTCTCTCTGAGTTTGCCAGGAAGGTGGGGGGGGGGGAGATGAGTCATAAGAGGTCCAATGAGAGCTGGAGGTGTGCCTCTGTGTCTGTGTAAATCCAGGAAGGGAACAGGCAGCAGCTTCAGCTGCCCACAGTTAAAATGGACGACGAGCTCGCGCGCAGAAGCAAACGCGTACGCGAGTAGCGCCCGCATATGAAAACGGTGGTCAAACCACACATGTGAGGTATCGCCACGACCGGTAGAGCGAGAGCAATAATTCTAGCCCTAGACCTCCTCTGTAACGCAAAACAAGAAACCTGTAGAATTTTTTTAAACGTCGCCTATGGAGATTTTTGAGGGTAAAAGTTTGACGCCATTCCACGAGTGGGCGCAATTTTGAAGCGTGACATGTTGGGTATCAATTTACTTGGCGTAACATATTTCACAATATAAAAAAAAAATTGGGCTAACTTTACTGTTGTCCTTAAGTGGTTAATACACAGCTTTCGAGAGCCGATCACGACAGTTCATGTGAAATTATCCGAAGGGACAAACACAACATTTTTTTCTTGTACGATGCCAGAACTAACGATTTTCGTTTAATCAGTACAGTATGAATCTGAAAACAAAAAGGAAGACCAAAACCACACATGCTCGGAAATTAAAGAATACATTACATCACTTCCGAAGTTGTATTCTGTCGTGCGAGAATTTTCGTAACTTTAGTAAACTATTGATTTTCGGTATGTGACTAGCATGCAAAAAAAAAAAAAAACACAATTATTCGTCTGATATTCTCATTGTGTGTATGAGGCTTTGGGCTTCCTTTAACGTTGGTGTCAGACAGGCAATCTAATGCCACCCATAGACTCTCGAGCGGTGGAACATGTGGAAATGATTGGACTGCCTTCAGGGTAAATTGTTTTCATTGTTGTACACTTGGCTCGGCAAAGCACAGAAGTTTTCTCACAGGGGGAGAAGTAGCTTTCTAAATAGGCTTCCTAACCTGCCCGAGTTAATAAATTGTTTCCTTGACCCATCACCACTTTGTATAACTGAAGATTCCTGGCTGAGGTGGGGCCTAATGTTGTGGCCAGATGGATAGAGTGGGGTGGACTGATAAGGTGCTGATTTTTGTAGGGCTTCTTGTGAATGGGTGAGCAGTGCTCAGCCCGACTCGGTTTTGTTCTGGGAATGGGATGAGAAGTCCCCGTCCAACTGCCAGAACACAGCGCTGTATACTGTATGTAGCTGATGCAGTTTTTACAGCACTGACAGCAGTCGCATGTTTTAGTTAATAGTTTGGGACGGCTTGACCCACATGTACTATCTTAAAAGGGTAACAAAGCTGGAGTTGGGCTTTAAAAGAGAAGTGTGGGGTTGTGTTAGGGTTTTTTTACCCACTAAAAAGAAAAAAAAACAGCTCTTCTGTGGTTGTCTTCCTCTGTTGTGCTGTCGCCCGCTGTCTGGCATCTCTTATATAGCCATTGGGCGTGGCCATTTGACGTCACCCTGAGAGTCCGCCTCTTGTGACATCACCTATTCACATGGGGGGGCTGGGATCTGGGGCCCCTTCTTAAAGGGGGCTTCCAGGTTCCGATAAGTCCCCCGCCCGCAGACCCTGACAACCACCGGCCAGGGTTGTCGGGAAGTGGACCTTGTTCCTATCAACAGAGCCTCCCTCTCGCTTTTCCCCTCCCTTTCCTGACCTGCCGGTCTGCATGCTTGGATAAGGGTTTGGTATGGATTTTGGGGGGGACCCCACGCCTTTTTTACATTCAGCAGGGAACCCCGCTGACAGCTGATGACTCATCGTTTGTTAAGGATGCGGCAGCCGGCTTCCCGGCCCCCTGAAAAACGCATCAAGCACAGCTGTATAGACGTGAACCTAGACTTCGTGCTGTATCGAGCTCCATAAATTGTAAAGTGGAGTGACCAGCAACATCTGCCACCTATTTGTAACAGCGGAGCTTCACAGCGAGGATAAACACGTCAAAGCATCTCTTAACCACTTAAAGACCAGCGCACGCCGATATACGTCAGCAGAATGGCACGGCTGGGCAAAGTAACTACCTGTACGTCACTTTGAATTTCCCGCCATGCGAGCTCCATGACCGCGGGACCTGCAGACTCTATGTCCGCCGGATGCCCGCAATCGTGTCACAGAGCTGAAGAATGGGGAGATGCCAGTGTAAACACAGCATCTCCCTGTTCCGCCTAGTGACAGGACACTGATCGTCTCATCGGGAGCAGCAATTAGTGTCGTGTCACTGCTAGCCCATCCCCCAGACAGTTAGAATCACTCCCTAGGACACACTAAACCCCTTCCCCGCCCCCTAGTGGTTAACCCCTTCACTGCCAGTGACATTTTTACCGTAATCAATGCAATCTTATAATCTTAAAATCGCTGTATTATTGCCAATGGTCCCAAAAATGTGTCAAAATTGACCGATGTGTCCGTCATAATGTCGCAGTCTCGATAAAAATCGCTGATCGCCACCATTACTAGTAAGAAAAAAAAAATTATAAAAATGCCACAAAACTATCCCCTATTTTGAAGACGTTTTTATAACTTTTGCGCAAACCAATCAATAAACGCTTATTGCGATTTTTACCTAAAATATGTATAAGAATACGTATCGGCCTAAAACTGAGGGGAAAAAAATAGTTTTTTAATATATTTTTGGGGGATATTTATTATAGCAAAAAGTAAAAAATATTGCTTTTTTTTAAAAAAATCGCTCTATTTTTGTTTCTAGCGCAAAAAAAAAACCCAGAGGTGATCAAATACCACCAAAACAAAGCTCTATTTGTGGGAAAAAAGACGTCAATTTTGTTTGGGAGCCATGCCGCACGATCGCGCAATTGTCAGCTAAAGCGGCTTGGTGCCGAATCGCAAAAAGTGGCCTAGCCTAGTCATTTGGTAGCCAAATTGTCCAGGGCTGAAGTGATTAATCATGAACTAATGCAGCAATCTTCCTGTTCACCTGTTCTTTCACTGTTTGGGTGTAGAGCATTAGATTCAAGATTATTAGTATTGGCGTGTATTTGTCATTTCCAAACAAGATTGCTCTCGGAATGATGAACTCGTGTGACAGCTGCATTCACATTTGACTTTCATTTCTCTTACCATTGACTTGTCATCAGGGTTTTTTCCTATTACGTTCATGCATGCCAAGTGCATGAACTACCAATATTTATTACCTCTCCCCAAGATCACACGGCTCCCTAAACAATCCTTAAAGTTATTGTAAAGATTGTTTGTTTGTTTTTCTAAAATAACAAATGTTGTACTTGCCTGCAAAAACCAATGCACAGAGCGGCCCCTGAACCCCCCCTTCCGGGGACCCTGCTGGCGCTCTTGGCCCCTCTTTTGTGTGCCTCCCTTGCAAGCTGCTTGCTATGGGAGCATACATGCGGGCTCACGCCCAACCCGAGCTTTGTGCATCCATAGACACACGAAGCACAGCTTGGCCCCGCCTCCTCCCTCACAGGATTGGACTGAAAGCTCTTAACCAAGCTTGTTAGCACACGGCCTGAAGCTGAGCACGGTGCTGGATTGATACAGGAATCAGGTGTTGGAGAGGGAGTCTGGGGGACACTGCTATTGTAAGTAGTTCCCCCCCCCCCCCCCCCCCTTAATTTTGGGAATGCATTAATGCATTAAAAAACAATTAGCCTTTACAATCCCTTTCATCTGATTTTTCTCTCCAGAAGGACAGCACCATCTTTGTTCATTCATCATGTAAGGTCAGCATAGTCTTCCTGGACTAGGCTGTTGGCTCAAAGATGACAGTCATGTTAATACTGGTGCCTGTGTGCAGTGCTTGGACGTGTTTACAAAAATCTAACCCGGATAAGACCTGCTTTCACTGCCTCTCGCTGTGACCTACTACAAAGTTACAATGTTGCACTCTAATTAGGAGGGGAGAGGAGAAATGCTTCTCCTGCTTGCAGCAGGCCAATGACCTCTCAGCATTGGCAAAGTCCCTTGACTGGAGCCTAAAGTGGAACTAAAGTTCCTGTTATTCACCATGAGCAGGCAGGCTATTTTTTGCATAAGAGATGTGCTGTATCTAATGCAATCAAATGCACCTACCTGCCTGCTCTCAGCATTCAATGGCATATAAACTGAGCTGCTCATGCATCACTCAGCTTATAGCGCCGGCCCGATTCCTGTGTGCTGGGATGACTAGCTCCTGCGCGTGCGTAAATGTGACATCTTACGCTGGCCAATGAAGGTGGAAGAAAGCCGGCACCACACAGGAACCATTGGAGGATAGTATAGATCCCCCTTTTCTTTTCTTTTTTTTTTCTTTTTTTTTTTTTTTTTTTGTTTCACCATAAAGCCCATAAAAGGCAGTGCTATGTCATTTAAAAAAAAAAAAATCATGTTTGCTACGTTAAAGTGAATAAAAACCCTTATATGGCCTCTGGTGAGGCACAGAGATGAAACAAATCCTCCTACATAAGCTGTACCTGTATCTGCAGCCCTCTCTTCTCTGCAGACTTTCAAAGTCCAGAATTTTATAAAGCTTCCTTGAGCTGTCAGAAAAAGCAGGTGGAGAGATGAAGTTACTCTGCAAGACTCAGTGAGGAGGGCTCTGAGAGCTGATTGAAGGGAGGGGACACGCCCCCTTCACACAGCTGAGGCTGCCAATCAGCTGGAAGTCCCTCCCCTGTCGCTTGCTTTTCTCTTGATGTCAGGAAAACTTGTCAGAAGTGATTTATGCTGATAGCAGAAGAATAAAGCATCAGACAGAAATGGCACTTCGTGCTCTTAACTGAGACAAGTACACATTATAGAGGGATATGCTTTGTTCACATTTCATGTCTGAGGTTTACAACCCCTTTTAAAGGAGCAGTGCAGCTAAAGCTCGTTTGGCTGGGCTTCTCCTAAGGATCACAGGAGTGCAATTTGTTTTGCAATCCTGTGACTCGTTTTCAGCTGAAGTCCGCTCTCTGCTGATTTCGTAGAAATCAGTCCAGCTACCGCATCATCCCGACAATGGAGGTCTGGATCCGCCGGGTCCTGGACTGACTGAGCTGCTGAGAGCCTGAGATGGCCGCTCCCCACCCCTCCACAGCTCAGCGCTCCAGTCAGTGAGGAGAGAGCTGCTGATTGACAGTCAGCAGCTTTCTGCCCGGGGAGCTGTGAGAACTGGGCCATCAGCGATGTTTGATGGCTCGGTTTTGAGTGCAGAGGCGCCGGGGACAGATGAGGCATCCACCTAGGTAAGTATGTAGTAAAGCTGTAGTAAACTCTTGTATTAAAAGTTAATGTCATAAAGTACTAGTAGCCAAAGCTACTAGCACATAATGAAAGACTTGCTTTAAAATGAGGCCCTCCAGCGGTGCGCTGCCATCTTCACCCAGTCTTCCTTCTGGGTTTTACGTGCTTCGGCCATTTGAATGGCTGAGCCATGATGATGTCACTCCCATGCATGCACACAGGAGTCAAAGCCGAGGCACAGAGCTCTGAAGGGCCCACATGAGCATGCCATCCCTACAGAGCGCCGGTGACATTACGGGCTGCAGAAACAGTGAATATCTCCTAAACGGTGCATGTTTTAAAAGTTGTCATTCCTTGTACCTACAGCTAATTTTTATTATAAGCTTACCTGTAGGGACAAATGTCTAAGCTATGTTTAGTTCTGTTTTTAATATTAGCTTTGCTAGTACTGCGTTCACATACTTTATGCTATAATACATTTGTTATATGCCATGGTGATTGCTATTTTTACCTCTCATGACTAAAGAGAATGATTGTTTACAGTTTGGTGAATTGAGCTGATAGTCTTTACAGCAGGGCTCGACAAATCCCAGGTCGCCATGGCGACTAGAAATTGCGTCCTGGCGCCTGGGCTACACTGCTGCCCGATTGCTTCCACACACGCAGGTAAAATGCCCCCACCCTCCCGGGCGCCGCAGGGTAGAGGAGAGTGAACACGTATCCACTCGTCTCCCTATTTTCTTCCGGACCCAGAAGTGATGTGTATGACGTCACTTCCGGGGTCCCCCGGTGACCGTTTCCCAAGCCAGCATGGCTGGGAAAGAATGTAATGCAATTTTTTTTTTTAATTCTAAAAATTAAAGTTGCACATAAAATCTCCTCCCGTTTAAAAAAAAAAAAAAATTGTAGGCCCCCACTTACGCACGCGTTTGGGTGCCTACACATGAAAACAACAATTGCGATACTCGTATATCGGTGTGCACGCTGGAATGAGGGCAACAATTCTAGCACCAGACCTCTTTTGTAATGCTAAACTGATGATTTATAGGGGCTTTTAAAATAAAAGATACTGGAGTTTGTTGCCATTTCACAGGTGCACGCAAATTTATGGTTTTACATGTTGGGTATCTATTTACTCTGTGCAACATCATCATTTATATTTTATCAAAAATTGGGTAATTTATTGCATTTTTGTACCCTAAAATTAACTTTAGTGTGTGGTGTGTTTTTTTTTTAATTTTTTTTTTTTAATTTAATTTCCTAGACCTTTACGATAATATCGTGTGACATCCCTTGAAATGACCTAGTGAGAAAGCTGTGTCATTCAGTAGCAGTGTAACTGAATGAGACAGCTGTCTGATTTTTACATAAATGAAAAGCCATAAGTTACTTATAATTGCCAGCCCCATGGGACCAGCAGGGTAAGTATTAGTCATTTATAGCTTTTATTCTATTCTGCCACTTCGTACAGAAACAGAAAACAAAGCTTTTTTAAAAAAAAAAAAACAAAAAAAAAAACTGGCTCCTAACTTTCTTAGCTGGCTCCTACATTCAAAGCAAATTTGTCAAGCCCTGCTTTACAGTAATAAATGAAAAATGTACAACCCCCCCCCCCCCCCCAAACATTTTTAATTTTATATTTATTGGTATCTCTTTACAGCATGCATACAAAAATTGCCTGTTGCTGCAGTCACATTTGTATGACATTAGTATGTCCTACGTAGTGTGATTTCCCAAAGCGTTTTATCTCTTCATGAAAGTGACACAGAACACCTAATGATTTAAAGCTGCTCTAATTAAATTGCCCCCAATCTGTGCCAAGTTTGTTTGGTTGCCAGTGAATGGGACCACATTTGCTTTGTTAGTGACCCTGCTGGCCCCTCTCACCCGACATCCTTTTATTTAAAAAAAAAAAAAAAAAAAAGCGAAAATTGTCAACTGAAAAGTGTCTGCATCCAATCAGTTGTAACTGATCCTGTGTTCTGACAGCTGTCAGTGGCTGTCAGAATACAATAACCCAGCAAGGAGATCCGTACTTCCATGCTGACCCGAGGAATCTATTGGATTTTTAAAAATTTTTTTTTTTTTTTTTTTTTGGTAAGCCTGTAGTGTGAAATAATAATAATAATAATAATAATAATAATAAAAAAAAAAAGAAATCAATCCGTGTATGGCCAGCAATAGTTGAGACCTTTCACCTAATCTGTTCTATCAGTGTGCATAATGTGGCGTACACCGCGGTACAGGCAGCGATGACTCACCAGGGCTGTATTTCAGCTCCTCCATGGTAACACTGCATATACACCCACTCCTCTGCTGTACATCAGGAGCTGGCAGGCTGCTCTCCTGAGCTAGCGATCTATTTAGAATATAAAGAATGCTGCCACTCTTTCATTGCCAGTACAGATCTGTGACCTTTTACAATAACGACATCCATATGTACTATAGAGCTGCTTTGTATAAATGGCCATCCCGACTACTTAGAGCTCTTTTTACTGCTCTTAATGTACACTGCGTGGGATCATATTTAGTACTGTAATTCATTTTAGTAAAGTCAAGCTTTTAAAAAGAAGAAAAACGTGACCTTTTCTACACTCTCAGCAGTTACGTGTGCCCTTGGGGATTTCCAGGGTGGTCACAATAGTTTTCCGGACTGTAACCATCATCTTACCCCATCACCTTCCTGTCGCCCCCGAACCCGCCTCTTTAGAAGATTTCCCTCTTAACAGGATTTCTTGTGACTGTTACACTGCGGGACGTTTTCTTAATGGTCACATTATATCTTTTCTGCGTATACCAGATCCCCCCCCCCCCCCGTCCATAGCGAAGTGGCCTGACAAAGGTGTGAAGAGTAATGGTTTTGTTTTCTGCCCCCCCATCTTTATTTTTAGAAATGCAACAATCTGCTTATGAGTAATCAATGTCCTCATTAAAAAAATCCTGGCTGTTGGTTTTGTTAATCCTGTTTTTAAAAGAACTATTTGTGCCCTTTGGCAGCATCAGGCATTACTTCCTCCTTCTAATTAGAAGTTTCCTAATTGTGTAACAGAGATGCAATGTAAGCATTTTATTGGGACAGCCCAGTACATAGGAAGGAATTACTCAGATCCAGCAAACAGCCTGTGTGCTTTCCAAATGACATAACTCTTCTGTATGCACATTGGGGTGTAATGACTGTAGCTGCTCATAAAGGTTTAAAGCTAAGCATAAGAGCCCATACCCCTTCATACATGTTCTGCAAGGATGAGTATAGTTAGATATTGTATTGTGAAATGGCAACTACAGCATGAGGCCTATTGGCTAATAAAATATTCACCCTGATAACTCGTACACAGTAATGGTTTAAAAGAAATAGCCAAGCAGGTTGATCTATTTTATTCCTGTTCTTCTTTTTTTTTTTTTTTTTTATGGCTTAGTCTTTATGCTGAGTGAGTGATGTCAACAGGATTAAAGTTTTTTTATAGAGGAGCTCCAGTCTGTAAAAAATAAAAATGAATGTAAAAGTCAGCGACTACAAATACAGTAGCTGCTCACTTAATATAAGGACACTTTCCTGTCCAGGGATCCTGTGATGTTGGCACCCTAAGCCAATTCGTTAATCGGCTTCAGGTGCCGACATTTTAAATAGGGGAAACTTTAGTGCCGATTCACACTTCTGCGCTCTGCGAGATCGCATGTGATTCGCACTGCAGTCCAAATCACATGCGATGTCCGTACGATGCGATTTTAGCCACACAGATAGTATGGCTGATATCGCATTGCATTTGTACCGAACCCGCACAGGACCTTTGTTTTTTTTTTTTGTTTTTTTGGTCCGCACCAGAATCTAATCGCCACCCATGCGTTCTAATTCATGTCCGAACTGTCAGTTCACAGTGCGATATGCGAGCTGAAATGGGGGTGTCATTTAACAATGTATTGACACTCCCAGCAGTTGGCGTATGGCGGCGTGAACTGCTGTGCGAGTTGGGTGCATTGCAGGAACTCGCAGTGGATTTGCAGGGTTCCCGCATCGCGCAAGTGTGAACCGGCACTCAAAGTGCTTAGATATTCCTAAATAAACTGTAAATATTTAAAAACGAGCTATTACTCACAACTGTAGCTGCATGTACTGTGAAAAATTCCATCCTCAAAATTCACAACAGAGGCAGTAAGATCACAGCTCCTCTCTACAAGGACTTGTCAGTTGGCAAACAGCAGGTGCTGTAAGCTGTTGGCGGTCACTAAATCCTGACTTCATAGTCTCTATTGTGACTCCAGCCGCTGTTTGTATGCTTTTTTTTTTTTTTTTTATGGAAAAAGTTATAAAATATCCTTTTCCAATGATCTCTGAAAGAAGGCAATGGCTTGCTCAGCAGGTACTAGACACATTTTGATCCATGTGTGGCTCTCCCCGTTCGGCAGCAGAAGAGGATTGTAAAACGCACAAGCTGGAAAAGATTTATTGATCATCGGCTGATGGTAGAGAATCCTGCTGTCAGAATATAATCTCCCGGCTGGAGGGGGGTTGGCGGCAATTCCTCCAGCCATCTTGTTTGTGTGGCTGCAGGAACCTGTTTGAACTGATTTAGATGAACCATCTATGGCCAGCTTTGGTCAATAGGGTTACAGTGACTGCAGCAAGGTCAACTTCACACCTCTGTTCTTCAGGTTTTGTATGTTCTAGACCAGGGCTCGACAAATCCCAGGCACCATGGCGACTAGAAATTGCATCCTGGAGCCTGGACTTTTGTCAGCCCATTCACTGTTACAGGGATGCACAGTTTGTATCACACGAGGTCCGGTACATACAGGCCCGGGCACCGGGCAGGTAGTTTGTTTCTACATTTTGCCCTGCTGCAGGCTAGCAACAGGGCTCACTTGTCATGTGGATGCATTCAGGTGGCTCCACCCAAAGAGGTAAAGTGCCCCCCTCCGCCCCAACCCTGCATGCCTCATTAAAGAGAACCTGTCGCCAAAAAATCATCACCTTTTGTAAAAAATTAAAGTTTCACATAAATGCATGTTACATATTACCACGCACAAACTGGCGCCAAACTTTTTTTTTTTTTTTTGAACTGGTTCCTAGATTCAAAGCAAACGTCTCAAGCCCTGGTTTAGACACTTTTTTTTTTTTTTTTTTTTTTTAGGTATGTTTTCATGTATTACCATTCATCCCTATGAAAGATGTGATTTGCAGAAAACAGTTCAAGGATGCAGCAAGCAGGATGCTTTTTAAATCCCCTTACCTGTGCTCTGAAATGACCCTTATTATTGTATGTTGAAAGCCCTAGATATTTTTCCTTTTTTATGGAGTTCATATGGTATATACTGAGTACTTAATCATATATACAGTGAAGGGAAAAAAGTATTTGATCCTCTGCTGATTCTGTACATTTGCCCACTGACAAAGAAATGATGGGGCTATAATTTTAATAGTAGGTTTATTTTACCAGTGAGAGACAGAATAACAAAAATATCCAGAAAAACACATTTCAAAAAAGTTTTATAAATCGATTTGCATTTTAATGAGTAAAATAAGTATTTGACCCCTTTGCAAAACATGACTTGGTACTTGGTAGCAAAACCCTTGTTGGCAATCAGAGGGGTGACGTTTCTTGTAATTGGCCACCAGGTTTGCACACATCTCAGGAGGGATTTTGTCCCACTCCTCTTTGCAGATCCTCTCCAAGTCATTAAGGTTTCGAGGCTGACGTTTGGTAACTAGAAACTTCAGCTCCTTCCACATATTTTCTATGGAATTAAGGTCTGGAGAGTGGCTAGGTCACTCCAGGACCTTAATGTGCTTCTTTTATGAGCCACTCCTTTGTTGCCTTGGCTGTGTGTTTTGGGTTATTGTCATGCTGGAATACCCATCCACGACCCATTTTTAGTGCCCTGGCTGAGGGAAGGAGGTACTCGCCCAAGATTTTGACAGTACATGGCCCTGTCCATTGTGCCCTTAGCAGAAAAACACCCCCAAAGCATGATGTTTCCACCATGATGTTTGATGGTGTTCTTGGGGTCATAGGCAGCATTCCTCCTCCTCCTCCAAACACAGCGAGTTGAGTTGATGCCAAAGAGCTCGATTTTGGTCTCATCTGACCAGAACACTTTTTCACCCAGTTTTCCTCTAAATCATTCAGATGTTCATTAGCAAACTTCAGACGGGCCTGTACATGTGCTTTTTTTGAACAGGGGACCTTGCTGGTGCTGTATGATTTCAGTCCTTCATGGCGTAGTGTGTTGCCAATTGTTTTCTTGGTGACTATGGTCCCAGCTGCCTTGAGATCATTGACAAGATTCTTCCGTGTAGTTCTGGGCTGATTCCTCACCGTTCTCATGATTATTGAAACTCTATCTTGCATGGAGCCCCAGACCGAGGGAGATTGACTGACTGTTATTTTGTTTCTTCCATTTGCGAATAATCTCACCAACTGTTGTCCCCCTCTCACCAAGCTGCTTGGCGATGGTCTTGTAGCTCATTCCAGCCTTGTGTAGGTCTACAATCTTGTCACTGACATCCTTGGACAGCTCTTTGGTCTTAGCTATGAGATGCTGAGATTAGGAGAACCTCTTTGAGAGTGCTCCTAATCTCAGCTCGTCACCTGTATAGAGGACACCTGGGAGCCAGAAATCTTGCTGATTGCTAGGGGATCAAATACTTATTTCACTCATTAAAATGCAAATCAATTTATAACATTTTTGAAATGCGTTTTTCTGGTCGTTTTTTTGTTAAGATCACAAAGTTGACATTAATGTGGCAAATCAGAGCTGTGACTTTTCCTGCTCTGTCACTCATCCTGAGGGTTACATCTGCTGCAAGCTGATTGGTGTGTTTATTAAAATAAGAATTCTGTTGGATGTTTAGTGGATGTTTGGCAGTAGGTTTTATTTAAACTATTCTTCCTGTAAGGAAACTGTTAATATTCTTTCTCTGACAAGGTTGCTGTGTGCTGTGTGTATCTATGAGCGGGCCTGGGTTGTGTGTTACAGGAAGTGGTCTGTGAACTCCGTACAATGCATGACGCACATAGGCCACTTCCTGCCCAAAACAAAAGAAGTAAGTTGTGTTTGTGTAAACATGTCATTGCTAGATATCCAATCCTAAACCTAACTTTTTTTTTTTTTTTTTCTCCCTCTCAACCTTTTTTTCAGGTATCGATTTTAAAATCCGAACCATAGAATTAGATGGAAAGAAGATTAAACTTCAGATATGGTATGTACACTTCAGTCCATCCACAAAGATGTTTTGTTCATTTTATAAAGTCTGCACTATTCTACTTAAAGCGGTTATAAACCGATGGGCAAATTTTTATTTTGTTTTTCTCCTTACCTGCACGGTAAAGCCATAATGTGCTAGTATCGCATACTAGCACATTATGTGAAACTTACCTGAAAACGAAGCATTCCAGCAATGCAGTGTCACCGCAGAAGGCCATTTCCATCTTCACCCAGTCATCGTTCTCGGTCTGCGGAATTTGGCTGTGTGACTGGCCGGAGCAACGATGACGTCACTCCCACACATGCGCGGGGAAGGCGCCGTTTAAGGCAAAGGACTCTAAAGAAACGGCCAGGGTGGCTGTTCCTTCAAAACGCGTGCGCCGATTATGTCATCTTTTACATATATGGTAAATATCTCTTAATCAGTGCACATTTAGGAGATATTTACAATACTTATAGAAAAGCCTATAATAAGGCTTAACTAAAGGTATAAATCAGAGATGGGCATTTACTTCCACTTTAAACTAAGGCAAGAGAGAAGTTCCTGCTCCTAATTACCAAATGCAAGCCCCTTTACTAATTGGGAGGGATCTGCTGTGTTTTCTATGCCATGTCTGCACCAGGTAGCTCTAGCAGTCAGCTCTCTGAGCCTTTTGTGAACATAAGCATAAGTCCCGCTGATGTGCGTTAGGCTACTTTCACACAGGCATTTAGCCCCGGTGTGAATCCCTTTTTACTATTACATGTTTTTACTGTGTTCTGTTTGTGTTAACATCTAGCAATGGTAAAAGTGACATCAGTATACAGAAGCATTCATAATGCACAGAAGTAAGCAGGATGTTGTCTTTCAATGGCTCCTGCAACCATCAGTGAGAAATATATGCAGCAAACCTATATGTAGTGCTGGCTGTAGTGAATAGTGCTCATCCTTAAAGCAGTATTAAACCCAAAAGCAAAAAAATAATATATTGCAGCTTATCAAGCATTAGATTTAGTGGCTGCATTTGTTTTCTTTTTTAGGCTTCTTTCCCCTCTGTTTTCACCTGGTAATCTGGCTACTAACACACCACCTGTATTAGAGTGCCCCCCGCTCTGGATGAAGGAGCACGGGGGGTAGTTTTGGACAATAGAATTGTCCGTCTGGGGGGCAGTGGCGTGTTGGATGTACTATCAGATTTAGACACACTAACAAATTGAAGCTCAACTCCAGCTCACCTTTTATAAGCCGTTACATCAATTTGTTTTTTGGATAAAGATTTTACATAAAAAAAATAAAATCTTACCTTTTTGTAAGCACCACTGTCAGTGTTTTAAATTGTTTTGTCTCATCCCTGTAACTGTTACATCTGAAAGACAGCTTGTTCTTTTGAAAAGCAACAAACTTAATGGCCAGATCACCAGGAGAAAATAAGGGAAAGAAAGCCTAAAAAATAAAAATCATGCAGACATCACTTCTAAGAATTGGTAAACTGCAATATAATGCATGCTTTTGGATTTGAAGTGGATGTAAACCCTCACATATACCCAGTGAAGTGAACAGCCTCAGATAGATATACCGTGATCAAACAAATCTCCCTACGTAAGTTTTACACGTATATCTGCTGTCTTCAGCTTGCTATATTATTTAGAATTCTAACATCAGGTTCAAATTTTTACCTCCTCATTCAGCAGTAGGAGTGGGTTCTTGGCATACACTGGGAGACAGCTGATTGGAGGAAAGGCACCCCCCCCCCTCTCTCTCTCTCCACATAGGCGAAGGAAGGAAGGAATGTGCAGAGCTGTGAGAAGACAGGCTCTCTGCTAATCTATTTATAGCGACCTCCCACGACACAAATTTCAGGCTGGTTTTACCTTGGTTGACGGAGAATTTGTCAGAAGTTATCATGCTGTTGACAGAGCAACAAAACAGCAGAAAGACACAGGACTTAGTGCTTTGGAGATAGATAAGTAAACGCTGCAGATATGTGCCTAGGTCAAATTTCATGAATCTGTATTACATCCACTTTAATATCACTTTAACAAAAAAAAAAAACGGTACAAGCAAAGCCTTAATTTCATCATTCAACCTGTAGGTTTTTTTTTTACTCTGCAATACAAACCTTGTAACATATGAATGTTTGCATATCAGGACTTGACAAATCCAAGGTGCCAGGTCGACGCGGCGATTTAAAAAAATGCGGCCTGGCACCTTGTCATCACAGAGGCTAGCATTGGGGGGGGCCGCAATATTGCCAGGCGGCTGACAGATGTGTTTTCTGATGCTGGGGGTGGGCAGGGGCAGTTCTGTGAGGGAGGTTTGAAGGAGGAGAAGGGCTGGACTGTGAAGGGCATGTTAGGGCAGATGCGGGGCTGTAGGGCAGTAGGATGGGCAGGTTGGGGCAGAAAGTGCCCTCCTGTGCAGCTCTTCTTCCTCCTGCTGGGTGCGGGTCTAGATTGAGACATCCGGGGAGATCTGGGAGCAGAAACCGACGGCTCTGAGCAGGCTTGGCAATGGCCCCAAACTGAAAACCATCTTGCAGGGGATCCCTTGGCTCTGCCCCCCCCCCCCCCCCCTCCTCAGGGTGCCCAGACCTGGTCACTCCCTGGACAGCCAGTGTGGTCACCCATCAGTGCAGCCTCATTGGTGCCCTATCAGTGCCCATCAATGCTGCCTTATCGCACATAAGTGAAGAGAAAAAATTACTTATTTGCATCATTTTAAAACGTAAATGAAGAAAAGTGTGTGTGTGTGTGTGTGTGTGTGTGTGTGTGTGTGTGTTTGGTGTTTTTTGAAAAGAAAAAAAAAAAGTCTTTTATGTATTTAGCAAAAAATAAATAAAATAAAAACCCCAGTGGTGATTAAATACCTCCAGAAGAAACCTCTGTCTCAAAAAAAATAATCAAAATTTCATATGGTTACAGTGTTGCATAGCCGTGCAATTATCATTCAAAGTGTGACAGCGCTGAAAATCGGCCTGGGCAGGAAGGGGATGAAAGTAACCAGTAGGCAAAAGGTTAAAACAGTCTCTTAACTTTTTTTTTTTTAGCTGGCTGTTAGATTCAAAGCAAATTTGTCAAGCCCTGTTACATACAATAAAATAATTAGCTTTACTATAGTCAGATGGATTTTCCTGGTAGCCATCCATACTGTACTTTTTATATACATTGTCTTTTGACTGCCTAGGTGTTTGTATAGGGAAAACAGAATATAAAATTATGCATATCCCCTAGTCACCCTAACTGAGTGCCCTTAACCCTGTACCTCTAGAAAAAAAGTATATATTTATGAAAACGGAGCAATCCATAACAAGTTTGATATTTGCTTTTCTGCTATTCATAGTGGGTGTAAATTATTTGAGGCCAGTATATACATCTTTTGGAGAGGGATTTGGCTAGCTACAGAGCTCAAGAAGTTAGTGGTTGTGAACATAAAATGTTAGAACACCTGTATTGGAGTCTAATACAGAGTTGCAGGCTCCATAACTGCTTTCACTTAGTTTCAGAAATGACTAGGGGTGCAATGGATCGAAAAACTCACGGTTCGGATCGTTCCTCGGATCAGGAGTCACGGTTCGGATCAACAAAAAAAAATCTCCCCCACTGTAATATCCGCAATCTCCCCCACTGTAATAATATATTAGCAGGGTATTGCAAAGTATTAGCAGGGTATTGGCACTGCTGCCATCTGATCTCTCCCCTCCACTGTACAGATCAGTACACAAAGGGGAGAGAGGAACTGGCGTCATGACATGATGCCGGTTTGTTTACAAGTGATCGCTCCGTCATTTGACGGAGCGATCACGTGGTAAACGGCCGCCGGGTGTACCAAGATGGCCGGAGCTAGGCCGAAGCCGCAGCCTTTCCTAAGGCCGAGGCGGCGGCGCGCTCCGTGGACCGCATGTGTGCCGATCCGAACAGGCTGAACCGTTCGGATCACGGATTGGTGACGATACGTTGCACCCCTAGAAATTACCTTTCTTGCCTTTTTTTTTTTTTGACAAGGTTAACCGCTTAGTGACCACCCCACGCAGATACACTGAGGCAGGGTGGCCGCTCTGTGCAAGGTCACATACAGTGGGGAAAATAATTATTTGATCCCCTGAAGATTTTGTAAGTTTGCACACTTAAACAATGAAGGGTCTATAATTTTTTTTATCATAGATGTATTTTAAATGATAGAGACAGAATAGCAACCAAAAATCCAGAAAAAATACATGATACAAATGTTATAATTTGAGTTGCAGTTCAGTAATTAAAATCAGTATTTGATCCCCAAGCAAAACATGACTTGGTGGAGAAACCCTTGTTGGCAAGCACAGGGGTAAGAAGTTTCGTGTCGTTAGTGACAAGGTTTGCACACATCTCGGGAGGTATTTTGGTCCACTCTTCACAGATCTTCTCTAAATCCTTAAGGTTTCTTGGCTGTCGCTTGGCAACTCGAAGTTTCAGCTCCCTCCATCAATTTTCTATAGGATTAAGGTCTGGAGACTGGCTAGGCCACTCCATGACCATTTAATGTGCTTCTTCTTGAACCAATCCTTTGTTGCCTTGGCAGTATGTTTTGGGTCATTGTCATGCTTAAAGACCCATCCACGACCCATCTTTAGTGTTCTGGCTGAGGGAAGAATGTTCTCATCCAAGATTTTACAATACGTGGCCCCATCCATTGGCCCCTCAAGGAGGCAAAGTCGGACTGTACCTTTAGCAGAGAACCAGGCCCAAAGCATGATGTTTCCACCTCTGTGCTTGACTTTAGGGATGGTGTTCTTCGGGTCATAGTCGTCATTTTTCTTCCTCCAAACATGGCAAGTCACCCTCCTCATGAAGGCACATGTACAGTCATGCCAATGAACATCTAAATAATTCAGAGAAGGATTGGGAGAACATGCTGTGGTCAGATGAGAGCAAAATTGAGCCCTTTGGCATTAACTCAACTCGACTCGCCATGTTTGGAGGAAGAAAAATGTTGACTATAACCCTAAGAACACCATCCCTACAGTCAAGCATTTAGGTGGAAACATTATGCTTTGGGGCAGTTTCTCTGCTAGAGATACAGGCTGAATTTGCCACATTGAGGGGCCCATGGATGGGACCATGTATTATAAAATCTTGGATGAGAACATTCTTCCCTCAGCCAGAACACTGAAGATGGGTCATAGATGGGGGTCTTTCAGCATAACAATAACCCAAAACATACCGCCAAGGCAACAAAGGCGTGGCCAAACTTACAAAATCTGCAGGGATCAAATAATTGTTTTCTCCACTGTACCTAGTACATGATCTGACACCTCCGGGTCTGGGGCGCACGCCCTGCCGGCGACGTGCTCCTACTGTGATTGGCCACAGCAGAAGTGGCAGACCCCATGTCCGCTGACATTCCAGAGATCAGCTGAACGGCAGTCTGCCTGTGTAAACCAGGGAGAGTGCCGTTCTTTGAGGAGGGAAGAAAGATCTTTGTTTCTGCTAAGCATGATCTGTCTTTCCACTGTAAATGTCCCCCCCCCCCCCCCCCCCCCCACACACACACACACACACGCACACACTAAACACTCCCAGGGAACACAGTTAACACTTTGATCAACCCTAATGTTAACCCCTCCACTGCCAGTGTCATTAGTACAGTGAAATTGCATATGTGTTTAGCACTGATCACTGTATTGGTGTCACTGGTCCCCAAAAAGTGTTACTTAAGCTGGATACACACTATACAATTTTCTGTAGATTTTGTTTGTTTCCTTCAGGTTTACTCAAACCTTAAGAGTTTCAATTTGTATGCAATCAGGCAGGCCCTTGCACTACATGGTTTTGGTAAATCTAAAGGAAATCAGACAACAAAAGTTGTATAGTGTGTATGGGGTCTAAGTCAGATTTTTCCGCCGCAATGTCAGTCCCGCTAAAAATCGCTGGTTGCCGCCATTACTAGTAAAAAAAAAATATTAAAATTCCAGAAGTCTATCCCATAGTTTGTAGACGCTATATCTTTTGCGCAAACCAATAAATATACGCTTATTGGCATTTTTGTTTTATCAAAAATATGTAGCAGAATACATATTGGCCTAAATTGAAGAAGACATTGATTTTTTTTTTTTTTAAATTGTCGATCGTTTTTTTTTTTTTTTTTTTTTTTTTTTTTTTTTACAATAGATTTTTATTGAAGGAATTTTCTTAACAATACAGATTGACATTGTCACGATAGTAATTGTGACTAACTTCTTTGCAATAGTTTTTAAGAATATTCTTATACAAATACAGTAATTGATAGTCTGTACCAGCCTACCCCTATTGGGTTCAAACTGTAGGCATGGATAGGCCATCAATTGCGTTAATTAGTTGAATACAGAAAATTGTAAGGAAAACAAAAAAAAAAACAAAAAACAAAATATATACATATATATACATACATATATATATTATAGCAAAAAAAATAAAAACCACGAAAGTGATTACCACCAAAAGAAAGCTCTTTTTGTGGGGGGAAAAAAAGGACATGTCATTTTAAATGGGGACTGTGGCGCACGACCGCGCAATTGTCAGTTACAGTAATGCAATGCTGTATTGCAAAAAATGGCCTAGTCATGAAGAGGGGGGTAAATCTTCCGGAGCTGAAGTGGTTAAAAAGTTCTGTCCTGTGACCAGGCATCTCTTCTTCCAGATAGGTGGGGCAGGGTTACAGGACACTGTGCAGATACACACCGTGGCTTTTTTCCATAGTCTGTTTGACTTGAGGCAAGATGCAGGCTGTGCTAGAGCAGGGTGCATGTTTAAGAGGCAGGCTTTAATTGGGAAGGGGTGTGGTGGCTGAACAAACTACCCAATACAGGCTTGCTGGTCTGAATGGCCAGCTAAAGGATGAAAACTGACCACACTTACACAGATTGGCTTCTGTGCTTTGTGTGGTCAGTTTAGAATAAGGAAGAAATGTGACTGGCAGGATCTACCAGTTACTTCAGATGCAAGAAGGACATAGAAATTGAGAATATGATTTATAAAATACACCTATGAATTCAAAGTCAAACCCCTAATAACTTCCAGTGCAGATTCTTCAGATGTAACTAAATCCTATTTTTTTTGTCTGTTTTTGGATTTTACCTTCTGTAAAGGTGTCGTTCCCCCCACCCCCCCCCCCCCCCCCCCCAAGGTTTTTTTCCTGCCTGTGTCCCTACTGTTCAGATTGACCCTCTTTGTCCTGATGACCAGTGTCACTGGTTGTGATCAAGGCTACCTGCTGAAACACGTTAGCCTTTATATTAGGGTTGTCCCGATACCACTTTTTTAGGACCGAGTACAAGTACCGATACTTTTTTTCAAGTACTCGCCGATACCGATTACCGATACTTTTTTTTAATGTCACGTGACAGTTTTTTTTTTTTTTTTTTTTTTTTTTAACAATGCTTTCTTTTTTTCGGGGGGGGGGGGGGGGAGGGGTGAACGGTGTCTGTGTGTGTTTTTTTTTTTTTTTTATTTTTATTTTTTACAATAATAATTTTTTTTATTCATTTTTGCAATATGTGTTTTTTTTTTTTTTTTTTTTTAATCAGCCCTGTTGGGGGGCTTTGGTGAGATATCAGGGGTCTTAACAGACCTCTGATATCTCCCCCTTGAGACAGAGAAAGAGACAGAGGATAGAGATTCCCCAGTCCCTTTCTCTGCAGCCTCAGCTGCACTGAGAATGAATGGAGAAGACAGCGGCTCCTCTCCATTCATAAACTGACACATTGTAATCACAGGAGATTACAATGTTTCAGTTATGTGAATGGAGAGAGTCAGCTGACTCTCTCCATTCACACAGGAAGGAGGAGGACGACGGCGGACCGGAGGGGACAGCGGAGAGGCAGAGGAACGGAGGAACGGAACGGAGGGGGACAGATAAGGAGAGGGGGACAGAGGAACGGAGGGGACAGCGGAGAGGCAGAGGAACGGAGGGGACAGCGGAGAGGCAGAGGAACGGAGGAACGGAACGGAGGGGACAGCGGAGAGGCAGAGGAACGGAGGGGGACAGATAAGGAGAGGGGGACAGAGGAACGGAGGGAGACAGAGGAGAGGGGGACAGAGGAACGGAACGGAGGGAGACAGAGGAGAGGGGGACAGAGGAACAGAGGGGGCATGGAGGAGGATGCAGTGACAGTCAGCGGTGATCGCGTGGGGAAGTTACAAGCACCGATCACCGCTGTATGTCACTGAAAGCCGCGGGGGGGAATCTTGTAACTCCCCCACACGCCGATCACCGCTGACTGTCATAGTATCGGCGGAAGCATCGGGAGCATTTGCCCGAGTACAAGTACTTGGGCAAATGCTCGGTATCGGTGCCGATACCGATACTAGTATCGGTATCGGGACAACCCTACTTTTATATACTTGCTGTCATGTAAATTAATAAAGTAATTTTATATGGATTTGGAGTTACAGGCTCTTTCACTCAGTTTGGACCACTGTTACTGGGTCTGAAAGTGGGTGAAATTCCAACATTTGTATTTGTCATCCAAACAAGAATAGAGGGAAAGTCTTCCAATGGGTACACATGTTCTGGTGACAACGTAGAGTGATTTTAAATCCTTAAAACAAAAACCCACAGTACCCAAAATTGCCCATAAGCGACACTTTAAAAGCTTATATAGGTTATTAGTTTAGAATTAACTGTGAATTGCCTAGAATTAGGATTTTTGTAATAATTAAATTACTTTATTTTATTTTGCACTTTTCTTCATTTTACCTTTTTTATTGCTTAACACAAGGTGATTCACAAGATCCCTATACAATAGCATGGGCACATGATAGGTTCTCTTTATAGAGACGTTGGGTGTCAATAAGGCTTTATTCACAGCAGTGTTTTGCCCCACTGCAAATCTCAGCAGAAAGAACCTACTGATTCCTGCTGCTGGGATAACAGCTGTGTGTAGATAGCAGCGTCCCCCAAGAACGGCGGCAGCTAGTTGCAAAGCCAGTGCTTACCTGTTCTAATTGTGACAGGACACACTCTGTGTCACTGGGGTGTAGAGTCTTGAGCGAATGGTACCTTAGACCACCATTGTCTCCCCTGCCCTCCACTGCAGCTAACCAGTTAAAGATCATGCTTGATGATTTTTTTTTTTTTCTATACTGTGTTTTTATTGAGTATAACAAAATAGGTACAGTATAGCTTATACAGCATAACATATACAGTATCTCACGAGTACACCCCTCACATTTTTGTAAATTATTTTATTATATCTTTTCATGTGGCAATACTGAAGAAATTACTTTGCTATAATGTAAAGTAGTGAGTGTACAGCTTGTATAACAGTATAAATTTGCTGTCCCCTCAAAATAACTCAACACACAGCCATTAATGTGTAAACCGCTGGCAACAAAAGTGAGTACACCCCTAAGTAAAAATGTCCAAATTGGGCCAAATTAGCCATTTTCCCTCCTCTGTCATGTGACTTGTTAGTGTTACAAGGTCTTAGGTGCGAATGGGGAACAGGTGTGTTAGAGTGAGAGCGGTAACACCAAATTTTCATACTGGTCACTGGAAGTTCAACATGGCACCTCATGGCAAAGAACTCTCTGAGGATGTAAAAAAAATAATTGTTGCTCTACATAAAGATGGCCTAGGCTAGTGATGGCGAACCTTGGCACCCCAGATGTTTTGGAACCACATTTCCCATGATGCTCATGGACTCTGCAGTGTAGTTGAGCATCATGGGAAATGTAGTTCCAAAACATCTGGGGTGGCAAGGTTTGCCATCACTGGCCTAGGCTATAAGAAGGTTGCCAAGACCTTGAAACTGAGCTGCAGCACAGTGACCAAGACCATACAGTGGTTTAACTGGACAGGTTCCACTCAAAACGGGCCTCGCCATGGTCAACCAAAGAAGTTGAGTGCACATGCTCAGCGTCATATCCAGAGGTTGTCTTTGGGAAATAGACGTATGAGTGCTGCCAGCATTGCTGCATCAAATTGGTCTGCATGGCTGTCGTCCCAGAAGAAAGCCTCTTTTAAAGATGATGCACAAAAAAGCCTGCAAACAGTTTGCTGAAGACAAGCAGACTAAGGACATGGATTACCGGAACCATGTCCTGTGGTCTGAGACCAAGATAAACGTATTTGGTTCAGATGGTGTCAAGCGTGTGTAGCGGCAACCAGGTGAGGAGTAAACAGACAAGTGTGTCTTGCCTACAGTCAAGCATGGTGGTGGGAGTGTCATGTTCTGGGGCTGCATGAGTGCTGCCGGCACTGGGGAGCTAAAGTTTATTGAGGGAACCATGAATGCCAACATGTACTGTGACATACTGAAGCAGAGCATGATCCCCTCCCTTTGGAGACTGGGCCACAGGGCAGTATTCCAACATAACAACCCCAAACACACCTCCAGGAAGACCACTGCCTTGCTAAAGAAGCTGAGGGTAAAGGTGATGGACTGGCCAAGCATGTCTCCAGACCTAAACCCTATTGAGCATCTGTAGGGCATCCTCAAACGGAAGGTGGAGGAGCACAAGGTCTCTAACATCCACCATCTCCGTGATGTCATAGAGGAGTGGAAGAGGACTCCAGTGGCAACCTGTGAAGCTCTGGTGAGCTCAATACCCAAGAGGGTTAAGGCAGTGCTGGAAAATAAATGTGGCTACACAGAATATTGACACTTTGGGCCCAATTTGGACATTTTCACTTTAGGGTGGTACTCGCTTTTGTTGCCAGCGGTTTAGACATTAATGGCTGTGAGTTATTTTTGAGGGGACAGAAAATTTACACTGTTATACAAGCTGTACACTCACTACTTTACATTGTAGCAAAGTGTCATTTCTGCAGTGTTGTCACATGAAAAGATATAAAAAAATATTTACAAAAATCTGAGGGTTGTACTTTGATATTGTACATGTCTGTAGAAACCTCAAACTCCAATACAGGAAGAAGGGAACAATTGGGTAATACAATTATGATCCTTTGCTCTGGTTAGGATGAGTCAAAGGATCATGCTTGATTGGCTGCTTCCCCAGCTGCAGTAACTGGGAAATGATAGCTCTGAACCCCTATGTGACACAAGTTGCTTCTGGGTTCATTAAAGGGAAAACAGACAAAAGCTTGCCATACATGTTTAGATTTTCCTTGTTCAGCCCATGAGAAGATCACTTAATTTTCCTATCCATGCTTGACAGCGGAATATTGTTAAAATTCTGTAAGTGGCTCTAGGAAGGGTTTTTTGTATTAGAATGTCGTCATCCTGTATAGTAAATATTGTAATGAATATATATGTTGTACGGTTCTCTTTTTAGGGACACAGCGGGCCAGGAGAGGTTCCGTACTATCACCACAGCATATTATAGAGGAGCGATGGTAAACCCTGCTTTATTTTGTTGGCCTGTAGTTGTTTTCCTCCCCCCTGATACAACTTTTATAGCGTGCCATGTAATGGCTTCCTGTACATTCTGCTTTTCCTCTTGTCAGTTATGCCTATAACATGTCCTATTGTCTCTGTAACCTTTGCTTCTGACTCATTCAATTGTCTGTAGCTCTTCTCTGTGATTCCCACAACCCTGTCTTGTAACACTGGATTAATTCTTTCTTCCTCTCAGGGTATTATGCTGGTGTATGATATCACCAATGAGAAATCTTTTGACAATATTAAAAACTGGATAAGGAACATTGAGGAGGTAGGTGCTGGATCCGTGGGAAGACTTGATGCTTCATTGCGTTCTTGGGATGCTTTAGTATGGTTCCACCTTTTTTATGCTCGACTTTGTTTAAATGGCTCATTTAGTAGCTCTATACTTGTTTTTTGTGTGTATTTGCTTGTGAACAAAGGTAATCCGGATAATAGAGGGTGTGATGGCTGAGCACTGCTAGTACTGTTATTTTTATCGCCTCAAGTCACAGGTGTCATTTACATGTTTTAACTTGTACTTCTTTTGTACGTTCGACACTTGGAGGGTGTCATCATAAAGAAGGCATTTTTATTTTTTTAATTCTTAACACAAAAAACAGAAATGTTGCAGAACAGTTGCTAAGCCATATGTAACATGAAAGGATTAAAGTTGTACAAAACAGCTGAGGCCCTTTAAGGTTGCTTTTCATAAGGTAACTACTGTTTTCAGCTTTATTAAAGGGTCATTCCACCCTAAGACCCCTTTCACACTGGGGCGCTTTGCAGGTGCTACAGTGATTAAAAATAGCACCTGCAAAGCTCCCTGAAAAAGCCGAGGGCTTTCACACTGGAGCGGTGCGCTTGCAGGACGCTGAAAAAAGTCCTGCTAACAGCATCTTTGGAGCGGTGTATACACCGCTCATTCAACGCTCCTGCCCATTGAAATCAATGGGGCAGCGTGGCTATACCGCCAGCATAGCGCTGCTGCAGCGGCGCTTTTAACCCTTTTTTGGCCGCTAGCGGGGGTTAAAACCGCCATGCTAGCGGCCGAATACCGCCAGTAAAGCGGCACTAAAAATAGAGCTCTTTTACCGCCCCCGGCCCAGTGTGAAAGGGGCCTAAAGACTAGTACACACTTCCAGGTGTTTTTCGTTCAACCCAAATGGCCGGCTTCTGTTGGGGACTGGTTGACATACACACAGGTTGAATGTGGTAAAAGTGAACTAATCCTTAAAGCCTAGTACACATGGGCTGAATGTCAGGCGACATAGGCCAGAAAAACTGGTCTATGCCGCCTGACGTTCTCCCTGTGTGTACTAGGCTTTAAGGATTAGTTCACTTTTACCACAAAGTACACAATGCTGTCCCATATGGGTATAGCAGCATAGTGTGCTAAACCTACCTTCCAGCCAGGACTCCCTTCCAGTTTAAAGTCCAAAACCACATTTAAAAAAGCCTTCGTAAAGTGATAGTAAAGGTTGGTTGAGGACAAGGGGGCACTCTTTACGCCTGGAGGAAAAGAGCTTTATCCTCCAAATACGGAAGGGCTTCTTCACAGTAAGTGCTGTAAAAATGTGGAATAGACTCCCTCAAATGCTGGTTCTGTCCGGCTCAGTAAATTGCTTTAGGCCTGGATTCTTTCCTAAATGTACATAAAATAACTGGATACTAACATTTTATAGGTACAGTTGACCCAGGGAATGTCCGATTGCCTCTCTGGGGATCAGGAAGGAATTTTTTCCCCTTCTGGAGCAAATTGGATCGTGCTTTTGCTGGGGGTTTTTTTTTTTGTTTTTGTTTTTTTGCCTTCCTCTGGATCAACTGTGCATATAGGATTGTATAGAAAATTATTTTAAAAAAATTCTCCTTTTATTGGCTGAACTAGATGGACTGGTGTGTTTTTTTTCAGTTAGACTAACTGTGTAGCAACGGGAGCCAGTGGTTCCTGCTGCTATCAATCTGCCCAGAGAGGAGAGACCATGCCAGGAGAGCCTTGGCTCTCATGCAAAGCGCTGGATTGTGACTGGGCTCAGATAAAGGGGGGATTCTGTTACACAGAAGGTTTTTTACCTTTATGCATATAATGCATGAAGGTGAAAAACATTTAGGTTTTTTACAACAATTTTAAAACCTTCTACAGCCTCTGATGGCTCCGGACCAAGTTATTGTTGGGACAGAGCAGCTGTTGAGACCAGTACTACCCTAGTGCCATGGGAGGGAACACCTTGCTGGGTTTTCAGGCTATATGTGCAGGGTGTATTCTCTCCCATCACAGCCACTTTTGCTCATAGTAGGCAACAGAAGAGAGTACAAAATGCACAGGTGCAGCTTAAAGGAACAGGGTGGCACTCCCTCCTGTCACACTAGGGGCACTGGTCCCAATGTGGATACAAAGTTGATTGAATCCGTTTTATAAATCTAAGGTCTAGGAAAAGAATGCAGAATTTTAATTGCCAATTGCGATGACGGCAGCAGTTCTCATGTCCAGGAATGGTGAAAAGAGGTCACCTACATTGATTTTCCTTTAAAAAGGGACCAAGTGCATGTGTCATTTGATCCCTGTGATCCATGGTCCCGTTGTGGAGTTAGCATGGTGAACAGTGAAACCTCACCATCATTGTTTGACTATACTGCTAGCAAAGAGAAGAATATTTAATAAGGGCTGATTGACAGGTGCATGCTGGAGACTAGTACTGTCATTCAGCACAGCAGAGGGGAAGGGGACAGCTCCGTTCACAGCAAATAAGCAGGCTGCTGGTAAGCCTCAAGTTGCCTGAACACACCCCAGGGATTTTCTACACTAGTAGATTATGGCAGTTCATGTACTAGTAAAGTTTCTGCATGTCAACATGAGGCTCCCATAAACATGAAATGACAGTAGCAGTCCATTTTCCTGGAGATCAGGCAAAGGACTTGCACAGATGCATCTCAAAAAATGTAAATATCATCAAAGTTAATCCTTCTTCTTTTTTTTTCTTTTTTTTTTTTATTTGTAATTCAATTCAGAAAGTAAAACTCGTATAGATTCATTACATACAGAGTGATATTTTCCAAGCAATTATTTTTAATTTTAAAGAATTTAGCTTACAGCTAGTGAAAACCCAAAATTCAGTATCTCAGAAAATATATTTAATATTGTGAAAAAGTTGAGAGAAACTTTTAGACTCATGGTGTCATACTCTAATCAGCTAATTAACTTACACCTGTGAAGGTTTCCTGAGCATTTAAATCAGGGTCTTAAACTGGTGGCCCTCCAGCTGTTATGGAACTACAAGTCCCATCATGCCTCTGTCTGAGGGAGTTATGCTTGTAGCTGTCAGCCTTGCAATGCATCATGGGACTTGTAGTTTCACAACAGCTGGAGGGCTGCCAGTTTGAGACCCCTGCTTTAAATGGTCTCTCAGTCTGGTTCAGGAGGTTACACAATCATGGGGAAGACTGCTGACTTGACTGTTTTCCAGAAGACAGTCCTTAACACCTTCCACAAGGAAGGTAAGTCACAAAAGGTCATTGCTAAAGAATCTGGCTGTTCAGATTGCTGTAGCCAAGCATATTAATGGAGAGTTGAGGGGAATGAAAAAATGTGGTAGAAAAATGTGCAGAAGCAACAGGGATAACTGCAGCCTTGAGCGGACTGTGAAGTAAAGGCCATTTAAGAATTTGTGGGAGATTTACAAGGAGTGGACTACGGCTGGTGTCAGTGCTTCAAGAGCCATCACACACAGACGTATCCAGGACATGGGCTACAACTGTTGCATTCCTTGTCAAGCTACTCCTGAACCAGAGACAATGTCAGAAGTGTCTTATCTGGGCTAAGGAGAAAAGGGGCTGGACTGTTGATCAGTGGTCCAAAGTCCTCTTTTTGGATGAAAGTAAATTTTGCATTTAATTTGAAAATCAAGGTCCCAGAGTCTGGAGGAAGAGTGGAGAGGCACAGAATCCAAGTTGCATGAGGTGCAGTGTGAAGTTTCCAGTCAGGGATGATTTGGGGAGCCATGTTACCTGCTGGTGTTGGTCCACTGTGTTTTATCAAGTCCAAAGTCAATGTAGCCCTTTACCATGGAATTTTGCTTTACCGTTGTCTTACAGGTGCTTTTCGGCCACTAGTGGGGCACTTTTAACCCCTGCTAGCGGCCGAATAAAGGGTTTAAAAGTGCCCGCAAAGCGCCGCATGCTGTGCAGGCACTGCCTATAGATTTCAATAAGCTTTAGGAGTGTTGTATACATCGCTTCTAAAGCACCTCAAAGATGCTGCTTGCAGGACTTTTTTTAACGTCCCGCAAGCGCACCGCTCCAGTGAGAAAGCCCTCGGGCTTTCACACTGCAGTGACAGGAGAGGCGCTTTGCAGGCACTATTTAAGGCTGTAAACCACCTCAGTGTAAAAGTAGCCTTAATGTTAAGGGACAGTACTGTATCTGGTGCTTTCAGGCTGATTCAGTGCTCCTCAATGAGGTTAGACATCTGGGAGGCGCTTGTTCTTGATCTCCTGCATTTATTGGCAGCTTATTTTATAAGCCAACAAATATGTTTATTTAAATTGGCATGTAGGTAAGCTAATGGTACAGTGCATCCAGAAAGTATTCACAGCGCTTCACTTTTTATACATTTCTTTATGTTACAGCCTTATTCCAAAATGGATTAAATGAATTGTGTTCCTCAAAATTCAGCAAACCATACCCCATAATGACAACGTGAAAGAAATTTGTTTGAAATCTTTGCTCATTTATTAAAAATAGAAAGAAAAAAATCACATGTATACAAGTATTCACAGCCTTTGTTCAATACTTTGTTGAAGCACCTTTTGGCACCAATTCCCGCCTCAAGTCTTTGCGTATGATGCTGCAAGCTTGGCACACCTATTTTTGGGCGGTTCCCCCATTTCTTTTTTGCAGGACCTCCTCGAGCTCCATCAGGTTGTATGGAGAGCCTCGGTACTCAGCCATTTTCAGATTTCTCCAGAGATGTTCAATCGGGTTCAAGTCTGGGCTCTTTCTGGGCTACTCAAGGAAATTGAGAGTTGTCCCGTCCCATAGTCACGCCTTTATTTTCTTGGCTGTGTGTTTAGGGTTGTTGTCCTGTTGGAAGATGAACCTTCACCCCAGTCTGAGGTCAAGAGCGCTCTGGAGCAGGTTTTCATTAAGGTTGTCTCTGTACATTTCTGCATTCATCTTTCCCTCGGTCCTGACTAGTCACCCAGTTCCTGTCACTGAAAAACATTCCAACAGCGCAATGCTGCCACTATCATGCTTCACTGTAGGGATGGTATTGGCCAGGTGATGAGCGGTGCTCGTTTTCCTCCAGACGTGACGCTTGCCATTCGGGCAGTTCAGTCTTTGTTTCATCACGCAAGAGAATTTTGTTTCTCATGATCTGAGAGTCCTTCAGGTGCCTTTTGGCAAACTCCAGGTGGGCTGTCTTGTGCCTTTTACTAAGGAGAGGCTTCCATCTGGCCATTCTACCATACAGACCTGATTGGTGGTGTGCTGCAGAGATAGTTGTTCTTCTGGAAGGCTCTCCTCTCTCTACAGAGAAACGCTGGAGCTCTGTCAGAGTCACCATTGGGTTCTTTGTCACCTCCCTGACTAAGGCCCTTCTCCCCTGATTGCTCAGTTTGGCCAGGTGGAGCGCT
Source organism: Lithobates septentrionalis (assembly GCA_037952835.1). Taxonomy (NCBI): domain Eukaryota; kingdom Metazoa; phylum Chordata; class Amphibia; order Anura; family Ranidae; genus Lithobates; species Lithobates septentrionalis. Next base: position 1,592,460 of record JBBDGP010000795.1, on the reverse strand, counting down.
CTAGGAAGAGTCCTGTTGGTTCCAAACTTCTTTCATTTACAGATGGAGGCTATTGTGCTTATTCGGACCTTCAATGCTGCAGAAATGTTTCTGTACCTTTCCCCCGATCTGTGCCTCGATACAATCCTATCTTGGAGATCTACAGACAATTCCTTGGACTTTATGGCTTGGTTTGTGCTCTGACATGCATTAAGACCCCTTTTACAGTGGGGCGTTTTTCAGGCACTAAAGGGCTAAAAATAGCACCTGAAAAACGCCTCCCCTGCAGCCCCAGTGTGAAAGCCCGAGTGCTTTCACACTGGAGCAGTGTGTTTGCAGGACGTTAAAGTCCTGCAAGCAGCATCTTTCGGGCGGTGTGGGAGCGGTGAATTCACTGCTTCTCCACTGCCCCTGCCATTGAAATCAATAGCCACCACTGCCGAAGCACCTGCAAAGCACTTTGGCAGCTTTGCTGGCGCTATTGACCCTTTATTCGGCTGCTAGCGGGGGTTAAAAGCACCCCGCTATCGGCCGAAAGGCGCCGATATTACAGCGGTAAAGCGGCGTTAAAATTAGCACCGCTTTACCGCTAACCCTCCCGCCCCAGTGTGAGAGCCTTACCGTAGGACATTGTATAGACAGGTGTGTGCCTTTCAAAATCGTGTCCAATCAACTGAATTTACCACAGGTGGACTCCAATCAAGTTGTAGAAACATCTCAAAGATGATCAGTGGAAACAGGATGCACCTGATCTCAGTTTTGAGTGTCGTGGCAAAGGCTGTAAATACTTATGTACATAGAATTTTTTTCTTTTTAATATATTTGCAAAAATGTCAAACTTCTTTTTTACATTGTCATTATGGGGTATTGTTTGTAGAATTTTGAGGAAAATAATTAATTGAATCCATTTTGGAATAAGGCTGTAACATAACAAAATGTGGAAAAAGTGAAGCACTGAATACTTTGCGGATGGACTATACATTACAGAAAAGGCATACATTTTTAATTTGAAGTAACATATGCTTGTGCACACAATTCCCCCCACAGCACGCTTCATCTGATGTGGAACGGATGATTCTCGGCAATAAGTGTGACATGAACGACAAAAGACAGGTGTCACGAGAAAGGGGAGAGAAAGTAAGTGGCTCACCTTTTCTATACTTTAGTGATCCCTTTTTCTTTTTTTTTTTTTTTTAACTGCTTGAAATGTTCTGACATTTGATGGACAATCTAGCTATTGGCGTGGTAACATGGTAAAATTTTCCTTGGTTTTTATGTATTTGTATGTTGTATTCCAGCTTGCCATTGATTATGGAATCAAGTTCCTTGAGACAAGTGCAAAATCTAGCATCAATGTGGAGGAGGTAAGTGCATGCTAAATGGAGTCCTCAATATTTACCAAAGCCATGGTATAAGGCGATAATGAGCACTACTGTTCACATAACTTTGCATAATTAAAGTGGTTGTAAACATCAGACATGAAATACGAACAAAGCACATCGCTCTATAGCGTGTACTTGTCTCAATTAAGAGCACCAAGTGTAATTTCTGTCTGCTGCTTCGTTCCTCAGTCTTCCTGAAACCAAAAAAATACATGGTGACGGGAAAAAAAATGACAATTACGGGCTTCTGACAGAGGGATATAAGTCCCGAACAGGGAGAGTGCCCTCCAGTGCCGCCTATCACCGTCCATCAGTACAGCCTCATCAGCGCACACCATTGAAGGAGAAAAATTACCTGTTTTTAAAATTTTATAACAAACTATGAAACTGTTTTTATTCAAAATTTTGGGTCTTAATTTTTTTGCTAAAGGAAAAAAAAAAACCCAGCAGTGATTAAATACCACCAAAAGAAAGCTCTATTTGTGTGAAAAAAAATGATAAAAATTTCATATGGGTACAGTGTTGCATGACCCCACACTTGTCATTCAAAGTGTGAGAGCGCTAAAAGCTGAAAATTGGCCTGGGCAGGAAGGGGGTTTAAGTGCCCAGTAAGCAAGCAGTTGAAGTGGAACAAAACTCTTTCTTATTGCAGAAGAGACAGACCCTACCTGCTCGCAGCTTTCTATGGAATATACACTAAGGATGTCCTCCCCCCACTGGCATTTGTACATATGTATAACTACAACCATTTGGTGTCTGTAGGCAATTACTGTTTATCTTCACTCTTTTTTTTTTTTGGGGAGTGCCCATCACCTTTATACAATATTGGAGCAAGCCTGTCACAAGATAATTATATAGGCTGCTGTCCTTCCAAAAATGTTTCCTGAATGTCATGCTCATCCTCTGGCTTCAGCTCCTTTTTGAGGAACAAGTATGCAATAATTGAAGTCAAATCTGGAAATGACAAAATGTCTCTTATGATATATTTCAAGATTGTGCTTTTTATGTAGTAACCTTTTTTGTATACTTTTAAAAATTCAAATACATTTTAACCGCTTCAGCCCTGGAAGATTTGGCTGCTAAATGACCGGGCCATTTTTTGCGATTCCGCACTACGTCGCTTTAACTGACAATTGTACAGTCCTGCGATGATGTACCCAAACAAAATTGACGTCCTTTTTTCCTCAGAAATAGAGCTTTCTTTTGGTCATATTTGATCATCTCTGCATTTTTTTTTATTTTTTGCGCTATAAACAAAAAATGCGCCAATTTTGAAAAAAACACAATATCTTGCACTTTTTTGCTATAATATCCCCATTTTTTTTATTTATTTTTTTTCTCAGTTTAGGCCAATATTTATTCTTCTACATATTTTTGTTAATAAAAATCGCAATAAGTGTATATTATTTGGTTTGTGCAAAAGTTATAGCGTCTACAAAATAGGGAATAGATTTATAGCAATTTTATTATTTTTTTTACTAGTAGTGGTGGCAATCTGCGATTTTTTTTTTTTTTATTTTTTTTTTGTGACTGCGACATTATGGCGGACACATCGGACAATTGACACATTTTTACATTTTTGAAACCATTGGCATTAGTACAGCAATCAGTGCTATAAAAAATGCATTGATTACTGTAAAAATGTCACTGGCAGTGAAGGGGTTAACACTAGGGGGCGATCAAGGGGTTAACTGTGTTCCCTGCTACGTGTTCTAACTGAAGGGGGGATGGGACTTGCTAGGGGAAGAGATAGATCGGTGTTCATGCTTTGTATACTTAGTATGAGCACACGATCTGTCTCTTCTCCCCTCAGTGTAAACACAGATCCCAGTTATCGCCTTGTCATGACTGATCGCGGGAGCTTGGCGGTCATCACAACGTGCGCGCCCCTAGTGGCCACATAAAGAAGCAGCGTAACATGACAGCAATTCGCGCAACCGAGCCTTGTTGCCACAGTACAACTGCAAGCAGTCAAAGTTCTTTCTGAGCTACAGAACCAGTACAACTCTATACTTTAGTTCTTACTACACTTGTTATACATTTGTTATACACTTGTTTCCAAAAAAGGTCAGCAATGGCTGCCCACACAATTCTAAATATGAGACACCGCTTTAGGCAGGTATATTGGCATACTGGTAATAGGTAGCTCGGTGATTTCTTATTGCATCCTTGTATATTGTGGTTATCTTTAACTGTTTGAGGATAGCTGCCGCCTGGAGTTAAATTAGTCATAACCCCATTTTCCAAGAATTTTTGTACAAAACCAACTCCAAAAAGGTTTGGACTATGTATAAAATTTACATAAAAAAGAATGTAATGATTTGCAAATCTCATAAACCCATATTTTATTCACTAGAGAAAATAGAAAACATATCAAATGTTTAAACTGAGAAAATGTACTATTTTCTAAGAAAAATAAGGTAATTTTTTTTTTTAATTGATGGAAGCAACACGTCTCAAAGTTGGTACAGGGCAACCAAGGGCTGGCAAAGTGAGTGGTACTAACCAGGAAGAGCTGGAATAACATTTTGCAAATGGGTTAATTGGCAACAGGTCAGTAACAAGACTGGGTATAAAAAGAGCATCTTAAAGAGTCAAAGTGTCTCAGATGTAAAGATGGGGAAAAGTTTACCAATTTCAGAATAATGTTCCTCAATGCAAAGACTTTAAATATATCATCCTACAGTACATAATATCAAAAGATTTCAGGGAATCTGGAGAAATCTGTGCTCAAGGGACAAGGCCGAAACGCAGTATTAAATGCCCGTGGTCTTTGAACCCTCAGACAGCACTGCATCAAATACGGATATAATTCTGTGCTGAACATCGTTGCATGGGCTCAGGAATACTTCCAAAATCACTGTCTTTGAATGCAGTTCGCCATGCCATCCAACAATGCAAGTAAAAGCTCTATCTTGGAAAGAAGAAGCCATATCTGCACATGATCCAGAAACTCTACCATCTTCTTTGGGCCAAAGCTACTTTAAAATGGTCTGTTGCAAAGTGAAAAACACTTCTGTGGTCTGACAAATCAAAATTTAACATTCGTTTTGGCGACCATGGGCGCCACATCTCTGACTAATGAGAGGGACCTTCTGGCTTATCAGCATTCAGTTCTAAAGCCTGCGTCTCTGAAAGTATGGGGGTGCATCAGTATGTATGGAAGGGGAAGCTTGCAAGTCTGGAAAGGCACCATCAATGCTGATAGATATAGAGATATATATATCTCTATATCTATCTCTAATTTCAGGTTTTAGAGCAGCATATGCTCCCATCCAGACTACATCTTTTTCAGGGAAGGCTTTGCATATTTCAGCAGGACAGTGTTAAACCGCATACTTCCATGTGGAAGAGTCCGGGTGCTTAACTGGCCTGCCTGAAGTCCATACCTTTCACCAATTGAAAATATTTGGTGCGTTTTGAACAAAAAATATGACAGACAACCCAGGAGCAGTTAGAATTCTATATCAGGAGAACATTCCTCTCCCAAAACTCCAGCAACTGGTCTCTTCAGTTCCCAGATGTTTACAGACTGTTAAGAGAGGATACTTCAGGTTGGTAAACATGGCCCTATCCCAACTTTTTTGGAACTGGGGTTGTACTTTGCCAGCTTTCTGTTGCCCTGTCCCAACTTTTTTTGAGCCGTGTTGCTACCATCAATTTTAAAATTACCTTATTTTTCTTAAAATGGTACATTATCTCAGTTTAAACGTTTGATATGTTTTCTATTGTGAATAAAATATGGATTTGAGATTTGAAAATCATTGCATTCTATTATGTAGATTTTACACAGTGTCCAACTTTTGGAGACTTTGGGTTGTAATGAATAGGACATGCAATGCCTATAAAGCATTACATGATTAATGTAGGCAGTTTTAATACTGATAGAGAGGTGGTAAAGAGAAGAATAGTTTATAGGATAGTATAGAGGACATTTGCTTTAATTGCAATCTATAGATGGTAATGAGTTCATAGGGATGCTAGATGCAGAAGAGCATCAAAGGCTCTGTTGCTGCCACTGTTTGCTTTGCGCTGTCTGGCAACTGTTGAAATGAATGGGATGGCATAGCATGGTCTAAATGGAACAATGGGTACCACTTTTGGGTTAGTACATTAACCTGTGATGAAAAATAAGCCTGAAACTGTTTACTGAGCCATTCAGCTCACCCTTTTATTAGTGGTATTTGGGTCCTTTTTGGTGTCTATGAAAAGCCCCATAAAAGCACTGAATATTTCTTATCACTGACAGGAGATTATATTATGTATATATTTTTAAAATGGGATTGTATGATTTCAATTTCATATTTTTTACAGCATCACTAAGTAAGATTTTTCAAGCAGAAATATTGCCCCCTAGTGGTTACTGTGCTTCTGTTCAGTGGTTACAAATTCTCTTGCTGAAATTCAAAAGCGATAGCTGTACAGAAATTAGACTTGCCCAAAAAATACTACTTTTCCTTTAAGGGCAACCATGGTATTTTTTTTTCAGTTTGTAGACACTCTAGTTTTATACTTTTTTTTTTTTATGTCTAAAGCAGTGTTTGAAGTTCATTGTTCTTCGTTACAATCCAGGGACTGATCATGTGGTTGTTATAAAAACCAACCTTCCTGCTTGGGCCATTCCAATTTTTAGGGTATTGGTATGGCTGCCCATACGTTATTCAATTTCCTTTTTAGATTTACCTTCAACTATGTAGTGCAGAGGACTGCCTGATTGTATACAAATTGAAAGTGTTTAGGTTTGACCTCCCATTATATGGTTTTGGTAAATCTAAATTAAAATTGTATAATGTATGGCCAGCCTAAGTGTAGAAAGGTAGAATATAACCTCTTCTTATCTATAGAACAGAAGCCGATAAGGATCTTGCTAAGGTTTATAGTTCACCTGGAATTTTGTTTTCTGTTTTTTTGCTTTCATTTTTTAAACCAGAATATTACCCTTCCACCTGTAGATATCTATTGAGCATTTCTTCTTTTTTTTCTCTGTTTTTTAAGGCATTTTTTACTCTTGGTCGAGACATCATGACAAAACTTAACAGAAAAATGGTGTGTATATTTATATATTTATAAGCAGTATTATAAAAGGGGATTGTATAGGGTCAAATTTTTGACAGCTGCGTTATTTCTGTAGGTACTTTTGCATATTAAATATACTGAACAGTGCAGCGCTAAAATAATAAACTATAATGATCAATGAATAAAAAGTCCATAAGCTCATATGTAAAAAAACACATGTAGATAGAAAACCAAAGACGTCAACGGTGATAAAGGGTGCTTCATGCAATGTCTGAAGTGCTCCTTAGTCCGTGCTCACACCATTTGTTAGCCAAACTGCTCACCTTGCATAATGGACCCCTGAGCTAACAGGAAGGTCATAAGGGCATTCGCCACCACTGGTGGTTAAGGTAAACTTGTAGATGGAAGCCGGGCACCTCTTAAACTCCGCAGATAGAACTTGTATCTCTCCCGTGACAACATAAAATGCAAAGAAAATATCTAGTGCTCTCTGTATAACTTGAAACAGGTGTCATTTATTATAAGGACAGGTACTCGCATAAATAGCACTTAGTCCAAGTGCTAGGATAAAAATATATAGTGACTGGTAACAGCAAAGCTGATAAGGTGGCTGCAGTGACATTCAGGGGAACTCCCGCACACGTATCGTCCAAAGGACTTCCTCAGCGGTGATGGTCATAACCGCTGAGGAAGTCCTTTGGACGATACGCATGCGGGAGTTCCCCTGAATGTCACTGCAGCCACCTTATCAGCTTTGCTGTTACCAGTCACTATATGTTTTTTTTATCCTAGCACTTGGACTAAGTGCTATTTATGCGAGTACCTGTCCTTATAATAAATGACACCTGTTTCAAGTTATACAGAGAGCACTAGATATTTTCTTTGCATTTTATGTTGTCACGGGAGAGATACAAGTTCTATCTGCAGAGTTTAAGAGGTGCCCGGCTTCCATCTACAAGTTTACCTTAACCACCAGTGGTGGCGAATGCCCTTATGACCTTCCTGTTAGCTCAGGGGTCCATTATGCAAGGTGAGCAGTTTGGCTAACAAATGGTGTGAGCATGGACTAAGGAGCACTTCAGACATTGCATGAAGCACCCTTTATCACCGTTGACGTCTTTGGTTTTCTATCTACATGTGTTTTTTTACATATGAGCTTATGGACTTTTTATTCATTGATCAGTTTATTATTTTAGCGCTGCACTGTTCAGTATATTTAGTCTAAAAGGGTTTCTATATTTGCCTTTAGTGTTCAGCTGCTGTTAGTAGTCATTAGGTTTTGCGCTGACTGTTCGTTTCTGATTGGTGACTTTTGCATATTACTTTAGAATGCAGGAGCCAGTTTGTCCAGCTAGCAGGCAGGAGTTTTAACTCTCTGCATTACCTTTTTAGAGCATTCAACTTGCTTACTTGGGTATTAGCTAGAGGTCGACCGATATATCGGCCGGCCGATATATCGGCCGATATTTGGCTCTTTTTACTTAATCGGCATCGGCCGATTGTGCTGATAAAAAAAGCCGATTAAACCTTCAGAGCGGGACTTGCAAATGACTTCTGTAATAGTCAATGCAAGTTGTCTGAAGTTTGTCTTCTCTCCTCCCTGGGCAGCCTGCCAAGTCTGATAAGAAGATACATTTGTATCTCTTTCAGGTTTTTTTATCAATAGACTGAACTCCGTGGAGAAGTTCTCAGTTTAACCATTTAAAGACTAAATCTTTTCTGACACTTGTTGCTTACAAGTAAAAATCCTGTATTTTCTGCTATAAAATCACTTAGAACCCCCAAACATTATATATATTTTTTCTAGCAGAGACCCTAGGGAATAAAATAGCGGTTGTTGCAATATTTTATGTCACACGGTATTTGCGCAGCGGTCTTTCAAACGCAATTTTTTAAAAAAAAATACACTAATGAAATAAAAAAAAAAAAGCAGTAAAGTTAGCCCATTTTTTTCGTCCAAAAGTTTTGATTACCTGTTTTTGTGTATTAAATATTTAAGATATAGTTATTTTTTTTAATCTAAATTATACATACAAGTGAAATGATTGGAGGTTTGTTTTGTTTAATAAATGTTTAAATATAAAAAAAATTTCTGTATCACTTATTACTTAAGGCTGCTTTCACACTGGAGCGGGCAGGCGTTGACGGTAAAACGCTGTTAGTTTTAGCGGCGCTTTACCGTCATTTTAGCGGCGCTATTCGGCTGCTAGCGGGGCGCTTATAACCCAGCTAGCGGCCGAAGAAGGGATTAAATGCGCCCCTGAAGCGCTACTGCCAAAACGCTTTGCAGGCGCTTCGGCAGCGGTGCGCATTAATTTCAATGGGCAGGAGTGGTGGAGGAGCGGTATACACCGCTCCAAAGATGCTGCTTGCAGGACTTTTTTTTAACATCCTGCCAGCGCATCGCCCCAGTGTAAAAGGGGTCTAACTGTTAGATTTTATGAGATGAAGGGAAAAAAAAAAAAAGAAATCGGCCTAATATATCGGCCCAAAAAAATCGGCATCATATATCGGCCATCGGCCACCGCGATTTCTAAATATCGGCTTTGGCATCGGCCAGAGAAAAACCCATATCGGTCGACCTCTAGTATTAGCCCACCTCAGATATCTTTTAAAGAAATTACATGGGCTGTTTCTTCAGTGATCTGCATGTGACTGATATTTATCGTCCTTAAGCTGGGTACACACGTTCAGCAGGAACTGGCCAACTATTGATCCATGTCTACCTGTGGTCTGTTCAACACAAGCCGATCTAAAAACCGGTTTCTGTCCAACGGTCATGCTGGAAACCCAGCATTTGATCAGTACAGCCAACATCATGTGTGTGTGGTTTTTTTTTATTTATTTTTTTGTTTGTTTTTACATTCAACCTGCTGGTTGAACAAAAAAAAGGGGATGTGTGTGTACCCTGCTTTAGTTATTAATCAAACCTTAGATCTCTGTGAGCAACGAGTCCTCGGTGATCTGCATCTGGCTTGAGGATATCTATGGCACGGTGTATTCCTTAGTGATTTGTCCACTTTTTTTTCTTCTCTTTTTTTTTTTAAGGGGGGAAGAATTATAATTCTGTTAGGAGTCGCAGGGTCAGGAAGTGAAGAGAAATCTCAACTGGCCCACATAGTGAACAAAATATAGTGGTGCAAAGGATAACCCTACCCCCACCCCATTCTGGTATCAGTTGGGCTTTTAGAGAGGTTTCTAGATCACTCTGAATTAGGTTCTCTCTCCTTTTTTTTTTTTTTTTTTTTTTTTTTTTTTTTCCTACGCGATTGATTGTCCTTCTTGCAGTAGAGCCAGCACCACAAAAAAACAAGTTGCTGCAATTTAGGCTGTTTTCAATGTTTTCTTTTCCAGAATGAAAGCAGCTCCCCGAGTGGAGGAGGTCCAGTAAAAATTACAGAGAAGTCGTCAAAGAAGAGCAGTTTCTTTCGTTGTGTGTTACTTTGATGAACTGTAGCACATGGAAGAAAGGGGATGGACTGTGGCACACCTGATCGACTGGCTTCTTGCCAAGCACAGGTGCTGCAAAGGCCTCTGGGGGTAAAACATGCAGTTTGCTGAAAGCGCCAGATATGAGACAGTTGCCGTTATGGATTTCTGGAGTGGAAGATTATTGTGGGAAGCCTTCTCATACACTTTGAAAGAAAATGGGAACAAACAGACGAGTGTAAACCTTCCTTTTTTTTTTTTTTTTTTTTTTTTTCATTTTTGGAAGGTGTTTTAGTCCTCAAAGTGCACCATTGTATTTTGTTGCCTGATCATTGGCTGGCATGGTTAATCAAATGTTTCTAGAATTTGCTATGTAAACATCCATGATCTGCCATGCCATCAGTTTTAATTTCTTTTTTAATTTTAAAGAGTGTATTAAGATTATAAAGAAGCAGGGTGGCCTTAATTTATGTACAGTGGTAACCTCTTGCTATTTCAAGACCTGCTAATCTTGTTTGCTGCCTGTGGACTTTGATGCATTGGAATGAATGCATTGGTCATGCAAGGTGCAAAACTTGTAGGTACAGCATTGGAACAAAGTAAGAATTATCTGCAGAGTAGTGGCGTTGATCCTGCAGGGTCATCCTCAGACCCCATACACATTCTGAAATTTAGCCATAATAAAGTTACTCTGATGCAAATAAGATATTCTCTGTAAATCAGTTAGGAATTTTATATTTGGTTTGAATGTGTTTAGTGCACTTGACACTCTTCAGACCACGCATTGTAGCCCAAGAGGCAGTCTGTGTAGACCTCTCACATTAGCTGCCATATATGACATGATCCTTTTGCATTTTGCTTCCCTTATTAGACAAGTGATCATAATCCTGCTCCATGAATGAACATGCAAACATACCTTCCCAGACCCAAGAGTAATTTCACCGTCCATCTGTCACCTGCTTCAATGTGAATATCGTCATATTCTGTCTTATGATTGTCTGCCTAGGAATGAGTGGGTTGTCCTTATCTGTCCTTTGAGCCAACTTGACTGTATGTGTGAGTGATAAGCACAAGTTTAGAAATTTGTTTTACCTTTGATTGTTTTATACAGAGCCCAGTAATTCTAACCTATGGAAGCATCAACTGACCTGTCATTAGAGAGGCAATGACTCCCTGTGCTCTACTATGGATGAACGTGACTGCCATTGTGTCCCTAATGTGCTCAGGCATGGCTTATTGCAGGTCCAGCCATTATGGAATCTGATTAATGTCTGGAGCATGGGACTTTAATCTGGCAGCTGATCAGTATCATAATAGCCAATATGGTTATTGTGTTCTAAGGTGAGGTTACATTAAAATGACTTATTCTATTGTCACCTATGTGGTTTTAGAAATGTGTGGGTAGGGCTCCAAGCATGTAAATTGTTCAGATCACCTGTTTCTGTGCGTGGGCATGGTTTGGGTGCAATGAATTCAACAATAGTGGATATATTGTACAAACTCTGCAAAGGTTTCACATCAGTGGGTTAGGAGTAATGAGTTTGTCATTCTAAGCTGATCTGAAATAGTTTGTCCAGAAACAAGCTACCAACATTTGTATTTTGATGCCCACCGAACCCTTGTGTAAGGCAGCTGAGGTACAGCCCAGGTGGAGCCGCTAAGGACAGAACGCAGTTAGAGATGTTAATGGTTGTATCCCTCAATAGTTCAAAGCTAAGCTTTTTTTTTTTAAGCAAAAGATTGTGCCTCAAATATTGATTGTGTAGATACTGAGACACACCATTATTAGGACATGGTTAATGACTGGAATACATGTGCTCTTTTTAAGAGATGTTTAAAAGTTGCACTGGGTTAAAGAGGATAGATATGTCTCTGGTTCATTTAATATTTTCTTTCTTTACTACATACCGCCAGGGGCACTGCCCCTTTAAGACCAGGGTTTATTTATGCACTCATTCTACAAAATGGTTTAGAGTCGTCCTGCAGAAGGAATCATGTTTTACATTTGGTGGACCTGTTTGGAAGTGCAGTTTCAGTGTATCAGAGTTTTTATAATGGCCAATTAAAGCGGAGCTCCGGGCTCCTTCAGAAAAAACTAAGTCAGCAGCTACAAATACTTTAGCTGCTGACTTTTAATATTAGGACACCCACCTGTCCACGAATCCAGTGGTGTCTTCACCCGAGCCTATTTTTCAATCGGCTTCCGGGTGCTGCCGCCGTAATCTCGGCTAAGTGAAAACAGCAGTGAAGTCTTGCAGCTTCACAGCCGGTTTCTTACTGCGCATGCACGCTGCATTTTGTGAATGGCCCCGGCTGCAGGGTAAGGAGGAGGGGGCTGAACTTGAAGATGGGTTTGCTGCAGCAAAGTCACCTGGAAGTGGGTTCCTGTCAAAACGGGTACTCCCCAAAAAGGTGCCGAATGTGGCAGCGGATGGGGGAGAAAAACAATTGGAGCTTCCCCTTTTGGGTGGCGCTCTGCTTTAAACTTTTGTAGGTTGGCTTTATTGAAGAAGAGAATTAGTAATATGCATTTTGTTTTTTGTTTTTGCCCAGCATACAAGTATACTGCCCCAACCTTAACTTTAGGAGCTCAGAAATAGTTTCTCATTTATTGTGACACCTGCTAGACCAGCATCTACTCCATAATGATAAAAAAACTGTTAAATCTTACAAATTTTCTCTTCTGCTGTCTGTCATTTATTACCAGCTCATCAATTCACTTACGCTAGGACTTACATAGTTGCAAAGTAGGTGAGGTTGAAAAAAGACACAAGTCCATCAAGTCCAACTATGTGTGTAATTATGACTTGATACCCCTTTATTACTGCATATGCACATATTTCTTTGGAGTCCACCCTTTTCCAGTAGTTGGTTACCGCAGGGAACAATATAGACATATTTTGTTGGCATATATAGATTTTTTGCTCTTTTACCATCTAAACTTTGAAAACCAGTATAAACTTTTACAGGCTTCAACTTGAAAGCGGTTATAGGCCAATATTTGGTAAAAAATAATGATTTTGGTGTTCCCCCTCAGGTTGTCCGTTTTTCTGAGTTGTATTGTGCACAAGGCTGTATGTCCTGAAGAGAAACAGCTTTAGAGAACCAAGTGGCAGTTCTTCAAGGGGTTTATAGTAAAGCCAGAGATAATGTATTATATTATTTCACAAAGGGAAAAAATATTAAACTTAACTAAATGATTGTATGAACTACACCCATCTTTTTACCCAACCTAAATTTTATGTTGGCTGTGATCTAAAGCTCAGGGGTGCAGCCTGTGGGTCAAATTCTACATGGAAGGCTCACAATTTATTTGGGGGTCCCAAAATTCTTAGACATGACTGTTCTCATCTTGGGTTCTGTTTGGAATTGCATGTTTTTGATGTCTTCAAGTAATGGTAAATGGTCATTTTGACACTGGAGCACGTGATGTAAAAATTATTGAACACAATGATTGTGGGGTGATAGGACCCATAAAGAAGTTATTTCCAGTACCATGCCTCCCAGCCTGTCCCATTTTTGGCAAGCCATTCCAGTTTTCATTCTGATAACCAAAGGGAGCTTATAGACATGGGAGAAAGTCCACACATGTGTGGGCGTAGTTTTGGGCTAATTGGGGGTATGGCTTTATCATGGCTTAATATTTGGAGGTATGCTCAGTACTTTGTATACTTTGGATCCCTGCTTGGGTTCTTGATCCACGGGCTGCTTTCCACTGATCTATATTGCACTGGTAAATCTATGTTAGCAGCTTTTGTGCAAGCTGGTGTATGTAGATAGGTGTTCTTGCTTTTGTATGTGTGGTGCGTATGCATGAGTATGAGTTGCTTATGTGCTCTTTACCTTTTTATGTAAGCCAACAAAGCCTGACCCTGGAATCCTGAATACTTCCAGAATTTTGAGACTCTTCTACCACTTTTCTCACTATTGTACTTGAGCTTGTTTGGACTCTCAGGATGACGTCAGTCTCTGTTGTGAATCTAAAGCTGCTGATTGTGTCTTAATTTTATTTTGCACATTGTCTTAGTGAAAACAAAATGGCTTGAAAGTATTATTTTCCTGTTTTAACTGCCCCAGAGCCTGTATTTTTAGATTGAATCATTTGTTTTTCTTTGCTACTCTGCATTTTCAGTATTTAAAATGTATTTCTTAAATTATCAACTTTTTAACTTGCGTTACCGTTTTACATTTGTTGTTTTCTCTATGAAGGAGCACACTGCTAATTATCTTGTTTCTGCCATTGTGTCAGTGCACATCTCTGTAATGTGCCATTAGACATGTATAATAAACTTTTACTAATTAAAGCCTATTCAAGAAAATGTTGTGGTGTCTGATTACCTTCTGACTACAGGATACACCCCTATACCAAATGTCTGGTAATGGCATTTTCTGGTTGATGAAGGTTATTGTTAATGGGGATGTACAAGCTCAGTAGCTGTATCCGTTAAGTATGTGAATGCTGATAATCAGTGCAGTCTAAATTGTCATTGTAAACCATAATCACTTTATTCATGATAAAATAGAAATGCAATAGAAGATTAAATTTCACTTTTTATAAAGCACTTGACCACTACTAAGTCTATCTTCCAGGCTGGTAAGGGGGGGGGGGGGGGGTTGCTGTTGACACTTGTTAGGGGGCTGGTGAGACTTGGGAGGATTGGCAACTTCACCCATATCAGGACTGAGCAGGGGGCGGGTTTCCATTGAAAAAATGTTTTTTTTACTTAAATAAGATTTGTATCTCAATACCATAAAACAAATCCTATGTGGTTCATTTACATCTGGATGGATGATCAATACATGCTGTCTGAGAACCTTGCAAAAACCTACTTCCTCTGGGCAGCAGTCAAAAATTCACAGGCTTCCAGTAAGCTGGCTACAATTAAAGTTTGAATAGTTTTAGCCTAATCATATTCTTCCATTCATTCCAATGACCATTTCAAATGGAAATACATTCATCAGTTTCTGGACAATGTCATTCTGGGGTGTTAAAAGCTTTGTTACTAGTCCTAAGGATACTTTAAACCTAAAGCCATCTTGTCCAATGACACCTTCCTATTCGCTTTTCCAGAACTGTCAATACATGCCAACTCTGGTTCCATGTCTATTTGCCACAATGAACTGTCCATAAACAATGTCTCCAACCTTTACATTGGGTCTGGTTTTTTTTTTAGTTGCACCTTCAAAGGCCAAGAATGATAAAGAAGCTTGATCACCTCCAACATCAAGCTTAAAAATATCTCCAGACTTGGTGACAATTCCAATCACATGGTCCCCTTTAACAGGTACATACCTCTTCTGCTGGGAGTCCACCCAGTACACAGCCGGATCCCTCTGCTTGATCACTCCGCATTTAGTGACCTGCAGGTTGTCTCCATGCCGAGCGAGCCCTGGACCGCACACAACCCGCACCCGGCCAGAAGAAGGAGACGAAGATGTCAGACAGCGAGCCGTCCCCTGTCTGTGCCGGCAGAACGAGCACATCTCCAGGTAACGCCACCTGACCCACCCCATCCCTGACTGCCAGGGAAAGCCATGCTGGTGTGTTGCATTTGTTAAAAATATATATTTTTTTATATTAATCAGACATAAGACAAATGGGACAATATTACAATAGTGAGTTGGTCAGATTACTGTCAGTTTTTTGGCTTGAGTAGATTTCTCAAACAAATGCTGTTTTATACTATGGGGGTAGATATTGTTGTATTCACTTGACAGTTCAATTAACAGGCTATTGTCTCTATAGCTACAGTAAACAAGTAAGACATTACTTGTTTGAGATTCTTTCAGCTTTCAAACCGAAATAACTGTCTTGGTTTGAGTAGACAATGGTACGTAGATACCATTTTTGTATTCAATTGACAGTTTTCAACAGTCCATTGTTTCTACAGCTACAGTAAACAGGTATGTTTTCTGTTTGGTAACTATGGTAAACAGCCTGACACATAAAAGGGGTGAGTAGAGACACACACACACACCATCATGCTGTAAAATCTGATGCCATTCATGATAGAAGAAACTTGCCTGATGCTCCAGGAGAATCGTTGCCAATGGAGATCACGAACATACAGTAACAGAAGATAAGTAGCCTTTAAGTGTATTTGTACTATTATAGACCATAGGCTGTTCAGTTTGCTAGGCATTTTGCTTGTTATAGATATCTGTCAGTATTGTATTGTATTCCTAATATTGTAATAGTTTTTGTATGTACAGCATCTTTGTATAGTAAAGCACATTTACACACTGCAGAAATCTCAGCTTCCTTGCTTATACCACAGAGTAACCTTGCTAGATAGACGCAAGCAAAACATTTGGGGGCTTGTCCGGGATCTGTGCTATAATTTAACTGAAGCAGACCTGTTTTTCTGTAGTGTGTTGTGTAGCTTGTGCTAGGTAAAATGCTGCGTAAGCTGTTTAGGAAAAGCAAGGCTGCTGAGGGTTCTGGTGGCCAGAAGAAAGTGTGTGGCTTACCTGTCTGGGCCAGAGACAATGAGCGGGAGCCTCTTGCTAAAGAATTTGTGAAATATGCTTCTTCCTTGAAGCTGACTTGGGGTGATAAAGTCTCAGATCATTTTGTAGATTTTAGACTTAAGGGGTTGGATTTAAGTAAAAAATAGAAGAGGACAGTGTCCACAGTGGGCTGGTATTTCCTTAATGCTTTTTAATCTGAATCACAGACAAGGGAGAAGGCAGAAGTTAAGGTATTAAAAGACCAGCTAGCAGTTGCTTCAGAGTGTGCTTTCAACTGCTATTCGGGCTGATTATTTGCAAGAGCGGTGTGCAGCCCTCATGACCAAATCAATGAATGCCTTAAGGAAAAGGAAGGGCCGTAAACCTGTTAGTAAAGCCAGGGTACGTGCCATTGTCACATCCCAAAATTGGGATTGTGAGGCTGTGCTCTCCTCAAATGATAGTGAGGATGAGATAGTTTGATATTTCGCATGATGATCTGCGAAAGAAAAAGCATGCCAGACCTCTCATTACTAAGCATAGGAAACGGCAACATGATAGAGCGGATATGGCAGATGGGGAGGTGCATCATCGCAACCCCAGAGATGTTGAATTTGAAGAAGTACGGAGTTTACACAAACTGAACTCCATGAGCTGGCAAAACAATACAAACAAAGGTCTGTGGAGCCCCTATTGACCTGGCTCCTACGCTTATGGGATGAAGGGGCGGACAGTGTTTTGTCAGGTAAGGAAGCCGTGACTATGGGAGTGTTAACCCATGATCCACAATTGCGTCAGGAAATGCGAAAAGCCAGAGTTTAGCGTGAATTTTTCACTGTTAGACCTTGTGAGAGATGGAATAGTCCGAGTATACGCTAGTCCTACTGACCTGGAAAATACCTACTCATGGAGAGCAATAGGAGAGGGTTTTTCCAGGTTACGTGAGATGGATTGTATAACCGGATTAAATACGTTTTCAGTATGGATGGGTCCAGATATGGAACCCTTTACGTCTGCTCTGCGCTCTAAGCTGATGAAGTCTGCGCCATTTAATCTCAGGGCTCCATTATTGGCCTTGTTGGGAGGCCTGGGATTAAACGGCAAGATTCATGAAGCCACAACCCTTTTAGGCCAGTTTGGGGAGCTAGAGGAGACTAAAACAAAACCTGTCAGGGCAGTAGATAAGGTCAAGGCCAGATAGGAAGAATACAAGCAGAAAAGAACAGAGAAGAAAGGGAATGGGGTAGAGAAGACAGGAGGTGAAGAGAAAACCAGGCTAGTTATTTCTAGGAAACAAACGTGGGTGGACCTATTAAAGGCAGGAGTACCTAAAGATGAGATGGATGGCATTTCTACTGCAGAAATGCTAAAGAGGTGGAAACCTTTAGTAGGGAAAACTGTCAGGGTTAGAAACACTACTACTAGTGAAGATTACATCAGCCTGGACTTAGAGAAAACAGAACAGACCCCTCCTGTTAGCCCCAAACCAAGTCCCAAAACTGAACATGAACCCAAATCCCTTTATCCTGGGGAGGAGTTAGAGAGAATCAGAAAAGGGGATTGGGAGGTTCCTTATCCTTTATGAAGGGAAGGTGAGTCTCCTGTAATAGCCGTGAGGGCAGGGACAGCAGGAGACCGACGCCCATATGCACCTGTCACTGTATGGTGGGGGGAAGTCCTCTTCTCCTACACATGTCATGGCTTTAGTTGATAGCGGAGCTGAAGTTACACTTTTGCAAGGTAATCCTTCCCATCACAAAGGAGAATTGATTTATGTAGAAGGTTTGTGAGGGCAAACCACACTAGCAGTTAGGATACGGGTGAAATTGGCTATTGGCAAGGGATCAGGATTTATGACAAATGTTTTGGTATCAGTTACCCGAAAATTATTTTTGGGATGGATGTACTTCAAGGTCAGTCAATACAGACTGAAAGAGGTACATTCACATTCAGGTATCCTGATAAAGCGTATTTGGTTAGGGCGGTGAAGGCTGTGGTCAGAGGTCATGTGAAATGGACCCCTGTCTACATTCCTCCACCAGGGAAGCCAGTCTGTCTCAAGCAGTACGGACTTCCTGGAGGCCACAAAGAAATTGGGGAGACTATTCAAGAACTGTTGAGAGTAAGGGATCCTTAGACCTGCTGTAAGTCCTTTCTCATCTCCAATGTTCTCAGTAAAGCAACCTGATGGGACATATAGAATGACTGGATTACAGAGGTCTAAACAAAGTGGCACCTCCATTGAAGTCAGCTGTACCAGATTTGATCTCAATTGTTGAGAAAATTGCTAAAGATGCAGGAGAATATAATGCTGTGATAGACCTGGCTAATGCTTTCTTTTCAATTTTAATAGACCCAGAGTGTCAAGACCAGTTTGCTATGGTGTGGGACGGCCGCCAGTACACTTTCACCGTGCTTCCTGAAGACTATGTTCATTCTCCAATGATTTGTCATGGACTGATTGCCCGAGATTTAAGTACCCTGAGTTTGAAAGTCACTGTGTTCCACTACATTGATGACATCATGATCTCTGGAACAAAAGAAGATGTAACTGAAGCACTGCACCTGCTGATAGCCCACCCTCTGTTCTCCAAGTGCTCTATCAACAGAGACAAAGTCCAAGGACCTGCCACAGAAGTGAAATTCCTGGGAATGATGTGTACTGGGCCGCAGAGGAAAATTCCAGAGACAGTTGTGCAAACTATCCAGGCTCTGTCGCCCCCTACTACCAAAGAGGAGGCACAGAAGTTCATTGGAGTTGTGGGGTTCTGGAGATCATTCATCCCACATCTTCGACTGATTCTCATGAGGTTCAGAGCAGCGGACTGCATTCCTGGCTGCTAATGAAGCTATTTTGCAGCATTAGGGATTAGGACCCGTGAGACAAGGAGTACCATTTCAGCTGGATGTAGCGGAGCAGAGTGGTACCATATCTTGGAGTCTGTGGCAGCCAAATGAAAAAGGACTGAGAGCAATACCCCTTGGATTTTGGTCCAAACAACTGATGGGCACAGAAGAGATACACGCCCCTAAAGAAGTACCTGTTTGGGGCCTACACAGCACTTCAACATGTAGAGACCATTAAAGGAAAGGACACAGTCACTATCCATACTGCATTGCCAATAGCACGATGGGTGAGAGATAATGGACTGACCACTAGGGCAGCTGTAGCCCAGAACCAGACACTGATGAAATTGAAGTGGTAGCTTCAAGAAAGAGGGGGTATTGCAGCTGGGGATGTTAGAGACATTTCAAAACAGTTGGCTGGGCTTGTCACTTTTACCAGCACCCGGCCAGAAGAAGAAATTCCTGTGCTGCAGTCATCCCCCATTCAAGAGGCTCCACCCTTTGAGTCTCTGTCAGAAGACATGAAGGAGTAACTGATGGTTCAGCCATAGTCACCTCATCTGGATGTAAATGGACAGCAGCAGCCTACAACCCAAGTACAGACTGCAGGAGACCGGAATTTGAGGGTACAGTCAGTATGCAGAGTTGAAAGCTGTGGTGATGACTCTTCAGGAGGATCCGTCTTTCAATGTCACTATCTACACTGACAGCTGGGCGGTTTTTAAAGGACTGACAACTTGGATGCCCACGTGGAAGGCCAATGAATGGATGATTCATGGAAAGGTGGTGTGGGGAGGCAAGGAAGTCTGGGACTACACCTGGAAGGAAGCTCACTCCCGCACCATAAAAGTGGGGCATGTTGATGCACATGTGCCCCTAGTCCCAGACTTTGAGAACTATAACAGAGTTGCAGATGAAATCGTCAAAGTGAAGGCAGTTGTGCCAATTGATCCTGTCTTGATGAACCTGGCCAACTGGGCCCACAAGCAATCTGGACATTTGGGGCAGAAAGCAACATATGAATGGGCACAGCAGAGAGGATTGCCTATATCCATGGACATGATAAAGACTAATAGGGAACTGTAAATTGTGTGGAGAAGTGCGACAATGGCCATTGCAAAAGTACCCCACCGGGTCGATTAAGAGGGGTGAGAGGCCTGCAGAGATCTGGCAGATCAATTTCATCGGCCCCCTGCCCCGGGAAAATAATGGATTGAGATATTGTTGCACTGCAGTGGACACCTATTCAGGACTTATGCTTGTTCATCCCCCCTGCAAACGTGCAGATCAAGCAGCAACGCTTCAACTGCTCCAGAAACTTGTTGCTTATGGTTGTCCCAAACAAGTCCAAAGTGATAACGGCACACACTTCACTGGAGCAACAGTACAGCAGTGGGCCAAAGATTCTGGAGTGTACTGGTTGTGCCACATCCCATACCATCCACAGGCAGCTGGTTTGATTGAAAGATACAACGGGCTATTGAAGGACCAAATACGCAAACTTACACCCACACATACACTAAGGGGGTGGGATCGGGTCCTCACACAGGCAGTCATGTTGTTAAAGTCTAGGCCAATGGCCAAAAGCACACCATATGAGAGGATGGTAGGGGCTGGGGCACAGATTCCACAGCTGGAGTGCAGAGTTCAGTATTTATGTAAGGTTCCTGAAAAAACAGGGCTTAACAGATACCATGTTACTGCTTCCCATGACATAGGCATCAGCTTCAGATACGTCACTCTTGGTTTCTATCTAGGATTGAGAGGGAATCTGGCAGGGAGGTTTGAAGCTACATTTGCATTGACAGATGAGCTTCAAGACAGTGGCTGGGACTCTGACTGGTTAGTGGATACTTCTCAGCAAGAGTGGAAAGTGAGGCTACATAACATCAACAGTATATTTCCTCTCCTCCCTATTGATGTTCTTTGGGAGGGTCAGAAATGGGTACAGGCAGGGGACAAAGTGTTAGTCAATCAGATATCCAGGCAATAAGCCATTTAGAGGAGAGATTTTAGCTGAAGGGCCCAGATCTACTGTTTATGTATTATTAGAAGGAACAGATAATCCGCTTTGTTTTCCACTCCACAGGCTGTCTCTGATTTGTTCCATAGGAAGACCAGAGAAAAGTGGTTACATGATGGGAAGAATGACGGAAGATCGCAAGAGCTGTGGAGAGCAAGGCCTTTGATGTATTCCAAGCCTGGACTTGTTTCTAAAGAACTTTAGAATGGACTTTCTAATGAACTTTTAAAGACTGAAACACCTTCTCAATGACAGAAATATGGGAGGTGTTGCATTCAAGGAAAATGAATGTTTAAAAAGAGTTTTCATAGTAATTAAGTCATTTTCCGTATGGAGTCTGAAAGAAAAAAAAATCTAGGGCGGAATGTGTTGCGTTTGTTAAAAATATAATTTTTTTTATATTAATAAGACATAAGAAAAAAGGGACAATATTACAATAGTGAGTTGGTCAGATCACTGTCAGTTTTTTGACTTGAGTAGATTTCTCAAACAAATGCTGTTTTATACAATGGGGTAGATATCATTGTTTTCAATTGACAGTTCAATTAACAGGCTATTGTCTCTATAGCTACAGTAAACAAGTAAGACATTACTTGTTTGAGATTCTTTCAGCTTTCAAACTGAAAGAATGACTGTTAAATTACTGTCTTGGTTTGAGTAGACAATGGTACGTAGATACCATTTTTGTATTCAGTTGACCATTTTCAACAGTCCATTGTTTCTACAGCTACAGTAAACAGGCATGTTTTCTGTTGTTTGGTAACTATGGTAAACAGCCTGACACATAAAAGGGGTGAGGAGAGACACACACACACACCATCATGCTGTAACATCTGACGCCACTCATGATAGAGGAAACTTGCCTGATGCTCCAGGAGAATCGTTGCCAATGGAGATCACGAACATACAGTAACAGAAGATAAGTAGCCTTTAAGTGTATTTGTACTATTATGGACCATAGGCTGTTCAGTTTGCTAGGCATTTTGCTTGTTATAGATATCTGTCAGTATTGTATTGTATTTCTAATATTGTAATAGTTTTTGTATGTACAGCATCTTTGTATAGTAAAGCACATTTACACACTGCAGAAATCTCAGCTTCCTTGCTTATACCACAGAGTAACCTTGCTAGATAGACACAAGCAAAACAGCTGGGGGAGAGTGAGTTTCCATTGAAGGTGGGCACCAGAATGACATTGATGTCAGCCATATTCCTGTCTATGTTGTGTCAGAGGAGCAGTGTTGGGTAGGGGGCATGGCAGCAAAGCTGACTATATGGAACTACAGACTGGTATTCTGTGCCGAACTAGGGCACTTTTTTTGTGCTTGGGGTGGTTAGAATACTAAGGGAGGCAAATTGCTGAGATCGCCAGGTATTTTACAGCTACAGGAAGTGCTTGCCATATAGCTTCAAGCCATGCCCCCCCCCCCCCACCCACTAAACATCTGGATAGATGGTATACTGAGCTGATGGATGTAGTGCACACGTGGGCGGTTGGCTAGCAGTTTTTCTATGCCATATTCTTGCTATGTTTGTACTTTTTTTTTTTTTTTTTTTTATTTGCTTTTTTTTGTAGGCATAGGATCATAATGACAGTTGGGTAGCTAACTGTTTCAGAAGGAGGTCCACAATGACAGCTCTCATGTGTTTCTCTTAATACATGTGTGGTGTAATAACTGCTTACATATTAAACCCAAAATCACCAGTTTGTTGTAGCAGGGGTCTTTGGAGGGCATATAAGTAATCGCATCATACAAAAAAAAAAACAATTCTATAAATAAATATATATAGTTTTTATTATACAAAAATTTAAAAACCTATATGAATGACATCTAATAACTGGTTAATCTAAATAGTCTATGTCAATAATATAGTAAAAGAACTCATGCCACATTTATAGCTCAACAATAGTAATACATCTTCATCAGGAGAAGATGTGGATGAAAACCTATGTGATACATGGTTATATATCAAAGCAGATAACTTCAAAATCCTATGGCAACAAATACAAATTATATGAAAGTCTTCATACCCAAGTGGTAAACCCATTCATTAAAAATGAACAATTTCTATGGTCACTCCAGAATAATGAGTAAAATATAATATAAAATAAATTACACCGAGGAGTACTGAAAAGAGGGAAAATCACCAGATTCCACCTAGGACAACTAATCCCCAGTACATTCCCAAAAGTGAGTCTTAATCTTAACCACTTCAATACCAGGCACTTAGACACCTTCCCGCCCAGGCCAATTTTCAGCGCTGTCCCAATTTTGAATGACAATTGCGCGGTCATGCAACACTACCCAAACAAATATTTTTTATCATTTTGTTCCCACAAATAGAGCTTTCTTTTGGTGGTATTTGATCAACAAATAAAGACCGAAAATTTTGGAAAAAAAACACGTTTTTTTCTTTTCTGTTAAAAATTTTTGTAAAGAAGTACGTTTTCTTCTTCAATGACGGGCACTGATATGGCTGCACTGACGGGCACTGATATGGCTGCACTGACGGGCACTGATATGGCTGCACTGACGGGCACTGATATGGCTGCACTGACGGGCACTGATATGGCGGCACTGATGGGCACCGATGAGGTGGCACTGATAGGCGGCACTGGGCACTGATCGGTGGCACTTGTATGCGGCACTGATGGGCACTCGTAGGTGGCATTGATGGGTAGTTATGGGTGGCTCTGATAGTTGGCATGGATGGGCACTGACAGGTGGCACCGATGGACACTGATGGGTGGCACTGATGACACTGAATGTTTGCACTGATGCCCCTAAGGGTGGCATTGCTGGGCATCACTGCAACATAATGGTGCCAATCAGTGCCCTTTTGTGGGCACTGATTGGCACAGATTGGGCACATGTGGATGGCCATGGGGTACATACCTGGCCATCCACATGTTGCCCCTTCCCTGGTGGTCCTAGTGGCGATCCCTGGTGGTCCAGTGTGGTGATCTGAGGGGGGCTGCGCAGATAAAGAATCAGCGCAGACCCCCCCTGCCAGGAGAGCCGATCAACGGCTCTTCCTATTGACATCGTGATCAGCTGTGATTGGACACTGCTGATCACGTGGTAAAGCGCCTCCGCCGAAGGCTCTTTACCAAGATCGGTGTAGCGGTGTCAGACTGACACACCGATCCACCGATCGCCACGATGCGTGGGCGCGCGGCGGCATGTTATCCTGCTGGACGTCATATGACGCCCAGTCAGGATAACTGAACCACCGCCCGGCCGTCATCTGCTATGGGCCGGGCGGGAAGTGGTTAAAGAATAATGATCAAGGCCCAGGGGTAGAATCTATTGCAAAAAATAAAAATCTATAACTGATAGGACATATAAACATGACTGTCAAGATGGCCCTCATGACTTCATTGATCAAGTTGAGTCTGAAACTTTTTATTATCTAGTCCCATTGAGCCCCTTCAAATCAATATAGACATACACTAAAAAAAAATCACACAAATTTCAATCTCCAAGCAAGTGTAATGTGGCAGCCTTTTTTAAATAAGTTTTCCAGAGAGATTGAGTCTGTCAATTCACCATCAAAACACAACTAATTTGACCAAGTCAAATAGCACTACAGCAGCTAGAATGTAATTCTAATATAACTGACAGACAAAGGAGAAAATATAGTTATGAATAATAGTGACTGAGGTGATATGCATGGAAATCCTCAAGAATAGATGTTGGTATTGCCCTAAGTCGACGTCTAAGATTGAGAGATTCAATTAGGAAGTCTATCTGCTGGTAGATACGGTTTTTCACCAAGGGGTAATTTCCCATGCTTCATAGGAATTTATCAGAACCCCGTTCCCTAAGGTCCCAGTGTTCTATACACTCCCTAAAGGGCACAAAAATAAAATCCATCCTCCAAGGCACCCAATCATTTCAGGCAGAGGAAGTTTGACTTGAGAATGTCAGCAGACTTGTGGCCACTGTGCTTGGATGGTTTGTTTCCAGTTTTCCATCTTCTGTAATACTATTCATTTTTTACATATCACAAAGACCTCAACATTCCTGGTAAATCGTTCTTGTTAATTGACTTCTATACAGTGCTCAGCATTAATGGGTACACCCCAACAGATTTGTCAGAAAACCTTTACTTTACTTTCAGAATCAACTTTTTTTTTTGTTATGGGACGCTATACTACAACTTACTAAGTATTATTCATTTGCACAATTTAAAGTTAAAATGAATACACCCCAATGAAAGTTAGGATCAAAGCTAAATTTTAGACAACAAAATCCTAATTAACAAGAATTTGACTACAGGTGAGTCTAATTATTCATTAAACAGTTGTCCAGCAGTCCGTTGATTATAAAAGGGCGTTGCTTACCAAGGGAAACCCCTTCCCGTTTCATGCTGTCGGCAATGGCACCACATGAAACAGAAATGTCACAAGGCCTGAGAAAGAAACTAATTTCTTCACACAAAGGTGAAGGCTACAAGAAGATCAGTAAAGCTTTACTTAAAGTGGATGTAAACCCGAATTTTTTTTTATCATACTGTAGAGTATAAGATTTCCTATTATTTGAGCCCAGTCTTGCCACACAGAGTTAATCCATCTCTGAGCAATCCTCTTTTATTGTTCAGTGAGAAAAATCTTGACAAACTGAGAAAAACTGTGTCAAATCCTCCCCCTTGCTGTGAGTGACAGGTGATTTACATATCTCGTACACTAGCCTAAGACATGCATTATTTTTTAATTCCCTCCCCCACTCCTTTCTTTAGCAGCTCTGCAAGGATTGGCTGTTCCACACCTCAGCATGATTTGGCATGCTGAAGTCATGTGGTTTCTTTCCTGTCTTTTCACTGGATGTTAGAGATCACAGCAGAGGTTCAGTGTTAGAAATACACAGGGGAAAATGCATATCGATAAGGAGTG
Source organism: Lithobates septentrionalis (assembly GCA_037952835.1). Classification (NCBI taxonomy): domain Eukaryota; kingdom Metazoa; phylum Chordata; class Amphibia; order Anura; family Ranidae; genus Lithobates; species Lithobates septentrionalis. The sequence continues at coordinate 1,566,437 of JBBDGP010000795.1, read as the reverse complement.
TAGAGGTGGGCGGGGAGTCTACTGACATCACGACTCCACCCACCAAGCTCCAGACAACAGTCCCACCCACAGAATATGCAGTTTTTCGGGTCTAATAACAGACAGAGGGGAGACATTTGACAGGTAAAGATACATGCCTCCTGCATGTATATCCTTATAGGTGACCTATATGGCAGTAGTTTAGAAAGGATGACATTGGGTTTACATCCACTTTAAAGTACTGTAGCAAAAGTGATGAAAAAAAGTGTAACCACTACAACCATCTCACAGAGACATCCAGGCTGTCCACAGAAGTTAACACCTCTACAGGAGTGTCTTCTGATGAGAAGGGTTTAATAAAATCGCCATGCAAGTTCACTGCAGTTAGCCAAAGAATTGGCCAAACTGGGTGATTGTTTCCCGTGACACAATATGGTGTACACTGCAGAGGAATGGCATGCATGGGTGACATCCACAAAGGAAGCCTCTCCTAAAGCCCATGCACAAAAAAGCCCGCCTTGAATTTGCCAGAGCTGAAGAAGACTACTGGGACTCTGTACTCTGGAGTGATGAGACCAAGATAAATGTTTTTAGAACTGATGGCTTCAAAACTGTATGCCGTTGCAAATGTGAGGAGTACAAAGAAAAATGCATCGCGCCTACAGTGAAACATGGTGGTGGCAGTGTTGTTCTGTGGGGCTGCATGAGTGCTGCTGGTATCGGGGAGCTGCATTTATTTCATTGATTGTATCCTGAATTCACAGATGTACTGCTCTATATTGAACGAGAAGATGCTACCATCGCTCTGTGAATAAAGTGAAAACAGTGCAGCAATAAGAGTGCACTTTTCCAACATGACAATGATCCAAAACACACATCTAAGGCCACTGTTGCATTTCTGAAGAACAGGGTGAAATTTATTCAGTGCCTAAGTATGGGCTCAGATCAGGAAACAATCGAACACCTATGGGGAATTCTGAAGAGACAAGTTGAGCATCACTCTCCATCCAGCATCCAGGGTCTAAAAGAGGTACCGTATTTATCGGCGTATAACACACACTTTTTTCCCCTTAAAATCAGGGGAAAGTCGCGGGTGCGTGTTATATGCCGATCTCCGCTATCGCTATGTGAATGTCGGCGATCACCGCCGACATTTACATAGCGAGTAGTTTTAAATATGGCGCCGCGGAGTTCGGAGGGACTCGGCGGTGCTGAATGAGCGCTGCCGAAATCACAGAGCCGAGATACACATAGTCGAGTGTATTCGGCTCTTTCCGGCGCCGCTCACAGTCACGCCCAGTCCCGCCATTGGACCTGTGTTATGTCCATCATAGGGCGGGACTGGGCGGGACTGTGAGCGGCGCCGGAAAGAGCCGAATACACTTGACTATGTGTATCTCGGCGGCGTTCGTTCAGTTCCGCCGGCGCCGAGTCCCTCCGAACTCCGCGGCGCCATATTTAAAACTGCTAGCATGTGTATGTCGGCGGCGGCGGCAGGCATGGACACTGGGGACAAGGCTGCACTGGGGACAAGACTGCACTGACAAGGCTGCACTGGGGACAAGACTGCACTGACAAGGCTGCACTGGGGACAAGGCTGCACTGACAAGACTGCACTGACAAGACTGCACTGACAAGACTGCACTGACAAGGCTGCACTGGGGACAAGACTGCACTGACAAGGCTGCACTGGGGACAAGACTGCACTGACAAGGCTGCACTGGGGACAAGGCTGCACTGACAAGGCTGCACTGACAAGGCTGCACTGACAAGACTGCACTGGGGACAAGGCTGCACTGGGGACAAGGCTGCACTGACAAGGCTGCACTGACAAGACTGCACTGGGGCAAAGCTGCACTGACAAGACTGCACTGGGGCAGGGCTGCACTGACACTGAAAAGGCTGCAATGACACTAACAAGGCTGCAGATGAACACTAATGAGGCTGCATTGATGGGCATTTTAATGTAAGTTTCTTTTCCTTAAACTTCCCTCCTAAAAGTTTTTTACCTTAAAATTCTCTCCTAAACTTGGGGTGCGTGTTATACGCCGATAAATACGGTAATTCTTGAAGAATGGAAAAAGATAGATGTTGCATATATGTCGCCAACTTGTTCATTCCATGCCTAGAAGATTTGGTGCTGTCCTTACAAATCATGGAGGTCATACAAAATACTAGATGTAGTAGTTTTTGTTGTAGGATGTATTCATTTTTGCATCAAATAATTTGAGTAAAACTGAAGATTTTGTAATCTAAGTTTTATTATTAACTTTACTTTCATGTAATTAGCTAAACAAATGTTCTATAAAACAGTTTTGTCAAAATCTTGGAAACTGTTCTTGTGTTCATTGAGAGAGAGAGAGATATTGATTACTGCAATAGCACTGTAGCTCGATTCCACATGATAAAGGAGTAAAGGTGATTGAAAAATTCTTAAAATAGAAGCGACAACAGGAACATGATTATAAACAGGTTTATCTTGGACCTTCTTAGGTTCATACTCACCCGCAACGTATTCTCATTTAATTGCTCCCACTTTCTCTAGGTGCAGGACATAGCGATGGGGACATGTGTGCTCCATCCTACATCAATTTGTATGTGGGGAAGTGGGAGCGAGACTTCACCCTGGATGATGGGTCATCTATGTAGGTGTGCCAAGGAAGGGGTTAATCTGGTGCACTTATAAGATAGGTCCCAAATGGTCATGTGAGCCAAGATGTAATGAGACAGTAAAAAGTCCAAAGGTGTCCAGAAAGCTAGGCTCAGTTGCAGCCACTGCTGGAGAGCTAAAAGAAACTGCAATGGCAAGAACAAGGAATAAAGAAGCACCTGGCGCTGAAATCATCCCCGCTCGCCCAGGGTCCCCGTGACGATCTAGAAGGCCAGTCACAGCAGTGCCCTTACATCTCATTGATGAGGGTTTTTTTGTTTTTTTTTAATACATATCCTGTAAGTTGCCACTTTGTTGACTTCCAGTAAAGTGCTTTTAATACACTCAGAAGGCGCTGCTTTCTTCCCTGTTCTATGTACGTATGCCACATTCTTTTGTGGCACAGGTACATAGATGACATTTCAAGCAGCTGGGATGGATCGGAGGCCGAATTGAAAAGATTTTTGACATGCATGAAATGAACAACTTCAGTCTGAAAAGTACATGTCGTGTTATTCTCAGCCTTTTGCATTCCTGGATGTGGCAGTCATGGTTTGAAGCATGGTTCGTCTGGAGAGTACTCTCCTCAGAAAACCCACTGCTGGGAATACCATCCTTAGGCCTGATTGTTTTCATTCAAAGCTAAACACACACACACTGTTTCATTTACATTATCCCTTCTATTTCTGTATGTGGATGATGGCACTGTAATTATTTTAACTAAAAAAAAAAATCAAATTACCGTACCTTTTCAGCTATCACATGACCCAGCTCTTTCCCAGCCTGTCTGCTTAGAAACATAAGCGGGGGCAGCTTCTAGTCTTCTACTTCTACTGGTCAGATGTTCAAAAAAAAAAAAAAACAACCTTTGGAATACAGCATAATAAATACATAATATCAATAAACTGTTTTAGCTTGGCATACAAATATATATTTGAAATCAAATGTTTATTATTTTTTGACAATAACATGGTGTGAGTGGATTTCTGTCAGTCACAGACCCATCCAGTCTGTGTCTTAGAATAAGAGGGAGATAAAGTCTCCTTTAACCATCTCAATACAGTGCACTTTCACCCCCTTCCTGGCCAGGCCATTTTTCAGCTTTCATTGCTGTCACACTTTGAATGACAATTACGCGGTCATACAACACTGTACTCAAATGAAATTTTTATTATTTTTTTCCCCACAAATAGAGCTTTCTTTTGGTGGTATTTGATTACATCTGCGTTTTTTATTTTTTGCGCTATAAACAAAAGAAGAGGGACAAGTTTGAAAAAAAACACTATTTTTTACTTTTTGCTATAATAAATATCCAATTTCTTTTTTTTTTTTTTAAACAAATTTTTTCCTCAGTTTAGGCTGATATGTATTCTACATATTTTTGTTAAAAAAAAAAATCGCAATAAGCGTATATTTATCGTTTTGCGCAAAAGTTATAGCCTCTACAAAATAGGGGATATATTTATAGTATTTTTATTCTTTTTTTTTTTTTTCTTTTCTTTTTTTTTTACCAGTAATGGCGTCGATCAGCGATTTTTTTTTTAATTTTTTTTTTTTTTTTTATTGTGACTGCGATATTGTGGCGGACACATCGGACACTTTTGACACATTTTTGGGACCATTCACATTTATACAACGATCCGTGCTATAAAAATGCACTGATTACTGTATAAATGTGACTGGCAGAGAAGGGGTTAACACTAGGGGGTGATCGAGGGGTTAAATGTGTTCCTAGAGAATGTTTCTAACTGAAGGGGGAGGGGAGTCACAAGGGGAGGAGACCGATCGGTGTTGCTCTATACTGAGAACACACATCGGTCTCCTCCTCTCTGACAGGATGTGGATCTGTGTGTTTACATACACACAGATCCACGTCCTGCCATGTTACCAGGCAATAGCATGTGCCTGGCGGACATCGCAGCTGCCGGGCACGTGCATCGGGTGCCCAGTGACATGGGCGCGTGCACCCCCTGGTGGGTAGGGAAGGTGAGGGCGTCATATGACACCCTCCCAGAACGAGAGCCGCGCCGCCTGGCCGTCATATGATAGCCAGCGGGTGGTAAGCAGTTAATCTACATGTAATTTCCTGCCCCCATTGTGTTTAACTAGTTAGTGGGCATGGAGGAGGAGGGAGGTCTCCCCTGTGGCGTCAGAGGGGCATGGGGTCACCTGTTTACATCACTGGGTGGCCCCGCCCTCAGCTATATAAGAACTATCTTAGAGAAGAAGCGTCAGTCGGCGGGAGCCTCCCATGGATGCAGAACGGTTTGCACTTTTTTTTTTTTTTTTTCAGTCCTATGGGCGGCGTGAATTTACATCGCGGACATTTTTATTTTTTAATAAAGGACTTGTCCCAAGCTCTCTCTTTATTTTTACCATTGTTGACACTTTTTTTTTGTGAAATGGTAGGGGTACATTGTACCCCATTACCAATTCACATAGAAGGGAAGGCCGGGATCTGGGGGTCCCCTTGTTAAAGGGGGCATCCAGATTCTGATAAGCCCCCCGCACGCATACCCCACAACCACAGGGCAAGGGCTGTGGGGATGAGGCCCTTGTCCCCCCCTTTTTCCTGCGGCCTGCCAGGTTGTGTGCTCGGATAAGGGTCTGGTATGGATTTCGGGGGAGGGGCCCTACGCCATTTTCTTTTTTTTAATTTGGCGCAGGGTTTCCCTTAATTTCCATATCGGACCTGAAGGGCCTGGTATGGATTTTAGGGGGACCCCCACAGGTTTTTTTTTTTTTTACTTTTGGTTCGGGGTCCCCCTTAATATTCATATCAGACCCAAAGGGCCTGGTAATGGACTGGGGGGGGGAGGGGGAACCCATGCTCTTTTTTTTTCAATGAGTTTTATCTATATTGCAGTGACCTGACAATTCATTACAGCCACAATCAGTTTTAAATGACAATTTTTTCTTTAGAAATGTCATTTTGCTGTGGTACTGTTCTAAACACGGGAAAAACGTGCCACTTTACAGGCATACTATAGACACCCCCCAGGCGTGATATTTAAAGGAATATTTCATTTTTATTGTTTTACTTTAGGCATTAAAAAAAATCACTGCTCCCGAAAAAACAGCCGTTTAAAAAAAAAAATGTTTGCATTGATACATGTCCCCTGGGGCAGGACCCGGGTCCCCAAACACTTTTTAGGACCATAACTTGCATGTAAGCCTTTAAAATTAGCACTTTTGATTTTTCATGTTAGTGTCCCATAGACTTTAACGGTGTTCTGAGGCTTTTGAATTTGCCGCGAACACCGCATATTGTTCGTTGAACATCGGGCTCATCCCTAGTCTATGGGAATGTTTGACCATTCTTCCAGAAGCGTATTTGTGAGGTCAGGTACTGATGTGGACAAGAAGGCCTGGCTCGCAGTCTCCACTCTCCAGTCTCCAGGTTGAGGTGCAGCCAAGTCAAGTTCCTCCACCCCAAACTTGTTCATCCGTGTCTTTATGGACCTTGCTTTGTTCACTGATGCGCAGTCATGTTGGAACAGGAGGGGGCTATCCCCAAACTGTTCCCACAAGGTTGGGAGCATGAAATTGTCCAAAATGTCTTGCAGTGGTGGCTGGTGCTCGATAATTCGGGGGGGGGGGGGGGGGCGCAGCAAACCAACACCACCCCCCTCGGTAGGAGACAAGGCTGATAAATGAATGCGGGAAACATTCCTCCCCTGTGCAGGTCAGTCAAGTTCCTCCACCCCAAATTCGCTCATCCATGTCTTTATGGACCTTGCTTTGTGCACTGGTCCAAATCATTTGGTGGAGGGGGATTATGGTGTGGGGTTGGGGTTGGCCCCTTAGTTCCAGTGAAGGGAACTCTTAAAGTGGAGTTCCACCCACTTTTACAACTCTTCAGCATTCCTCACTAAACTGCACTGTAAACGAATTGGATATTTTTAAAAAAAAATTCTCAGCACTTACTGTATATCTGCTGTATTCATTTTTCACTTCCTCCTCCCTGGCCGCGGCCCATCGCATCATTTCCTGTTTGCAATGCCTTCTGGGAAGGGGCAGCAACTTCCTCTGACACTGCCGTTGCTATGGAAACCTGACCTGAAACCTATTACACTGCTTGTGCTGTACTGAGCATGTGCGAGATCTGCAAGGATGAGATCCAGGAAAAAATACAGTCTGGCTTCAGATGCCCAGACTTAAGATGGCCACGGCCTGCTGTAAGTTTATAAAATAACAAACTACTGCTATAAACTAACAAAACAGACCTTAGTTTACAGACTAACTTTACTAGAATACATTAAGCTTGTGTATTATAGGGGTATTTTTATTTAAAAAATATAATTTTGGCTGGAACACCACTTTAAAGCATCAGCATACTAAGACATCAATGACAGCCTTTTCATTACAGGCGCTGCGCCACCCTATCCATGCGTCCGGCCCCCTGATCTACAAGTAGGGACGCCGGATCATTGATTCCAATGGGGGGGTAATTTTTTATTTTTGACACGTGATTAGAGCCAGAGGCTCTAAAAGGCTTCAAATTAGGGTGGGCTCGGGGCGCAGACCACTGCACTACAAGCCCACCCAGTTGTGTGACATTAGTGAATGAATATTTGCTATTTTCACACTGAATCTCCTCCCCACCAATCAGGAAGCGGGTCATGAGACCTGTTTCCCGTTTGCCCAAATGCCATGCAATCCTATTGGATGCCTAGGAGGAAAGAGGAGACGCACAGGCCGGAGAAGACCGACCCACCAGCTGCCACTGTGACCAGGGATGGCTCACCCACAGCGGCTCAGCCATCCAGCACTCCCTGGCTCGGACAGGGGAGGGATGTTCCCCGCATTCATTTAACAGCCTTGTCTCATGCTGAGGGGGGTGGCATTAGTTTGCTGCCCCCCCCCCGAATTATCGAGCACCAGCCACCACTGCAAGACATTTTGGACAATTTCATGCTCCCAACCTTGTGGGAACAGTTTGGGGATAGCCCCCTCCTGTTCCAACATGACTGTGCCCCGCTGCACAAACCAAGGTCCATAAAGACATGGATGAACAAGTTTGGGGTGGAGGAACTTGACTGGCCTGCACAGAGTCCTGACCTTAATCCAAAAGAACACCTTTGAGAGGAATTAGAGTGGAGGCTGCAAGCCAGGCCTTCTGGTCCACATCAGTGCCTGACCTCACAAATGCACTTCTGGAAGAATGGTCAAACACTCCTATAGACACACTCCTAAACCTTCTGGACAGCCTTCCCAGAAAAGTTGAAGCTGTTATAACTGCAAAGGGTGGGCCAACTCAATATTGAACCCTAAGACTGGGATGCCATGCAAGCAGGGCCAGACTGGGAATAAAAACCAGCCCTGGAAATAATTTCATACCAGCCCCAGGGATGTAGCGTGGGTTGTCAGCACCCAAGGTAAGGCAAGTAAATTGCACCCCTAACTGGCGGACATTTAGCGCTCCCCGAGTCTCTTCCACTCATACTGTATTAAACCCCTTATGGTACATTTTAGGATGTACCACTCCTTCTCCTTGTTCTCCTTTCTTTCCCCTTTATTTCTCTCTATCATAATTTCTTGTTTTTTTCCCCATCTCTCTCTCTCTATCCATCTTTCTTGTTCTCTCTCTTATTATGTCTCTCCCTTTTTCTTTGTTCCTCCCCCTCTTTTCCATGCATTCTCTCTTTTTTCCCTCTCATTTCCTATCTTGCCCCCCTCCCTCTTTCCGGAAAGTGAATGGCTACATGCCCATTTATTGCATAAAATGCTATCTATCTATCTATCTATCTATCTATCTATCTATCTATCTATCTATCTATCTATCTATCTATCTATCTATCTATCTATCTATCTATCTATCTATCTATCCACACACACACACGTGATGTGAGTTCTGTATGTGTAAAAAACAAAATCATACTTGGGGGGGCACACCCTAAAAATGTGTTTACATTCAAAATGGTGCTGATAAGACCAACAAACAGTACAAAATATTACAGTGCACACATACAAAAATGACATTTAAATCCTGCAAGGATATTTAACCACTTCAGCCCCGGAAGGATTTACCCCCTTCCTGACCAGAGCACTTTTTACAATTCGGCACTGCGTCGCTTTAACTGCTAATTGCGCGGTCATGCAATGCTCTACCCAAACGAAATTTGCGTCCTTTTCTTCCCACAAATAGAGCTTTCTTTTGATGGTATTTGATCACCTCTGCCGTTTTTATTTTTTGCGCTATAAACGGAAAAAGACTGAAAATTTTGAAAAAAAATGATATTTTCTACTTTTTGTTATAAAAAAAATCCAATAAACTAAATTTTAGTCATACATTTAGGCCAAAATGTATTCGGCCACATGTCTTTGGTAAAAAAAATGTCAATAAGCGTATATTTATTGGTTTGCGCAAAAGTTATAGCGTCTACAAACTAGGGTACATTTTCTGGAATTTACACAGCTTTTAGTTTATGACTGCCTATGTCATTTCTTGAGGTGCTAAAATGGCAGGGCAGTACAAAACCCCCCCAAATGACCCCATTTTGGAAAGTAGACACCCCAAGGAAATTGCTGAGAGGCATGTTGAACCCATTGAATATTTATTTTTTTTGTCCCAAGTGATTGAATAATGACAAAAGAAAAAAAAAAAATTTACAAAAAGTTGTCACTAAATGATATATTGCTCACACAGGCCATGGGCATATGTGGAATTGCACCCCAAAATACATTCAGCTGCTTCTCCTGAGTACGGGGATACCACATGTGTGGCACTTTTTGGGAGCCTAGCCGCGTACGGGGCCCCGAAAACCCAGCACCACCTTCAGGATTTCTAAGGGCATACATTTTTGATTTTACTCCTCACTACCTATCACAGTTTTGAAGGCCATAAAATGCCAAGATGGCACAAACCCCCCCCCAAATGACCCCATTTTGGAAAGTAGACACCCCAAGCTATTTGCTGAGAGGCATGGTGAGTATTTTGCAGCTCTCATTTGTTTTTGAAAATGAAGAAAGACCAGAAAAAAATTTTTTTTTTTTCTTTTTTCAATTTTCAAAACTTTGTGACAAAAAGTGAGGTCTGCAAAATACTCACTATACCTCTCAGCAAATAGCTTGGGGTGTCTACTTTCCAAAATGGGGTAATTTGGGGGGGGGTTTGTGCCACCTGGGCATTCCATGGCCTCCGAAACTGTGATAGGCAGTGAAGAGTGAAATCAAAAATTTACGGCCTTAGAAAGCCTGAAGGCGGTGCTTGGTTTTCGGGGTCCCGTGCGCAGCTAGGCTCCCAAAAAGTCCCACACATGTGGTATCCCCGTACTCAGGAGAAGCAACAGAATTTATTTTGGGGTGTAATTTCACATATTCCCATGGCATGTTTGAGCAATATAACATTAAGTGACAACTTTGTGCAAAAAAAAAAATAAAAAAATTTGTCTCTTTCCCGCTACTTGTGTCACAATATAAAATATTCCATGGACTCGACATGCCTCTCAGCAAATAGCTTGGGGTGTCTACTTTCCAAAATGGGGTCATTTGGGGGGGGGGGGTTTGAACTGTCCTGGCATTTTATGCACAACATTTAGAAGCTTATGTCACACATCACCCACTCTTCTAACCACTTGAAGACAAAGCCCTTTCTGACACTTTTTGATTACATGAAAAAATTATTTTTTTTTGCAAGAAAATTACTTTGAACCCCCAAACATTATATATTATTTTAAAGCAAATGCCCTACAGATTAAAATGGTGGGTGTTTCATTTTTTTTTTCACACAGTATTTGCGCAGCGATTTTCAAACGCATTTTTTGGGGAAAAAACACACTTTTTTCAATTTTAATGCACTAAAACACACTATATTGCCCAAATGTTTGATGAAATAAAAAAGATGATCTTAGGCCGAGTACATGGATACCAAACATGACATGCTTTAAAATTGCGCACAAACGTGCAGTGGCAACAAAATTAATACATTTTTAAAAGCCTTTAAAAGCCTTTACAGGTTACCACTTTAGATTTACAGAGGAGGTCTACTGCTAAAATTACTGCCCTCGATCTGACCTTCGCGGTGATACCTCACATGCATGGTGCAATTGCTGTTTACATTTGACGCCAGACCGCCGCTTGCGTTCGCCTTAGCGCGAGAGCAGGGGGGACAGGGGTGCTTTTTATTTATTTATTTTTTTTCTTTATTATTTTTTTGCTTTTTTATCTTATTTTTAAACTGTTCCTTTCATTTTTTTTTTTTTAAATCATTTTTATTGTTATCTCAGGGAATGTAAATATCCCCTATGATAGCAATAGGTGGTGACAGGTACTCTTTTTTGAAAAAATTGGGGTCTATTAGACCCTAGATCTCTCCTCTGCCCTCAAAGCATCTGACCACACCAAGATCGGTGTGATAAAATGCTTCCCCAATTTCCCAATGGCGCTATTTACATCCGGCAAAATCTAAGTCATAAAATGCTCGTAGCTTCCGGTTTCTTAGGCCATAGAGATGTTTGTAATGTATGCCTGGCATGTTCTACTGTGTGTGTGTGTGTGTGTTGGTGCACTTACATGTCATCTCTCCTCGGCGCTGGAACGGAAACTGGCCAGCCGAGGAGAGATGACATCACATCCTCTGCCTCTGTGTACTATACAGAGGCAGGGGATGTTTCTCATTGGCTGGGAGCGATCGCGAGGGGGGGGCCACGATCGGATGGTCTCCCCCTCGTCTCTCATCGCTTCCAACCAAATGCCGACCGCAGCTGGCACCAGGGGGGGGGGGGTCCGATCGGACCCCCCACCCGCGGGAAGGCAATCACGTTTCAGGTACGTGATTTTGCCTGCCCGTGCCGCTCTGCTCACGTATATAGGCGTGAGGCGGTCGGCAAGTGGTTAAAAACACCTGAACATATTCAAAAGATATGGGGATTTGGTCACACTATATGGCAGCCCACTTACTGCGTCAAAGTACCCCTTAATTAGTGGGTCCTACACTAGTAAAACAATGAAAGATCCTGCGTCTCAACCGTTGGAGATACACTCCTCTTTATGGGAGAACCCCCCCCATTACCTCTTATTAGTGTCCACCAGTTCATAGGAGGAGTCCCTTCAGTTCTCCCATAAGAGGAGTGTATCTCCCATGGTTGAGACGCAGGATCTTTCATTCTTTTACTAGTGTAGGACCCACTAATTAAGGGGTACTTTGACGCAGTAAGTGGGCTGCCATATAGCGTGACCAAATCCCCATATTTTTTGAATATGTTCAGGTGTTTTTAAATAGCCCTGCAGGATTTAAATGTCATTTTTGTATGTGTGTAAGACACACTACAAGAGATGGTCAGAGATTGTGAACATGATACAAGAGATGGTCAAAGACTGCAGACATGATGCAGGAGATGGTCAGAGATTGCAGACATGATACAGGAGATGGTCAGAGACTGCAGACATAATACAGGAGATGATCAGAGACTGCAGACATAGTACAGGAGATGGTCAGAGACTGCAGACATGATACAGGAGATGGTCAGAGACTGCAGACATGATACAGGAGATGGTCAGAGACTGCAGACATGATACAGGAGATGGTCAGAGACTGCAGACATAATACAGGAGATGATCAGAGACTGCAGACATAGTACAGGAGATGGTCAGAGACTGCAGACATGATACAGGAGATGATCAGAGACTGCAGACATAATACAGGAGATGGTCAGAGACTGCAGACATAATACAGGAAATGATCAGAGACTGCAGACATAGTACAGGAGATGGTCAGAGACTGCAGACATGATACAGGAGATGGCCAGAGACTGCAGACATAATACAGGAGATGGTCAGAGACTGCAGACATAGTACAGGAGATGGTCAGAGACTGCAGACATGATACAGGAGATGGTCAGAGACTGCAGACATAATACAGGAGATGATCAGAGACTGCAGACATAATACAGGAGATGATCAGAGACTGCAGGGGAAGAGAGAGGAGAGGAAGAGGCGAGCTGTCCGTATCAGCAGAGAGCTGAATGCCCGATGTAAGAGCTTTCATTAGAACTTCCAGTGTTCCCGAGGCTCACATCACATAGCTCCACCTTTTGGCCCGGTGCCTTTAATAGACAGAACGCCGATCCAATGCGGGACATGTGACGGCATCAAAGGCGTCGGGCCAAGAGGTGGGGCTATGTGACGATGAGCCCCGGGAAGACAGGAAATTCAAATGAAAGCTATTACAGCGGGCAATCCCGCTCTCTGCTGATCCGGGTGGCTTGCCTCTTCCTCTGCATAGGTGGGGCTGTATGGGGCACAGGCAGACCAGGCTGTATGGGGCACAGGTCACGCTGTATGGGGCACAGGTCCCGCTGTATGGGGCACAGGTCACACTGTATGGGGCACAGGTCACGCTGTATTGGGCACAGGTCACGCTGTATTGGGCACAGGTCACGCTGTATTGGGCACAGGTCACGCTGCATTGGGCACAGGTCACGCTGTATGTGGCACAGGTCACGCTGCATTGACACTAGGGCAGCTGTGGGGGGGGGGCTGTTTGCAGGCGGCCCCATACAACATTTTGCTATGGGGCCCTGCTATTTGTAGTTACGCCCCTGGCTTGAGCTTATGCTCAACACAGACACCTCTTCTTGAACTTTTGCTGGCACACTCCACCACAATGTTTGGAGCATCCTTAGCTTTTGGATTTCAAACTTCTATTGCCCAACTCTGTTAGGCCATTACCTGATCTTTCGTTTCTTCTTACAAGTTGCCAGGTACATTTTTGTTGCCTTTTCATGGTGCATGTTTCAGCCACAAGGTTCTTGCAGCACCATTCTGAACCTTGGGTAGTTTTTACCCCTGTTGTGTTGGGCCTTTTGGTACAGTTCTGTTACGTAGTAGTTGTCTTCTCTTTTATTAATCATTGCTTTGAGACATTTCATGGTATATGAATAAGTTGCTTGTATCCCATTGGGGGTGGGGTGTCCTCAAAAGCTTGCCAGTGTCCAATCACTTAAAAATACAGTCCCAAAACCCATGGTGTATGAATACATTGTCTGTGTCCTGTACTGTACTCCAAGATATAGAAATTACAGGTAAGTCAAAATTCCTCTTTTTTTTACTCAGTAATGTACACAGGTTTCTGAAATACTGTCTCTCCCAAATAAAATATTCCGAATGGCAAAGCTGTAGATTTTAAATCTGTATAATGTAGCCTTTTCTTACAATGACTGAATGTATGCATGATGAATGATTTTTTTTTTTCCCCTTCTGGGTTTTACTGGTATACATTTTCACAATAAGTCCTGTGCATCTCAATGAACAATATATGAAATCGAGGAGAGGTGGGCACATTTAAAAACTCACCCAGGGTGATAATTGGGCAAACTCTGCTGGATGATGTACTTTCCCAGAAATGTGCCTTTTCTCAAAGTGCTTATCATTTATAACACACAGTTGCAGACTTTTTTCTGTTCTTGGAATTTTAAGCATATAGCAGAAATTGCCTGTTGTTTGTCTTGGTAAATTTTAGGACTGCCCTCTCCATCATAAGTAAAATATGAATTATATTTACAAAAAAATACATGACTGGCATTTCTTCACTCATTTATACATGATATGAGCTGACAGTAGTGGAGGGACCGGTCTATTTCTAATACCAGTCAGCATAGTACAATCCCGGGGTATTGAATTAAAATTCAAGGTGGCACAGTCAGAGATCCCAAGTCTTAGGCCGCTTTAACACGAGGCGGATCTGTTGGACGCACTCCGCTAGCTCAGTGGGGGATCGCTCTGTTGATCCCCACTGAGCAGGCAGTTGACAGGTCCATCTCCAATCACCGTGCAGAGATGGACCTGTCAGAGCCACGCTCTTCTCTATGGGGAGATCGGATGAAAACAGACCGCTTATCTGTTTTCATCTGATCCGCTGGACGGATGGTGAAAATATCGCCATCCGTCTGGTTTGAGCGGATCTTGTCGGATCAGATGGCAGGTGGGTGTCAGCGGACACATCCACTGACGTCCGCCGGCCCATATAAGTCAATGGGTGACCCACTCGGATCCAGCTGAAAAACAGACAGGCGGATCCGATCGTGTGAAAAGGGCCTTATGTTTGTGCTATAAGTCAGATTCTTTTATCAATGTGGTATGTTTTCCATTGCATTTAAAAAAAAATTGTCAGTTTTCAGTGTGCCCTCTTAAATCAGGTGTGTTCATCAGAGTGAATAAGTATATGTGTGTCACCGGCGCAAAACCAATTTATCCCTCAAATTTCCTTAAAAATGTATTTCAGAGTTGCTGCATTCAAAAAAAACATTCATTAGAATGGGCTGAAAAGTGCTAATTAGTGTGTGTGAATGCGCTACTCCCCTATCTACACCACTCACAGTATCCACATACCCTTCCTATTATTGTGTAAAAAAACTGGACAATCTTCCATAAATTATTTCCTATACATGTGCACAATTCACCAAAGTGAACCATAAACATAAATCAAAACATAAATCAGCTGACAATATGTATCACAAAGTCCCCAAAAAATGCTTCAAAATCTTCTATCAATTGCTGTGATTGACGTGCTCCTGTGTTCGTTCAATATTCATATGTGACTAAGTGACACACCACCACCTTTTAGATTGGCCACTCACCAAGTACTTGTTAAGTAATGCGCCTTTGGTTCATTCATGGGATAACCACTCCACCTTAGTATCACTCCTCACCGGCTATGCTTGGACTTTAGTGTTCCTCATATGAAAGTATATGGACAAAACGATCATTGCGCAATGCGTTTAAAACTATTTATTATATAAAATCCAAAGAAAAGTGTACACTCACATTTAAAAGTGCCCTCAAGCCGGCACAAAGCTAATCCAGCAGTTAGGGACGGGTGTTGAACTATTGCATGGTCCGCCTGTGTGTAATATGCGACCTCCACATTCAGCTTGCGCTTCACCCCTCGTTCCCGTTCGCGTCCTCACCAGCCACGGACGTACCTGATCACCTGATGCAAAAAATCTCCCAGCAGCCTCTACGCGTTTCGCATCATAGTATGCGTCATCAGGATACTGTGAGTGGTGTAGATAGGGGAGTAGCGTGTTCATCAGAGTGTCTTCTTACATCAGGTGTCCTCATCAGAGTTCCCCCTTATATCATTGTTACCATCAAAGTGCCGCTGTAGCCTTCAGCACCTGGTAGACATAGGGCAGAAGCCAGAAGTTTTCATTTCTGTCATCCTGTGATTCTGGGAGTGTGACATGCACATGATGTCCCAACAACCAATCACTGCAGAGGAAGGAGGAAACTGGCAGTCCTAACAACCAATCACTGCAGAGAAGGGGGGTCCCTACTCTGGGGACTGGCTGGCGGTCTGGGTAGAACTTTCACTTGGTACAGGTCTGGGCCACGGTTATGTCTGGTATGATCTATAGTCATTCGCTGGTAGCTCAAGCAGAGCTAAAGTTCTGCTGTCACAAACTGTGAGCAGGCAGGCTCTTTATTGCATGCAATGTCTTTTCTCCAATAAAATACACCTATCTGCTTGCAGCATTTTCTCAATTTGTTAACTGAGCTACACCTACTGGCATATGCAGATGTCATATCATCCTGCACAGGCCAACAATGGCTGAAGAACTGCACCCAGAAACAGACCCCAGTAACCGATGGGGACCGTTTTCAGGCCTTGGTGCCCAAACTTCAGCCTGAGGGCTGCATGTGGACCTTTGGTATATGATGTGCAATTCTCAGACCTCAGCAGGCTGTAGTGGGGACATATATTAGGGGTAATAGAATTTATCTGTACTAGCCTCATGTAACATGTTCCCAGTTTCATATTGTCTTCTTCAGCATATCCCCACCCAACATTGTAGCGTGTTCACATTCTCTCACCCTCATTTCCTCTATTAGGTCTGAAGTTTCTGACACTCCGCTCAAGCATTACATATATTAAACATTATGTGCGGCCATTGGAGTGCGCAGCCAGAGCACAAACACACATGGGTGTATATCAGCAGAGCAGTGGATGGTGTGAGTAGAGCAGAGATTGGTGTCAGTAGTTTTTTTTTCATTTTTATAATTGTTTTATTGGTTTTTAAAATATTGTTTTTTAAATTATATTTTACAATATTATTTTTTATTATTTGTTTACAATTTTTTAGGAGCCCCATTGGAGGACTTTGGTGAAATATCAGGAGTCCAAACAGACCCCTGATGTCTCACTTTTGAGACAGAGAAAGGGACAGAGGACAGAGCTTCTCCAGTTACTTTCTTTGCAGCCTCAGCTGTACTGGACAGTGAAGGAATGGGAAGTGCTCTGTGCTGAGCAACATAGTTTACTATGCTTCAGTTAAGAATGAACACAGGAGCGATCGGTACAGATCACCCCGGCCCCTTCACCCACACTCAATCGTGAAACTACCCCAGCAGCAGCGAGAGAGAGAGGATGGAAGCTGGCAGCACTGCAGGGGGGAGACGGGGCGCCAGGAAGCAGGGGGAATTGGTAATGCACAGGGTGATTATGGTGTGCCCAAGCACAGGCAGCACACCCTGTGCGGCTCTTTGGTGATGTCTGGGGCTGCATTCGAGGCCCCCCTTAGCTCGTAAGTTACCCACTGGTTTAGGGAAAGATATATGTTTATCTTCTCTTTAAGTGGAATAAGCATAAAGCAAATCCCTGCTAATTCAGTGGAACAAATATATCTCCAATCACTGCTAAATTAGCGGAACAGGAACATAGTTCCCTGCTTCTATGTGTCAGTAATAGTTCCAGAGCATTCTTCTGTCCTATAATTTCATATTTGTGATTGAAAAAAATAGATCTCCCTGATCTTTAGGAACTGCACTTTGACCACCAGATGGGGCTAGTTTACAAGACCTGGATTTTTTTTTTTTGGCTACACTGTATTTTGTTGGCTAAATCTGTCTTTGCTAATCAGTACATTTCAGAATCTAGTTGTTCATGGGTTTAATTCACTAAATTGTGTTTTCCAGCATTGTGTTCCTTTAATGCAAGATCCTCTATATCTCCTCTCTTACTATCTTATACATGCTGTGTAACTATACAGGAAGTCCCCGAGTTACGAACATAATAGGGACTGTAGGTTTGTTCGTAAGTCGCAACACTGCATTTGTAAGTGTAACTTCCAGTCGGAACACTGCATTCGTAAGTGTAACGTCCACCTGTGCATGGATGTGGGATGTTCCGGGCGCTTGTTATGTTATCTGGGGCTCTTCTGGTACTGCAGTATGGGATGTGTCCGGAGGTATCCAGGACCCGCGTGGAGCACAAGTGGCTGGCGTTTGAGGCCGTTCGGAAGTAGGAGTCGTTCGTAACTCGGGTGTTCGTAACTCAATACATTGTGCATTAGTATTTTCATTAGCATATGCATGTCACACTTAATATACACCTTACATCAGGGGTCCTCAAACTACGGCCCACGGGCCACATGCGGCCCGCCGAGGACATTTATCCGGCCCACCCCACCGGATTCCCGACAGGCCAGGCTCGGGCCGGGGGCCAGGTCAGCTCGGCTTGGGCAGGTCCACTCTGCTTCGGCAGGGAGCATATCCGCTCCGCTCAAGCCGCCTCCCCCACCCCAGTCATTGATGGAGGGCTCCGTGTGCCGCGCTGCATGCTGGGAAGTGTAGTTTCCAGCACAGTCCCGCGCGGATTCACGTCTTCCTCACGTGACAGACAGGAGGCGCGGAGGGTGACAGCGAGAGCGGAGGCTTAAGGCAACAGCCTACTAACAAGTGAGGACCCCTGCCAATCCCACTGTCCCCCTGTCCACCCCACTGTCCACCGCACTGTCCCCCTGTCCATCCCACTGTCCCCCTGTCCACCCCACTGTCCCCCTGTCCTTCCCTCTGTCCCCCTCTCCACCCCACTGTCCCCCTGTCCACCCCCCTGTCCCTCCCTCTGTCCCCCTGTCCACCCCACTGTCCCCCTGTCCCGCCCTCTGTCCCCCTGTCCACCCCACTGTCCCCCTGTCCCCCCCTCTGTCCCCCTGTCCACCCCTCTGTCCCCCTGTCCACCCCTCTGTCCCCCTGTCCACCCCTCTGTCCCCCTGTCCATCCCTCTGTACCCCTGTCCACCCCTCTGTCCCCCTGTCCACCCCTCCGTCCACCCCTCCGTCCCCCTGTCCACCCCTCTGTCCCCCTGTCCACCCCACTGTCCACTCCACTGTCCACCCCACTGTCCCCCTGTCCCCCCCTCTGTCCCCCTGTCCACCCCACAGCCCCCTGTCCATCCCACAGCCCCCCTGTCCATCCCAGAGTCCCCCTGTCCATCCCAGAGTCCCTCTGTCCCCCTGTCCACCCCAGAGTCCCCCTATCCATCCCAGAGTCCCCCTGTCTATCCCAGAGTCCCCCTGTCCATCCCTCTGTCCCCCCTCTCCATCCCACTGTCCCCCTGTCCATCCCACTGTTCTCCTGTGCATCCCACTGTCCTTCTGACCACTCTGCAGTCCCCCCTCCACCCCACTGCCTCCCCCTGTGCATCCCGCTAGTGTGGGGTTCTTTGGGGTGCTGTGGTTAGGGTGGTCCACTTTGGGGTGCCTTAGATATGATGGACTGATTTGGAGTGTTGAGATAGAATGAGCCACAAGCTGGTCTAGGTAGGAGGAGGGCGGGACTTTTATCACTGCGCGTCTGAACTATAGTCCGGCCCTCTAACAGTCTGACCGATAGTGAACTGGCCCCCTGTTTAAAAAGTTTGAGGACCCCTGCCTTACATAGTTACATATGGTTACATAGTAGGTGAGGTTGAAAAAAGACACAAGTCCATCAAGTCCAACCTATGTGTGTGATTATGTGTCAGTATTACATTATTTATCTCTGTATGTTGCGGTCATTCAGGTGATTATCTAATAGTTTCTTGAAGCTATCAATGCTCCCCGCTGAGACCACCGCCTGTGGAAGGGAATTCCACATCCTTGCCGCTCTTACAGTAAAGAACCCTCTACGTAGTTTAAGGTTAAACCTCTTTTCTTCTAATTGTAATGAGTGGCCACGAGTCTTATTAAACTCTCTTCTGCAAAAAAGTTTTATCCCTATTGTGGGGTCACCAGTACGGTATTTGTAAATTGAAATCATATCCCCTCTCAAGCGTCTCTTCTCCAGAGAGAATAAGTTCAGTGCTCGCAACCTTCCCTCATAACTAAGATCCTCCAGACCCTTTATTAGCTTTGTTGCCCTTCTTTGTACTCGCTCCATTTCCAGTACATCCTTCCTGAGGACTGGTGCCCAGAACTGGACAGCATACTCCAGGTGCGGCCGGACCAGAGCCTTGTAGAGTGGGAGAATTATCGTTTTATCTCTTGCGTTGATCCCCCTTTTAATGCATGCCAATATTCTGTTTGCTTTATTAGCAGCAGCTTGGCATTGCATGCCATTGCTGAGCCTATCATCTACTAGGACCCCCAGGTCCTTTTCCATCCTAGATTCCCCCAGAGGTTCTCCCCCCAGTGTATATATTGCATTCATATTTTTGCCACCCAAATGCATTATTTTACATTTTTCTACATTGAACCTCATTTGCCATGTAGTCGCCCACCCCATTAATTTGTTCAGGTCTTTTTGCAAGGTTTCCACATCCTGCGGAGAAGTTATTGCCCTGCTTAGCTTAGTATCGTCTGCAAATACAGAGATTGAACTGTTTATCCCATCCTCCAGGTCGTTTATAAACAAATTAAATAGGATTGGTCCCAGCACAGAACCCTGGGGAACCCCACTACCCACCCCTGACCATTCTGAGTACTCCCCATTTATCACCACCCTCTGAACTCGCCCTTGTAGCCAGTTTTCAATCCATGTACTCACCCTATGGTCCATGCCAACGGACCTTATTTTGTACAGTAAACGTTTATGGGGAACTGTGTCAAATGCTTTTGCAAAATCCAGATACACCACGTCTACGGGCCTTCCTTTATATAGATGGCAACTCACCTCCTCATAGAAGGTTAATAGATTGGTTTGGCAAGAACGATTCTTCATGAATCCATGCTGATTACTGCTAATGAT
The DNA here is from genome assembly GCA_037952835.1 of Lithobates septentrionalis. Lineage (NCBI taxonomy): Eukaryota > Metazoa > Chordata > Amphibia > Anura > Ranidae > Lithobates > Lithobates septentrionalis. Next base: position 1,545,862 of record JBBDGP010000795.1, on the reverse strand, counting down.
ATCGTTCTTATTACTAAAATCTTATATATAGTCCCTTATCATACCCTCCAAGAGTTTACATACTATTGATGTTAGGCTAACTGGTCTGTAATTCCCAGGGATGTATTTTGGGCCCTTTTTAAATATTGGTGCTACATTGGCTTTTCTCCAATCAGCTGGTACCATTCCAGTCAATAGACTGTCTGTAAAAATTAGGAACAACGGTCTGGCAATCACTTGACTGAGTTCCCTAAGTACCCTCGGATGCAAGCCATCTGGTCCCGGTGATTTATTAATGTTAAGTTTCTCAAGTCTAATTTTAATTCCGTCCTCTGTTAACCATGGAGGTGCTTCCTGTGTTGTGTCATGAGGATAAACACTGCAGTTTTGGTTACTGAAGCCCCCCGATTCACTCGTGAAGACTGAGGAGAAGAATAAATTCAATACCTTTGCCATCTCCCCATCCTTTGTAACCAGATGTCCTTCCTCATTCATTATGGGGCCAATATGGTCTGTCTCCCTTTTTTACTGTTTACATACTTAAAGAATTTCTTGGGATTTTTTTTGCTCTCCTCCGCTATGTGTCTTTCATGTTCTATCTTAGCCGTCCTAATTGCACCCTTACATTTCTTATTGCATTCTTTATAAAGTCTGAATGCTGAGGATGATCCCTCAACCTTGTATTTTTTGAAGGCCTTCTCCTTTGCTTTTATATGCATTTTTACATTGGAGTTAAGCCATCCAGGATTTTTGTTCGCTCTTTTAAATTTATTACCCAATGGGATTCATTGGCTAATGCCCTTATTTAATATGCTCTTAAAGCAAACCCATCTCTCCTCCGTATTCTTTGTTCCTAATATTTTATCCCAATTTATGCCTTTTAGCAAGGTTTGTAGTTTAGGGAAGTTGGCTCTTTTGAAATTCAGTGTCTTTGTGTTCCCTTCATGTTTCCCATTTGTGTGATTTATACTGAAACTAATTGACCTGTGATCGCTGTTACCTAAATTGCCCCTTATTTCCACATCTGTGATCAGGTCTGTATTGTTGGTAATCAGTAGATCCAGTAATGTTTTATTTCTAGGTGGTGCGTCTACCATCTGACCCATAAAATTGTCCTGCAAGACATTAAGAAACTGGCGAGCCTTAAATGAATGCGCGGTTCCCTCCGCCCAGTCTATGTCTGGATAATTAAAATCCCCCATTATGATAACACTTCCCATCCTTGCTGCTAATCCAATTTGTGATAGAAGATCCGTCTCCACTTCCTCCCTCAGGTTAGGGGGCCTATAGCATACTCCCAGTATTATTTTCCCCTTAGCTTCATCCCTTTGGAGCTCTACCCATAAGGATTCCACCTCCTCTCTAGCTCCCTCAGTGATGTCATCTCTCACATTCGCTTGTACATTATTCTTGATATATAGGCATACCCCTCCCCCTTTTTTACCCTCTCTATCCTTGCGGTATAGGGTATACCCTTGAATGTTTGCCAGCCAATCATGAGAGCTGTTGAACCAGGTCTCTGAAATTCCCACAAAATCCAAATCCTCCTTGACCTTATTTAAGGTCTATGATGGATGACAGTTCAGAGCATTACAATTTGGCAATGGCAAACTATATATACAGTATCTCACAAAAGTGAGTACACCCCTCCCATTTTTGTAAATATTTGATTATGAGCTGTTCCCTCAAAATAACTCAACACACAGCCATTAATGTCTAAACCACTGGCAACAAAAGTCAGTACACCCCTAAGTAAAAATGTACAAATTGGGCCCAATTAGCCATTTTCCCTCCCTGGTGCCATGTGACTCGTTAGTGTTACAAGGTCTCAGGTGTGAATGGGGGAGCAAGTATGTTAAATTTGGTGTTATCGCTCTCACTCTCTCATACTGGTCACTGGAATTTCAACACCTTATGGCAAAGAACTCTCTAAGGATCTGAAAAAAAGATTTGTTGCTCTACATAAAGATGGCCTAGGCTATAAGAGTGCCAAGACCCTGAAACTGAGCTGCAGCATGGTGGACAAGACCATACAGCGGTTTAACAGGACAGGTTCTACTCAGAACAGATCTCGCCATGGTCGACCAAAGAAGTTGAGTGCACATGCTCGGCATCATATCCAGAGGTTGCCTTTGGGAAATAGATGTATGAGTGCTGCCAGCTCTGCTGCAGAGGTTGAAGGGGTGGAGTGGTCCGCCTATCAGTGCTCAGACCATACGCTGCACACTGCATCAAATTGGTCTGCATGGCTGTCATCCCAGAAGGAAGCTTCTTCTAAAGATGATACACAAGAAAGCCTGCAAACAGTTTGCTGAAGACAAGCAGGCTAAGGACATGGATTACTGGAACCATGTCCAATGGTCTGATGAGACAAAGATAAACTTATTTGGTTCAGATGGTGTCAAGCATGTGTGGCGGCAACCAGATGAGGAGTACAGAGACAAGTATGTATTGCCTACAGTCAAGCATGGTGGTGGGACTGTCATGGTCTTTGGCTGAATGAGTGCTGTCGGAACTAGAGACCTACAGTTCATTGAGGGAACCATGAATGCCAACATGTACTGTGATATACTGAAGCAGAGCGTGAACCCCTCCCTTCGGAGACTGGGCCTCAGGGCAGTATTCCAACCCGATAACAACCTCAAACACACCTCAAAGACGACCACTGCCTTGCTAAAGAAGCTGTGGGTAAAGGTGATGGACTGGCCAAGCATGTCTCCAGACCTAAACTCTATTGAGGTTGTCTTTGGGAAATAGACATATGAGTGCTGCCAGCTCTACTGCAGAGGTTGAAGGGGTGGGGGGGTCCGCCTGTCAGTGCTTAGACCATACGCTGCACACTGCATCAAATTGGTCTGCATGGCTGTCATCCTAGAAGGAAGCCTCTTCTAAAGATGATACACAAGAAAGCCTGTAAACAGTTTGCTGAAGACAAGCAGACTAAGGACATGGATTACTGGAACCATGTCCAATGGTCTGATGAGACAAAGATAAACTTATTTGGTTCAGATGGTGTCAAGCATGTGTGGCGGCAACCTGGTGAGGAGTGTAGAGACAAGTGTGTATTGCCTACAGTCAAGCATGGCGGTGGGCGTGTAATGGTCTTTGGCTGAATGAGTGCTGTCGGAACTAGGGACCTACAGTTTATTGAGGGAACCATAAATGCCAACATGTACTGTGACATACTGAAGCAGAGCATGAACCCCTCCCTACGGAGACTGGGCCACAGGGCAGTATTCCAACATGATAACAACCTCAAACACACCTCAAAGATGACCACTGCCTTGCTAAAGAAGCTGAGGGTAAAGGTGATGGACTGGCCAAGCATGTCTCCAGACCTAAACCCTATTGAGCATCTGTGGGGCATCCTCAAACGGAAGGTGAAGAAGCGCAAGTTCTCTAACATCCACCAACTCGGTGATGTCATCCTGGAAGAGTGGAAGAGAACTTCAGTGGCAACCTGTGAAGCTCTGGTGAACTCCATGCCCAAGAGGGTTAGGGCAGTGCTGGAAAATAATTATGGGCATACAAAATATGGACACTTTGGGCCAAATTTGGACATTTTCCCTTAGGAGTGGACTCACTTTTGTTGCCAGCTGTTTAGACATTAATGGCTGTCTGTTACTTTGAGGGGACAGAAAATGTGTATATATATATATATATATATATATATATATATATATATATATATATATATATATATATATATATATATATATATATACTCTGTTTCCCCGAAAATACCTAGCGTGATTGTTGGTGATGGCTGCAATATAAGCCCTACCCCCCAAATAAGCCCTACTCTGTTTCCCTGAAAATAAGCCCTGCCCTGAAAATAAGACCTACAAGGACTTTAACTAGGGCTTATTTGGGGGGTAGGGCTTATATTGCAGCCATCACTGACAATCACGCTAGGTCTTATTTTCGGGGAAACAGGATATATATATATATATATATATATATATATATATATATATATATATATATAATGTGTTTATTTTTCAGGGGGTTTTTTTGGGTTGCTTAGGTTGTAATACATAAAATACATTTTACTAGGTTAGCAAAATATTTTACATCAGCTGCATGTGGTCACAGTGCTGTTTTTTGAGTGTGCCTCTTGTCTCTCTTCACCTTGTATATCCATCCTCTGTCTAGTGATGCCAAACTCTGTTTTTTAAAAAGAAATCCTGCTACTATTTAGGTATATAATTGTTTTTTTTTTCTTGAGGAATAAAATCTGATCAGCACAGGTGACAGAAGGCACAAGGGAACCAATACAGAAATGGATTATGAATTGTCTTGCAATCATATCGTACGAAAAACACAAGTAAGCAAAGCTAATTGCATATTTAAACTGAGGCATTTCCAACAATATTAACTTACAGCAAAGTACCATCTGGGTAGACCTCAAAAAGTGTATAATTCTTACTCGTAAAGTACCTTCAGTTTCTCTCAGCCCCCTCCAAATTATTATTTTTTTCTTTCTTTCTGGTGTGATCTGACTTCTCAGCGGTCCTCCAGCTGTTGTGGAACTACAAGCCCCATCATGCCCTTGCCTGTAGGAGTCATGCTTGTAACTGTCAGCCTTGCTATTCATGGGGCTTGTAGTTCTGCAACAACTGGAGGGCCTCCAGTTTAACATCTGTGTGTTAGAGGGTGGCCACATTTGTTTCCAATGGTCCTATTGTATGTAGGGACACAATCACCTTCTCTCGCTCCTGAAATGCACTAGGGCCTATGAACTATGGGGATTGTAGTATGCATAGAACAATCCATGTGCCTTAAGCTAATGTGATTTGCTCATTCCAAACAAACGAAAGTGAGGGGAAAAAGAGATGCTCACCGAGGGCATTTCAAGAAGACACAGCAAGATATCATTTCATGAAAAATAGATTACAAGGCCATTAAGTAGTGGATGTGTATGGATTATTTTAAAGAATAAGGATATTGTTAGGTATCACTTTAATCTTCATTGCATTATACTGTAGCTGGCAATACAGTATAGCAACTGAAGTAAAGCAAGTGGATGTAAACCCACATATATACCCAGTGAAGTGACTGGCCTCAGATGATACACAGAGATGAAACGAAACAAATCCTCCTACATAAGTTGTACCTGTTTATCTGTAGCCATCTTTCATCAACATCCTTCTAAAACACACAGATCAAAGGCTATTTCTCAGCTCTAGAAGGAAAGGGGCAGGAATGTGACATCACACACTGCACATCATAGAGCTAGGTGTAATCTGATACCTGAGTGGAGGGAGGGATACCCCGCTCTACTTAGTCTCATAGAGAAACATGCAAAGCTGAGGCCATCAGTCACAGATGTCACGTTGATCTGTCAGAAGTGACTACTGCAGATAGCAGAGGGAAGAAAGAGGAGACAGAAATCACATTTGATACTTTGGATTGACGCAAGCTCACAGAAGAATAGAAGGATATGCTGTATTTATTTTAGAGGTTTACAACTATTTTACTAAAAAAGAAAACTCAGTTTTCATATACTAACCTACGAGGGAGAGGGGGTAGGTGGTAGCAGGTGGTAACCTACATGGTTCCGATCTGCCCTACATTTTTCTTCCCAATTGATGCCTAATGTATATTTGTTCAGAGAGGAAAGGACAAAGTAGAGTTTTAAGGTGAGGGAAACATCAGTGTACCCATTCTGACTAATCAGTAAAACATGTTGGGTCATGCTCCAGCTCCCAGGACACAAATTAGGCCAGTTGATTTTTCCACTTGCTCACGGCTTTCGTTTTATTTCCTATTGTTTTCCAGCTTGTGTTCCTTTAATGCAAGATCCTCTATATCTCCTCTCTTACTATCTTATACATGCTGTGTAACTATACAGGAAGTCCCAGAGTTACGAACACAATAGGAACTGTAGGTTTGTTCATAAGTCGAAGTTGTTCGTAAGTCACAACACTGCATTCGTAAGTGTAACGTCAACCTGTGCATGGATTAGGGTTGCCACCTCATGCCTTTAAAACCGAACATGTATTAATTAGGCAGGTTCTGTGGCTGATTAAGGTGTTAAATAAACTGACTTAGTGCCCTATCTGCTTTAAATTAGCCACAGGACCTGTGTAATTAATATGTGTTCAGGTTTAAAGGGATGAGGTGGCAACCCTAGCATGGATGTGGGATGTTCCGGGTGCTTGTTATGCTATCTGGGCCTCTTCTGGCCATGCAGTACATGTAGTACTGCAGTATGGGATGTGTCCGGAGGTATCCAGGACCAACGTGGAGCACAAGTGGCCAGCATTTGAGGCCGTTTGTAACTCGGGGACTGTCTGTATTCCTAACCATGTTTTAGAAACCTCAACTTGTCCAGAGTTCCTAAATACAAGGTAGGGTAAAAGAAATCTTCAGAAGTGCAGAGAAAGGATTAGGTAGGGTCTGAGGTTTCCACCAGTAGGTTGGGTGGGTCAGTCATGTCTCACCTGCTGTCAGTATGTCTTGCGGCACTATTCTTAGCTGACTCAGCTGAGCCCCTGGTGATTTCAGTTCTGTATTTATCCATAATTCTAGCTGTCCATTTTCTATAATAAGCATAGTGATGAAGTGTGGTAGTTTGCGCAGGACTGGAAACCCATGATCCGGTCTGTTCCACAAACAAACATTGGATTGGCTTCAGGAAATACTAGTCTTGTTTTGTAAAGATGTGGGAATTAGGCTACAGAAATAAAATCAGGGTGGTAACAGGATAAACAAAATTAATCCATCGGTGCTACTTTTATCATCGGTCTGTCTCTTCAAGCAATCACCTATTGTTTGTTTTTATGAAGGAAAAAATGGGCTACCTCCATCTTTGTGTAGTGTCTTAGCGGTCGACTATAAACACAAGCAGGGTGACCTATTGTCATGCAGTATTTAATACAAGAAGTAGAATAAAAAAAAAAAAATTATATATATACACAACGGGTATTTAACACGCCACTATTTTTCTAGGTAAATATATTTCTAAAAGTGCTATTGACATGAAGTATTCACCACATGTAGGTAACAATCCATGCATACAAAAAAAATAAATAAATAAGTTTAGAAAAGTAGTTATGTGTAATTAAATGGAATGATACAGGGGGAAAGTATTGAACACACGAAGAAAAGGAGGTGAAAAAAGGCATGGACAGCCAAGACACCAGCTGAAATCTATTAGTAATTAGAAAGCAATCCTACTCCTTGTCAGGGCAAATTAATATCAGCTGGTTCAGTCTCAACTGATGTCCTAAAAAAGGTGTCACACAAGAAACACCTCATGATGGGTAAAAGCAAAGCGCTTTCTCAAGACCTTCATACTGATGGCATTGGTTTCAGAAGGATTACTAAACTTTTGAATGTTACAGTGAGCACTGTTGGGGCCTTATCCGGAAGTGGAAAGAACATAATTTCACCATAAACCGGCCATGGCTAGGTGCTCCTCACAAGATTTCTGACAGAGGAGTGAACAGAATTATCAGAAGTGTTGTCCAAGAGCCAATGACCACTTGTGGAGAGCTTCAGAAAGACCTGGAATTAGCAGTTAAAATTGTTTCAAACAAAACAATAAGCCATGGCCTGTATGCACGCTCACCATGCAAGACTCCATTGCTGAAGAAAAAGCATGTTGAATATCATTTAAAGTTTGCTGTACAACATTTGTACAAGCCTGTGAAACACTGGGAGAATATAGTCTGGTCAGATGAGACCAGAATGTAACTCTTTGGATGGCATAATACACACCTTGTTATAAAAGGGGGGAATTTGGGGATTTTAAATGAGGTATATGGTCCAAAAAAGCATACACCTCCATCCCTATTAATCGTTAAGAAAAGGGGGGATTTGGGACTTTGAGTGAGATGTGTGTTAGACAAAAATAAATAAATTGCACAATAATGAGAAAGTTTATTCATATAAATACACATGGGACATGGTACATAGCAGATATGACGAGCTGATGGGCATATAATAGACAAATGTGAAAATTCCATTATTGCACGTGATACTTAAAATCAAAGAAAAGGGTATAATATAAACGCATGATTGAATAAAAAAAATGGATGAAGTTCCACTTCTTCAGAAGCAAGTGCAGAATGTGTATCTATAAAAAATATTCCAAATTACTCCAATAAATTAAATAAGGATGTAGTGGAAGGAGAAAACCAAACACCCCAAAATATATGTGTGTATATGTATATAATTTTTTTTTTCATCAGTGTTAGTTTTAAAATAATGTTATTGTAGGTAAAATAAAAATGTATTTAAATTTGAAAAATTGTCCCATTTTAAAATGACCTCACATACTGTGGATCTTCATGGGGTCTACAGAATTCAAGGTCAGTATACTATTCCTCAGCCTGATCTCACCAAGTTACAGAGCAACTGGCAATGCAGCAATCTCATTTTCCTATGTCCCACAGTGGCAACACTGGATTCAGTGAGGTATTGAACTAACCATTTTAAATGATCTGATCAGCTGTAATTCATGGATGTCAAGGAGATAAAATAAATGAAATTCACCAAATGTCTGGAGCACAGATTAAAGCGGAATTATCTGTGTTGCATACTTACATTGGTCCATCTGGGCACAATGTAAGTATGCATATCTCATACCAGACTGGCTGCAGGGGAAGCTGACAATCACTGTAGCATTTTGCACTACTTCTGGTAAGGTTCTGTGTGAGCCTGCTTGCTCTATGCACACTGACCACAGGGGTTGGTTCGCTTGGCACTGCTGCCATTTATAGTATGATTGTATTTTTTAATGACTAGTTCTTTGATTGGAAGGGATGAAGAGGAGGGTCAGTAATGTCAAGAAACCAAGCAGGGCCTAGAAGATCACAACTGTCACTATAATAACGCCAATTACGACCATTTTTTTCAGCTTTCCTTATGGCCCATCAGGTATGAGATATGCATACTTACATCATGCCAAGCTGGACCAATGTAGAGTATGCAATGACATGCTCCTGCTTCCACAGCCTCCTGGGATATCCCTATAACATTTCCTAGGAGGCTACAGATGCAGCGGAAGGAGATAGCAGCATGTTATTAGGGGCCAGCTGTTAGAACCTGTAGATAAAGATTTTAGTTTCATCAAAGTTTGTCCTGTTACCAATTTTTTTATTTATTATTTACAATGCAAAAATTGAGCTATTAAAGAATTTAAATGTAGTTCTGCAACATCAGAAATTAAATAAAATGGACTGAAACACACTAAATTATTATTTTGGGACAAAGCATGGCAATGTTATTTCCAAATCAAATAAAGTTGCCTATTTTTCAGTTCTGTGTATTTTTTTTTTTTATGTGATACAAAATTAAAGCAGATGAAAAAAAAAACTTTGAATATTATTGGTAATAGAGAAAAAAAAATCATCAGAAAAATATCAAATGGGAGATGGTAAAGGATGAGTAATAAAGGGGAAAATGTTATACCTACCTGACGGTAATTTTCCTTTCCTGATGCAAAGCATGACAGCATATACGTATGGGTAGGCTCCGCCCCCTGCCCTATTCCAGGACCGGTTATACTATATAAGTAAGTCTCCTCCCTGCAGGAAGCAATCTTGTAACTTAGTATTACTGCAAAGCGTTTTCGGGAAGGACCTATATGCTGTCATGCTTTGCATCAGGAAAGGAAAATTACCGTCAGGTAAGTATAAAATGTTTCCTTTTCCTGACACAGCATGACTGCATATACGTATGGGATGTACAAAATCACCAGACAACAAGGGTGAGTAATGCTGAAGTCGAGGATTAGATCTATCCCTACTAACGACTGAAATGTATTGTAGTTAAAGCCGCTGGGTCCACTTTAAAATGGGCCCCCGACGTGTTGAATGTAGACCAGGTCATAGTTTACATATATTAGTTCTGGAGCGACTCCTTTGGAGTTCCATCCATGGATGTGCAATGCATCTGGGAATGCGGTCTCTGCCCTCAATTGATGGATTTGTCCTAGCCATCTAAGACCCTTGACTAACTTGATCTGCACCACTGCGATTGTCTTTAATGGACAGCGATTGTCTTTTTCTGATGCCTATTGTTTGCTTTTTGAAGAAGGGCCAATTCTATGTCTCTTGTCAATCTTGAATCTATTTTCAGTACTTGTTGTAATTCAAACACTTTAGTTTGGATATGCGAGAAGGATGATGTTCTAACCCAGGTGCAAAGATGGAGACCTCTGTATAGTGCCGAGGAAGAGACTAGAGCCATTTTGCCTGATAATTTCAGCAAGAAGGTAGTTTATGGCTTGACACTTGGATATCTAAGATCCTTCTAGACCTATTAGCCATACAAAATACTTTTTCAGTGTTACTGGACATATTGAGGATGTCTTATCCCTCTGATTGGAGAGTGAGACAATGTGTCCCACACTAGTTGTAAGACCCGGGGGGAAAGAACAATCCGCCCAGGTCTTTCGGAATTGGTTTGCCAAGATATGCAACAGTTACTGGATCCCAAAGAGTGAGGATACGACCGAGCTTCATCTATCCTTTAATGCCCTCTCTAGGCTTACTTGTATACAATTCAATCCTTACAGCAGGGAACAGAGGATTCCATCCTTTAAATTCTGTAGGGTTTCCTATGATCTAATGCCTATGATCTAATGTACTTGATGTTTGGAGTAGGCGCCCTGACCTCCATAGGATTTCAAACACTAAAAGGTGAGACCTCCAGGTGAGCTTTCACTTCTTGGTCTCCAGCATCTAGATTTAAAACTTGTCTGAATTTGGAAGATAACATTGGCCACGCTGTATGAGGTGTTGGATCTCAGGAAGGAGAATAGGAGGTTCTCGGATCTGAGACTGTACCCGCGGATATCATGGCCTGCAGGCCACCGGGCATTTATTGTCCTCATCACCACTGAATGACTGCAGATCCTGATAAGGATCCTGGAGACTGTTAGGTTTGTTCAATATACATATTGGCTAATCTGCAGACCCAGCTGGATGTCAGTAGTTTCACTGCTTCCACCTCTGGGAAGCCACCAAGGTTACTGTCAGATTAGTATCCTGATAGCCTTATTTGTTGCAGATCCCTTTAACGGTTTGTTGGTTTGGAGACCATTCCTTGACATCCAAACGCTTTGTACCTTACACCGTCAGGCAGGAAGTTCTAAGAAACCTGAACCTAAAGGGCTGGCAGACCTGACTGGGCGATATCTCTGACAGAAGTTGACTAGTCTTGCATTCCTTCTCAACAGCGAGGATAGGACTTCCCCCATTTTGCTGAGTCTTTGCAGCATAGCTGAGGCTCTCTTTATTGTGTTTTTTCGGAAGGACTTCAGTCTGCAACCACTGCAACTCTAACTTTGGACACCTTGTCCTTCATTGGCATGAATACCCGACAAGTAATAGATTGCGATGATTGGTATGCCTAGTAGCTGATAAGCTCAAAGATTAGCTAGTTTAGCTACCTCCCAAAAGGGACTTGTCTCCTCTGTGGAGTCTCTGTTCCTGGTGCAGGAAGCAAGTCTTCCCCTTACTACAAAACCAGTTAATACAGTTGTCAACCTTCCATTGGGCCCCTCAGACCACATGGGTTACTACAGGCTATTTCTTTACCCTTTTGCGACCGTTGGATGCAGCCAATAGTAAAAAGAGCTATAATTTGTTCAAGTGAGATACTTATACTGTTGCTCTCTCTGAGGGTAATTCTACTGTATTCTTCAGAGATTCAGAACTGTTTCCAGGCAGGTCATTGCTGTAATGAGACTATTTGGTCTCTCGATGACGGCTCCTCCCAATTCGATCAGAGCCTGAACTAGAACTTTTTTTCTCAGAACCTGGAAGACATTGCGCCAGGCTGTTGCCCAAACAATGCTCGCCAGAAGTCTTTGCTCCCACAAAACGGCCACTACTGGACTTAATATTCTGGGAAATGCCCGGAGTTTGTGAAAAGGCCACAGTCTGCCAGATGAACTCGTAGCGAACTCTCGAATGGCCAAGCGAAGGTACTTTCAGAAACATGGGTGTCTGGAAGTGTGTATACAGTATACACACACACAAGTGCTAGGTCTAAAGACAATCTACAATCTTAGCCTATGTTTCCACTATTGCGACCTAAAAGTCGTGCAATTTTGCTGTGACTTTTATAAGACTTGAAGCAATGCCTGGGTATTCTTGAGGTTGATGGCCCCAAGTCGCATCAAAGTGGGATCAAAGTAGTGCAGGGACTACTTTGAAGTCTCTGCGATTTGAAGTCGCACTGCTATGAACGTTACTCCTTGGAAATCATGGGGTACTACCGATTTGTGGAAGCCAAGCCTTACTAATGGCTGGAGAGATTGATTGCAACGATGCCATATGCAGTTTTGGATCCTAATCCTTCTGCTTGTTAACCAAGTCTTACTTTTGACTAAAGAACATGCAGTCATAACCCTTGTGCTCTAATGCGTCATGGAGGGAATGCAATGAGTTGGAGGAGAGGAATGAAAATTCCAATGGCTTCCTCAATGCACAGGACCCACGGATCCTAAAGCTCAAATTTACTTATAATTCTGTCAGTCGACCCTACTGGGCGACTTCAGTAGACTTGGGTTTAGGCAGACAAATAAAGATGATTATTGATTCTTTATTCTCCCCTATAGTTTTTCCAGGTTTAACCTGTCATGCAATCTTCGTTACTTTGCCTTTTGGCTATCTTCTGGTCATTGGCAATTAATATAAGGGATTAATCCCCCTTCTAGATACCGGATCCAACTTGAACAGTCACCACTGACTTAAAAGCGGTATGTGTTACTTGTAGGCAGGGCAGCCATCAGAAATTTTTGGGCCTCTTACAAAGCTTTAGACCTGGGCCCCCCCGAGTCTGACCACCAACATTTCACAGGGCTTGCCTATGGGCCATCCTAAAAAAGCCGCACACCGGCCACCTCACCTGTATGCACTCAGCCCCCCTCACACCTGTATATACGTCCGCCCCCCCACACACACCTGTATATATGTCAGCCCCACACACACACCTGTATATATGTCAGCCCCACACACACACCTGTATGTATGTCAGCCCCCCCTCACACACCTGTGTATATTTCAGCCCCCTCACACACACACCTGTATATATGTCAGCCCCCCCCCCACACCTGTATATATGTCAGCGCCCCCCCCCACACCTGTATATATGTCAGCGCCCCCCCACACACCTGTATATATGTCAGTGTCCCCACACACACACCTATATATATATGTCAGCCACCCCCCTCATGCACACCTGTATATATGGCAGCCCCACATACACAAATCTGTACACACCTGTATATATGGCAGCCCCATATACACAAATCTGTACACACGCAAGCCTATGGCCCCTCCCTGTACACAAACAGCCCCCCTCCCTTTCCTTTACAGCCCCTATTTGTAACTTCCTACTTTGTCCCAGCTCGTTTTTACAAAGCTGACATGTTGCTGAGAAGCATAGTACAGGCAGATCACTGTCACACGAGCGGTGCACATGCACATAGTAGCCAGAGGTGGCAGTAAAGAGCTCAATGTCTAAAATCAATGACACGAGAACTGTAGAAACTGTGAGATCGTTTCTATACTGCACAGCACGGATCCCCTTCACCTGTCCTGCCTTCTTCTGGCCCGGGTGGGCCCCGGGGCCCCTTAAAATTGTAACGGATGTACCCCCCTGATGGCGGCCCTGCTTGTGGGATGAGCCATAAGGGTTAACTGACCACAACGGACTACCAGAGAAACATCATACAGTCTTGAATCCACAGTGGCTGAACTGCATCACTGGCTACTTGATTTTCATTCTAGGATTAGCCATCATAGAGAGTTTATCACTGGCCAGAGCTCTGCTTTCATCTTGTCTGGGATCCTGACAATCTGGCTACCGAAGTGAGCTCAACCGCAGGTCACAAAACACTACTTAATAGTAGTATGAACCTTCTTCATCTCCATTCACTGTCCCAGGGTCTCTGCAAAGGATATTGCTTTTCTGCTGGCAGAATGTCACCCCTGGCAAATATAAAGCCTGTTTGGCTGGCTTCTTTTTTGAGGCAGAGCTACCCTTTAAACAACTCTGTCCAACTCAGTTTGGACAGAGTTAAAACATCCACTTCTGGCCAGTCTGATAAAGACTCCCTGGCCAACTGCTTCTGAGGTAGAGGTTGCCTTTAAATAAATTCAGTTTGATTAGTCTTGGTATAGAACCATTAGCAGGGCCGTCTTTAATATCGTTTGGACCCTGGGCAAAAATTTTCTTGGGGCCCCTCCCCCCTATGCAATTTCACTCTCCACCTGCTCTGAGACATACAATAAATAGCAGCAAGACTTAAAATCAGTTACTGTATCAGATCAGGCAGCAATTGCGATTGGTTGGCAGCAGTTACAGCATATCATCACTGCTTACTGCCTGGTCGCTAGAGGTTACAGCACACATTACGGCTCACTGATTAGTTGCTAGAGGTTACAGCAAATGATTTCTGCTTGTTAATCGGTTGCTAGAGATTACTGTACAGTAATACTGCTCACTGATTGGTTGATAAAAGTTACAGCACATCATCTCCTCACTGCAGGGGAGCATGATATACATATGAATGCCGCCTTTATTTACATACCAATGCTGCCGACTGCAGCTATTTACTTCGTAATGCCGCCGCTATTTACATATGAATGTCAGTTATTTACACATAAACACAGGGTCTGCAGGCAAGTCACCTGTACACAACAATAGGGCAGAGCTGGGCAGCATTAGTACCAGCACTTCACACTGAGATATCCGGACACAGCACGGGGCTAAAACTTCAAGGGACAAGGAAATTTAAACTGGGATAGTTGGCAAGTATGAGGCAGCTGCTTTGGGCCCCACAACAATGACAGGGCCCAGGGCAGCTGCCCCTTTTGCGCTGCCTTAAAGACGGCCCTGACCATTAGTGACTATAGGCCTACTCAGTCTCTGCCCATTTGCCACTGCCTCTGGCCTGCAACTTGGCATTCATTTTGGCCGACACACCAGCTACCACCAGACCAGTCCATTATGATTATTGTAGAGATTTCCTTGGTCTGTCTCTTCTGGCAGTTAAATACATAGTGGTTCCTTCAGGGCTAAAGAGGACCTGTCCCTGTTGCAGAAGCAGGTTGACTCTCCTCTTCCTGAGAAGTGGTGTTGGTGTTGAGGGCTGGAGATATTTACAATCCATTATGCCCATAATGTGCACTTTTAGGATATAGAATATACCTACCTGCCCTCACCTTAATGAACGTTGCTGGTCTCTAGGAAGGCTGATTGCTACTGGCCCACGGATGAGCTGAAAGACTGGAGCCATGCCTAGGAGTATTTGTTAAAAAAAACATCAGTAGTAACCACTACAAGCAGCAAACCACATATCCCTCTGTGGTGGACCACAAATAACAGAAGCAATTACACATTTCTAACAGGTAAAGGACATGTAACTAAGCAGATCCTGACTTTCATTTTAGCATCAAGGGCAGCATGTAAATGCATAGTAGCACAACCTTTTGTACCACCTGCCCCACCCTATTAGATTGTAAGCTCTTCTGAGCAGGGCCCTCTTAATCCTCTTGTATTTTATTGTATTATAACTGTATTGTCTCCCTTTTATATTGTAAACTGTTGGCGCTATATAAATCCTGTATAATAATAATAGTAATAAACGCATTGCAGTCATTAGTACTGTAGAGTCAATGTAATCATAGGCAAGCAGTGCAGGTTAATAGTCATCAGACAATTAGCACTAGCAGGTTAAACCTACTTTAGACACATGTATCGCAAAAGGTCCATACCACAACCAAGAATTAATACACAGTGAGCCCAGCCTGCAGGGCCAGACCCTGTGTTAATAGGAAAGGCTCAGCACCAACGGTTATCAGCCTAAGCATTAGCAATACTGCAGACACAGACCACAACCTGTGAAGCATTAGAAAACAGAGTGGTGCTAAGGACAGCCAGTAAGATTAACATGTGTGATATATGCTTTCAGTGGTGCAAGCAAACAGCATACCTGCAGACAATAAGTCAAGCCTGTAGAGCCAGCCTTGCTGAGTTAATAGGAATGCTTTAGCCCAGCACAGCACACCTGCTGTCAGCATTTGCAGTATTGCAGACATTAACCACAACCTGTGAGGCAATAGTAAACAGATTGAAAGTATGGACAAGTCAGAAAAATTCACATGTGTGACATGCTTTCAGTGATGCAAGTTAACAACATACTTGTAGCAGTAACTGAATACTATGGATTTGTCCACCATGTGGTGCCTTACCACCTGCATGCTTCATGGCCTACCAGGAAGTCCAATGAATGTCCATCCATGGAGTCATGATAAAGGATCAATCCCTAGAGACCAGATGCCATCACCCCCCTCTTCCTGGATCCTGGGGTGGTCTCCCCCATATAGGAAATTTACAGCCTGTACAGTGGGGAGCCTTGTCACAGCAGAGGCTTGAACCTCTGAGGATTGGCCAGATGAATCTGGCAAGGTGAGGGAAAAAAAATCCTGCTTTCAGCAGCAGCAGCATAACCGGTTGTAGCAGTGAGGGAAAAAAAAAGAGAATGCTGCCTGCAGGGAGGAGACTTACTTCTATAGTATAACCAGTCTGGGAATAGGGCAGGGGCGGAGCCTCCCCATATGTAAATGCTGTCATGCTGTGTTAGGAAAGGCTGATTAAGGGTTACAAGGAGTTTAAATTTAAGCACATTTTATTTTAAAAAAAATATATTTTTACTTGCATGGTTGCGTTAACTGAAACAAAGGTCATCTCTTTTATGTACATATTAATGAAAATGAGTAAACACAATACCATGTTACATCAAATTTCGGAAAGATACTTTTTTCTTTTCTTTTTTTTTTAAGGCAGATTTCACCTAAGCCATGCATTGAGATTAATTTTGATGACATTTTTTCCAAAAGGGAAATCTGTCATTTGCAGCCAAACTAATCATTCTGTTTATCCCTATTCTGAACCAGATGATTAAAGCGTTACTAAACCTACAACAGTAAAATTAGCCTGTATATGCAGTAAAGCATGCTTGTTACACTCACTGTGGAACCTAAGCGGTTAATCGTCTGCATTCTGTAAAAAGGCTGTTTGATCCTGTCTTCTCTGATCCTCCCCTTCTTCCACTGTTCCAATCCATCTCCTGATAAGACAGAGCTTTTGGAGTCACATTGGTCTGTATTGCTAGAGGGGTTTTTTTTTCTTGGGAGGGTGCATGTGATCAGCACAGGTCCAATCTGCACTGTCCAGACAGAGGGCCAGGGGTCCACCGGCCTCGAAGGATAGTCAGAGTAGATTGAAAACTATTCCGACAAGCTTTAACCAGACACAGATAACAGAAACTTTTTACCAATACTTACTGTAATTTTCCTTTCCTAGCCTATCCTCACGTCAGCACACCTGGGTTTACCCCTCCCTCCAGTCTGTTATGACCACCTTCTCCTAGCTAATGAAAGAGAGCCTCCCCCCCGTTCCATTAACTAGCGAGGACAGGCTTGTAGGGAGGGAAGAAGATTGTGCTGACATGAGGACAGGCCAGGAAAGGAAAATTATGGTAAGTATTGGTAACAATTTTCTGTTTTCCTGGCCAGCCTCACGTCAGCACACCTGGGATTTCATTTAGCTAATATAGGGTGGGATAACAAACTCAAAACAACTGGTAATACTGCTTAGTGAATATTTTATTTTGCTTGAAAGGGTGCTGACACCACTGCGCTTCCAAATTTTGATGCACTAGCCGAAGTTACAACCAGACTAATGTTTAGCGAAGGTTTCACGGGAGCTCCAACTAGCCTTCCTGCATATGTCTTCCACCGATATTTTAGCAGAAGCTGCCCATGAGGCTGCCACCCATCTTGTTGAATGTGCTCATATAGCTTGTGGAGGTGTCAGCCCCTGTTTCTCGTAAGGCTTATCACCTTGGTGATCCAGATAGCTATGATTATAGCTGATGCCGCTTCTCCTCTCCTAGGTCCTGATGGTAAAACAAATAAAAATATCAGTCTTGCGCATCTGCCAAGAGCAGTGCAAGTACATTGAGAACAAGTTGACCATATCCAGCGGTCTGAGATCTGATTCCTCTGCTTGTCCCGATGGTTGCGTGAAGATAGGTAGGACCGACTCACAATTTACGTGAAACTTGGAGACCACCTTGGGGATTAAGGCCAATGAGGGCCTTAGGATTACTTTGTCTGGGGGAATGATGCAAAAAGGATCCTTGCAAGATAAAGCTGCCAGCTCTGAAACTCTCCTTGTGGACATTAGAGCTGTGAGAAAGATCAGCTGGACTGTCAGGAACCATAGCAGGCATGAATGGGGAATGGAGCAAAGCTGTTAGCACTGTGCCCAAGTCCCAGGCTGGGAAAAGGGTCCTCTTTGGTGGTCTCATTCTTATGGCTGCTCTAAGAAATTGCTTTATTAGCGGCTCGTCTGCCCACTTGTGGCCTGTGAAGCAAGACAAAGTTGACGCCTGTACCTTTATAGTGTTATATGCCAAGCCCATTCTTAGTGCTGACTGTAAAAACTCTAGCACCTGCCCGATGTTTGCAGTCAATGGGGAAAATTTCCATTGAGAAGCAAAAGCTGTAAACCTCTTCCAAATCCTGGTGTAGCATTGGTTGTTGCCTTTCTTGCCTTCAATAATGTCGAGATCAACTCCTCTGAAATGCCTTGAGACTTACGATCTGGTTGATTCAAAAGCGATGCTGTCAGTTGCAATCTGCCTGGGTTGAGATGATTCCAATGGGCCTGTTGTAGTAGGTCCTTCTTCAGCGGCAGCCATACTGGGGGGACTGACGCCATCTGCAGGAGCAGTGAGAAGGGCAAGAATAAGATTGCATGGACATTCTCCCTCACGATCTTTAGTAGTAGACTAGGGGAAATTCCCAAGAAATTGAGAACGCGTCTTGAGCTAGTGCCTCGTTGAAATGGAATCTGGTTTGAGCAGCCCTGGATTTCATGTTCCATAGAAAGGAGCTTTGTGTGTCTCTCTATTGGGATCTTGCATAATCTCGACCTGATCTATACGACCTGGTCTCACAAGCTCTTCTGAACTCTGATTGGCCTAAATGAACAGCTTGCACTGCATGTTACAGAGTGCCTGTTTTGAAGTGCCTTCCGCCACCCAATGGCGCAACCACAAGGCCCTTTTCGCCGTTACTGAATAAATCATGAGCCTTGCCAGCAGTTTGACCTGGTCTATGGAGGCTTCTGCCAGAAAGGCAGCTGACAGATTAAGTTCCTCCAGTGCCGATATGATTCTGACCGTCTCTATGCCTGGCTTCAGAGCCGTCTTCACATTTGTGACCCAGACCTTTAGAGCCCTGGAGATTGAAGGTTAGGGCTATGGCCGGGCGGCAGGCTGTGCCTGCAGTTGAATAGATCTTCTTCAGATCTGCATCTGCGCGCCTGTCCATTGGGTCTCTGAAGGTTGTAGAATCCTCCAACGGCAGGGACACGTGCCTTTCTAGGTGCTGCAGGGCTGCGTCTACTCCTGGAGCCGACTCCCAAAAGGCAGCGTGTGAGGCCTTGAATGGGTATAATTTTAAAAAGCTTTTTTTTTTTAGTTTTTTTTTTTTTAGTTTTTCACCTCATTTGTTATGATCACAATTCATAGATTTGTAAATTTGAAAATAAGAACGAAAATTCGAAAGAATAACTAACTAATAATAACAAACTATTAAATTATAGGTATTGGAATTTCCTTTCAAATTTGGCTGTTAGTGAATAGTTACAAATTATCTGAAATAACGAATGCCGCATCTAAACAAATGGAATAGAACAAATTAATAATAAATAAGAATATTAAAACTTTTTATTATTATTTAGGTACGTTTCATTTGTTTAGATACAGCATTTGTAACTTCGGATAAATTCATATTCGTTACTTTCTCTAACAGCCAAATTTGAAAGTAAATTCCAATACCTATAATTTAAGACCCCTTTCACACCGAGCCGCCCATAGCGTCGGCAGTAAAACGCCGCTATTTTTAGCAGCGTTTTACCGTCGGATTTGCGGCGCATTTCGGCCACTAGCTTTTACCCCCCGCTAGCAGCCGAGAAGGGGTTAAAACCGCCCGCAATGTGCCGCAATAGTGGTGTTTTGCCGGCGGTATCGCAGCGCTGCCCCATTGATTTCAATGGGGAGCAGCAGTGGAAGAGTGGTAAGCACACCGCTCCAAAGAAGCTGCTGGCAGGACTTTTCCTGATGTCCTGCCAGCGCACCGCTCCAGTGTGAAAGCCCTCGGGCTTTCACACTGGAGACAATGGAGCAGCTGTTTGAGGGCGGATTGCAGGCGCTATTTTTAACGATATAGCGCCTGCAAAGCGCCCTCGGTGTGAAAGCGGGTCTTATAGTTAGTAATAGTAAGGTTATTATTAGTCAGTTATTATTTCAGCTTTTCAAATTTGTGGGTTTTCGAATTTACAAATATTCAGAAAAATTTGTGAAACGGGCTTTCGTTAATTTGGACATTTCCGAATTAACAATTTGTCAAAATTCTTTAAGAAACGAATTCGGAATGAAATGAATTGCACATGTCTAATTGTTCTGGAAAGGGAGGCTGGCCAGGAAAGAAATCATAAGACTGCTATATACTGCTGGTGAGAAAAAGTATTTGCAGGGTCCTGGGTTTAGTAACACCTTAAGGCTGGGTTCACACCATTGCGTATTGGATGCGGTTTCTCTGCATCCAATTCGCAATAGTAGAAGATTTTGACCAGCTCTCTAAGGAGCCGCTTCACATATCTCTGCTGTGTGTCTTTTGGTCCGTTTGAGGTCCGAATTCAGCCCAAAATTCGGGCTGAAATCGGACCTGAAACGGTGAACCAGGACGCACCAGACCCCTGCTGTGAGACGGATGTGGTGATGGTGTGAACCCAACCTTAATATATTATAATCTTCTGTAGTACGTATAATTAAGTAAATTATGCTTTTTACTTGGGGTAATTACAATGAGCATTCGGGGACTTATTTATAACATGCCAAATTCATTATACATTTACAAATTATTCACTTACAGTTGCAATAAAAAGTATGTGAACCCCTTTGGAATGATATGGATTTGTGCACAAATTGGTCATAAAATGTGATCTGATCTTCATCTAAGTCACAACAATAGACAATCACAGTCTGCTTAAACTAATAAACACACAAAGAATTAAATGTTGCCATGTTTTTATTGAACACACCATGTAAACATTCACAGTGCAGGTGGAAAAAGTATGTGAACCCCTAGACTAATGAGATCTCCAAGAGCTCATTGGAGTGAGGCGTCAGCCAACTGGAGTCCAATCAATGAGATGAGATTGAGGGTGTTGGTTACAGCTGCCCTGCCCTATAAAAAACACACACCAGTTCTAGGTTTGCTTTTCACAAGAAGCATTGCCTGATGTGAATGATGCCTCGCACAAAAGAGCTCTCAGAAGACCTACGATTAAGAATTGTTGACTTGCATAAAGATGGAAAGGGTTAAAAGTATCTCCAAAAGCCTTGCTGTTCATCAGTCCATGGTGAGACAAATTGTCTATAAATGAAGAAAGTTTAGCACTGCTGCTACTCTCCCTAGGAGTGAGCGTCCTGTAAAGATGACTGCAAGAGCACAGCGCAGACTGCACAATGAGGTAAAGAAGAATCCTAGAGTGTCAGCTAAAGACTTACAAAAGTCTCTGGCATATGCCAACATCCCTGTTAGCGAATCTACGATACGTAAAACACTGAACAAGAATGGATTTCATGGGAGGATACCACAGAGGAAGCCACTGCTGTCCAAAAAACAATTGCTGCACATTTACAGTTTGCACAAGAGCACCTGGATGTTCCACAGCAGTACTGGCAAAATATTCTGTGGACAGATGAAACCAAATTTGAGTTGTTTGGAAGGAACACACAACACTACGTGTGGAGAAAAAGAGGCACAGCACTCCAACATCAAAACCTCATCCCAACTGTGAAGTATGGTGGTGGGGGTATCATGGTTTGGGGCTGCTTTGCTGCATCAGGGCCTGGACGGATTGCTATCATTGAAGGAAAAATGAATTCCCAAGTTTATTAAGACATTTTGCAGGAGAACTTAAGGCCATCTGTCCACCAGCTGAAGCTCAACAGAAGATGGGTGTTGAAACAGGACAACGACCCAAAGCATAGAAGTAAATCAACAACAGAATGGCTTAAACAGAAGAAAATACGCCTTCTGGAGTGGCCCGAGTCCTGACCTCAACCCGATTAAGATGCTGTGGCATGACGTCAAGAAAGCGATTCACACCAGACATCCCAAGAATATTGCTGAACTGAAACAGTTCTGTAAAGAGAAAAGCCTCTTTCACATGAATGATCCATTCAGGTCCGCCTGTCAGTTTTTTAGGCGGACCTGAACGGACCCTCCATAGACCTCTATGGAGCGTCGGATGTCAGCGGTGACATCCGACCCGCTCCGATCCGAAAAAGGGTAACGGAGAAAAACCCTACTTTTCCATCCGCTTTCGGACCGGATCGGGTGACGACGGACTCTACGGTCCGTCGTCATCCGATCCCCCATAGGGGAGAGCGGCGCTCTGACAGGTCCCTCGCTGCACAGTGTGCAGAGACAGACCTGTCATCTGCCTGCTCAGCGGGGATCCACGGAGGGATCCCCACTGAACAAGCGGATGTTAACGGGACGGATCATCACGGATCCGCCCTGTGTGAAAGGACCCGAATGGTCAAGAATTACTCCTAACCGTTGTGCACGTCTTATCTGCAACTACAGGAAACGTTTGGTTGAAGTTATTGCTGCCAAAGGAGGTTCAACCAGTTATTAAATCCAAGGGTTCACATACTGTATATACTCGAGTATAAGTCGAGATTTTCAGCTCTTTTTTTTGGGATGAAAGTGCCCCCCTCGACTTATACTCGAGTCACCGCCGTCTGCCTACATGATCATGCAGGCAGACGGCAGCCAGCGTGTGTTATTAATATTCGGCGGCCATTCACTGTTCAAAAGCTGCGCCTCCTCCTAGTCTGTGATAGGCAGAAAACTCCATTTCCCAGCAGTCAGTGTACAGCCCATCACGGACATTCTCTCATCCTCGTCCGTGGTATGACCAGGTCAAATTGGAGCTGATTGCAATAGGAGAGTCTCAATCCGTACGACGCCGACTTTGCAGCGCCGCACTTTCCCAAAGTAGTTCCTGCACTACTTTTGGTGACTTCAGGGGTGATTTCAATAGACATCTGTGCATGAACGAGGACTAAGTGTCCTTTTATTCAACGAAACCTTCTTCTATAGATTCACCGTCAGTCTTTTTCCCTCTTGCAAGCAGAACACTTCTCATTCCAAAAACGTCAGATAAATCTGCTTTTTATGAAAGACTGACATGAGAGATTTTCAGTAACTGAAAATAGTTAACACTAAACAGTAAATAACTGGGGTTTTAATGTAGAACTAAACCCTCCTATTCTCTACAGCTCCAAGAAAGCTGCCATCTTAGCCTCTGATCTGCAGTTTTCTAAGTGCTACACATGTGATCAGTAAGGACAAAGACCATTTTATGGGTTGACAGTTGGGTTGAGAGCACAAGTAACTAACTGACAGTTATTCACCACTCGCCTTGAATGCAAATTGTTGTGGGAAAACGGTTAAATTAATGTGTTTAGTTTCACTTTAATATATTTTTAGAAGCGTCAGCTTCTTAGTTTGTTCCCTCAAGAGCTTCTGTTAATGTTTTAGTTAGAAACCAACAATACAGGGCAGATGCCCACATGTTTGCAGTAGGGCTCATTTACACTAGTGGTACTCTGAAGTTTGATCCATGTATGGATTGTGCTTCAGAGAGCATTTGACAGGTGGTGAGGAGACATTCTCCTCCTCACCACCTGCTTTAATCCCTTGATCCCCACACTAGTGTGCCACAACCTGTGAGCACGGTTGCGGGGCACTTTCAGGGCAGCCCCATTCATTTCAACAGGGCACATTCGGTGGGCTCTATAATCACCAGAAGTGACGGGGGGTATCATGCCTGCCAGATAGGAAGCACAACATCGCGACATGTGCACGCCACTGCCTCTGCAGCTGAAGTAGGTAACGGGGGGGGAGTTTGGCTCAACCGCTGGGTTTTACGATCTCCTGAATCGATAGTGTGAATGAGATCTTAGTGCTTTGTGGTATCAAAAATCTTGTAATCTGCATCCTAGAGAAACATTTACTTGTACGCCACTTCTTGAGTTAATATAAAGCAGTCAATAGTACAGGTCATTTGCAGACGCTGAATGTTCACAAGGAAAAGCGATAGGGGCAAAAAAAATATGGTATTTGGCAGATGATTTTTAGAAACCGCATGGATTGTGATGTAGTTCTGTTTTCTTGTAAAAAAAAAAAAAAAAAAAAAAAGTTCTGTTATTGTGGTTGAGTCCTTAGCTTTTTCCTCTACTTTAAAGTGACTGACAGCTGAGAAGTAATGCCCTGTACACACGACTGGGTTTCCCGTCGGAATAAACTCTGAAAGTTTTTCCGACGGAATTCCGCTGAAACTGTCTTGCATACACACGACCACACCAAAGTCCGACCGTCAAGAACGCGGTGACGTACAACACGTACGACGGGACTAGAAAAAGGAAGTGCAATAGCCAGCAGCCAATAGCTTCTGCCTCGTACTTGCGTCAGAGCATGCGTCGTTTTTTGGTACGTCGGAACAGCATACAGACGAGTGGTTTTCCAGATAGGAATTGGTTCCGTCGGAAATATTTAGAACATGTTCTCTTTCTAGGCAAGTCAGAATTTGACATAAAAAGGTCCAATGAGGCATACACACGATCGGAATATTACGATGAAAAGCTCCCGTCAGACTTTTTATGTCGGACATTCCGCTTGTGTGTACGGGGCATTAGGGAGCGGTCATTCCCAGCTTCCTTCTGAAAAGGTTGACAGGCTGTGTCTAACACAAGTACTTTGAAAAACAGACCCAGTGCAAGCATGTTGAGTGTCAAAAAAGTGGCAGAACCCCCTTATCTTTATTTTTCTCCCAGTCAGACATTAGCACATTAAAACGTGCCCCCCCACCAGCTGCGCTTTTTTTCTGCATGGGTGAGAGAACACTGTAGGACCTTTATTCAGGGTCCCCTGGTCTTCCTCCCCACTACTCTCAATTTTGACAAATCAGTCCCCCAAATATGCTTAGTTTGTTGGTTTTCAAGTCTTGTTTCCACCCATTTTGCTGACTTCATCACATACAGTGCAGGATCAGTGGCCACCTCTGGTCCTGCATTAAGCATAATGATGTAGGAGTGTCCACCCATCACTTCTGCACTGAATAAAACAGAACAGGACTGCCATAGGTTAAGGAAGTTATTTCTCCATATGCTTTCCCATAAACAAAATGAGCAATAAATCAGCTGGACTGTGGAGAGCACAATGTTAATCATTTTGGAACTGCATAGACCAAGCATGGCAGCCAGGAAACTAGCATTCTTCAAAAGGGATCATAGATGGCAGCTTCCATTATTGCCATTTTAGACTGTTTTATTTGCAGTTTCTATGGTGCTGCACATGTGATCAGTTAAGAAACCAGCCATTTGATTATATTTCAGTTTGGTTGAGAGCACAAGCAACTGTGACAGTTATTCACAGCATGCCTTGAATGTAATAGTTTTCAGAAAAAGTTAAATCGATGGGTTTCGTTCAGCTTTAAGAATAGGAAATGCCTATTGAAAAAAATAAAAGTAATAGCAAAGTAGTAATATCTGCAGCAGTTTATACAGAGAGGTTATATATAAAAAGACAAATGGCATGATAACAAGTACATTAGTATAGCCAGGTGCTTAGCCAAGAGTGGAGAGTGAGAGAAACACTGGCTGCTGCTGCCCTGAGCTGCTGAACTGGTTACCAGCTGTATCAGTTAGGAGGTATGAGTCAGGCAGCACTGCACTGTGTGAACTGTAGTCCAAAAGGAGAGAGACTCTGCTATAATCAAAAGCTTTCAAACTGCATTTCTCAAGAGAGATTGCCAGGAAGGGAAAAGAGTTGCATTTTTATAGGTTGTACAGGACACAGTCCTCTGAGTCCTCTGCCGGTGAGGGAGACCAGAGAGTGCACATCGCTGTCCAGTGTGCACCAGGGCCGGTACAAGGCAGGGGCGGAAGGGGCACGTGCCCTGGGCGGTACCATTTTCTAGAGGGGGGGGGCGCAGCCTGCAGGTGAAGTTCTGCCACGCCAGTGTGTACAATAATACAATACTGTCTACAGTGCATTTACAGCGCCCAGCGGCACTGTACAAATTGCCTTCGTGCGCTCCTGCATCCTCCCTTCCCTCAGCACACAACTACACTGTTAGTTTACTCCCCTATGGGGGAGTCCGTAGTCCCTGCCAGCGTCGTGACATCACTCATGACCGGAGGCGAGGTGGGAGGACGCAGAGGAGCGCAGGGAGGCGGGAACTGTGAGCTGTGTCAGCGCGCTGTTACCTCAAGCGGAGCCGAGCTGAGGAGCTAAGAAGCTGCAGCCTGCTGGATTCAATCTGGATGGAAGCTAAGGTAGAAGAGCGCAGTGCCAGTGTTCTGACTCAGATCTTCAGCAGTGGTGGTCACTGGTCATTAACCTCGCCTCAGCCTCCTCCCCTCCCCCAATCCAGCCATTTATTAATCTGTTTTTTAGTGTTTACTTACACAAGTTCAGACTAAAAAACAGATTAATAAATGGCTGGATTGGGGGAGGGGAGGAGGCTGAGGCGAGGTTAATGACCAGTGACATCCACTGCTGCTTAACCACTTAACAACCGACCCATAGCCGAATGACGGCTACAGGGCGGTTTCTTAACCCTAGGAGGATGTACTATGACGTCCAGAATTCCCCTCTCGCAGTGCTGTGGGCTGGATGTGTAGTGCCCACAGTGCTGTTCAGTGACATACAGCCATCCATCCATCCATGCTCAGCCATCCCTAATGCTCTGCAATGCCCCAGAATACTGTGCAATACTCTACAATACCCCGCAATACCGTGCAATACTCTGCAATACCCCACAATACCCCGCAATACCCCACAATACCCCGCAATACCCCGCAATACCGTGCAATACTCTGCAATACCCAGTCACTCTGTGATACTCTGCGATACCCCGCCATACCCCACAATACTCTGCAATACTCTGCAATACCCCACAATACTCTGCAATACCCCACAATACCCCGCAATACCCTGCAATACCCTGCAATACCCCACAATACTGTGCAATACTCTGCAATACCCCACAATACTGTGCAATACCCTGAAATACTCTGCAATACTGTGCAATACTCTGCAATACCCCACAAAACTTAAACATAATTGAACTTGTATTGCTTTAAGTATATTCTTGTTTTGAAACGACATTGATTCTTTATTAAAAACTGTGGGGGGGGGGGGGGGCGCAGTTTACCATCTTCGCCCTGGGCACCAAATGGCCTTGTCCCAGCACTGGTGTGCACAACCACTGCTTCATATTGGGGCCTGAGCAAAATCCAGAGTGCCGAGTTTGATCGTGCCACCAACCAGTCACTTGGGAGCAGAGAGGACTAATAGCTGTGTGCAACCAGATGGCGAGCTGGGACTGGTGATCTGCTGCTATGGGGGGGGGGGGGGATTTAATGTCTGCTGCTAGAAAGACTGAGCCCTTTAGGAACGGACTATACAGCCATCTGGTAGCCTTATTACTGCCTGCAGGCTTGACTGGGACTATTCATGTGTACCAATGCTACAGTTGGGCCCCAATGCTTGCCAGTTGAAGAGTTAGACCCCTTTCACACTGAAGTGCTGCTAAAGATCTGGGTATTTTTGCAGTGCTTTACAGCACTTTTTGGGTGCTAGTGGGGCATTTTTTTCTAAAGGTCACATGACAAAAAAAAACCAAAAAAAAAAAAATTAAAAAAAAAAACCCCACATGTTCTGCAGTGCTTTTGAAGCTCTTTTAAAAAAGGGGCTTCAAAAGTGCTGCCCCTTTATTCATTTCGTTTTACAGTGCTCCAACCCCGCCCCAAAAGTTGCTGCTTGCGCGCCGCCCAAGTTTGAAAGCACTCATGCAAATGAACGGGAGACAGTTTTCAGAGGCCATTTCTAGCGCTAAAAACTGCCTCAGTGTGAAAGGGGTCTTAGGACTAAAGGCTGTCCCCTTACAGCTGCTGCACAGAGATCTATTGCTTATGCCAAGAGGTACCTCTAAGTTACCTTGGCATAGTAATTATACTGTCTAAGGGACAGTGTCTGAACCTACCTTCTGTATGCTCCAACCACCATTTACACTAATCCATAGTCTAACCAATACATTGAGTTAATTTATCACTAAACGGTCTTGTGTCTACTTCCCAATACTAAGGGCCCTTTTACACTGGGGCGGGGACGTCGGCAGCGGTAAAGCGGCGCTTTACCGTCGGTATTCGGCCGCTTGCGGGGCAGTTTTACCCCCTGCTAGCGGCCGAGAAAGGGTTAAAAACCACCGCAAAGTGCCTCTGCAGAGGCGCTTTGCCAGCGGTATAGCCGCGCTGTCCCATTGATTTCAATGGGCAGGAGCGGTATATACTCCGCTCCAAAGATGCTGCTAGCAGGACTTTTTTTCCCGTCCTGCTAGCGCACCGCTCCAGTGTGAAAGCCCTGGGGGCTTTCACACTGGAGACAAAGCAGCGGCACTTTCGGGACGGTTTGCAGGCACTATTATTAGCGCAATAGCGCCTGCAAACTGCCCCAGTGTGAAAGGGCCCTAAGTCACAGTCAAGTTAAAAAAGGTATGCACACTAGCTTTCACTCAACCAGGTGCAGAACAGAGAACCCAAATTACCAAGCGGCTCCTTCTGGGGTAGCACTACAGTAGATAATCACAATAATTCATAGTATAAGTAACCAAAAGTCACTAAGTTTTACAACATGTTTTATTGTACAGTCATTAAAATACAAATAAAATATATGTTTAAACTCATATGATTTTTATTGAAAAACACAATGATAGCAAACCATAATATACATAAAATATCTAGATTACTAAAATGGAGGTTATACCATGCAATACTGCCCTGTATGGTAAGTTATTGTCTTTTGGAGAACTGGAAAAATTCAGAACTCGTGTGGCTCAATAATGTGCAAATATTATGACACTTGTGGTTCACAAATAGAAGGCGTATTGAGAAATGTAACAGTGTGAAGCAGTGTGCCACATAAAACGTTCCCTTTCTCACGTAGGCCGAGCCTTCCTTACAGCTGGAAAGTGGAAAATACTTGAAGTCTGTGTGCTTTGCAGTTTGTAGTGAGACAAGTAAAGTACCATCACACTGCAGCATAATATAGAATTATTTCTCTAAAACAGAATAGAAGATATACATACATAGTAGGTGAGGTTGAAAAAAGACACAAGTCCATCAAGTCCAACCTATGTGTGTGATACATGTTATGCCACCTCTAGAAATACTACAGGACATTTAGTGCAGTCCAGCGGAAGTCTCATTGGACTTTATTGAAGGCAATATACAGGGTACGTTCAGATAGAGGTAGTGCGTAAATAAATATTTAAAGCAGAAGTCTGGATTAAACTTATCTTGGCCTAAAACCTTCTCCCGCCCCCATCCCAAGCCATATACAGACTAGTCTGTAAAGGAAAGATGTGTACACATACCTGTTCTGAGGGAGCTCCAGTCCGGTCATGTGATCGACTCCCAGTGCCATCTTTAGGGGAGAGGAGGGACAGCAGACAATGCATGCTCTATAGTAAATCTATGGGTGATGTCACCGCCCAGACACGGCAGTTGCTGCTCTCTCATCTCCCCTCAAGCAGACGCTGGGGAGATCACATGACCAGACCGGAGCATCCTTAGATTAGATAAAAACAGACTTCTTTTCTTTACAAGATAGCTAGTATAGGGATTAGAATAGGCGATGGAGCAGGTTTAAGCGGTTTAGACCGCACTTCCACTTTAAGATGTACCATTTAATAGCACTAATACGGGCATGTTTAAAACAGAAGGCATTGCTAGTATTTAAAAAAACGAATAAAAATGAATAATTTTAAAATCACCATCTAATTCTAAGACTGATCACTTGAGGAAATAATCTTTCATAAAATGGGCACCTCATTCTGGAAGGGGGAAGATCTGTTATACATAAAAAACACCATCTACGATATATATTTTAAGAGGAAGAAGCAATTATATTGCTATTTTAGTCAACTAGTAATGGCCAGTCATTTGTAGGTATGCATTTATGCAGTACCCAATAATGGGTCTTGTTTATGGCAAATGTCTGGACATAAAGTGGGTGTTGCATACAGCAAGCAATACAATTCTTTCAATTTCAGAACCTGCACTGGGTAATGCCAGCTAGAATGTGACTGGTTGTTATTGGTAACATACTTTCCTTGACATCTTGGATCCAGCTTTTGTTAGAAGTTTTAGCTGTAAAGGAAAGTGGATAAAGCACAAAAGCAATCATTGCAGATTCCTTTTGAAAATACTAGCTGGCCATCTGTCATGTCTTGTTTCAATGCTTTGAATCACTGACCTGGAACAAGTTTGCAGATAAAGACCTTTGACTCTTCTCTAATTTTGCTAATCAGAAGATTTGGTCTAAAGCTGGCCATAGACCGTTCCTGCTAAACCGTTTGAGATTTGAACCATGATCGATCAACTTGGGTACAACCAGCCTGACAGATTTTACATTTGATTGCTAGCGGTTGTCGCTACTAGCAATAACCACTGTGTTCTTCCAGCGGGGACAGCTTCCCCCACCTCCACTGAGAGAACACAGTGGCTTGAGGGAGGGATTCCCCAGTCAGCACCTGTAGTTGCAGGAAAGAAAGTTGGCTCTAATAATGTCTAGCCTTACGGGCATCAAATTTTGTCTGATTCATGGTAAAGTTGGTGAAAAATTTGCTCTGTGGGTGGCCCTTTAGGCAACAACTGGATTGACAAAAACGTTTTTTTTTTCCAATCCATTTTTGTCAAAGGGGCAGGGTCATCCAATCATATGCAGGCACTGCTCAGGTATTCTGACAACCAGTGGTGTCAGCTACCAGAATGCAATAGACTGCAACAAAAGATCCCTTCAACTGCGCTGAACAAAATAAATCTTTTAGGTATGACCACCTTAATGCCTCGTACACACGGTTTGATTGGACGACCGAGCATCTGATTTTTGTCAAAAGCGCATGTGCATGATTTTGTCTAGCATACTATCCGCAAATTGTCGCGATTTTCAGATCGTACAAAACAAATTACTTTTAAAATCAGTTTGGCATAAATACATGCAAAGCAGTTTCATTATTATCCCATTAAAGATGAGAATGTGCGCTGCATTTCGACATTTCATCAATTGCCATGTCACAAATGTTAATTCTAGATTACGAACAGTAGTTTACAAGACTGAACTCTTACCAGTCGTTCCTTGATTCAGAGCATGCGTGTTTGTCGCACAAAAGTCGAAGTACAATTTCTGTACGGACCATCCGAAAATCGGACGTTGAGTTCACATCCAACAAAAATTTTATAGCCTGCACATCCAGCTTTTGTCTGTCAAAAGTCAAAATCGGCTGTCGAAAGCACCGTACGAACGATCCGAAAATCCGCAGACAGCTTGTCTTACGAATTTTCCCTTCTGATTTTCGTATCGTGGGTACGAGGCCCAAGTCAATGACTCAAGGTACTGAAACCAGAGGGTCAGCATAACAGCCAGGAATTAAAAAATGGGTTTCCTCAGCTCACCGCTTGACTAAAGGTTTATTCAAAAAGATGCATGGTGTAGACAGATATCAAGATCGCATACTAGGCACTTAATGGTAAGGGCAATCTTTGTGCGGAATGTGTCGAAGTCCCTTATCCTGATTGTCTGTCTAGTGTGCATCTGAATAACAACCTTTCATTCAAATGAAATTCATTTGCATTTTTCTTTACAAAAGGGAAGTGTTACAAGAAAAATCATTCTCAGGATTACAACACAAGATACACTATATGAGTATTTAAACAGTCTTCCTACATGACTAAGGGCTTCCAGGATTCACAAGTGTTCAGTAGACAGGTGGAGCCGACTTCTAATGGGCTTCCTTTTTCTTTGGACAGTCTCATAAAAAGGAATGGTGATAATATTACACATGTCATACTTTAGATGTGTTTTCCTCCATAGGAACAGCAGCTGTGTATACAACATTCTTGGTTTTCTTGCTCCTGCAAAATTAAAAATGGCAACACCATTGTAAAACACTTTACAGAAATGCCCATGTGTGTATTTCAGAAGCCCAGGTGCAGGACCTCTTAAAAATGGACTGTTTTTCTTTTAAAGTATACAGTACATGCAAGCGATTAGTAAATCTAACCTTTTCTAATATTCAGATTTTTTTTAATATACAGTGGGGGTGGGTGGTCTTAGACACCCCTTAGAATTCTGTCATCTGCTACACCAAAAGCATCAGTGCTTGCGGCCAATTAATGTACTTGTCACTTGTACATAAAATGGTCAGTCCCGGACACTGAGGGTCGAGTGTTCATACTGGACACCACTTCTTCAATCCGTCCCTTCCCTTCCTGGCCACTGCACCTGTCATATTGACTAAAAAGGTAGAACTATATAGAAATAATGGCACTTTTTAGATTTGGAGAATGCTGGAGGGGTTAGAACCACTGTGTGTTCCCATTAGGGAAATCATTCTCTCGAACTGTCCTGATCACCAATCTCACCTATATTAAAAAGGGAGGGCGTCGTCCTCGGATACGCTATGAGACGCTATCGCTTCCCAAGATTCGTGGTGGAGCTGGAGCTCCGGATGCCTCTATATATTATAGAGCAGCAGTACTAACACGTATAGTTAACTGGTTCCATCATTCCTCCACCAAATTATGGGTACAAATAGAGAGCCATCTCAATTCAATAGATCTCCGCGCACTACCGTGGACGCCTACTGAATTCCTAAAAGGGGGATTACCCCTGAGCGACCTCACCCGACAAACTATACAAATTTGGACCCGAATGAATTCCTCCAAGACCCGATCTCCTCTGAAAGGACCCATGACTCCACTGTTTGGAACTCCGGCTTTTCCACCAGCCCTACAAGTAGAGAGTTTTGGCCCTTGGTGCAAGAAGGACCACAGACGACTTGCCCAAGTCCTGCGTTCAGATTCTTCTCTGACTCAAGACATTCCCTCCGGCCCACCTTCCCATACTTCGACGCACTGGCTGCAGAGGCAACAGGTGCTATCTTTTATTCGAACCTTCCCATCCTTACCTGATGTACTTACTGACACAACAGACTTGGAGAACATGCTGCTCCAGATTGACCCTCCTACGCATGTGGTCTCTCAACTATACTCTCTCATACATATTATCTATAATCCTGACCTCCCCCCATACACACAGGCCTGGGAGGGAAGAATTGGGTCACCCCATCTCACCTGTAGATTGGCAAAAATGCTTCATTCTGACTCATAAAATATCCTTAGCCTCCAAATCGCAAGAAAAGGGATTCAAATTACTGACCCGTTGGTATAGATGCCCCTCGACATTACGATGGATAAACCCGACACTCCCGGATACCTGCTGGCGTAGTTTGTCATCAAAAGGGAACCTTACTCCACATTTGGTGGGAGTGTCCCCCTGTGCGGAGGTTCTGGCAAAAGATCCTCGATCTGTACTGCAGACTCATGGCGACCTCGGTTGCATCCTCTCCTGAGGTAGCCCTGCTATCTATGCTCCCTGGCCCGCTTAAATCGGTCAAAAAAAAGACGTGCTGCGTCACTTTTTGGCGGCAGCTAGAACGGTACTGCCCAGACATTGGAAGTCGACAAGCATGCCTTCCCTGGGGGATTGGGCAATTGAAGTGGACCAAATTAATAGACTGGAACGGATGTTGTCGCAGGAAACGGGTAAGGAGGAACAATTTTCCAAGACCTGGACCTCGTGGTCTATCTTCCGCTGAATTTATTCCATGGGCTACAGAGGACTCCACCAATGCAACTGTGTGACCAGAGTGGAATGTCTTTCTCTTAATATCTGTATTCCTTTCTCCCTTGTCCCCTCTATTCCTACCCCTCTTTTTCTCTTTCTCCCCTTATATGTTACAACTAGGGTTGTCCCGATACCACTTTTTTAGGACCGAGTACAAGTACCGATACTTTTTTTCAAGTACTCGCCGATACCGATTACCGATACTTTTTTTATGTCACGTGACAGTTTTTTTTTTTTTTTTAACAATGCTTTCTTTTTTTTCGAGGGGGGGGGGGGGAGGGGTGAACGGTGTCTGTGTTTTTTTTTTTTATTTACAATTTTTATTTTTTACAATAATAATTTTTTTATTCATTTTTGCAATATGTTTTTTTTTTTTTTTTTTTAAATCAGCCCTGTTGGGGGGCTTTGGTGAGATATCAGGGGTCTTAACATACCCCTGATATCTCCCCCTTGAGACAGAGAAAGAGACCGAGGATAGAGATTCCCCAGTCCCTTTCTCTGCAGCCTCAGCTGCACTGAGAATGAATGGAGAGAAGTCAGCGGCTCCTCTCCATTCATAAACTGACACATTGTAATCACAGGAGATTACAATGTTTCAGTTATGTGAATGGATAGAGTCAGCTGACTCTGTCCATACACAAAGGAAGGAGGAGGGGGACGGAGGAACGGAGGGGACAGCGGAGAGGCAGAGGAACGGAGGAGGACAGAGAAGGAGAGGGGGACGGAGGAACGGAGGAACGGAACGGAACGGAGGGGGACAGATAAGGAGAGGGGGACAGAGGAACGGAACGGAGGGGGACAGATAAGGAGAGGGGGACAGAGGAACGGAACGGAGGGGACAGTGGAGAGGCAGAGGAACAGAGGAACGGAGGGGACAGAGAAGGAGAGGGAGACAGAGGAGAGGGGGACAGAGGAACGGAGTTGGCATGGAGGAGGATGCAGTGACAGTCAGCGGTGATCGCGTGGGGAAGTTACAAGCACCGATTACCGCTGTATGTCACTGAAAGCCGCGGGGGGGAAATCTTGTAACTCCCCCACACGCCGATCACCGCTGACTGTCATAGTATCGGAGGAAGCATCGGGAGCATTTGACCGAGTACAAGTACTTGGGCAAATGCTCGGTATCGGTACCGATACTAGTATCGGTACAACCCTAGTTACAACGCTATACGATCACCTAAATCATTCTCTCTAATCTCAGACAAATAATGTGACACACACTGAGCTTGCCTATCAGAGAAAATACATTTAGCACAGCAACAATAGTCCTAGCTTGTTTGCAATAGGTGGACGCCACTCGGTGAGTGGATAGTGGTGCTCACCTGCACTTTAATCAGCTTAGACGGTATAGCTACGCAGGCTAAATATCAAACCAAAATCAATAAAAGCTCACAAATAGCTTAAGACATAAGATGATATGTTACCAATATCGCAATGATGTCCATTTCTACTTTTATGTGTTTTTGTATTACATAACTGTATACTGTACACTTTTCCTTTCTCAATAAAATAAGATTGAATTAAAAAGGGAGGGTGAATCCAGAATTTCAAGTTGCCACAGAACAGGGATAGAAAAAAAAAAAAAAAAAAAAAAAAAAAAAAAAAGAAATCTTCCAATGGGGACTCCTGACAACTGCATAAGAGGATTTTTGTCACACTGGAAAGATATCACTCTACTTTCTGTTGAGTCTATAGAACTAGACGTGAAGGGAAATCTCCCCAATGTGAAACAGATATAGATGGGATTTTTTTTTTTCTTCTTTCGATCAGCAGGGGAAAAAAAAAAAAAAAAAAAAACAAAAAACACAAACACACCACACACAACTATACTATATTTTCTAACGCATTGCTTGTGAAAGCTATAGGATTTGAGGCCATGCACCAACAACATTCCATGTGAATAGGTCAAAAGAGTTTCCTACCGTTTCTTCCTGTGAAACAACCAGCAGGCGATTGAAATAATGACTAAAACACCGAGCGCACAGGCCAAAACAACGGAAAGGACAACACCTGTGTACAGAGAGAAACAACATCAGCCAACAGGCAGATTTCTCAGATTATAGTTCCAGCTGAGCGACCATCTTCATCCAGACTGCCGACTTACCTTCCCTAAAAGAAACAGAAACCAGCCTGTCACCTTCTCGCTGCAGCCGCCTAAAATTATTAGTCATCTCTTTGGGTGCTGAAGTGTTCCTCCCTGAGCAGTATAGTGCCGTCTCCAAAACTGACAGCTGCAAGTCAACAGATTTGACAATTACCAAAAAATAGCACCGGTTTATTATTTTTAACAATATTAATGAGATTTTAGATAACAAAACAAAGCCCTGTATTGGTTGTTCATCTCACCTGCCTGTCCCTCCCTTTGCTCCCCCCCCCCCCTCCCTTACCAAACCAGTTATTGGCTGCAAAGTGCATTATATGTATATTAGTGTGCGAATGAGATACTAGAGGACATTGAAGACACCACATTACCTGCTCCTCCGAAATGAAGATAGGGTGGTGAAAAACAGACCATAAGACACTGGGGTAGCAGGGTGGAGTGGTAAGGGAACCCTCATACCGATAATATTCATCCAGGCTCTTGGGCACAAGATCTTGTATATTAAACCCCGGAATTTGGACAGTTTGCCCTGTATGACAGTGAAAAAGTTAAAAAAAAAAAAAAAAAAAAATCCATTCAAGAAGCCTTCCAAACAAATCCAAAAAAGGTTGCAGAGAACAAATTACCATAAAGTTAAGTTAGAACTACAGAAGAAAAAAAAAAAAAAAAAAAAAAAAAAAAAACACAGGATATTGGTGGTAGGCAACAATTAGATATGCTTTAGCAGAGAGCCCAATTACTCACTGAGCTCAGATACAGGGTCATTTAACTTTCATATCTCCATGGAGTTTCTGGACACCCCCAGCAAAGACAGGTATCTCTGTTTCCCTTCCTTAGCAGCTCAGAGAAGCTACACCTGAGGAGACAGATGAGCTGGGCAAGTGATCTACAGTCAGGTGAGGCGCTCCATTGTCAAGAACTGGTGTTGGGACAGCTGAACAGAAACCTAAAGACCCAGCAACTGGGGGGTGCACCTCCCCAATTGCTACTAGAGTAATTCAGTTTCAGTGGGGTGGCTCTTCATTCTTTGATGCATCCACCTGTTCATCTGTGTTACCAGAATTATCTTGAACTTCACTGAAAAGGGGTGCTGTATACGGATAGCTGCAAATAGCAGTTTGTATTCTGTGCCGTTTTACTGAATAGGCGATTCCCAGCTTGACTATTGTACAGTCTTAGAGACTTTACGCACATTGACACACAAAATATTTGGGGGGGGCACACCCTAAAAAAGATGCATTAAAGATGGTGCAGCCATAAGACCATAAAAAAAAAAAAAAAAAAAAAAAAAGATATGGGGATTTTCTCACACCATATTGCTATATGGTGCTTAAGCCCACTTACTGCGACAGAGTACCCCATTATTAGTGGGTCCTAAGCACATGGAGTCACAGAAACATTGCTGTGAAGAGTCCATGCTTGTGCAGCTTTCATAGTCGGTTTTGTATTATTCTGTCGTGTATGCATGTTCTTTTTCATACTAAACCAGTTTTGCATTACAGATTTTACTTTGCACCCGTTTAGAAGACTGCAAGCTAGTTATGCCGTCTGATCTGATTGGCCATTCTGTTACAATGCTAGCAAATCAAACACTCACCTTTGTATTTGACATTTGTCAGCTGACTAAAGATTTTATCATATGCGGGGTTGAAAGAACCAGTCTGTAAAAAAAAATAAAAAAAATAAATAAAAAAAAAGCTGAAACTAGAGCTCATAAAGGGCATTGTACGATTATGTTCTGAAGTGAAAAATATGTACATATACACTACTGCAATACAGCAAACTATAATAAAAGTTTCTGCAACATGCTAGATCCACACCCCACAATCATTTCTTGCAATATGAATAAGTAAAACACATTTCTTAAAAGACACATATGGCCTCAAGACAGCAAACTTGAATGGCCAAAAGTAAAAGCTCCCATTTTAGGCAAACCCACAATCAGACAATCTTTTGGTACCAATGCTTTAGAGATCCAAAATACAAGACTATGACTTCCCCCCCTGGCCATCAAAAATGGTCCTCTTTAAGCCAACAATCTCTTACATAGTCTCTAGATCATATTGGTGTTGGCTGGAGGGGTCTTTGGAAAGCTATAGTTGGGAAATCATGGAGGAAAATCCTGCTAAGATTATACACCAAGCATACTGGGCACTTGATATCCAACTCAAATCACCTCAACGTGTTACTTTCTTGCTCAAAACGTAAGCTACAATATCCCAATCTCACTCACCTTCTGAGATCTTGCTACTACAAAAAAAACTTTGGAAATTCTGTCTTTATGCATAAAACAGGTATTGAGAGGCCCCTTCATCCATGAATGGTCTATATTATAAACCAGACACAATAATTCTACACCCCCTCCACCTTAGGTTGTACTCCTTTAGATAATGCTGCTGGAAAAATTGGACACAGCTCATAACAAGCCCAGTTAGAGGAAGACACTTTTTGGTTCATGGTCCAGTTTTCTTACCCAAGAATACCAGACTAACCAAATGAGAGCTCATGCTAATCTTTTAACACATGATCTGGTATCATACCACAAATTACAGAGAACACTGGGCAAAAATCAATGTTCTGTGATAAGTCTCAGTGTAAACTGGTTTCCAAATCGCCAAGTTGTTCTTAGATCCTTTCAGGCCATTTTTCTATATTACAGGGCCCTACCACTTTCCTCTAATCAGTTCTTGTAAGGCATTGTTAATGGTTTCTGTAAAGTCTACTATGTCTTCAAGGGTGGGGATGTGAAGTTGAAACATTCTAATAGTGTTGGTCCAGAAGAAGGCAAAACAAATCCTGGCTAGACCGACAACCATGATGAAGTATGAAATGATGCAAAATAGATTTCTTAGGCATGGCATCTTTGAAAATGCTCCCTGAATGATTCCCTTGGAAACCTCAATGAGTTTATTGAAACTGCAGTATCTGTGCATGGCAACCAATCAGCCTCTGACTTCAGCTTGTTCAGTTAAAGCAAAACTATACTCTACTCCACTCCAGCAATGCAATATTCTCAAAGTATTACAATGTTGTTGTTTTTTTTTTTTTTAATAACCAACATGTCATACTTGCCTGCTCTGTGCAGTAGTTTTGCACAGAACCGCCCCGCTCCTCCTTTTTCTCTGGTCCCTTGCCAATGCTCCTGGCCCCTCCCGCCTGCTGAGTGCCCCCAGAGCAAGCAGCTTGCTGTGGGGGCTCCCGAGCTGTTGGCTCTGCATGTCCATTTCACATACAGAGCTGCATCTCAGCCCTGACCCCTCTCTCCCCATTGGCTCTCTGGCTATGATTTACATCAGCGGGAGCCAACGGCTCCCACTGCTGTCTTAGCCTAAGAGGGAGAGTCCTGTCTCTCGGCACATCGCTGGATGATGGGACTTCTGCACAGAGAAGGTTTACCTTCATGCATAGAGAATGCATGAAAATATAAAACCTTGAGCCTTTACAACCACTTCAAGCACTCTTGCTACCCACTGACATCGCCATCCCTCTTCTGCATTTAGAATCCTGTTTGTACACAAATATTTAGTAAAGTTCCACTTTAGGCTTTCAAAATAAAAAGGAAACTGGTTGCCATGTACAGCTCCAGTTCTGATGAATTGCTCTGTGTGCCTGGATGTCTAGACTGGCCTACTCACCCAGTTTCCCCTGTGACCCCCTCTAAGATAAGCAGTGAAAATAAGAACAGTTGTATTTGCAAGACTGCATCACCTCGTCTGAAAAAAATAAATAAAAACTTAGATGTCTGAATCAAGATGTTAAATCAACATCATATCACACATTTGCTCCAATTCTTTAGATTTAGCTGTTTTTAGAGAAAAACCTAGGGCCCAATATAAGAAACAAAGTGCCTAAGAAGCTCCATGTTAGAATACATCAAAATATCCGGAGAGATCGTGAACATAAAATTAATTCACACATATACAACAAATATGCTCTGTCTCACCTCAATGAGAATTCCCAGCACGGCCAAACCGTCTGCCGCCTCCATCGCGATGGCCATGTTTGCATACTTGGTGTTATAATGCACAATGTGCAGCTGCAGAAAAATAAATAAAATTTTTTTTTTTTAAAGTGTTAAATGTACTTATTCAAGTTAAGATGGAAATTGCATTGATAGCTTGCACGTTGGGCAATTAAATTGTGAGAGAGAATTGTGTTGTAATAAAATTAAAAGTATGTAGGGTGAAATAGCAGAAGGGAATAAAGTATTTAAAGTGTAAAGTATGATAGGGGATGTTTTACAAAACCTAAGCACACAACTAGGCATTAATGTGTAAAGATCATGTACAAGACTGAACACGTAAAATATTTAAATGATGTGCCCCGCCCCCACTTCTGTGCGACACCCACAACCCCAAACTATCAGGGTACAGTTTCATATACCCTACATCTATTCTAGCCAATCCTTACTGTCAAATAAAGAATACATTTGGGAGGTTGGACTTCTACATTATGGCTGCCACATGGGAAGGGTTCAGTTGTAATGGAAGTGGTGGGCTTCTTCTATTCATATAGCCCAGGGAATTAACTAGGCTTCCTGCACCATTATTATGGCACAGGAAACGGTCAGATGTTGCGAGCACCACATTAGGAGAGCTAGCACAGGTCTGCCTTGAATAGATGGAATGCGACAGTTTGCCATATAGGAAACTGCCACAGATTCCGGTGTTACCTGGCGTATGGGATGTTAGCCACAGCAGACAGCTCACATCCCTCTCTCTGCCTGTGTTGCGATTACACTGTATGTGCAGAGCCTGTAGAGATAACAACTCTCCTCCTTCCTCCCGCTTTGAGGAAGCAAGGGCTGGGATGGCAAAGAGCATAGGCATACGCCCAGGGTGTGCCTGGGCACACCCCAATCACCCCATGTGATGCAGATTTCACCTGTATAGACCCCTGATATTTCCCCAAAGCCCCCCTAAGGGGTTTCTGAAAAAAATTGTAAAAAAAAAAAAAAAAAAAAATTAAATGAAAATAAACTGCTGACATTGTCCACTGCCATACTGACACGCTTCATTGTGCTATTGACACTGCCAGTCAACTGTACATACACATGTGTTTGAGCTTTGGGGTGTAAACCCTAATGCAATAGGCTCTGCACACCTATGGCAGAGAGATAGGAACATGCAGCTCCAGCTCTCTATGCTGTATCTGTCACACCCACAGAACAGAGAACTGATCACTCCTAATTAACAAAGGGGCTTGCATCCCTTTTTTTAATTAGGTGCCAGCATCTGATTAAGTGGTTGTAAACCTCAGATGTGAATAATGAACAAAGCACATCAGACTATACTGTGTACTAACCTGAAACCAAAGCACCCAGCCTGGTTCCTCTAATCTCTCCTCTCTCTAGCTGTGTGAGTCACTCCTATTAGATTAAGCCAGAAGTAGGCAACCCTGGGCCCGCCAGCTTTTGTGGAACTACATTTCCCATGAGGCATTGCAAGGCTGGCAGTTACAATTACTCCCAAGGGCATGATGAAACTTGTAGTTCTGCAACAGCTGGAGAGCCCCAGGTTGCCTACCCCTGGGTTAAGCTGACACCTTAACCTCCCAGAAGATGTACACAGCAGAGGACTCCCTTAGCTTTAGGTTTCTCTGAGCCTCTGAAGATGGGGGCTCACTTTTCTTCTAATCTGATCTCAGATTACATTCAGCTCTGTGCTCAAG
Source organism: Lithobates septentrionalis (assembly GCA_037952835.1). Lineage (NCBI taxonomy): Eukaryota > Metazoa > Chordata > Amphibia > Anura > Ranidae > Lithobates > Lithobates septentrionalis. The sequence goes on along the minus strand of JBBDGP010000795.1, from coordinate 1,504,243 downwards.
CTATTCAGTGTGTGTGAAGTCAGATCCCTGCTTTCTGCTGCTGAGAAAAAAAAAAAAAAAAAGAAGAACTCTCAGCTGTATATTTTAGAAGGCTGTACAGGACAGATGGCTGCAGATAAACAGGTTCAACGTACATAGGAGGATTGGTTTCATCTCTATGTATCATTTGAGGGCAGTCACTTCACTGGGTATATGTAACGATTTACAACCACTTTAAGCATGGTGCTTGCACCACCCTTTGTCAACCCTGTGTGACCCTCCATTGAGGAGAAAGCAATGTCACCAGAGGGAGAAGGAAGTGGGCAGAGCGCCCAGAAACTCCAAGCTCAGCCACTGGCAACCCATTCTTGATGAATGACCGTCTTAATGCAACTCATGTTTACCTTCCATTGCATCAAGTTTAGTGTGCTGATCTAACCTACCCCCTCTCCTTTGCTGTATACTCTCACAGTTCTAACACCAAGTCTACCAATGTTTTGCAACATTTTATGGTGACTTTTTTTTTTTTTTTAACTTTCCACTGCCTGCACATATGCCAGTCCTATAGACTATGGGGCAAGGAGACTAATCATCTCCCAGATGTTTACTGGGCTCTAAGGAGCATGCTGCATAGGAAGCTGAGCAGGAACAAGCAGTTAGTGGCAGTGCTCCTGATCTCTTCTAACCTCCCATTTTCCCCACACATACCAGCAATTAGCTTCCAGCACAGAAGTCTCCCATCACCAATAACTTGCCGCACTCTTCATTAGATCTTGTGACATGCAAGGATCACAAGTTATGGGAAACTTTTCATACTAGGAGCCCAATTTCTGTCACTACTACATATGCACAGTATCGGCAGTTAAATGACAATTTTCCAGAATTAGGAAGAAACCACCCTTGCAGTGGTACTTTTATGTTGTGCCTAAGTGGGGCACCCAACGGGCAGCACATCCAAAGTGGTCCCTACAGCAGATAAATCTATGTCACAATGGGAAGTTGCTTTATAGATTTCTGGCCTTCCTACCCCTCAGCTTCCCCTGTGGCACTGATCTGTCCTGGCAACTTACACATCTAACACCTTGCCCAAATTATGCTGCTGGTCAGGAGGACTGCATCTGAAGTTACAGCTGATCCTCAAGGAGGCTCCACTTACCACCAAGCCAGCATCAAATCAATCCAACTCTGCACTGCTAGACTGGTTCTGGCAGCCTCTTCTCCATTGCACTCCAGCAGTCTGAGGTCCTCTGATGCCATCATGGCCGATGTAGGGCCCATAGCCCTTTATTGAATGTGAGGACCCCGAGCATTGGGGGTGCTGGAGGATCAGGTAGGTAGAAGTGCTTTTCCCCATCCCCTAGACAGAAACAAACATAACCATTGCAGTTCAGGCGCAACACCACTGCAAGGGAGGTTTTTTTTACACTTTCCCAGAGTTGGGCTTTAAAGAATAATCACACCATCCTATTTAGCCTTGTCCTTTTAAATGCATTCTTTTGTTGGAAGGTACGAAAAGGGTTTTTTTTTTTTTTCGTTGTTCCCACTCTTCGCTCAGATGCTTTATCCAGGCATATTACCTCAGCTGAAAACCTTTTGCCTTCAATACAGTGCTCTGAGCCTTTAGGACTGTCAAGGGTGCCCCAATGAAAGTGAAGCTGTGCTGCAACATAGCGAAAAGGTGGGATGTCCATATACATATTTGAAAGCAGACTCATAGACACTGTTTGAAAAAAAATTTAAAAAATGGTATTCAGTATCTCACATTGAATAACTGCGAACTAGAAACAAAGAATTACCCAAGTATTGCGCTATACCTGTATGTCCGTTGTTTGATATAGTGAAGGATTCTGTACTGGAAACATTATATCCATACAAACGGATGGGTTCTAGTCTGGAATCATACTGCAAGATGCCGTGATGAAAATCAAGAGGTGACTGATGGACACCACCACAAAAACCATACTGTACTGGCCAGTTGTCCTCTCCGTCATTACCTAGATTAAATTACAAAAAAAAAAAAAAAAAAAAAAAAAAATCAAGAATTTAATGTTTAGAATATATATATATATATATATATATATATATATATATATATATATATATATATATATATATATATATATATATATATATATATATATATATATATATATATATATATATATATATCTCTATCTCTATCTATATCTATCTATTGTAAGGTCAATCCTTTAAAAAAAATCCTAATCATATAATTTCTGCTCCCCTCCCAGTAATAAAACTAATGTATCAGCTAGAATATATCTTCAGAAGTACACAAAACATTACACCTATTGATGCTGCAGTTACTGGATTTTAGAAGTGTAGAGAGTTAGATTTTACTCATCATAGAGTAGGACACAGTATCCCCCCCCCCCCCCCCCAAATTTGCAATTGAGTGCAAAAGAACAAAGGTGATCAAGCAGTATTTACGAATCCCAAAAACATATGAATGAGAATGATAAAAAGGAAGGTGGGATTTTAAATGAGGCTATTGATTTGTGGGGGGGGGGGGGGATAATTAGAAAATACATTTAATTGGCATATTGAGTCTGACAATACATAGCAATGATGCACATAGTAGAAAAGGTTTAATATGTATACACACACAGTGTTGATCTCATGAATACATTTCATATACAAGGGACGGCATATACAATTGACAAGAGATTTAATATGGATAAAATGAATTATTGCAAATTCATATATGTACACGTCATCTAAATGGCACTATGCAGTGTAATCAATGGTAAGAAACACAGTATAATCATAGGTTTTGTTCAAAATGCAGTGCAACCAACTGCGTGAAAAAAAAAAAGGCAGTTTCCTTAGGAGGTAATTACCAGGTGCATTTATCATGAACCGATACTACTGAAGAGCTTTGTGCTGCCAGTGACAAAGGCTCCAGTGTCCTAACAGCGATTGTCAGTGACAGCAAGAACTCCATAAAGGACTTCCTCTTTGGAAATGTAACTTCAGACTAAAGCCGAATGGGGAGATGGAATCCTTGTTCATCACATGCTGAGGATACTTTACCTTTTCTATTACCAAACCTGGCCCAGTCATTTCTAAAACCACCAATACCAATATGGGTGCCATATGCAGTATGGTTTTCATGCACATACTGTTTTTGTAATCTCATTTATAAAAAAGGATCCGACTACTGAAATATTGTTCATAGGTTAGTCTCACAAATATAAGATCTTCAGCAAATATTGCACCTTGTGCATTTGCTTGTTGTAGCCCTGAAGAAGAATGACCCTAATTTTTTAACTCCCAAGAGGACCAAGTGACAGATAGTAACCAACGTTTAAAAACATCCGTTGTGCCGTGTTTAGAAGAGTTTTTTGCATCTCCATTTACAACGTCTATAAACGAAAGGCGGCTAAACGTGAGTTAAAATCGGTTACAGGCATTTGGCATTTCAAATCCGTCCTGAACGCAACTCAACTGCCTGGAAATGACTATAACAAACTTAGTGTACATGTACTGATAAGAGAACATTGAGGAGAGTTCAGGGGCAGTTGGGGGGGGGGGGGGGGGGGGGGGGGGAGAACGCCCAACTGCCCCTAAACGTCTGTTTACCAGCAGCAGTGTACATGAGGCCTAAGGAGTCTCTTTTCTATGTCCCCCACCACACCGTGGCATCCAATTCTCTTCTCAAATTTTTTTTATCCGTTGGAAGCACGAAAAACTTCATACATGCAACTTGCTGTCAAATTAGGTACATATATGCACTGAAGAAATAGCACTGTGTCAGTATTGCCGAGATACGCATACATTCACTGTTTAATTTCCTAAGTAATCCTAACTGTGCAAAACACAGGTCTACCAATGTATTGTGCCATGGAAATTTTAAAACGATGTATCCAAATCATAATAATTCGAGGTATACTCTGACACTTGTGAAACCTTAAAACTAATATATTATAAATTATATTTTATTAATTACACACAAGAAAAAAAATAAATAAAATAAAAAGGATTTGTAAAGGTTTGGTGTGGCAGACAGGCAATTTAAGCATTTGTCAAAGTCCAAAAATCATGGTGCATGACCTATTAGTTGTGCATTATTATATGGTACTGCTGCAATTCTCTAGATTTGGTTCTGTATTAGATATCTTAGTGATTTATATCTGGTTCTTACACTTGCCCATAGTTTGCTCTTACGAAAAGTAACAAAAAAATAAAAATAAAAAAAAAAATAAAAAAAAATAAAAAGCCCATTATATGCACTGTACTTATTGTAGCAACGCAAAAGTTTACAAAATACATGTTAAAAAGAAACATGTCAATTTGAAAAATTATATACAAAGTATGATGTATAGAGTTCAAAATCAGAATGGGCTGCATAGAATTAGAACAGATTTCCAGATAAGGCCAGATGCAACAGGCTGTACCTAGATGGAAAAGGAAGTTATTGCAAATAGGAATGCAGACTTGGGCTCCTATGCTTCTAAGAATTCTTTTGAAAGGGACAGTTCATGTGATCATCCTAAACCTTTGCATGAGTTTAGAAAAATAGTTCCGTGACCTTGGAGGCTTTGGTGTAAAATCCTTGCAATCAAAAATGGTCCAACCTCTACCCTTTTTATTAAGCTGGCTAGTGGAGTGGCTGGCTGGTTTATTACAGATCACATGTTTTCCTGACGTGAAGTTTTTTTTTTTTATTGGGATGGAATACATTTTATACTCTACTGGAAACTATGCAGCTCGACTTTGTAACACACTCATCAACCTTGGTTGCGAGTAACTTTTTTCCCCCCAATTCTTTCATTTTAAAAAACGGAGCTCCAGGCACCTTCAAATACTGTAGCTGCTTACTTATGAGGACACTTACCTGTCCACGAATCCAGCAGTCTTCACCTGAGCCAATTTTTCAATCGGCTCTCGGGTGCTGCCGCCACCATTTCGGGTAAGCGAAACCAGCAGTAAAGCCTTGCGGCTTCGCAGCCAGTTCCCTCCTGCACATGCTCGAAGCATGCTGCGCTTTGCGAATGGCCCAGCGGCGGGGGAAGGAGGAGGAAAGGCCGAAGTTCCAGGTGACTTCAGAAAACCCATTCTTCCCCTGCAGGGGATGACCTAGCTAGGCAATTTCACCATAGCAAGTAACATTTTTGTGTATAGATTTGTTGAATGAAGGATAAATGGTGATGTAAAAAACCCTCAGGGATAATATTCCGTAGTACATGATTACCCTTCATGTGGTTCTAAAGTCAGAAGGTTTTTTTACCTTATTGCATTCTATGCATTAAGGTAAAAAAAAAAAAAAAAAAAACCTTCAGTGTGCAGCAACACGAGTGCCTCGGCCATCCGATTGGCTGAGACAGCAGTGGCGCCATTGGCTCCCGCTGCTGACAGACTTATTTTTTCTTTCTGGGTATACACTACTACAATTTTGTTCAAACCTTTTCACTTCAAGAAAGTCTGTTCAATTTTCTAATGGCATCAAATCATTTGTTTTCAGCTGCCGTGATGAGAAAATTTGAAGGATCGGGATGGATTTTTTTCTCAAAATGAAAAAAATGTTTAACAGTGTACATGGTTTTTCATTTGTTAAAATCCATTACTTCCAAAATCAAATGTTAAGTGCAAATTACATTTTTAACTACTTTCAACTAACGTTCATCATCGAATGTGTGTGTGTGTGTGTGTGTGTGTGTGTGTGTGTGTGTGTGTGTGTAGTGTGTGTGTGTGTGTGTGTGTGTGTGTGTGTGCTTAAGTCTGGGAGTACCTGTTCCTATTCTCTGAGAAAAAAGATCCCCCAACTGGCACCACATACTAGCAGATCTACTCCAATTCTTTACCCATAAAAAGTTTGTTTGTCAGTTTGCCGTTTCTATGCAGGTGGTTTTCCAAAGTGCACACACACAAAATTATTAAACGGTATGCAAAGCTCAAACTTCTTCCATTTGGTCCCCTGTAGTCTGTTAATGTACCATTAAAAGCATTTTTGTACGTTTGAGAAGTGCAAAAAAAATACCTATTTAGCCTGCCATTTAACCCCTTCCCACTTAAGGGTAAAACAAATCTTAGAAATGTGTTAGTAGTTGTGATAATATGTACAGTTTTACTAGGTGGATCTTACCTTGTTTTTTTTCCAGGACCAATTGGGCTTTCATTTTGTGGGTAATGGTTATATTATTATTAAACTTGGCAATAAAAAAAAATATTAATTATATATATATATATATATATATATATATATATATATATATATATATATATATATATATATATATATATATATATATATATATATATATATATATATATATATATATATATATATATATATATATATATATATATATATATATATATATATATACACACTACTGTTCAAAAGTTTGGGGTCACCCAAACAATTTTGTGTTTTCCATGAAAAGTCACACTTATTCACCACCATACGTTGTGAAATGAATAGAAAATAGAGTCAAGACATTGACAAGGTTAGAAATAATGATTTGTATTTGAAATAACATTGTTTTTACATCAAACTTTGCTTTCATCAAAGAATCCTCCTTTTGCAGCAATTACAGCATTGCACACCTTTGGCATTCTAGCTGTTAATTTATTGAGGTAAGCTGGAGAAATTGCACCCCACGCTTCTAGAAGCAGCTCCCACAAGTTGGATTGGTTGGATGGGCACTTCTGGCGTACCATACGGTCAAGCTGCTCCCACAACAGCTCAATGGGGTTCAGATCTGGTGACTGTGCTGGCCACTCCATTACCGATAGAATACCAGCTGCCTGCTTCTGCTGTAAATAGTTCTTGCACAATTTGGAGGTGTGTTTAGGGTCATTGTCCTGTTGTAGGATGAAATTGGCTCCAATCAAGCGCTGTCCACTGGGTATGGCATGGCGTTGCAAAATGGAGTGATAGCCTTCCTTATTCAGAATCCCTTTTACCCTGTACAAAGCTCCCACCTTACCAGCACCAAAGCAACCCCAGACCATCACATTACCTCCACCATGCTTAACAGATGGCGTCAGGCATTCTTCCAGCATCTTTTCATTTGTTCTGCGTCTCACAAACGTTCTTCTTTGTGATCCAAACACCTCAAACTTGGATTCATCCGTCCACAACCCCTTTTTTCCAGTCTTCCTCTGTCCAATGTCTGTGTTCTTTTGCCCATCTTAATCTTTTTCTTTTATTGGCCAGTCTCAGATATGGCTTTTTCTTTGCCACTCTGCCCTGAAGCCCAAAATCCCGCAGCCGCCTCTTCACTGTAGATGTTGACACTGGTGTTTTGCGGGTACTATTTAATGAAGATGCCAGTTGGGGACCTGTGAGGCGTCTGTTTCTCAAACTAGAGACTCTAATGTGCTTATCTTCTTGCTTAGTTGTGCAACGCGGACTCCCACTTCTTTTTCTACTCTGGTTAGAGCCTGTTTGTGCTGTCCTCTGAAGGGAGTAGTACACACCGTTGTAGGAAATCTTCAATTTCTTTGCAATTTCTCGCATGGAATAGCCTTCATTTCTAAGAACAAGAATAGACTGTCGAGTTTCAGATGAAAGTTCTCTTTTTCTGGCCATTTTGAGCGTTTAATTGACCCCACAAATGTGATGCTCCAGAAACTCAATCTGCTCACAGGAAGGTCAGTTTTGTAGCTTCTGAAAGGAGCTAGACTGTTTTTAGATGTGTGAACATGATTGCACAAGGGTTTGCTAATCATCAATTAGCCTTCTGAGCCAATGAGCAAACACATTGTACCATTAGAACACTGGAGTGATAGTTGCTGGAAATGGGCCTCTATACACCTATGTAGATATTGCACCAAAAACTAGACATTTGCAGTTAGAATAGTCATTTACCACATTAGCAATGTATAGAGTATATTTGTTTAAAGTTAGGACTAGTTTAAAGTTAGCTTCATTTAAAAGTACAGTGCTTTTCCTTCAAAAATAAGGACATTTCAATGTGACCCCAAACTTTTGAACGGTAGTGTATATATATATATATATATATATATATATATATATATATATATATATATATATATATATATATATATATATATATATATATATATATATATATATATATATATATATATATATATATATATATATATATATATATATATATATATATATATATATATTACCATAACCTTCCAAAGGAGGACCCAAAATAAATTCTCTTGCGCCTAATTGCAGAGATACCGTATATGTTAGTTGTTGTTAATACCCATGGTACAGCACAGAAGCAAGTGTGCGCTTTGCTTTTTTATACCATACCTAAAACAGACACGGATATAAGAAAAAAGAAGAAGAATTAACACACAACACCTGGAAAAAAGGTTCTTGTACAACATGGGTGCTCAACCTGTGGCCCTCCAGCTGTTGCTGAACTACAACTCCCGTGAGGCATTGCAAGTGGCTGACAATTACAAGCATGACCCCCAAAAGGCAGAGGCATAATGGGACTTGTAGTTTTGCAACAGCTGTAGGGCCACAGGTTGAATGCCCATGTTGTACAATAAACATTACATTTTTGGGTAGGTTGCCTACTGTGTTCATTTAATTAGGCTTGTCTTGCTTCCCAGGTTAGAGGGAAGGGATTAATACCGCCTTACATTCTTCCCTGCTCACTTTGACTTTTTTTGGGGCCTAGCCTCCTGCCCTGTGCGATTTAAAAAGGAGAGGTTCGGGTCCCAAGAGAGTGCGGGGTAGCGGGCTAAAGAACAGAAACATTGCAGGACTTGTACCTCATCTATGGAGCCACTGGTCTCTCGGAATACACTCAAGCTATGGACTTCTCAAGCTGAATCGTGCCAGTCATGGACTTCACCAAGAAGACCTTTACCTATGCACGCTGCTAAAAAATTAAAGTTACGTACCGGTAACGTCTTTTCCTGTAGTCTTTCAGGACAGCCACAATAGAGAGATAGTCTCCTCCCCTTCCTCTGGAAACACTGCGCCAGCCCATAAATTCTCTCCTCCCCTGCCGGACCTCAGTTTTTTGAAGAGCACCTCCGGCCAGCTGGGGAGACACAAGAACACATTAATAACATACCAATCAATATCATTATCATATTGCGTTCCGGTCTTGAATAAGACCCCCCCAAGCTTAGGGTGGGTAACTAGGGCTGTCCTGAAAGACTACAGGAAAAGAAGTTACCGGTACGTAACTTTAATTTTCCCTTTTCGTCATTTCAGGACAGCCACAATAGAGAGGATAATCGAGCACTTACCAATTAGGGTGGGACTACAGCTTGCAGAACTTTTCGCCCAAAAGACTGCTCACCTGCCGCCACCAGGTCCACTCTGTAATGTCTAACGAAAGTGGGAGTAGCTGGACCATGTCGCTGCCTTGCATATTTGCTCTGGCGTTGCTCCAGCCTTCTCTGCCTGGGAAGTTGCCACTGCTCTGGTAGAGTGTGCCTTTATGCCTCTAGGGATCTCCTTCCCTGCTAAAGAATATGCCTGCCCAATAGCTAATCTAAGCCATCTGGCAATCGTGCGTCGGGACGCTCTGAGACCCTTTCTGGCCCCAGAAAACAAAATAAATAGAGAATCAGACTTCGTTATTATTTTAGTCATCTCTAGGTATTGTAGGATACACCTCCTCACATCTAAAAAATGAAATTTTAGTTCCCTTTCACCTGAAGGATTGGGACAAAACGAGGATAGGACTATTTCCTGGCTTCTGTGAAAGCCCGACGCCACTTTAGGCAAAAAAGCTGGATCAGTCTTAAGGACTATCCTGTCTGGCAAAATAACACAAAAAGGAGGTCTAATTGATAACGCCTCAATTTCACTGACTCTCCTGGCAGTTGTCACTGCTACTAAAAATACTGTTTTTAGGGTAAGCTCCCTTAACAGGCACTTGTCCAATGGCTCAAAGGGAATACCCGTAAGGGTCTGTAAAACCAGAGATAGATCCCACCCGGGAAAGGGTGGACCTCGGGTAGGTCTCTGTCTTGACAGTGCCCTAAAGAATCTGACCACCCATGGATTGGTAGCCAGAGACTTCTCCAGATAAACACTAAGTGCTGAAACCTGACTTTTAAGGGTGCCTACGGATAAACCCTTGTCCGCTCCACACTGCAGAAACTCCAACACAGCTACGGGACTCTGCACCGAGAAGGAGTTTTCCATGCACCATCTGTTGAAAAGGAGCCAGACCTTTTTGTAAATCTTACGTGTCTCCTTTTTCCTACTGCTGAGGAGGGTGGAGATTAAGCTCTCTGAAAATCCCTTAGATTTTAATATACCCTCCTCAGTAGCCAGGCCGCTAATTTCCACTGCTGCACCTGTGGGCAGAGGACTGGACCCTGCGACAGAAGATCCTTTCGAGGTGGAAGGAACAGGGGCGGCTCCGCTGCCAACTGACTGATTGAAAACCATGCCCTTTTCGGCCAATGTGAAGCTACTAGAATGAGAGAGGTGCTCTCTAGTTGAAACTTCCTCAGAACCGCCGGTAATAGCACCGGAGGAGGGAAGGCGTAGCATGTCCTGAAATGCCAATTCTGAGACAATGCGTCCACCCCCAGTGCTCCTTCCCCTGCATTTAGGGAGAAAAAACAGGGGGTTTTCGCGTTGTCTTTTGAAGCGAAAAGATCCACTTCCGGGGGTCCCCATTTCTCGGATATGAGATTGAAGACCTCCTGGTTGAGGGCCCAATCTCCCTCCTTTAGACTCCTTCGGCTGAGGAAATCTGCGATTATATTTCTCTCCCCTCTCAAAAAAACCGCTGAGAGTGAGAGAGTGTTGGACTCGGCCCAGCTTAGAATATCCTTTGCTAGGGCCAACAGACTTCCGCTCCTGGTGCCTCCCTGCTTGTTTATATAGGCCACGGTGGATGAGTTGTCCAACCGTACCTGTATATGGTGGCCCTGAAGTTCCTTCTTGAAAAATCTGAGGGCTAGGCCCACTGCCCTCAGCTCTTTCCAGTTGGAAGATCTTTGCAGTTTGTCGCCCTTCCATGTGCCCTGCGCTAGAAGGGGTCCCAAATGTGCCCCCCAACCTTTGCCACTTGCGTCCGTGGTTATGATCTGTGGGACTGGGATAAGCCACAGACGTCCCTGTGACAAGTTCACTTCCTTCCTCCACCAAAGAGATCTCTTTATTTGATGGGGAACCTGTACTAAGGTGTCTAGATCCCTCTGACTGTGGTCCCATACTCTTAGTACATAAGACTGCAGGGGACGAAAATGTAATCCTGCCCACTGCACTGCTGGAAGAGTAGACGTTAGAAGGCCTAACGTAGACATTATGGACCTTTTTGACACCAGCTGGTTGCACTGGAGGGAGAAAACCGCTCTGTCCAGCTTTAGAATCTTTTCCCTTGGAAGGAAAACCCTCAAAAGCGTAGTGTCCAGCAGGTATCCCAGGTACACAATGCGCTGTGAGGGAATGAGACTGGACTTTTCTAAGTTCAGCAGCCATCCCAACCCTGTTAGTACCCTCTTTGTTAGATCGAGGTCCTTGATCAACTGTTCTGGGGATACTGCAAATAGGAGCAGGTCGTCCAGATAGGCTATGACTGACACCCCCTGGAGTCGCAGGAAGGCCAAGGCCTCTGCCAGTACCTTTGTGAATATGCGGGGCGAGGAGGATAGCCCGAAAGGTAGTGCTTGAAACTGTAGATGCAGTATTGTACCTTTCAGGTCTATTGCTAACCGGAGAAACTTTTGGGAAGTTTCTGCGATAGGGACGTGTAGATACGCGTCCCTGAGGTCCAGAGACACCATGTAGCAGTTGTGTGGCAGCAGGGCCCTGACCGTAAAAATTGATTCCATGCGGAATCTTCTGTAGCAAATTGACCTGTTTAAGGGTTTTAAATTCAGAATCAATCTGAATTTCCCTGAGGGTTTTTTCACCACAAATACGTGGGAATAGAACCACTCTCCTTCCTGCCCCTTTGGTACTCTGCGAACTACGTTCTGAATCTCCAGTTCTTTCAGGGCGTCGACCAAAGCTTCGGCCTTTGCTCTGCAGGTGGAAAGCTGCGTAACCAGGAACCTCTGTGGGGGGGGGGCTTTGAGAATTCCAGGAGATACCCCCTTCTTATGATCCCCAGGATAAAATCGATTGGGAGAGAGGGTCTCCCACTGTGGAAGAAAGGCCCCCAGTCTTCCTCCCACCGTCCCTAGAGAGTCATTGATCTTTACTGGTTTTCTCAGGAGGGCGAAAAATCGCCCCTCCTCTGCCCTTACCTCTTTGGCCCCAAGTTTTCTTCCCTTGTTTGGGAGATTCTTTGCCTTTTTTCGGACGAAACCCCTTCCTTGTCTGAGCTGGGGCCTTCCGTTTAAGCGGAAAGGACTTCTTTTTGTCCGCTGTACGGTCTAAGACCGTCTCTAACCCAGGGCCAAAGAGTAGATCACCTGTCAGGGGTATCCCGCACAATTTGACCTTGGAGGCGGTGTCCCCCAGCCAAGTTTTCAGCCAGAGCGCTCTTCTGGCCGAATTTGCCAGCGCCGCTGATCTGGCCGACATACGGACCGACTCTGCCGAGGCGTCTGCAATGTATGCGATTCCTCGCAGAATCGTGGGGAATGAAGCTAGGATAGTTTCCTTGGCTGTGCCAGCTTCAATATGCTCCTGAATCTGGAAAAGCCAATGTTCTAAATTGCGGGCTACCACAGTAACAGCCATTTCTGGCTTTAAATTACCCACAGTTGAGTCCCACGTCTTTTTTAGAAGTGAGTCTATCCTCTTGTCCATGACATCCGACAAGGCCCCCATATCCTCAAATGCCAGGTCTGTGTGTCTAGAGACCTGAGAGAAGGCGGCGTCCAATTTGGGATTTTTATTCCAAATGGACGCTGGATCCTCTGAAAACGGGAACCTTCTTTTAAAGGGAGCTAGAAAAAAAAAAGGGTTTCCTCTCAGGATCCTGCCACTCCTTTTTAATTGTTTCCACCAGAACGTCATGTACTGGAAAAACTTTCCTTTTTTGATCTCCCAAGCCCTTATACATAAGGTCATGGAGAGATAGGGGTTTTTTATCCTCGTGTATACCGAGGGTTGTATATATTGCCCCTAAGAGGTCTTCCACCTCATCCAGGGACAATTTATACCTGGAGATTTTCCTGGACTCCCCGTCCTGGTCTTCCCCTTCTGACTCCTCATGGGAGTCAGACGTGCCACTGTCCGGTTGCCTCAGCTCCACCCCGGAAGGGCCTGACATTTCCTCTGCCATAACTAAATTAGTAGGTCTGGCAGGTGCAGAGCCCTGAGCATGAGGCGGGGTTGTATCCTGCTGAATGGGTCTAGAGGGAAGCTGAAACGTCTCAAAAAACGTTTTAAAGGATGAAAAGGTGGATGACAGTTCCTTCACAGAAGCTGCCAAACCAGACTGCTGTTCAGATTCCCTTTCCTTAACCAGGGAGTCTATGCATTCTTTACACAAAACTTTTGTCCATGCTTCCCCTAAACTGTCTCTGCAAGAGGCACACTTCCTTTTAGAGACATGCGTGGACTTTGTTTTTTCTGTAGATTTCTGGAATTACATACAAAAACCACATATTACATTCAGCATATTTAAGTGGAAACAACCCTGGGAGTGTACCAGAACCACTTCAAGGGAACTGCGCACACCCCCCACCCCCTGACCACCCAGGGGGCCTGCCCCCCCTCTAAGTAAGGAACCATACATGAGGGGGAACAATCCTTAGATAGAGAGGACCCTTCCCCAGGGAACTCTTACCTTTGGAAGGCTGGAGATAGCGTCCGTATGAGTTGCAGCATCTGCCTCAGACATGACTGCAGGTGGTTGCCTGTGTAGAGTCTCACACTGTCTCCATGTGTAGCGACTCACTCCAGCCTGAGCCCGGCCCCCTATCAGCACCGCGACCCGGAACCGGAAGTCGCGGGTCAAAGGGAAAGCGTCCGCCCCCCCCGCCGGAAATGACGTCACCCGTCGTCCGGCCCGCTGGTTCCAAATTTTGCGGCCTGTACAAAGTACAGGGAGAGCGGACTGTCTCCATGCTGCGGCCCTGTGGACGTGATAGGGGTCCCCCACGACCTGATGCCGCGCTCGGCAAGGAAGGGGTGGCTTCAGCTGCGGTATGTACCGCCACTTTTTATCCTGGAAGCCCCTGCTTCCCTATGGATGTTCACTTTAGGAAGGCCACAATCTCCCTGACTGCACCCGGCCTGGTTCCTCTGCACAGTGTCTCCCCCCCGGAGGAAACACTAATAACTGAGGTCCGGCAGGGGAGGAGAGAATTTATGGGCTGGCGCAGTGTTTCCAGAGGAAGGGGAGGAGACTATCTCTCTATTGTGGCTGTCCTGAAATGACGAAAAGGGAAAGTTAGTTAGGAAAAGGACATTTTGCTTTGTTATCTATGCCATGCTGAACTTTCAGTAAAAGCCTGGTCTGACGTTACTCAAGGGGTGCATGTGGGGTCCTGGCGCTTCTTAAAAAGGTCTGAGTCTTTAATAGCATACTAAGGATCTTGCATCATTACAACAACAAAAAAAGGTCAAGTTGCAACACTAAGAAGATAAGGGAGTTACCATGAGTAAACAGCAAGAAGAACTGCAACCAGCCATTGGCATGGTACCTGGTTAGGCATCATGTCCTCCAGTAGCGAGGAGGTCCAGCGTTATGGCTTCCTCCTTAGCGGTCCATCTCCATCAGTCAGCAGGAGTGGATTGGCATTATGGAGATCTATAGCCTGATCACTAGGTACGAAGAGGCAAGAGAGTTAGGTTGAGCACGTATGGAGGTACACGCTTTGTGCTTAGCGGGATCAGATTCTGTTATGGGGAGAGAGGCAACAGAGGTACGCCGACTGGTGGAGTGGGCATTGGCTCTGCAAGTCTCTCCTAATGCAACACATACACCTCTACAAGTGTGTAAGACAGGGGGTGACATGGTATGGAGAAACTCTGCAAATTACACTACACACAAGTGGCTCATCTCCGAGTTGGGAGACTGCCCTAGTGCTGGTTTTCGCATGACCTAGGCCCCTGCCTGGTCCCAGGAATTGGTGTGCGAGCCGTCGGGCAAGGTATGACTCCTACGCTAGAACAGGTGACCCTGTATATTGCCTGGTGCAGCCCAGGACCACCCACCCCAGGGTATGCCTTCGATGTGACCCACACTTGGCACCTAACAAATCGATTGGATGGAGGAAGTGTCACCCCCACCTACAAGAGCTGAGAATGTATGCCTTCTGTAACTTAAATTCTTTTTAAATAGTTGTAAAAAAAAAAAAAATTGTAATATTGTCTTTTTTTAACTTGTCAGAGATTTCCATTAAAAGACTTAATCAAAATGACTTAAATTTGTAGAGATACAGAGAAACAAAAAGCAATATTTTGTGCTCCCTTACAAATACACCCTGAACATTTGCTGCCATTACATACAGGTTATGCTGAATCTACCAGACCACTCTGGCTAAAACAAATATAGAAAAAAAGGGCTACTGTCATACTTGGCTGAAAAAAAGTTCAGTTCAGTTTTGCGATCCGTCATTTACACTTTCACTGAGTGGGGAAAAGCATGCTATCCAAAAAACAAAGCACTATACTATAAAATTTACAGTCCTGCTATGAAACGTTATATTTTATAGATGTTTTACTTGGCCAACGAATAAAGCACTGTCTGTTGTGAAAAAAAAAAAAAAGTTTGGTTTGAGTACTCAAGGCAGACTTTTTCTCTGCCAAAATGCATCTTTTAGATATTCACACCATATGCAGGTGTACAGTTGAAAATGAATCAGGACACTGATAGACCAGGTGATGCACATTTGTATATAACCAAAGTACTCTTGAAGGACAAGATCCTTTAGGGCCGGTTCACAGTGGTCCGGCATCTGACTTCTAGAGCACAAGTTGCATGACATGTCAATCAATGGTTCCCTATGAGAGCCGTCTTAACTGGTCCGACTTGAAAATGCTCCCTGCACTACTTCGGTCTGACTTGGGCACAATTTCAGCCAATTGATGCGAATGCAAGTTGCATCAGCATCTTAACTGATCCGACTTGTGCTCTGAGACACTTGAGAGGGGGGGAGAGATAGAGAATAAAAAAAAATGTATGTATGTATGTATGCATTTTTTTTTTTACCACTATTCTTTTATATTGGCTTTTAAATGTAAAAATGCAGCAATTTAGAACTTGGGTGAAAGGTTTAGCACTGAAACACTTTTTTTGAAAGAAAAAAAAAATGGAATTTATATATAATTATATAGATCAGACCAAAATGAGGGGGAAAGAGGGACATTGCTCCAAATCAGGGACAGTCCCTCAAAATCGGGGACAGTTGGGAGCTATGGGAACATTCACACAAGTGTATGTGTGTCTCAAATCCTTTAGATCAGTCTCTGTGACCAATGTGACTGATGGGTGAAAATGCAAGAGGTCCCGGCACTCTAAAGACTTACATGAGGATATATACCGGTATCTATATCTATCTCTCAACATTCTCTCTCCCCCCCACAGTGAACCTTTTCATCACCAGTGGTCCTGGGATTATTCTCAAGGTTCAGCTTTATTTTTGGTAAAAGCTACTGGCATTGAAGGATATCTGTCATGAGAGAACTTTCTCTTGAAATATTTAGTCACCTGATTTTGATTAACATGACAGACAGCATTCTACATTTTTTTTTTCTCTTGAGCTAGGCAAAAAAAAAAACCCCATGCGGCAATGATCATCATTTGGCAATTGACATACCTGCACTAATGAATGGTTTAACCTTAAAACAGTAAACTGCCTTCCGAGGTACAGTATATAGCTCCCATAAACAGTTACAAAGATCAAACATGCTGCATACAACAGTCGTGCTAGTTCATTGCTGGTTTGAAGACAGAATGTTTCAGAAAAACCAAGATATAAAAGAAAAGAGACTTTACACAAGTGACATTGATACACCCTTTAAACAAGAGCCCAACGCTTGTGTGCAGTACATTGGGAGCCCCTGAATAGATACACTGCTCTAAATGTACAGATCAAACCACTTTCTGCCTCTTTGCAAGTTCACAGCTTCACTTTGCAAACCCATTTTATTTGTCCAACATTGTATTGAAATACCAAGGCCCTGAAGATCCTGTGCAGTGAGCCATCTTCCATTGGAATGGATGTTTCAATGTCCTGGTTTTTAAGTGAAAATCCTGTTGAACCTAAAATGTGGAAGAGTTAGGCCTCATTCACATGGGCATACTTAAGTGTACACCTCCCAATATGGTAGCCATGTAGGGGCTCAGCCCAAACCCAGAGAGTGCAGCTGCTGTGTCCCAATTGACATGAATAGGACTGCATGGAACACCTTTGCATCCCTGGGTGGACAAACAAGGCCCCTCACACAGGTGTACGCTTAGCTATGCCTATGTGCATAAGGCTTTAGAATGTCATTGTGACCCAAAAAGACAAAAAGGTCCATAAGCAGCACATCATGAAGCAGACCCATGTGTATGAAGAGAGATGAATGGCAGCCTCAGTCCAGACTCCAGCCAGGCCATATCCCCCCCCCCCAACACATTTCGCCATGCCCCTTGGAGCTTAATCATGGGGATCCCATGGCCTGGCTGGAGTCTGGACTGAGGCTGCCAGTCCTCTCGCTTCTTGCACATGGGTCTGCTTCATGATGTGCAGCTTATAGACCATTTCCTTAGAATGTCATCGTTATGGCGGTCTTTGTCCCCATTTAGAATATTTCCCCTCATTTTTTATGATTGAAAGATGAATTTAAAGTGGTTGAAAACTCGCAAAAAAAGGAAATATAAAAAAAAAAATAATAATAATAATAATAATAATAATAATAATAATAATAATAATAATAATAATCTTTTTTCGTTCAAAGCTGTTGAACGAAAAAAAAAAAAAATATATGGCCAGACAAATTCACCTGACCAGCTCTCCTCCAGTTACAGAGCTCTTTCTGCTGCGTTAAGCAGAGGGGCACTGCAGGCTGCACACCATTGCTCACATTTTATGAATGGATCCTATAATGAGGCTCGAGATGTGCATAGCAGATTTTATTTGCATAGCAGAACAACAGTTTGCCTCTAGAACAATTTTCTTAATTTTTGCACACATGTAAACATTCTAATTGTTTGGCAATAAAATTACTTAAACCCCCAGATTATTATACATTTTCTGAAAGCAGAGGCACTGTAGAATAAGATATGATAGAGTGCCTTGAATAAGTACTCAAACCCCCTTGAAATTTTCCACATTTTGTCATGTTACAAGCAAAAACATACAAATGTATTTTATTGGGATTTGATGTGATAGACCAACACAAAGTGGCACATAATTGTGAAGTGGAAGGAAAATAAATGTTTTTCAAAATTGTTTACAAATAAATATCTGAAGTGTTTCGTGCATTTGTATTCAGCCCCCTTTACTCTGATGCCCCCAACTAAAATCTAGTGGAACCAATTGCCTTCAGAAGTCACCTTTTTACTAGAGTCCACCTGTGTGTAATTTAATCTCAGTATAAATACAGCTGTTCTGTGAAGCCCTCAGAGGTTTGTTAGAGAACCTTAGTGAACAAACAGCATCAAGAAGGCCAAAGAACACACTAGACAGGTCAGGGATAACATTAGAGAAGTTTAAAGCAAGGTTATGGGAAAAAAAAAAAATTAAAACACACACACACCTCACGGAGCACTGTTTAATCCATCATCCAAAAATGGGAAGAGTATGGCACAACTGCAAACCTACCAAGACATGGCCATCCACCTAAACTGACAGGCCAGGCAAGGAGAGCATTAGACAGAGAAGCAGCCAAGAGGCCCATGGTAACTCTGGAGGAGCTGCAGAGATCCACAGCTCAGGTGGGAGAATCTGTCCACAGGACAACTATTATGCCGCGTACACACGGTCGGACTTTTCGTCTAAAAAAGTCCAACGGACGCTGACGGACTAAAGCTGGCTGGTAATCCGATCGTGTGTGGGCTTCTCCGGACTTTCAACATACTTTTTTAGCCTCAAATCCGACGTACTTTAGATTTGAAACATGCTTCAAATCTTTACTTCGTAACTACGACGGACCCCGAAATCCGCTCGTCTGTGTGCTAGTCCGACGGACAAAAAGCCACGCTAGGGCACCTATTGGCTACTGGCTATGAACTTCCTTATTTTAGTCCGGTGTACGTCATCACGTAAGAATTCGACGGACTTTTGTGTGATCGTGTGTAGGCAAGTCTGTTCGTTAGAAAGTCCGCCGCAAGTCCGTCGAAAGTCTGCCGGAAGTCTGTCGGACAGGCTGTCTGACTTTTGTAGACGAAAAGTCCGACCGTGTGTACGCGGCATTAGTGTTGTCCTCCTTCTGAAAGAGTAGCAAGAAGCCAGCCACAAGGAGAGCCATTTGCAGTTTGTGAGAAGCCATGCGGGGGACACAGCAAACATGTGGCAGAAGGTGCTCTGGTCAGATGAGACCAAAATTGAACTTTTTGGCTTAAAAGCAAAACGCTATGTGTGGCGGAAAACATTGCACATCACCCTGAACACACCATCCCCACCGTGAAACATGGTGGTGACAGCATCATGTTGTGGGGATGCTTTTCTTCAGCAGGGACAGGGAAGCTGGTCAGAGTTGATGGGAAGATGGATGGAGCCAAATACAGGACAATCTTAGAAGAAAGACTGTTAGAGTCTGCAAAAGACTTGAGACTGGGGCAGAGGTTTGCCTTACGGTAGGACAATGACACTAAACATACAGCCAGAACTTAAATGAATGGTTTAGATCAAAGCATATTCATGTATTAGAATGGCCCAGTCAAAGTCCAGATCTAAATTTCAATTGAGAATCTGTGGCAAAACTTGAAAATTGCTGTTCACAGACGCTCTCTATCCAATCTAAAAGAGCTTGAGCCATTTTGCAAAGAATGGGCAAAAAGGTTACTCTCTAGGATTTGCAAAGCTGGTAGAGACATACCCAAAAAGACTTGCAGCAAAAAGGCGGGCTGAATACAAATGCACGCCACACTTTTCTTTTTTTTCTGAAAAAAGTAATAATGATAACCACCACCATTTATCATTTCCTTTCCACTTCACGATTATGTGCCACTTGGTCCATCACATAAAATCCCAATAAAATACATTTAAGTTTTTGGTTGTAACATGACAAAATGTCAAGGGGT
The DNA here is from genome assembly GCA_037952835.1 of Lithobates septentrionalis. Lineage (NCBI taxonomy): Eukaryota > Metazoa > Chordata > Amphibia > Anura > Ranidae > Lithobates > Lithobates septentrionalis. The sequence goes on along the minus strand of JBBDGP010000795.1, from coordinate 1,484,195 downwards.
ATGAATACTTTTTCAAGGCACTGTAGTTACAAATTTTTACAAAACTGTTTATTAAATGCAAAAATATAATAAAATGAATTTTAGTGCAACATGCCAAGTCTTAAAATTGCATGTGCCAGCGATATTCCAAAAAACAATGGTACCCAAAAATCAGAGCTGGAAAAAAAAACAAACACGTGGGTTACATACTTATGCGCACCCTGGGGCACGTTACAGCAAATTTTTTATATATATATCTATATCTATATATAATATTTTTACGATTGCTATGGTATGGGGTTAATAAACCCCCATGTGATAGCATTGGGCAGGCGACAGGTACTCTTTTTCCCCCCAGAATTTCACACCATATAACCAAGCACACATTGGCTTGGTTAGATGTGTCCCCGGCCAAGAAATGGTGGATCTGAAATGGGAAGTGACAGTAATCATAGCTTCCAGCTTCATTTGTTAACATGTGAGATCAAGGCATAGATCTGACTGAAGCTGCAGGTTGTGGTCCCCGGCCGGGGGGGGGGGGGGGGGGGCAGCTAGAGAGCTTTGAATGGCTGTTAGGCTTTAAGGTAAAAGCAAATGGGCCATGCAAACATCTCCAGCAGGCAGGACATACCTTTTCTTTCACACCCCTATAAAATATCAGTTTAGTGCCAGGAGCTAAGGAAATTACCTGGCATTTTCAAGGATGAGCAGCATGACAGAATTGGGGCAATCAGAACCAAGCATTGGCAGAGATTTCCCCAGCCTCATGTAAGTCTTTAGAGTGCCGGGACCTCTTGCATTTCACCCACCAGTCACATTGGTCACAGAGACTGGTCTAACGGATTTGAGAACACACACATCATTGTGTGAATATTCCCATAGCTCCCAACTGTCCCCGATTGAGGGACTGTCCCTGATTTGGAGCAATGTCCCTCTTTCCCCCTCATTTTGGTCTGATCTATATAGTTATATATAAAATTCCATTTTTTATCTTTCAAAAAAAAAAAAAAAAAAAAAAAATCTAACATAAGCCCGTGTGGATTTAATTAACCTTTTTTTTTGGTCAATTCTCCTTTAAGGGGTGTGACAGGGGGCGTGTCCTATGCCTACATACATTTGCTTGTAGGTGTCCCTCATTCCCATCTCAAAATGTTGGGAGGTATGCATTCCCTTCAATTATCCAGTCACGTGCAGATGAAATAAGTAAACAGGGATTTTACTTTCACATCACTGAATAATTGAAGTGAATCTTTTCACAATTTATGGTGTGAATTTTCTAAAATGCTTTAGTAGATCAGCCTCATTGTTTTCCTTCTCTTCTAAAAGACGGAGGATTGGGTTCACTTGCAGGAAGAATCTCCAACAAGCTGCAATGATGAGTGCCACATTGTTCAAGTGCTTATCACTCCCCAGGAGGTCAGAAATGGCCTCATCAAAAAGGTAATGCTCACAATCAGGAGTATCACTTACAATTATTAGGCTGGTTAACACTTTAAAGGGTCCTTTCACACGGGACGGATCTGTGATGATCCACCCGTGAACATCCGCTTGCTCAGCGGCAGTGCTGGGACGAGGCTATTTGGTGCCCAGGGCGAAGATGGCAACCCCCCCCCCCCCCCGATTTTAAGAAAGAATCAATGTCGTTTTAAAACAATACAAATTAAATTAGGTTTAATGCGATAGAAACAGAGTTCACTCACACTCAATTTGTAAAATGCAGCATGAGGGGGTTAATGTATTGCCACTGGTTTCTGATACATTAGCAACCAGTGCCAGTTAACCACCTCAATACAGGGCACTTTCACCCCCTTCCTGCCCAAGCCATTTTTCAGTTTTCAGCGCTGTCACACTTTGAATGACAATTGCGCGGTCATGTTACACTGTACCCTAATGAAATTGTTATCATTTTTCCCCACAAATAGAGCTTTCTTTTGGTGGTATTTGATCACCTCTGTGGTTATTTATTGCACTATAAACAAGAGAAGAGGGACAATTTTGAAAAAAAAAACACAATATTTTTTTACTTTTTGCTATAATAAATATCCAATTTTTTTTTTTTTTTTAAACAAGTTTTTTCCTCAGTTTAGGCCGATATGTATTCTTCTACATATTTTTGGGAAAAAAAAAAAATAAAAAAAATAAAAAAAATTCGCAATAAGCATATATTGATTGGTTTGCGCAAAAGTTATAGCGTCTACAAAATAGGGGATAGATTTATAGCATTTTTATTTATTTATTTTTTTACTAGTAATGGCGATCTACAATTTTTATTGTGACTGCGATATTGCAGCGGACACTTTTGACACATTTTTGGGACCATTCACATTTATACAGCAACCCGTGCTATAAAAATGCATTGATTACTGTGTAAATGTGACTGGCAGGGAAGGGGTTAACCACTAGGGGGCGATCGAGGGGTTAATGTGTGTCCTAGGGAGGTGATTCTAACTGTGGGGGGAGGGGACTCACTAGGGAAGGAGACCGATTGGTGTCCCTATGTACAAGGGACACACCATCGGTCTCCTCTGACAGGACATGGATCTGTGTGTTTACATACACAGATCCACGGTCCTGCTCTGTTACCCGGCAATCGCGGGTGCCCGGCGGACATCGCGGCCGCCGGGCACGCACACCGGGTCCCGAGCGACGTAGCGGGCACGCGCGCCCCCTAGTGGCTCGGGAGGGCGATCACGTCATACGACGTCCACCCAGAACAAGAGCTGCCTCGTCCCGCCGTCATATGCCGGTGGGCGGTAGCTTACTGGTTAATTAACCCCTTTGTGCTGCATTAGTGGCACCAGTGTAACACTGACACTGGTGCCATTTATGCAGCATAAAAGGGTTCATTTACTGGCACTGGTCTGATGGCTATATTTTATTTTAGGAGCAACACTGATGGACATATTTTGTTGTACCCATCAGCGTGATCCTTAACATAAAATAAGCTTGCATGCTGATGGGCACATTTTATGTTAAGGGGCACTCCGATGGGCACAACAAAATATGTCCATCTGCATGCCCCTTTACATAAAATGCGCCCATCAGTGTTGCTCTTAAAATAAAATTTGGCCATCAGAGTGCCCTTTACATAAAATGTGCCCATCAGCATGCTACTTATTTTATGCTAAGGATCAGGCTGATGGGCATATTTTATGTTAAGGGGCACTCTGATGGGCATAACAAAATGTGCCCATTAGTGTTGCTCTTAAAATAAAATATGCCCATCAGAGCAAATAAGTAGAATGCTGATGGGCACATTTTATTACACTCTGATGGGTAAATTTTTTATTAAGGGGCACTCTGGTGGGTACAACAAATTATGCCCATCAGTGTGCAGTTTAGGAAATATGTGCCCCACGTACCTTGAGCTCACGAGTAGTCAGCACAAGCTGCAGTGGGGTGGAAAGCTGCGAGATTTCTCGCAAGTGAGAGTCAGGACAGGAGCCAGGGGCTGAGAGTAGCAGGGGGATGGGGCAGAGCATGCACGTGATGTCACACCCGGCCGGGCACTCTTGTGACAGAAAACCGGGAGCCACAAGTAGCAGGGGGCGGGGCGGAGCATGCACGTGACGTCTCACCCAGCCAGGCGCTCTTGTGACAGAAGACTGGGAGTGAGAGCCGTGGTCAGGAGGCGGGGCGCACACACGCAACGTCACTGGTTGCTGGGGGACCCGCAGTCCCAGCAAGCCAGTGACTGCTAATACACTGGCGGCCTGGGCAAGAGCGTCGCTCGGTCTGTGCACGGGCCACCATTTAATGACTGCTGTGGCTGTTTTGGAAGGACACATTGCACCCCCCCCCCCCCCCCCGTTTGTACCGGCTCTGCTCAGCGGGGATCGCTCCGCCAATCCCCGCTGAGCAGGAAGATGACAGGTCCGTCGCTGCTCACTGTGCAGCGACAGACCTGTCAGAGCGCCGCTCTCCCCTATGGGGGAATCGGATGATGACGGACCGTAGAGTCCGTCGTCACCCGATCCGATAACGGATGGAAAAGTAGGTTTTTCCTCCGTTACACTTTTTCGGATCGGAGCAGCATCCGACGCTCCATAGAGGTCTATGGAGGGTCTGTTCAGGTCTGCCTAAAAAACTGACAGGTGGACCTGAACGGATCGGTCATGTGAAAGAGGCCTAGGGGTTTATTTTTCCTCCACACAAGATTCACTTGAAAACATTGAACTAGAAATTCAGTAAATCCTGGGTGAAAGCATTCCAAAATAGAAAACTTTATATTTAAAGCAGGATTAAACCCAAAAATGTAAGATGTTGTAGCTTACCAATCAAGATGTTGTGGCTGCATTGGGTTTATTTTTATTTTTTTAAGGCTTTTTCTAATCAGTTTTCACCTGGTGATCTGGCCGGTAATACAGGGGCGGACTGATAACTCATGGGGCCCCCAGGCAATCAGAGATTATGGGGACACACAGTATACACAAACACACAGTATACAATCACACAGTATACACAGACAGATGTAAAAAAAAAAAAAAAAAAAAAAAAAACCCACAGATTTATACATACTGTCCCTGGTTTTACTGAGGCTGGCAACCCTGATGGGGCCCCCTAGTGGCCCAGGGCCCTCGGGCATTGCCCTAATCGCTCAATGGTCAGTCCGCCCCTGCGGTAATATATCTCCTGTATAAAAGGCCTGTACATACAATACGAAAATCAGAAGTAAAATTTAGTTTGACAAACGATCTGCCGATTTTCGGATCATTAGTACGGTGCTTTCAACAGCCGACTCAGATTTTTCGGACAACAAAAGCTGAATGTGCAGACTATAAAATTTGTCGGATGTGAACATAACGTCCTGATTTTAATCCGAAAAAATAAATAATCGTAAGAGCAAGACTACGCATGCTCAAACTAAAGAATACGTACAAAACTATTCAACACATTACATCACCTCTGAAGTTGAATTTGGTCAGACGAGTAACCTCTTCAATTTCAACATGAGACTAGCGCAAAGAAAAAAAAAAAGAAAAAAGAAAAAAACACAACAACAACACACAAACATTCGTCTGAAAAGCGGATCATGCATACGAGGTTTTAGAGTGCCTCCACTCTGGATGAAGGAGCAACAGAGACACCAGAGCTTTCACCTGGTGATCTGGCCAGTAATATACCTCCTGTATGAGGCTGGGTTCATACATATGTGGCTGCAGTTTGCAGTCTGGAGCATTTCTGTTCACCGGTTCAGGTGCAAATTTTTTTACCTGAACTGGACCCAAAAACCCACAGGACCCTTTTGAAAGCCGCACCACGGCCACCCTGCACATGTGTGAACTGGCTCCAGGAAAAGCTGGTCACATTCACATGTTATGTGAATTGGATGCAGTTAAGACTGCATCCAATTCGCATATATGTGAACCCAGCCTTAGAGTATTGGGCAGCAGCATGGTTAATCTGAGGGGAGGAGAATTTTACATGTACTAGCAGATTTAGAGACAACACCAAATGCCAAACTCCAGTTAACATGCTTTAAAGCGGTTCTTCAGAAAAGTTCCAAAACACAGTTTTTGTTCCTTTTGGGATAAAAGGTATAAACAAATAAATATAAAAGCAAAGCTTAGTAAGCACCACGGTCGGTGTTAAACAATTTTTGTCAACTCTCTAACACCCCTTTCACATCGAGGGCGTTTTGCAGGCGCTATAGCGTTAAAAATAGCGCCTGCAATCTGCCCTCAAACAGCTGCAGCATTGTCTCCAGTGTGAAAGCCCGAGGGCTATCACACCGGAGCGCTGCGCTGGCAGGACGTCAGGAAAAGTCCTGTCAGCAGCTTCTTTGGAGCGGTGTGTTCACCGCTCCTCCACCGCTACTCCCCATTGAAATCAATGGGGCAGCGCTGGGATACCGCCAGCAAAACGCCGCTATTGCGGTGCATTGCGGGCGGTTTTAACCCTTTCTCGGGCCCCTAGCGGGGGGGGTAAAAGTGCTCCGCTAGCGGCCGAAATGTGCCGCTAATCCGACGGTAAAACGCCGCTAAAAATAGCGGTGTTTTACTGCCTACACTATGGGCGGCCCGGTGTGAAAGGGCTCTTACTGCTACATCTGCAGGACAACTTGTTCTGTTGAAAAAAAACAGACTTACTGCCTGGATCACCCAGTGGAAATAAAAAGGAAAGCCTAAAATAGAAAACGAAGCTGCAATATAGATAAAAGGTTTGCTTTTTAATTTAATACCGCTTTAGGCAATAACTGAATCAGCTGGAGATCTGTATTACTAACCTTAAAACGCCACCATCTTTTTCTATTGCTTAATTGTAAGAGATTTAGTGCAGTGTCACTACACACAGCCTTAAAATGCAACAATTCCACAAGGAGATCATCTAAAAGCTTGTAGGATGACTTTGCTCTCGATTTTACAACATCATTACCTACCAGAGAGAACATCATTAAGGCTGGCCATACATTATACAATTTTCTCATACAACTTTCCTTAAGAATTACCAAAACCAAATAATATTAGGGTCCAACCTAAACACTTTGTATGTAATCAGGCAGGCCCTTGCACTACGTAAAAGGAAATTTAATAAGAAAATTTTATAATGTATGGCCAGCTTTAGATTGGCTCAGTAAACCTTTATAGGTATTATAACCTGCCTAAATAAATAAAAAGTGCAATTTACATAACTAATCTTTTAGACAGCCCCGGTTTACAACCAAATGACATTTAATGAGCGCCCCCTCCCAAGGTGAGATTTCTATACAATTCAGCTTACCATTAATAAAATAAAATCTGATGCAAAAACAAACTGATAGGGGGGGGGGGGGGGAGGAGGAATGGGGGCCGGGGTGTCGAAGGTACAATTCACATCTATGCAGCTCTTTTGCTGTGCTTTCTGTTTTTTTGGGGGTTTTTTTTGAGGTGGGGGAGGATTTGTGTTGTTGGGCAGATTTTAAAATCTTTCTTTTTTTTCTGAAAAAAGTAATAAATGATAACCACCACCATTTATCATTTCCTTTCCACTTCACGATTATGTGCCACTTGGTCTATCACATAAAAGCCCAATAAAATACATTTAAGTTTTTGGTTGTAACATGACAAAAATGTGGAAAATGTCAAGGGGTATGAATACTTTTTCAAGGCACTGTAGTTACAAATCTTTACAAAACTGTTTATTAAATGCAAAAATATAATAAAATGAATTTTAGTGCAACATGCCAAGTCTTAAAATTGCATGTGCCAGCGATATTCCAAAAAACAACGGTACCCAAAAATCAGAGCTGAAAAAAAAAAAAAAAAAAAAAAAAAAAAAAGACACATGTGGGTTACATACTTATGCGCACCCTGGGGCACGTTACAGCCAATAATATATATATATATATATATATATATATATATATATATATATATATATATATATATATATATATATATATAAAAACACATTGGTGTGAATGGAGCCTAAGCATTTCTCATCACTTACCGGTATATGCCCATTGTCCTGCAAATAAAGGAAAAAAAAAAAAAAAAAAAAAAAAAGACAGACAATCATTATCACAGATCATCATCAGGTATCAGAGAAGCTCAGATCCTAGCTGCATTCAGCGATTATGGTGTTTAGCATTATTAAATCAAGTTATTGCTGGAGATTTTTTTTTGTTTCTATCTGCTAAAAAAAAACAAAACAAAACAAAAATCAAAAAACAAAAACTAAACACTAAGGACTTTGAAGTTCAGGATATCTGTACTAAGCATCTTTACCTTTGATGTTCCTTAGACATACGTCCATGCAGATTTCATTCAAACAAATGTGTCTTTGTACAAGGACAGGTAAAATCAGACATTGGGAATTCTGATGACATTTGTCATGTAAAAGGTCTTACCATCAGAGGCTGCCTGTGGAGCAGATAGGGTCAGCAAGCAGAGGATTAGTCTGTACATCAGTGAGTGTTTCAGTAACAGGACAGGAGCTCTGATTCACCTCTATAGCCCTGTCCTCACTCCCAGCCCATACACAATCAGCTCTCAGTTACATACAACTGTCTACTCTAGCTCAGCCCAAACTTCTTCCTTCACCAATAACCTGTAACCTGGCTCACACTCCAACCCCTCCTCTTTCTACCTGCATTGCATCCCAAAGAATGATTACACCTGATCTGTTGAGAGCTATGCTGTTCAAGAACCTTTAGGTTTCTATTTAACTTCACGGCTAGAAACCATATTGTCATGGATTGCTACTGTAAACACAAAGCTAATTGTTGTACACGTACCAAAACAGTAAAGAGTATATATATCACATATAAGTCATTTGACAACTGGACCTGCCTATGTATTGTGGTCACTTTGTGATTTTTCTTTATTCAATGCAGAAATTCAGCATCATTTGGATTTTTCTTTAGATGTGTAACTAAATCTGTCAACAATCATAAATTCTATATGTGGATTGCCAGCTATACACTAGTTGCATGAGAATTATCTGACACTAAAAAGTGGACTTAATGTCCTACATATTTTTTTCGCCCTAAATACATGCATGATAAGTAATGCAGTAAAGTAAAAAATGGTTATTTATTGAGAAATCTCAGTACTTGACGATGCCTTCATCTTCCTTGCCCTCTAAAAGCCCTTTTTATTCAAGTAACATCCTGGGTAATCACTATTTGTGGATTTAGGCTGTCCATTAAGGAAGAGCGCAGGCGTGTTCGCAACTCCACGTGCTTGCGCCGGACAGGAAGCTGACACTCCGCAGCGCTAATCACAGGCAGTGAGACATTTCCCGATCCGTGGCTGCACAGATGGGGAAATGTCTCACTACCTGTGATTAGCGCTGCGGACATGCCTGAGCTCATCCTTACTGGCCATACACATATCTTTTTTTTTTTTTTTTAGTTAGCCAGTGGGCTGATCGAAAAAAAGTGAACAGATTCTCCCATCCACACAACTGAGGTGGATTAGGGAATCCTCCCAGCTGTGTCATTGTATTCTGACAGCGGGACTCCCCCATTGTCAGACTACACCGATCAGCGCTGAAGTTGATTGGCTGCAGTGCTGATTAAGTATCCATTCACACTTGTATGGCTCCAAAGTTGCTCCGACTTTGGAGTGCAACTTTGGTGCAACTTTGGATGAGTGCAACTTGGATACAACTTTAGCTTTGACGAGTGACAATGGACAACTGTTGCATTGTATAACATTCAGGTACGACTTTCATGCAACTTTTGAGGGTTATCATTGAAGTCTATGGCCCTCAAGTTGCACGAAATTCAGATCAAAGTAGTGCATGAACTACTTTCAAGTTGCTGTAACTTGAAGTTGCACATATATGAATGGGTATCATTGGAAAACATGGGGAACGACTTGTCATGCAACTTAGATGTCCGAAGTTGCATGACAAGTTGCACAAGTGTGAATGGAGCCTAATGCCCCGTACACACGGTCGGAATTTCTGACAGAAAAAGTCCGATGGGAGCTTTTGGTTGGATATTCTGACCGTGTGTATGCCCCATCGGACTTTTTCTGTCGGCATTTCCAACAGACTTAGATAGAGAACATGCTCTAAATTTTTCCGTCGGAAATGCCGACGGAGGTTATCCCGTTGGCAAGTCCGACCGTGTGTACACACCATTAGGCTACAGTATGTTCATACTGATCCGACACGAAATTTGTACGACTTTCGATCCGACTTTGCCCTACGACTTCATGTCCGACTTCCATGTGACTTCAATGAACGGGACCTGACTTTGATCCGACCATACCAGGCCCTTTGAGTCTGGTATGAATCTTGAGGGGGGAACCCCACGTCAAAATGTAAGACAAAACGGCGTTGGGTCCCCCCCCCAAGACCATACCAGTCTGGTATGGATTTTGAGGTGAAACCCCACAGCAAAAAAAAATGGGGTACAATGCGTACCCCATACCCATTCACTAGGAGGTCGGGATAAGCCCCCTGCCTGCAGACCCCCACAACCACCGCCCAGGGTTGTCGGGAAGAAGCCCTTGTCCCGATTAGTATGGGGGCAAGATGCTTTGGAGTGGGGGAGCGCAAAGCCCCCTCCTGTCCCAACCCACCCCATGTTGAGAGCATGTGGCCTGGCATGGTGCAGGAGGGGGGGCAGCTCACCTGTCTCCCCCCCCCCTTTCCTGACCAGCCTGGCTGCATGCTCGGATAAGGGTCTGGTATGGATTTTGGGGGGGGGGACCATTTTTGACATGGGGTTTCCTCTCAAAATCCATTCCAGACCAAAGGATCTAATATGGTCTCGGGGGGGGGGGGGATCCCACGCCATTTTTATTTTTTGAATTTTGGTGTGGGGTTACCCCTCAAGATCCTCAGAGCACAAGTCGCATGTCACAAGTCGGATCAGTTACGATGATTCCAACTTCCATTCAAATCAATGGGCTGAAATCGTGCTCAAGTTGGACCAAAGTAGTGCAGGAACCTTTTTCAAAGTCGGACCGACACAAGTCATAGGGAACCATTGATTTTGACATGTCATGCAACTTGTGCTCTGGAAATTAGAGCGCATGTCAGACTAGTGTGAACCAGCCCTTAACCAAAGTTTTCCAACAAGCTTGTTCAAGAGCAGTCGGCCCTTACATCCACTGCTCTTGAATTCGAATGGCCATAGACGGATCGTCTGATCCCTGCTGAACCACGTGAATTTCAATCCATCTACTGTATGACCAGCTTAAGTTACCAGCCTTGAAATGATTCAAACATTTTAAATCCCATTGCCTATGCAATAGCCTTTGGATCCATGCACATGGATTGGACATCCTTCAAACTCATCTCTAGCTGAACTCCAAACTCAAGCACTTTTTTTTACTCCAGTGATCTGTGTGCTAAGTCATTACTTTAGATCAGGTAAACAAAGATGCCAACTGCGGGGAATGAATGACCCAGGCTGCACTCACTGGAGTGAAAAAAAGAGCGCAAATTTGGAGTTCAGCTAAACAAGAGTTCAGAGAATACCTGAGCTCATCTTTAAAGCTTATGAGCATAGAATACTCTGCATTCAGATCTGTAATTTATATGGATCTGGACGCAGCAATATTGTATTCTATGTTCATGACATTATTTGGTCAGTGATGTCACCTCGGATTCCGAGATGGTTTGTTGACAGTAGCTGACCAGGAATCTTTTGCAACACAAGATCATCATGTGCAGAAGTTCATCATGCTGGCGGGTCAGAATCAATGGATTGGATTGATGTGGATCCTTCGTAAAAAGGGGTACTATCTACCTCATACCCATTCACCTGGGAAGGGGAACGAATATCTGGGAGCCACTTTATTTCAAAGAGGGCTTCAAGATTCTGATAAGCCCCCACCCCTGCAGACATCCTTTCTGAGGCACGATATGCCCCCCAGCATGGTGACAATGTGCCTTCACAAGGAAAGAAGGCTTTGTTGCAAGGTATGCTACAAATGTTGAAAGAAAGTGGCCTGATATGGTTCAGGAGGAAGGGGAGCGGGTGCATGCTCACTAACCCCCTTTCCTGGCCACTTAGGCTGTATATCTGGATAACGGTATTAATTTTTGATTGGATCCTACCTCACACTTTTTTTGTCAACAAAGTCTTTATGTCAATGATCTGCCCCCCAAAGGGATGTAAAAGTCTCTGAGGGGGAATTTGTAAGCCTTATTTAGTATAAGAGGGCACCCAAGTATCCCCCCCCCCCCGGGTGAATGAGTAAGGGGTACATAGTACCCCTTGTTCTCTGTCACAAAAAAATGTAAACAGTAAATAAAACACCCTAACAGTTAAAAAAGACATGTATTAAAAAAAAAAATCCAACAAAAATCTTCTCATCCAGCGATGAATGTAAACATAATGATCAGGGATGCTGGGTGATATGATTGACCCAATATCGTCATGACTATATTGGGTCAATGACATCATCCAGGATCCAGGGCCCGTATGTTCACAAACGAGCTGGAAGGAATCTATCATTTAGCTGTGATAGCGCCACCTTCCCCAAAATGACAAATTCCCCTATTTTTTGACCATCATTAAGTGGCCGGGGATCTATCGTTCAGTGGCAGTTGTGCTACAGACAGATCTCTGGCTGCTGTTTGCAACAAAAAAAAAAAATGATGTCACTTTTAAAGGAGTACATAATACTGCTGCACAACTTCCCATGCAGGTTTCAGGTTTCCCCAAAGCATGTTGTTTAAAGGATTTGTGTATATTTAATGTCACTCTTTAAAAGAGAAGTTTGGGATTTAATAAAAAAACAAAATATTATCATTTACCTAGGTGGATGCAACATCGATCCAATGCTGCATCTGTTCCCTGCCGAATCTTCAGTGAGAACAGACCGATCAAACACCGCTGATCACTCAGTTCTCCCCCTCCGCTCTGAGCAGAGAGCCATGACTGTCAGTCACTGGCTCTCTGCTCTCCCCTCCAGCGCTCACTGGAGCGCTGGGCTGTGGAGGAGGTGGGAGGGGTTGGTTAAAAAAGATTTGGCTCTGCATTATACAGTATTTGGGTATAGTGTTTTTTCCCCGTGTTGGCCAAACCTCCTGTTAACCAAACTTTGCCCAGTTTGCTCATCCCTACCCAGGAGTTGTCACTAATTGGGGGTCCTGATCTGATCTGTCTGAAAGGTGCAGTATCTCCACTCAGGGCCATCAGCCCAACATATCATATTTGTACTGGCCTGGAGGAAAAAATGTCCCCTTGCCCGCCAGTCCAGTTCTCTGCTGGTGTACATATGTTTTTCTATACACATCACCTTGTTAGCTGCAAAAAAATAACAATATTACAACAGTACAAAAGTGCACTGATCTCTAGAGGAGGGAGTCTGTATCATTTAGAGTTTACACAGGGCTAATGGCCTACACCCTGTGCCTAGCGATTAAGCACTCTGTCATCATTCAGTTGTAAGAATGAGTGAAGGAGGGAGATTGTCATATAAAGAAAATATGTTTGTTTACTCAGAAACTTACATGCATTAAAGGACATTTGGCTGTCCATGCATAAACAGGCTGTTAAGCAATATTTCACATGAAAGGCTGTAGATTGCCATCCCTCGTTTCACATAGGGTTTGCCACTCTCCTTTAGAGGTTTAGATAATCAGACCTTCTAGAAGTAAATAATGGGGCGTACACACGGTCGGACTTTCCGGCTACAAAAGTCCGACAGCCCGTCCGACAAACTTTCAACTGACTTTTGGTGGACTTGTGGCGGACTTTCTAACGAACGGACTTGCCTACATACGATCACACAAAAGTCCGACGGATTCGAACGTGATGACGTACTACGGACTAAAATAAGGAAGTTGATAGCCAGTAGCCAATAGCTGCCCTAGCGTGGGTTTTTGTCCGTCGGACTAGCATACAGACGAGCGGATTTCTGGGTCCGGCGCAGTTACGACGTAAAGATTTGAAGCAAGTTCCAAATCTAAAGTCAATCAGATTTGCGACTGGAAAAGTCAGCTGAAAGTCCGGGGAAGCCCACACACAATCGGATTGTCAGCCGGATTTGGTCCGTCGGCGTCCGGCGGACTTTTGTAGCTGAAAAGTCCGACCGTGTGTACGCCCCATTTCAGTTCCACTTTGTTCAAACTTAAAGCATGAAGCATTTTAGATGACTTGTGTAATTTCTGACTTCTTTGTTACGAAAATGCTTGATTTGAAATGTGGTTAAGGAATCCAGCGGAGACAAGAGCATGGTCTTGATCCGCATTCGGTCAAGCCCGTCCTGATTCGAGATAAAATGTATAGTTCCACCCTTGCCTGCCTCCTGGAAAGTCTGGGTGCCATATCTCTAGGCAGAGGGGCGAAAGAACGGAAGAGATCTTGAAGACCAGAAAGGTTCTACGTACAAGGTTCTTTAACCTTGGCTGAGGTGAAACTGTGAAGTTTGAAGTGTCAGGAATTAACTAAATATAATCATTAATTATAGTAGCGCTGTTTTAATGACATTTGGATATCAATGTTACCTAGTAGAATTCATTGTATGCATTAAAAAATTGTTGAAAAAAAATTCAGTGTATCTTATTACTCTTTCTTCTTATTCAATTTGGCTTTTCATGTAAGAAACATCTGTAGAATCTGCATAAAGTCTGTTTCCATCTATGAAGGTGGAAGAATATGGTAAATGTAACATTACAAGTATCTGATAACAGCACAATGATTCCTGAAACTGGGTCCAGACAGTGAGCTAAAAAAGCTGAAGTGGAGTGTTGTACCTATATTTCTGCACCAATGGAAGAGACCGAAGACTTTCTATCCTAGACATACAGTGGCTTGCGAAAGTATTCGGCCCCCTTGAACTTTTCAACCTTTTGCCACATTTCAGGCTTCAAACATAAAGATATAAAATTTTAATTTTTTGTGAAGAATCACCAACAAGTGGGACACAATTGTGAAGTGGAACGAAATCTATTGGATATTTTAAACTTTTTTAGCAATTAAAAAACTGAAAAGTGGTGCGTGCAAAATTATTCGGCCCCTTTACTTTCAGTGCAGCAAACTCACTTCAGAAGTTCAGCGAGGATCTCTGAATGATCCAATGTTGTCCTAAATGACTGATGGTGATAAATAGAATCCACCTGTGTGTAATCAAGTCTCTGTATAAATGCACCTGCTCTGTGATAGTCTCAGGGTTCTGTTGAAAGCGCAGAGAGCATCATGAAGACCAAGGAACACACCAGGCAGGTCCGTAATACTGTTGTGGAGAAGTTTAAAGCCGGATTTGGATACAAAAAGATTTCCCAAGCTTTAAACATCCCAAGGAGCACTGTGCAAGCAATCATTTTGAAATGGAAGGAGTATCAGACCACTGCAAATCTACCAAGACCTGGCTGTCCCTCTAAACTTTCAGCTCAGACAAGGAGAAGACTGATCAGAGATGCAGCCAAGAGGCCCATGATCACTCTGGATGAACTGCAGAGAACTACAGCCGAGGTGGGAGAGTCTGTCTATAGGACAACAATCAGTCATACACTGCACAAATCTGGCCTTTATGGAAGAGTGGCAAGAAGAAAGCCATTTCTCAAAGATATCCATAAAAAGTCTCGTCTAAAGTTTGCCACAAGCCACCTGGGAGACACACCAAACATGTGGAAGAAGGTGCTCTGGTCCGATGAAACCAAAATCGAACTTTTTGGCCACAATGCAAAACGATATGTTTGGCGTAAAAGCAACACAGCTCATCACACTCAACACACCATCCCCACCGTGAAACATGGTGGTGGCAGCATCATGGTTTGGGCCTGCTTTTCTTCAGCAGGGACAGGGAAGATGGTTAAAATTGAGGGGAAGATGGATGCAGCCAAATACAGGACCATTCTGGATGAAAACCTGTTGGAGTCTGCAAAAGACCTGAAACTGGGACGGAGATTTATCTTCCAACAAGACAATGATCCCAAACATACAGCAAAATCTACAAAGGAATGGTTCACAAATAAACGTATCCAGGTGTTAGAATGGCCAAGTCAAAGTCCAGACGTGAATCCAATCGAGAATCTGTGGAAAGAGCTGAAAACTGCTGTTCACAAATGCTCTCCATCCAACCTCACTGAGATCGAGCTGTTTTGCAAGGAAGAATGGGCAAGAATTTCAGTCTCTCGATGTGCAAAACTGATAGAGACATACCCCAATCGACTTGCAGCTGTAATCGCAGCAAAAGGTGGCTCTACAAAGTATTAACGCAAGGGGGCCGAATAATTTTGCATGCCCCACTTTTCATTTTTTTATTAGTTAAAAAAGTTTCAAAAATCCAAAAGATTTCGTTCCACTTCACAATTGTGTCCCACTTGTTGGTGATTCTTCACAAAAAATAAAAATTTTATATCTTTATGTTTGAAGCCTGAAATGTGGCAAAAGGTTATAAAGTTCAAGGGGGCCGAATACTTTCGCAAGCCACTGTACCTGTTGTCGATGAGAAGCAAAATGATACCCCAGCTCCACTGCCAGTATGATGTTCTATGAACTGTGATCCGGTGCTCTAGCCATGACGTTCAGGCCTCAAAATGCAATACTTGAATCAGAAAAGGGCTGGCGACTCGGATGCTCTTGAATAAAAGTCCTTTATTGGGTTACATGGATACATGGGTACAGGCTACACTGACGCGTTTCGGCTAAGAAGCCTTCATCAAAGCAATGCTTTGATGAAGGCTTCTTAGCCGAAACGCGTCAGCGTAGCCTGTACCCGTGTATCCATGTAACCCAATAAAGGACTTTTATTCAAGAGCATCCGAGTCGCCAGCCCTTTTCTGATTCAAATACCTGTTGTCGATGTCTTCTTCTTAAGCCTATGGAATTCTGATCCACAGTGATTACAGGTGCCAACTGCTGGTCAACTCTGCTATGGCATTGTCTGGACACAAGTAGTTATACAAAATGGCTGCCCCAAGGATGTACGTTGTATGACATTGTAAGATTAATGTGGACACTCAAACTTAGTTAAAACCTCTAACTATTGATAGGAGCATGTATAGTACAAATCTTTTGCTGATATATGATTTTTCAATGTACTTTTGATTTTGATGCCCTTTTTATACCAGCTTAGTAACATATGTGCTATAAAACTTTGCATTACACATACCTTTGGACCAAAAAAAAAAACAATAATCAATCTGTCGGAATGTAAATGTTCATCTTATTCCCACTGAAAATTGTTGGGATGCAAATTTTGAATATTAGAGCTTGTATGGACTGGAATGTTTTTGTCATACATTACATCAACTATTAACAGAACTATTAACTTAACCAGTAACTTTATTACCAGCTGTTCACACTTGCAGAATTTAGAACATTTCCTGTACTGTTACAGGTACAGTACAGGACTTTTTATCAATTTATCTTTTACAAAACCATTTAAAAAATATGTAGTTCTCCATGAGAGATAACCACTTGGCATACCAGAAATATATGCTGGTGTTCAAGGGAGATGAACATTTGGCTCCTTGCTGGTATAATTGCAGCCTTTATGCCCTCTGGCACAAGGAAGTTTCTTAAGAATACTTTAAAAAAAAAAAAACGTAAAACCTATAGTGTTACTAAACCTAAAAACATTTTTTACCTTAATGCATTGTAAGGTAAAAAAAAGTTTTCAGTTTCTCTGTGCCCCCCTTCCCCTGTGTAAAGGGGAAGGAGAGAAGAGAGGAGAGAAGAGATCAGCGCTGTGCACGGCTGCATCTATTCTCCCCTCTTTTCCTCTTTACACACCATTCGAGCAGCAGCAGAAGGCATTGGCTCTTGCTGCTGTCAATCAGATGAAGTGAAGAGGAAGTGGGGGGCAGGCCTAGGTCCCGCTGTGTAAGTCTATGGAGCGCGGCTCCATAGAGACACAGGTCAGGAGCACGGGGACTACGCTCTCCCTAAAGCCAGTGGCTGGCTATGGTAGTCCCTCAAAAGAAGAGGAGGACCCAAGATCGCCACTGGGAACCCCAGAAGAGGAGGATCAGGGGCCACTCTGTTCAACACCACTGCACAGAGCAGGTAAGTATAACACATTTGTTATTTTAATTTAAAAAAATTACTTTAGTAACACTTTAAAGCTTAAAAAAAATGTAAAACTTAAACTTAAAAGGAGGTTGTCTAGTTTTTTTCGTATCCGCTAATAACATTTGTACACTGATAAAAGGGTCTTTTAGGCCTCACATACCAGAAGAAAGTATATTACAAAGGGGTAAAAAGCCTTAATAGAAGTCCATACACCCCTTTTTTGTTCACCACTTCGTTAAAAGTTTAAAAGTAAACCAGGGAGGCATTTTGGTTCTTGGCAGGTGCTGGAGACTGGGCTATAGCCCCGAGTCTCTGCAGGGGTCACCAAGGGGAGGGGGGCTCTCTGGGGACCCTGATGCAAGGAGGAGGCTCTCTGGGGACCCTGATTTTAAGGGGGAGGCTCTCTGTGGACCCTAATGTAAGGGGGGCTCTATGGGAACCCTGATGTAAGTGGGGGGCTCTCTGGGGACCCTGATGTAAGAGGGAGGCCCTCTGGGGACTCTGATATAAGGAGGAGGCTCTCTGGGGACCCTGATGTAAGGGGGGGCTCTCTGGGGACCCTGATGTAAGGGGGGCTCTCTGGGGACCCTGATGTAAGTGGGGGGCTCTCTGGGGATATACATACACACACACACGTATATTACTGTATATACATGTGTATGCCTGCCAAGGAAAAGGACTTTCTTTACTACGCTGCTATGGGCTCTAGCCCCAGATCTTTTGTAGACCTAGCAACGCCCCTGGCTCTGCATACCTGCTGCAGGCATTTATAGGTGGTCCCACACTCCCTGCTTTATTTCTTCTTTATTTTATAGAAATATAATGACAAGTATGACAATGGATGTGAACACCCAAAACTCCAAGATAGGACAGAACGGAGCCAGGAACCAAGCCAGGAAAACTTTTTGTTGCTGAAGTCCATGACTTAGCCCGCTAGACTTCACAACTTAAACAAATAATTTGTGTGGACTGATCCATTAAATGATCTTCTCCATACCTGCATTTGGAAGTTTAGCTCCAGTATGACTAATGCTAACAGAACTGGACTGTGGGATTCTGAGAGAGTCTGATAGTTTAGTTTCATACCAAAATTCTTTCATTCTGTTGGTTTATTCATTCAACAGTTATTGTTGAGGTTACAAAGAACCTATATGTTTTATTCTTTTGGTTTTATGTAAATGACTAAAAGCTGACCATTGTAAGAAACTCTGTCAGAGGTAAATTGTTTGCCTCAACTCTCTAAATGAAATATTTGCTGGACAGCTTGGTCTGTTAAAGAAAATTGAAAAATAACAGACTTACTGCCCAGATCAAATGAAGAAAATAAAGGAAAAAATACTTTAAAAAAGACTCATGCAGCCACCAAATCTAGGATTTTAAGCTGCAATATAACACAATTTATGCTTTTAGGTTTAGATACTCTTAAAGCGGAGTTCTGCTTAAAAAAACAATTAAAAGTCAGCAGCTACAAATACTGCAGCTGCTGACTTTTAATAATCGGACACTTACCTGTCCCAGGGTCCAGCAATGCGGGAGAAAGAAGTCCCGCTCGTCCCCCCTCCTCTCTGTGGCACCGGTATTGTAACTGTGGGCGCCCAGCTGTGACTTCACAGCCAGGCGATGCACCGTGACTGTCAGGGCAATCATCTGGGACCTGTGACGTGTCCCAGATGATTGCTGAGAGGGAGGGGGAGAGGTAATCTCCCCTCCGGTGCCACAATGCGCCGGGAGGAAGTGGGAGCTTGGACCCTCTAAAAAGAGGGTACCGGCTCCCCCCCCAAAAAAATTACATGCCAAACTGTGGCATGTCAAGGGGTCACCTCCCTTAAAGCGGAGGTTCCATTTTTGGGTGGAAGTCCACTTTAAGTCTTTTTTCACACTGATCAGTTTTTCTTCCGTTTTTGCGTTAAAAATAAGCGGAAAAAAAGAGCATGACCATTAAATTCTATGGAACTCATTACACTGGTCAGTAGCGGGTCCATTGTGTTTTCTAAAGTCCTGCAAGCTGCAATAAAAAAACGGCACCAAAAACACACCTCCCCATTGAAAAGAATGGAAAAAAACTCACATGCGGTTGCATTTTTGATGCATTATATGAGTCAGGTGTGCTTTTTTCACAGGTGCAAAATGCACCGGAAACTGCATTTTTGCAATGGAGCACTGTGAAAGTAGCCTTAATACTCAATGTATGTGGTTTGTTTAAAAATTTCTTGCATTAATTGGACCAAATGATTTTTATTTATGTACTGTAGTGGGGTTTGATGGTGTTTAGGAAGAATCTCCTTTTGCTCTTAATTATTTTTCCCCATTATGATGTCATGTTGACTTTGAACAACTTTCTCATAAACAACAACTAACAAAATGTACATTATAAGTGCTTCAATCAGAATGTGGCACAGTCAAGAAAGGTTTACATATCACTTCAGAAATAAAGAGGTGTTGACAGGCAGGTACAGAAACCTAATACTTTAAAAACAAACTTGGCTGAGACATTATTTTATTTGCTCACACATTAAGGAAAGACTCAAAGGACACATAAAATATGTTTAAGCCACAAGGAAAGTTTATTCTGTATAATATCACAGGCTTGCTTTGGACTTTGTAGATGAGAAGGACATTGTGGACTGAGTTCATTACAATTTCTGGTTGGAACGTTTAAATACAAATCAGACGATTTAAGCAAAGTGTATTGCGGTTCGTATTACTCTTGGTTAAATTAACCCCATTGTACTGTTCTTTTTTACATTCTCTATAGGCCAGATCCCTATAATTTGGCACGACCTGTTATTAGTAAGATTGTGTCCTCCTTTTTACCCAAGTCAAAGCTCTCATCAGGTTCAAAGAAGTGAGCAGTGATCTCCAGGAGTTTGTATTGTGATCCCTAATTACACACCAATGATCATAATTACCATACTCAATTTTAAAGCCAAGCATTTCATTTTAGGCCGAATATGGTGATTAAATTAAATACTTCTGAAAAAAACATGCGTAGCATTTTGTTTCATGCGCAAAAGAAGTGACCACAACTTGTAAGCATTTCGTTCTCTATGAAGTAAAACAGAGAAAAGACAACAAGAACAAATCTTTTTTATGTGGACTCATCATAAATACATTATGAGAAAACATATCATTTACTCAAGAGTAGCCTATCTCAACCTTTTACACCAGAGGAACAATGGAAATATTTTTTAGGTCTCAGTGAACCCCTACTAAAACCTATTCATTGGTGGTCAGTGGGAAAATTGCCCCTTACATTGGTGGCCAGTGGAAAGAATGTCCCCTACAGTGGTGGTAAGAATGGCACCCTTACAGACAGCTAAAAAGATCATTAGTATCCTGCAGCTGGTTCTGCCAAGTGGTGTTGGCCCTGGAACTCTGCAATGTACCACCAAATGGCAAAATAAACAGTAACAACCCAAGGAACCCTTAGCAACCTCTGGAGAAACCTTATGGTTCCATGGAACCCTGGTTGAGAAAGGTTGCTCTAGAGTAGTGGTTCTCAACTCCACAGGACCCACTAACAGGCCAGGTTTGCAAGATAACTGAAATACATCATACAATACATTCTAGTCATTCTAGACTGCATCTCCCCAAGGTAATACTTAAAATGCAGTATACAGCAGGGTTTCTCAAACAGGGTTCATCCAGAGGTTGCTAGGGGCTCCTTGAGAAGGGGTCATTTCTGCCTCTCAGATAAGTTCCCACTGACTCCATTGATCTTTTTAGCTATCTGTAAAGGGGTAATTCTTCCCACAAGTGTAAGGAGTTTTCTTACCACTGACCATCACACTAAATGTATTATGAGTTGTAGATATAATCATTTTTAGCAGGAGTTCTTTGAGCCTGGAAAGTTATTTCAAGGGTTCCTCTGTGTTGAAAAGGTTGAGAAAGGCTGGTATACAGTATGCATGAAAGTGACAACGTGTAGGATAATTCCATTTTCAATATGTATAAAGAGCTAAAGGACTTTTTAGGTTATCCATTGTACATGAAAGGTGGATCCTGCTTCAGACTATCCATAAACTTAAACTGAGGAGTTTCCACTTGCACGTTGGAATGGCAAGATAAAAGATGGCACAAACCCTGCTTCCTTATGTCTAATAGATGTCCCAGTTACTTAGGCTCTCCTAATCTGCGCCCTCCAAAACAGGCTTTTGGTATTTGGGTAGGGCTTAAAGTTGAAGGGAAGCAGGATGTATTTAGTTGCTTGACTGGAGTTCAGCTTTAATCAGTTATAAACAATCATTACAGAAGGTAATCTATCCTGCCTATAGTGGCTAATCTACAAATAAATACATTTAATAAAATAACAAACGTTCACTTTAAAGCAAAATAAAGTTTACGCTCTCTGCACAAATACTTTGGGTTCACACTGCTGCACAACATGACATGTGATTCGCAGCACACTGCTGTTCAAGTCACATGCGATGTCTGTGCGATGCAAATTCAGCCAGACAGACTGTATGCCGGCGCCTCCAACCGGGAGCCGAGGGACAGGTCGGCTTCGGGTGAGGACATGGCGGGCGCCCTGGACAGGTAATTGTCCTTATTTTAACAGTCAGCAGCTACAGTATTTGTAGCTGCTGACTTTTAATTTTTTTTTTTTCGACGGAACTCCGCTTTAAGTATATTTTTAGCATAAGTATTAAAATAAATTATCGGTAATTTCCTTTTTTTAATAAACTTTTATTTTAACTTTTAAATATTTGAACAAATTGTATCACCTTATTTCATAAAACTAACAAAAAACATTATTCTCTAGTTCATTTTAAGAAGACAGATATGGTTGCCAGCCGATTGACATATAAAAAGGATTGTATTTTTGCAAAGTAAGGCATGGTGCAGTTTCCCTACCTGAATAGCTGCTTGTTTTTTTTCTTATCTTTTTTTCTGTCTTTCCCCATCTAAACTTAATTTAGGTAATGCAGCCCTTTCACAAATTACACACAGTGGCCAGTGTTCCAGATCTTGAACTGATAAGGGCTTTTAAGATCAAAGCAGGCATATGTGTTATGTATACAGTAAATATATGGATGCCCTTATGAAACTGACTTCCAATTTTACAATGTCTATATTTTGGCCCTCAATCCTTTAATGGGGACCACATTTTAAATTGATTATGATCTATTGTTGTGCTCAGTAATTGTTGTGATGTGTTGCAGTAATCCACAGCATCCACCCAAATTTCACCTTTTATCAGCTTAGAGCATTCGGAAAGGTAAAGGTAAAAGAGGATTGCTACTTGGTTGCTAGATTGGTATATTGATTAAAGAAGCCATATGGCTTGAATTAAATAGACAAGTATGGGTGTGGGGAGTGCAGTAACCTAGAGTAATTATTATTAACAAACTGTTCTCAATGGATTTAAACTTGAAATCTGAATGACTGTAAATAGAGACCACTTTGAAGAAAAAAAAAACAAAACAGAAAAATGAGCACAAGCCCTTAATTACATAGAGGTAACACATTCCGTTATGCAGTACTCAAAAACTATGTACAGTAGCTGCTATACTAACAGAGCTTAAAATCTGGTTTAGCTTGTGTTATACATTGGGTGCCTGGGTTCAGTTGGAGCTTTCTGATCATAAAAAGTAACAGAATGACCAGTACAAGAACTACTAATTACACTCAATTTTTTTTTAAGGTTAGAAGATGAGATGACACAATAAAGAACAATGGACCAGAGCATTTTCAAAGTAACTCCAGTTTGTGCTATTAACATCTGTATTCCTTACATATTAAGTACAGCAATGAGACCCCACAATATAAAGCATGCTGGGGAAGCTCTGCCTACAACATGGTTGGTGGCAGTTTTCAAGGAAAAAAATTGTCCCCTTCTTATATTTGTTTATTAAAAATAACACCCCCCCCCCCCCCCCCCCCGTCTGAGGGCTGTGTATGCAAACACAAAGACCATCTACCATGATCAATTTATGGCTGGGGTGACCCCTCATTTTAGATGAGGACGATTCCCGGTCATGCAGTTCCTCTTTGGAGGATGTGTTCTTTGTTATTAACAAAAATATAGTCACAGCCCAGAATTACCGATACCTTTGCGATCAATGATGTCACTAACACTATCATGTACCGGTACCTTTCTTTACTGTAGTGTATGGTTTTATATTTGTATGGTTTATAACCTTAATGAAAATGATTGGGAAAAAAAAATAACATTGCTAGTCCTGTTCCATTAACCACCATTGGAGATTTTTTTCCCCTGCAAATATGCAGTGATTTGATTATTGAATTGTTAAGAAACATAATTTTTGTACAGCATGTAGAATAAAACCAAACTGACAGATAAATAAAACAACTAAATACAAATTGCAGGGTGCAAACAGAGCAAACCTGAATAAGGGCAACCATTAGAAATGTAGCCCCTACGTTTCCCAAAGCAAATTTTCAGCCATCTGCAAATGTGGGCTGTGTGCTTATGTCAAGAACCTTGTGTAGCAAGTGCACATTTTCGAGTATGACTTGCACATACTCGTGAACATAGGACTTTAACAACACATGCAGGGGCGAGAATGTGCATGCGCATGCTCATGCATGCGGCACGGCACATGTGCACGCACAGATCCCAATGCCCAGTGGCCTATCCTCATTGTTGAATTGTCTTCAGCTCTGATCCCTGTGTTTTGTGCTCCTGAAAAACTGCTGATCTTGCCACTGACCTGCATATGTCTGAAATTTCTCTTCGGATCCTCTTGCTTGTTTTATCTGCTACTGATCTATGTTATTGACCCTGGCTTGGACTTTTCACTAAGATTCGGCCTGCTGATCTTGTACCGCACTGCCTGCTCATTGCCAACCCTTGCCTGTCTCTGACCTGGTATGTGATCGTGATCCTGTACCTACCTGCCTGGCTGTTACTGAACTTGGCTTCTGACCTGACTGCTTGATACTGCACATACATCCTCCGTATCTCCAAGTTCAAGTTTGTTCAGCCAACTTCCTGGCCCCTGCGCCCTTCCACTGCCCGAGCAGTCCCTGTCTCCACCACCAGGGACGCTTGGATTTGAATTGTGCAAGAAACCACCCTCATCATCTTGGGCTCCACAGTCAGGTATGTGACAGCCTACTGGGGAGATTTCTCATAATTTCCTGCCATGGTCATCTCCAGGGCATTGTTGTTAGTTGAAGTGCCTTCCCCAGGTAACAGTTCCTACTTAAGCTGGCCATACACTAGTAGAATTTAGTTTGAAATTATTCGTTTTCATAATGTTCTTTCGATCTTCTAATGGTTACTGGAGTCAAATTGATGATCGTTTGTGTTGAGAAAATTTGCAGCAGGTTGGAAAATATTTTATAAATTTGAATTCATTTCTAACAATGTATACTGTGTTATTCAGGAAATTCAAAGTATTTATAAATGGAATGTTAAAAGCAAACTAAATTTTATTTGAAAATCTACCAGTGTACGGCCAGCTTTAGGCTATGAGGAGCCTGCTGCAGACCCCTCTGGTCTAGATGTTCAGGGGTAAATAATTATGAATCCATTTATTTCCCCTAGAAGCTTCAGCCTGCTATATCTGCTACACTATATTACCAAAAGTATTGTGCCTTTACACACGCATGAACTTGGCATCCCAATCTTAGTCCGTAGGGTTCAAATGCGCTTCTGGAAGAATGGTCGAACATTCCCATAGACACACTCCTAAACCTTGTAGACAGCCTTCCCAGAAGAGTTAAAGCTGTTATGGCTACAAAAGGTGGGCCAACTCAATATTGAACCCTATGGACTAAGACTGGGATGCCATTAAAGTTCATGTGCGTGTAAAGGCAGGCGTGCCAAAACTTTTGGTAATATGGTGTATATCTCCATAGACATTAGACTGCTGCCTAAGCCGCTAGAAAAGGTTGAATTGGGCGACCGTAACCTCATCTTTAATGATATTTTCGAAAAGTATGTAATATCTAGCTTTGGCTCATTCATAATCAATGGTAGACCAGCCTTTGAACGTAAACAATGACACTTTGTAACATCACCAGGGCATTTGTCAAATTTGTGAAATGAAAAGAACATTGGTAACAATCATAACTATAATGGTCATAGTGCCTATTATTTACATAAATTGGTAACTTATCTCGCTTTATGGCCTGTTTACTCAAATTCTTTAAAATGGAACATAATGCTGTGTAAAGTATGAACAGACACAGCTAACCTTGAACTACAGTAATAACTGTAAAGTTATTTTGGCTACAAAACTTGTTTTTTCCCTAAACTAAGCCTGTTTTTGTTTCATAGAGATCAGAACATATTTACTGATAAGAAGAGATATGAAACAAATGTGACCAGAGCTTACATTTTGCCTGCCCTTATTCGACTTTTGTAAGAAATAAATAATATATTTAATGTGTGATGAAGGTTAAAGAAGCCAATAATGTTTGGGTGGAACTGGAGTTGAAGCCGAAGGTCAAAAGTTGACTGATGGTTCACTGCAAGTTCAAGAAAAAAGTAACAAGTTACTTGGTTCATCCGGAGACTTCTTCTCTGACTCTTCCATTCCTTCGCCGCAAGCCAAGGGCATATTCTGTGTGTGACAAAAGCAATGATTGCCTGCCTGTTTGGTTGCAAATGTATTTTTTTCATGACAACAAGTGGAGTAGCAGCTTTTTACGTTCAAATGGAGTAGCAGCTTTTTACTTTAAAGTGAACCTGTATTTTGCCCATGTAGAATAAATAAAACAGGTTCACTTTAATGGCAGCTCCACCTGAAACAATAATCATCTTTCCTTCACTCCCCCACCTTCCCATTTGGCCACCAGGAGTGAATAAAACTACCCATTATTTCCAGATGTGGAACAGCATGGGGCTCACTCTACCTCCTCCCATGTTACAGTGCTGGAGCTTGGCTACTGGCTGTTTAGGCAACTTTCACATGAGGTCAGGGACAAAGTCCTTAGCCCTTTGTAAGTTCTAAAACTTGACTTGGAGCTGAGAGTCATGTCTGTTTAAAATTTGAACTAGTTGCTCTGCCTTGCAATAGTGGAGTCCCCCTTTAGAATCCTTGTTCAGCAGTGGTTGTAGGCCACTTTAATTTATTTTCCACAATCTCCCACAATCCCAGGAATTATTGGAAATGCCCAATGGATTTAAATTCCACAGGTGATCAGCGAGACTGTGTCTAATGGCATGGCAGTGACTGGGCACATTAGCTGTCACTAGGTGGGGTGTTCTCCTTTGCAGCATAAGAGCGCACAGCTTAATCCCTATGGTGAGCACTGTGCTAGCTGACTCCAGAATATTACCTTTCCAGCCCTATATCTTCAGCCGCCTCATTGTACACCAATCCCTGGGACTTCTCTGGCTACCAGGACATCCAGACCACAAGCTCCTTCCACCTCCCATCTGCGAAGGCTTTCCAGAGATCTCTATGTTGAACCACCTGGAATACCACCTTCTTATGAGAGAGGTCACCCCCCCCCCCTTCCCCCCAAAGGGAACCACACTTGATTGTGTTTGCACTAGACAAAACTGTACTGTGCTGTTTATTACTAGAGATTTTCCTATACTCTGTACTCTAAAGCTGGTCATAGATTGATTGAAATTTGGTCAGTTGGACTTTTGATCCATGTATAGTTGTCCCTGTTAGACAGAAGTTGATTGTTAGATTGACTTCTGTTGAATAGGAATGTTTTTGCTGCAACTGCTGATTAGTGTAGAGGAGTCTCACTGTCAGAATACAATATCCTGGTGGGGGCTGAAGGGTATTCCTCCATCCATCTTGCTTGTGTGGATGGAGAAATCAGTTAATTGTTTTCAATCAACCTGCTGGCTAATCGGAAAAAAAAGAAGATTATTCTATGGCCAGCTTTAGATATTGTAATAAGCTGCCACCTAACGGTCATCGTGGGAATTACCCTTTAGGCAGCTATGCACTACAATAATACACTGCCTATTATAATTTATTTTATGCATGTTGCATACCCCATTACCATTTTATTGGAATTGCAAATTTATCTTGCATTTATACAACAAACTTCCAGTTGCATATTACTGTTTGTCTGATCTTTTGGCTGATACCTCTATATAACACTGCTTTGAGGAAAGCATAGATCCACTTCATGCCCACTTTATAATATCAAATCATGATGCTTGTAGTATTTTCATTATGTTTGTTATATAATAGAATACCCCCCCCCCGTGTGTATATATTATTACCCGGAACTACCACAAATATAACTTAAAAGCAAATATAATAATTATATAGTGCTGCGTAGCTCCTTCCACTCTTAATGCATTACGTGTAGGGTTCAGGAGTAAAAAATAGAGATTGCAGGAGTCAGGGGTGTGTAACGTATAGATGTCACAAATGCAGGGGTCAGGAGTATGTAATGTATGAAACACAGGTGTGTGCAATGCACCGTGTGAAGGGGACAGGAGTGTGTAATGCACAAGGATCTCAGAGAGGAAGAGGAAACTTAACTGTTGTGGATTCTGGGAAGGACAGAGCCTGCTGGTAGCAACTATGACTTGTGGGGAATGTAGTCCTCAGGAAGATTGAGCCCATTTTACAGATTGGCTGTGGGACTTCATTTCCCAGCAATACCAGAGCTCTGAGACAAGGAAAAAGAAGGTGTATTTTGGAACTCAGGCCAGTCTCAGAGAGCATATGTTGGAACACACACAGAGTAATGTCGGGGACATAGAGAGGCTGAGTAGCGGGCATCTAATGGTTTATAGGAACACCACTGTTGAGTCTGGTGTTGCTGCCTGAGTGTAGAGAGTATGCCACTGCAGCTGGCATCACTGAGCCCTAGGCAGAGAGCTAGAGGAGATGCAGGTCATCACTCTAGCAGTTGGTGAGAGGCTGCTCGCCATACCCTACCACATCCTACTTAAAGGAACAGTATTGCTTACTGGAAAAAACTTTCAGATACTTACACCAGGCTTCATTTTGAGCATTCCAAAGCCAGATTTGGGCTCCAAGGCATTGGCCAGTAGCAAAGGGTTTGAAAAAGACTTCCAGACTATTGTTCTAGCATATCCCTTAGACAGAACCTCCCATAGTATGGAGATAAGAAGTCACTCACTGGTCTTCTCATTACTAACTGTATATGTTATTTTGCAACTGTTTAACATACTGGTTGAAGTATTTATTGCCATTTTCCAATCTTTGATTGTTGAATTATTGTGTGTTGTTTGGAGAATCATAGGCACTTTCAGTAGGAGACCCCAGAAAACAGCGACTTCTTCAGGGATAAGCACTACATACTGAATGTTATGAATCTGTACTGGCATCAGGGTGTTAGGTGCTCCAAAACCAAGCCTTGCCATCCAAAACATGACTCTTTCTAGGAAGTTGCAACTAACCAGCATCCTTCAAACTTCACTGATTAACAGTAAAGCTTGGAAGGTAGGTACAATGCTAACTTCTTAAATAAAGACCCTTACCCTTACAAACTAGGCTCAAAAGGTGATTTGTTTACTGTGACTGAGTTACCCATGTGGCTATAAATGCTGTGATACTGAATGTTCCTGACCTCATATGAAATGAGGAAGCCACTTGACTTGAATGAATAGTGACACATCTTCAACATTGTAGAAGAAATCCAGTTGAATGTGACAAACTACTACTAGTACCGACTCCTGATGACATCATCTTTGACTAAACTAGTAGGGCAGAGATGGAACACACGCCACTACGCATATGTGATCCTGCCACAGCCATCTTGGATTTTGGAATATGAGTTGTTTAAATTATATGAAGTGCCTGGTTGTCATCTCTTCATTGTAAGTGCATTTACCACATTAAATTGGTGTTTTAATGGGGTATCACGTACCTGGTAGCAGAGCACCCATGCGGATATTATATGCATATAAAAAAAGTGCAGCACTGGACAAAAGTGAATAAATTATAAACACAGTAAATAAAAACAGTGAAAATGAAGTAAAAGTGAAAAAAACACACTACATACAATAGAATAAGTTAGGATACTCAAACTAAAAAAATTAAAACAATTAAGTGAAAAATAATTCAAAAATAATAAAAAAGTCCAAAGGAAATCAAAGCTTGCTTGCATATACAGAGAGCCTGTTTAGAGAGTTTCTGTGTGGTATTCCGGATGAAAAGTGCTTCCCATCACCAGGTATAAGGAAATGGAGGCTTACCAGAAAGCCTGCGACCGCCCTTACTCAGGGGGGTAAGTACAGGCTTAGTAGATCTCCTAAGAGGTCACAAAGAGGTACAGTGGCTTGCGAAAGTATTCGGCCCCCTTGAACTTTTCAACCTTTTGCCACATTTCAGGCTTCAAACATAAAGATATAAAATTTTTATTTTTTGTGAAGAATCACCAACAAGTGGGACACAATTGTGAAGTGGAACGAAATCTATTGGATATTTTAAACTTTTTTAGCAATTAAAAAACTGAAAAGTGGTGCGTGCAAAATTATTCGGCCCCTTTACTTTCAGTGCAGCAAACTCACTCCAGAAGTTCAGCGAGGATCTCTGAATGATCCAATGTTGTCCTAAATGACTGATGGTGATAAATAGAATCCACCTGTGTGTAATCAAGTCTCTGTATAAATGCACCTGCTCTGTGATAGTCTCAGGGTTCTGTTGAAAGCGCAGAGAGCATCATGAAGACCAAGGAACACACCAGGCAGGTCCGTAATACTGTTGTGGAGAAGTTTAAAGCCGGATTTGGATACAAAAAGATTTCCCAAGCTTTAAACATCCCAAGGAGCACTGTGCAAGCGATCATTTTGAAATGGAAGGAGTATCAGACCACTGCAAATCTACCAAGACCTGGCTGTCCCTCTAAACTTTCAGCTCAGACAAGGAGAAGACTGATCAGAGATGCAGCCAAGAGGCCCATGATCACTCTGGATGAACTGCAGAGAACTACAGCCGAGGTGGGAGAGTCTGTCTATAGGACAACAATCAGTCATACACTGCACAAATCTGGCCTTTATGGAAGAGTGGCAAGAAGAAAGCCATTTCTCAAAGATATCCATAAAAAGTCTCGTCTAAAGTTTGCCACAAGCCACCTGGGAGACACACCAAACATGTGGAAGAAGGTGCTCTGGTCCGATGAAACCAAAATCGAACTTTTTGGCCACAATGCAAAACGATATGCTTGGCGTAAAAGCAACACAGCTCATCACACTCAACACACCATCCCCACTGTCAAACATGGTGGTGGCAGCATCATGGTTTGGGCCTGCTTTTCTTCAGCAGGGACAGGGAAGATGGTTAAAATTGAGGGGAAGATGGATGCAGCCAAATACAGGACCATTCTGGATGAAAACCTGTTGGAGTCTGCAAAAGACCTGAAACTGGGACGGAGATTTATCTTCCAACAAGACAATGATCCCAAACATACAGCAAAATCTACAAAGGAATGGTTCACAAATAAACGTATCCAGGTGTTAGAATGGCCAAGTCAAAGTCCAGACCTGAATCCAATCGAGAATCTGTGGAAAGAGCTGAAAACTGCTGTTCACAAATGCTCTCCATCCAACCTCACTGAGCTCGAGCTGTTTTGCAAGGAAGAATGGGCAAGAATTTCAGTCTCTCGATGTGCAAAACTGATAGAGACATACCCCAATCGACTTGCAGCTGTAATCGCAGCAAAAGGTGGCTCTACAAAGTATTAACGCAAGGGGGCCGAATAATTTTGCATGCCCCACTTTTCATTTTTTTATTAGTTAAAAAAGTTTCAAAAATCCAAAAGATTTCGTTCCACTTCACAATTGTGTCCCACTTGTTGGTGATTCTTCACAAAAAATAAAAATTTTATATCTTTATGTTTGAAGCCTGAAATGTGGCAAAAGGTTATAAAGTTCAAGGGGGCCGAATACTTTCGCAAGCCACTGTATGTGCTGATGGTCATCTACCCTCCTTCCTCGTTCCCAAGGATGTCTTCAATGGTGGCTGCTAGCTTCCCAAATGATCAAAAGCTCAGGTACTCCAGCAGGTAAACCGAATAAGAAAAAAAGGGGGGGATTCTCATAGTGCAACTTGCCAAAAAGATTTATTTAAATGTTCCAAGTAAATGCCATGTGTAGGCACAAATACAGAGTAAAAACAGAGTAAAACAGCAAAAGGATAAAAAACCGCTATAGCGCCGTTTAAAATCAGATCGCGCATGCGCGGTACGAGCTCACGTTGTGTTTGGGTCACAACGTGAGCTCGTACCGCGCATGCGCGATCTGATTTTAAACGGCGCTGCTGGAGTACCTGAGCTTTTGATCATTTGGGAAGCTAGAAGCCACCATTGAAGACATCCTTGGGAACGAGGAAGGAGGGTAGATGACCATCAGCACATACCTCTTTGTGACCTCTTAGGAGATCTACTAAGCCTGTACTGACCCCCCTGAGTAAGGGCGGTCGCAGGCTTTCTGGTAAGCCTCCATTTCCTTATACCTGGCGACTTTTCATCCGGAATACCACACAGGGACTCTCTAAACAGGCTCTCTGTATATGCAAGCAAGCTTTGATTTCCTTTGGACTTTTTTATTATTTTTGAATTATTTTTCACTTAATTGTTTTAATTTTTTTAGTTTGAGCATCCTAACTCATTCCATTGTATGTAGTGTGGTTTTTTCACTTTTACTTCATTTTCACTGTATTTATTTACTGTGTTTATAATTTATTCACTTTTGTCCAGCGCTGCACTTTTTTTATATGCATTTACTGTTTCTTGCCCTTATGTCGGGGTTATAGTGTTTTAGCGGCAGGACTTCCATCACGGTAGCTTTATTTCACAACATTTATTGAGTTTCATATCACATGCACCTAGCGCAAATTTTTTTTCTTTTATTTTTATGCGGATATTATAGCCTTTAGATAAGGATCTACACTAACCGGGAAATAACTAACTGTTTATTTGGCTGGACTATCTGCATCATCACGGGACTGACAGACACAGTTAAAGCAAACGTGTCATCTCACCGACAGCGATTAAAGATCTTACCTTCCAAGGTTTGGCAATGATGGTTCTCTTACATCTTCTCCTGCCTTCATTGAGTGGACTTACTGACACCTGACCAGTATATTCCCCGCTCCAAGAGACAGCTGAGTCTCTTTGGTAGGGATTTCATTCATGAGGTTTGCATCATCTACCTCAGTGCAGTTCCAGCCTTTTCAATGCACAGTTACATCGCTGATTCTGCAGCAGTGATCCATCCAGGCTTCAACTTTCTGTGACATCCACCTTGAATTATGGGCACTTCCTGTCTTTGGGGTGACCATTCAATGAGAGGTCCATAAACAGCAACCTATACACGGCTTCTTAGCAGTCACTACCCATTTGCAATTTTCATTGTGCAATCTGTGCTTCACAGTGTTCAGCTCCATTGAAGTTTAATCCCTTCCCCCCCCCCCCCCCCCATGTCCTGGTGGTGTGAATGAAAGACATGCATGATTGACCTCTGCCGGGTTAGCCCCCCCCCCCCCCCCCCATATCAAAATTTAAAAAAAAATCTTATGCAGTTTGTTAGATCTTTGTTAGATCAGGTTAGATCAACCGTTGTTTGGGTTAGATCTCACACAGAAGAAGCAATATTAATAGTTATTTGCTGGGAGGGCTAACCCGTCATCAGCCCCCCCTTATCAAAAAATTGACCGAACAGTTAGCTATTTTGGAAGCTATTTGTTAGATCCAGTAAGATCAAGTGGTTTTAACGTTAGATCTCACATAATTAGAGACTTATTAAGTGATTAATGATCGAATTATCGAATTTTCTGGCCCAAAAATCATTCAGGCTAATAGATATTCATTAGATCCGGTAAGATCAAGTGATTTTAACATTAGATCTCACATCATTTCAGAGATATTCCACATCAAAATAGATACATTAGGAGGTACATATGGACGGGTTAGCCCCCCTTTTAAATTTTCTGGCCAAAAATCATTCAGACTAATAGATGTTCGTTAGATCCAGTAAGATCAAGTGGTTTTAACATTAGATCTCACATAATTAGAGACTTATTAAGTGATTAATGAGGGGGGGGCTGGCCCCCCCTTTACAAATTTTCTGGCCAAAAATCATTCAGGCTAATAGATATTCATTAGATCCGGTAAGATCAAGTGGTTTTAATGTTAGATCTCACGTTATTTCAGAGATATTCCACATCAAAATAGAGATATTAGGTGGTACATATGGACGGGTTAGCCCCCCCTTATCAAATTTTCTGGCCAAAAATCATCTAGGCTAATAGATATTCCTTAGATCCGGTAAGATCAAGTGGTTTTAATGTTAGATCTCACGATCTAACGTTAGAGATATTAGGTGGTGGTACATAAGGATGAGATTGCATTAGATCTCACACAGAAGAAGAAATATTAACAGTTATTTGCTGGGGGGGGGGGGGGCTAACCTGTCATCAGCCCCCCCTTATCAAAAAATTGACCAAACAGTTAGCTATTTTGGAAGCTATTTGTTAGATCAGGTAAGATCAAGTGGTTTTAACGTTAGATCTCACATAATTAGAGACTTATTAGGTGATTAATGAGGGGGGCTGGCCCCCTCTTATCAAATTTTCTGTGTCACTGACAGACACAGTTAAAGCAAATGTGTCATCTCACCGACAGCGATTAAAGATCTTACCTTCCAAGGTTTGGCAATGATGGTTCTCTTACATCTTCTCCTGCCTTCATTGAGTGGACTTACTGACACCTGACCAGTATATTCCCCGCTCCAAGAGACAGCTGAGTCTCTTTGGTAGGGATTTCATTCATGAGGTTTGCATCATCTACCTCAGTGCAGTTCCAGCCTTTTCAATGCACAGTTACATCGCTGATTCTGCAGCAGTGATCCATCCAGGCTTCAACTTTCTGTGACATCCACCTTGAATTATGGGCACTTCCTGTCTTTGGGGTGACCATTCAATGAGAGGTCCATAAACAGCAACCTATACACGGCTTCTTAGCAGTCACTACCCATTTGCAATTTTCATTGTGCAATCTGTGCTTCACAGTGTTCAGCTCCATTGAAGTTTAATCCCTCCCCCCCCCATGTCCTGGTGGTGTGAATGAAAGACATGCATGATTGACCTCTGCCGGGTTAGCCCCCCCCATATCAAAATTTAAAAAAAAATCTTATGCAGTTTGTTAGATCTTTGTTAGATCAGGTTAGATCAACCGTTGTTTGGGTTAGATCTCACACAGAAGAAGCAATATTAATAGTTATTTGCTGGGAGGGCTAACCCGTCATCAGCCCCCCCTTATCAAAAAATTGACCGAACAGTTAGCTATTTTGGAAGCTATTTGTTAGATCCAGTAAGATCAAGTGGTTTTAACGTTAGATCTCACATAATTAGAGACTTATTAAGTGATTAATGATCGAATTATCGAATTTTCTGGCCAAAAATCATACAGGCTAATAGATATTCATTAGATCCGGTAAGATCAAGTGATTTTAACATTAGATCTCACATCATTTCAGAGATATTCCACATCAAAATAGATACATTAGGAGGTACATATGGACGGGTTAGCCCCCCTTTTAAATTTTCTGGCCAAAAATCATTCAGACTAATAGATGTTCGTTAGATCCAGTAAGATCAAGTGGTTTTAACATTAGATCTCACATAATTAGAGACTTATTAAGTGATTAATGAGGGGGGGGCTGGCCCCCCCTTTACAAATTTTCTGGCCAAAAATCATTCAGGCTAATAGATATTCATTAGATCCGGTAAGATCAAGTGGTTTTAATGTTAGATCTCACGTTATTTCAGAGATATTCCACATCAAAATAGAGATATTAGGTGGTACATATGGACGGGTTAGCCCCCCCTTATCAAATTTTCTGGCCAAAAATCATCTAGGCTAATAGATATTCCTTAGATCCGGTAAGATCAAGTGGTTTTAATGTTAGATCTCACGATCTAACGTTAGAGATATTAGGTGGTGGTACATAAGGATGAGATTGCATTAGATCTCACACAGAAGAAGAAATATTAACAGTTATTTGCTGGGGGGGGGGGCTAACCTGTCATCAGCCCCCCCTTATCAAAAAATTGACCAAACAGTTAGCTATTTTGGAAGCTATTTGTTAGATCAGGTAAGATCAAGTGGTTTTAACGTTGGATCTCACATAATTAGAGACTTATTAGGTGATTAATGAGGGGGGCTGGCCCCCTCTTATCAAATTTTCTAGCCAAAAAAATCACCCCGGCTAATTGATATTCATTAGATCCGGTAAGGTCAAGTGATTTTAATGTTTGATTACCCATAATTACAGGGATTTTATGGATATTTGGTAGCGATGCACGGATATCCATACTAGTGTCTATATCGGAGCCGATGATGAGCATTTTCACGTTTACCAGTGAAGAGTGCCATTGAGCATACCGAGGTATGCTGAAATTATGTGGGACATTAATCGACAGGTGTGTCCTAGCCCAGTGAAGCCTGAAGCACAATGCCAGAAGCCAGAGGGAATCTTCGGAGGGCTCTGGTGAAGGAGCCAACCGGGTGCCCATCTACGGTAGCTGGCTCAAAACCAATGACACAAAGAGACAGCAGCGAAAGTCCAAACCCTTGCAGAGGGCCCCC
The DNA here is from genome assembly GCA_037952835.1 of Lithobates septentrionalis. Classification (NCBI taxonomy): domain Eukaryota; kingdom Metazoa; phylum Chordata; class Amphibia; order Anura; family Ranidae; genus Lithobates; species Lithobates septentrionalis. Next base: position 1,448,302 of record JBBDGP010000795.1, on the reverse strand, counting down.
CGTTTCTGCCTCCAAACAACCCAGTGTCCCGTTTCCTTTGACACATGCTGCCTGGTGTCGGAGAGTCAATGCACACCAGACTCCCAGAACTTAGTGCAGACTTACGCCCGATCAGAATCTCCGCAAAGAGGAGCGCGGATACAAACCACCGAACAGGCCAGGGCCACCACTTCCTCCATGCTCCCTGACAAGCTGCTGGAACCTTCTCCTGTTGTTCCCATCCAAGTAAAGGGAGTCTACACCAAGGCCCTTCTGGATACTGGAGCTTAAGTGACCCTTCTCTACAGAGACTTCTATGACAGGCACCTCAAGCACCTGCCTTTGCAGAAGTTGGAAGAGCTGCAGATATGGGGCATTGTGACCCAGAACTTCCCCTATGATCAGGGCCGGACTTACAATTGGGCTTGACTGGGCTCTAGCCCATGGGCCCCGTCCAATAGGGGGCCCCGCGGGTGGGGCCAGATCCATGGCAAACACCTGCCCACTAGCCAGCCCGTTTCGTCGGTACCGCTGCTTATTTCACGGTGACCGATCAGGCTTGTGTTTACTTCCACTTCCTGATAGCGGTGGAACGCACCATAGGATGGACTTGATGTCATCAGCCAGAAATGATGGCGCGTTGCCTCCCATGTCTTGCATCATTTCCGGCTGATTACATCACGTCCGCCCTATGGTGCGTTCCACCGCTACCAGGGAGTGGGAGTACACAAGCCTGATCGGTCGCCGTGAAATAAGCAGCGTTGCCGGCGAAATGGGCTTGCTAGCGGGTGGGAGTTTGCCGCCCCCTGAATGTTAGAAATCATGGGACCCCCGTACATCCTACCTGACGGGGCCCCCTTCGACCCGGTGGCAAGTGACACCCTGCATCAGCTGACAAGTGACACCCTGCATCCGCTGACAAGTGACACCCTGCATCCGCTGACAAGTGACGTGACAAGTGACACGCTGCATCCGCTGAAAAGTGACACCCTGCATCTGCTGACAAAGGATGGGATCTCTGTGGAGGAGCTCTATCCGAACAATACTCCCCTTTTGCCTGAATGGAAAGAAAGGGCCAAGACTCAGCTCCTGAGATGGCAGGCTGCATTTTTCAAGAGTGAATTTGATGTGGGGTGTGCAAAAAGTGCCCAATACTGGATCCATCTCTTCGAGTGCATAAGCCGTTCAGGGAAAGATTTTGATGGATTTGTTTAGGGGACTTGGAGGATCTTCATGAACAACTGGCAGAGTTGAAGAGGGCAGGTATCATCCGAGAGTCCCAGAGTCTATACGCTTCCCCAATAGTGGTGGTACGGAAGAAGAATGGGTCACTGAGGCTGGGTATTGACTACCGGACGCTGAACCGAAGGACAATTCCCGACCAATATACCACCCCAAGGATAGAAGATGCCTTGCAGAGCCTGTCAGTAGAGAAGTGGATCAGCATGCTGGATTTGAATAGTGGGTATTACCAAATCCCCATGCACCCTGAGGATCGGGAGAAGACCATTTTCATTATCCCGCAGGGGATGTTTGGATTTGACTGTATGCATCAAGGCCTGTCTGGTGCCCCAGCCACCTTCCAAAGGCTAATGGAGAAGACCGTGGGTGACATGAAGCTGATTGAGGTGTTGGTGTACTTAGACGACATCATCGTTTTCAGCAAGACCCTGGAAGAGCATGAGCAGTTTCTGCAGAAGGTACTTAAGAGACTCCATGGTGAGGGGGTTGAAGCTGTCTCTGGAAAAGTGCCAGTTTTATCAACCCTCGGTTAACTACCTTGGTCACATTGTGTCTGCTGATGAAGTGGCCACTGACCTCCTGGCCGAGGCCTACCAACGTGACTGAGCTTAGGTAATTTCTGGGATTCTGCTCTTATTACAGAAGATTTGTCAAGGGATTCGCTAAGACGCTGACCCTGATCTGGCGAAGCCTGTCAGACCAGCTGGAGGGCCCAGAAAACCCAGAGAGTTCATTCAGGAACAATTGACTCTGAAGTGTATAGAGGTTTTAGGCAGCTGAAGTGAAGCCTAACAACCGCTCCAGTCGTGGCCTATGAAGATCCAACCAAGCTATACGAGCTACACTTTGACGCCAGTCGAGATGGGTTAGGTGGGGTGCTATATCAAGAGCATGACTGCCATCTACGGCCTGTTGCCTACTTAAGTCGGAACTTGACCCCCGCCGAGAAGAACTATCCCATGCACAAACTTGACTTCCTGGCCTTGAAGTGGGTGGATAAGCTGAGGGATTAACTGTATGGAGCAGAGTTTGTGATCAAGACCGACAACAATGCTCTCACCTACATCCTCACTTCCACCAAGTAGGACGCCACGGGTCACAGATGGTTGGCTGCTCTATCAGGGTTTATTTTCAGCCTGAAGTATCGACTGGGGTCAGGAAACAAAACGCTGATGCTTTGTCAAGAAGGCCCCATTGTTCCAGAGACCCTCCAGAAGAATAGGCCCAACTGACACCTGAAGGGTACGAGCCTTATATCAAGGAGCAGAACATAAACCTGGAGTAGGATCCAGAACCGAAGAGGTTGGAGTGTCAGCCGTTGGTGTCCCCAGATGTTATTGCAATGTCGCCCAAGTCAGGGATGAAGGTCTGCCCAAGCTGTCAAAGACCTGTGGAGGGACCAGTTGGAGGACCCTCCCTGTAACTTGGCATTGAAGGCCTTGGAGAGCCAATGCCCTGACGTGCTCCTCACTGACTCCCCGAAGGAAACCCATCTGCTGCACCGAGAGTGGGATCGGTTTCAGGTGCACAGAGGTTTGGTCTATCGAAGGGGCCCCTCTCACGATTCTTAAGAAAAATGGCAGCTATTCCTACCTTAAAAACATACGGAGACAGTATTAACTGTCCTACTGTCAGGAACCATGAATCAGACCGAGACAGAAGTATAGTTAAATCACACTTGTTTAATAATAATAATAATAATAATAATAATAATAAGGTAAACAGAGTAAGCGTAGTCAAAACAAGCCAGAGTTCAGTAACCGGATCAGGTAGTCAGCCAAGCAAATGTCAGAGAGCCAGAGATAAACGTAGTAGTACAGGAAGCAGGATCAGGGGCCAGAAGGAACGTCAGCCTAGCAAGTCTTCAACAGGAACGCAGGAGAAAGACTCTGTGATGTTGACAAAGGTGAAGGCAGAGATCAAGTGAGCTGGACGACTTGCTGGGTAACTGTGGAGAGAAATGGGAGCTGGCAATTAGCTGACAGCTGAGCGGCCAGCTCAGAGAAGGAAGGGCTGAGCCCAGCCCTGACACCTACATGACAACCATGGCCACTTAGGGACCAAGAGGACTTTTCTCCTGGTGAGGGACCGGTTCTACTGGCCCTGCATGCAGGCTGAAGTTGAGGACTATTGCCACTCCTGCATCAGATGTATCCAAAGGAAGACTTTGCTGCCCCAATGGACCATCTTCAGAGTCAAGGACCCATGGAGCTAGTGTGCATTGACATTCTGTGCTTGGAGCCTGATCTGAGTGGGCAGGGAAATATCCTGGTAGTGACTGACCATTTCCCTCGGTATGCCCAGGCGTTTTCCACAAGGGACCAACAAGCATCCATGGTGGCCAAGATCTTCGCGGAGAAATTCTTTGTGCACTATGGTCTGTCCCAACGCATCCACTCTGATCAAGGGAGAGATTTCAAGAGTAGTCTCATCAAGAGACTTTCAGACCTGTTGGGCATCAGGAAGTCAAAAACCACCCCGTATCATCCTCAAGGAGATCCTCAACCAGAGAGATTCAATTGAACCCTCCTGGATATACTTGGAACTCTAAGTTCAGAACAAGAGCAGCACTGGAGCAAGCATATAGTGGCTATTGTGCATGCTTATAACAGCACCGCCAATGATGCCACAGGTTACTCTCCCTATAGTTTGATGTTCGGACTGTAGGCCCGGCTGCCAGAAGACTTGGCCTTCGGCACATCCCTCGACCATACCTTAGCAACTTTCCACAGAGGGTATGTGGATTGCCTGCAGAGACGTCTGAAAACCAGCTTTGATAAGGCTCAAGCTGCCTCATATGCCTGAGGACAGAGAAACAAAATAAACTTTGACCTTAGGGTACGAGTGCAGGACCTACAGCTGGATGACAAGGTACTGCTGAGAAACCTGGGTGTCCCTGGAAAGCACAAGTTGGCTAACCGCTGAAAGTCACAGCCCTATGTCGTTTGCAAGCATCTGACACCCAGTATATCAAATCCAGCCAGAGGGAAGCACAGGCCTGCTGAAGCATCACAATCATCTGTTGCCTCTGTCAGAAGCAGTTCATGTGCCACCACAGCCAGATTTACAGTCCACACCCACGGCCTCTCAAAGATCCCGGCCAGTGACTAGATCTCACTCTGTACCCCTTGCTGAAGATGAAAACAGCGAGGATGAAGAGAAAGATTGTCTGTGGCCATCTCAAATGCCAGGGCCTGCCACCCACCCCCACCCTCTTTCTTCTCCTCCCAAGGTGACTGAGGTGACTCTCAGGCCAGAGGCTCCTGAGTTTGTACCTCAAAGTCCACCTTTTGAAGAGTTGGAAGACCCTCAATCTTCCCTGCTGACAAGAGACCCCTAATGCCGCGTACACACGAGCGGACATTACGGCGGACTTTGCCCGGCGGACTTTTCGACGTACTTTCCGACGGACTTTGTGAATGAACGGACTTGCCTACACACAATCCACCAAAGTCCGTCGAATTCGTACGTGATGACGTACGACCGGACTAAAACAAGAAAGTTCATAGCCAGTAGCCAATAGCTGCCCTAGCGTGGCTTTTTGTCCGTCGAACTAGCATACAGACGGCGGACTTTTCGACCGGACTCGTTTTCAACGGATAAATTTAAAACAAGTTTTAAATCTAATTCCGTCCAACTTTTGAGAAAACAAAGTCCGCTGGAGCCCACACACATCGAATTGTCCGACGAAATCCAGTCCGCCGGGCAAAGTCCGCCGTAATGTCCGCTCGTGTGTACGCGGCATTAGACTTTCCATCCTTCATTGAGGAAGCTGAAGCTGATATGCAGGAAGAAGAAGAGACCAGTGTGCCTGTAACCCCAGAACCTAAAGAACAGCGAGAGCGAAGGGTTATTCACCCACCCAAAAGACTAACATATGATACTTTGGGTGAAAGCTCTGAGGAGGTCGTTCTCATTGCAAAAAGGACTCTTGAAGAAACTGACCCTTCCACCGCAGATTTGGTGGTGGACAATCCCAACTCACTGTCAGGGCTGGGCTCAGCCCTTCTTTCTCTGAGCTGGCCACTCAGCTGTCGGATAATTGCCAGCTCCTATCTCTCCACAGTTACTCAGCTGTTAATGATATCCTGCTCGTCAGTCCTGCCTACTTAAGCCGTCCAGTCCAGAGGATCTCTGCCTTCGCCTTGGTCAACATCACAGAAACAATCTCCTGCGATCCTGTTCAAGACTTGCTTTGCTGACATCCCTTCTGGCTCCAGATCCTGCTTGCTGTTCCACTACATTGATCCCTGACTTCTGGCTTGGCTGACTATCCGTTCCGGTTACTGAACTTTGGCTATGTTTTGACTACGTTTGTTCTTTTTACTTTTATTATTAAACAAGTGTGATTTAACTGTACTTCTGTCTCGGCCTGATTTCTTGGTTTCTGACACTCAGCCCCTGGCACATCTAGCTGGGCCATTCCAGTTAACCTCCCCTCCTATGCTAATTGGTGGGATGTTCCTCTGCCAGGGTTTTATGCAGATGTAAATTGTATGGTTTCCTGTGCACACTAACCTGTTTTTTTTTCCGTGTGTATATCAAAAGCATGTAAAAGGTCATAGACTCTTTACCTCCTTTGGCAGACCAAAGGTTCTTTGGTGGGGGGAGTGTGTAGCGGGGGCTACTCTATCACTTATGGTCCCGCACCTCCCGCCATTCCTGCCAGTGACCGCCGGACTAAATAGACACTGACACAGCCACTCACTGAGGGAGAGCACGCCTGTCAGTCCCTGTGGGGGATTTCTCCCCCTCCCTCTCCTCTTACTGTGTCCCTATTGGCAGGGAGAGGGAGCCAATCAAGCAGCAGCAAAGGACCACGGTCCACAATACAGACACATTGATTTCTACAGGGGGTGGAACTACCAAGCCCAGCCTGCTTTGCAAGAAGGGGGGCTAGCTAAAGACTTAAGCTTGTTGGTCTGAGGAGAGATCACCATGAGGCAGGGAGGTGAACGGAGGTGTGAGAAGAGACTACAGGCACCCGCTGAAGAACCATGCAAAGAAGGTTCCAGAGACCATCCAGAGACGGTTGAAGATGGATGTACCTTCTACACCACCTAATATCTCTCTTTTTTATGGAATATCTCTGAAATGATGTGAGATCTAACGTTAAAAACACTTGATCTTACTGGATCTAACGAATATCTATTAGCCTGAATGATATTTGGCCCGAAAATTTAATAAGGGGGGGCCAGCCCGTCCATATGTACCACCTAATATCTCTATTTTGATGTGGAATATCTCTGAAATGATGTGAGATCTAACGTTAAAAACACTTGATCTTATCGGATCTAACAAATATCTATTAGGCTGAATGATTTTTGGCCAGAAAATTTGATAAGGGGGGGCCAGCCCCCCCCTCATTAATCACTTAATAAGTCTCTAAATTATGTGAGATCTAATGTTAAAAACACTTGATCTTACCGGATCTAATGAATATCTATTAGCCTGAATGATTTTTGGCCAGAAAATTTGATAAGGGGGGGGGGGTAACCCGTCCATATGTACCACCTAATATCTCTATTTTGATGTGGAATATCTCTGAAATGATGTGAGATCTAACGTTAAAACCACTTATTCTTACCGGATCTAATGAATATCTATTAGCCTGAATGATTTTTGACCAGAAAATTTGATAAGGGGGGGCCAGCCCGTCCATATGTACCACCTAATATCTCTATTTTGATGTGGAATATCTCGGAAATGATGTGAGATCTAACGTTAAAAACATTTGATCTTACCGGATCTAATGAATATCTATTAGCCTGAATGATTTTTGGCCCGAAAATTTGATAAGGGGGGGCCAGCCCGTCCATATGTACCACCTAATATCTCTATTTTGATGTGGAATATCTCTGAAATGATGTGAGTTCTAGCGTTAAAAACACTTGATCTTACCGGATCTAATGAATATCTATTAGCCTGAATGATTTTTGGCCAGAAAATTTGATAAGGGGGGGCCAGCCCGTCCATATGTACCACCTAATATCTCTATTTTGATGTGGAATATCTCTGAAATGATGTGAGATCTAACGTTAAAAACACTTGATCTTACAGGATCTAACGAATATCTATTAGCCTGAATGATTTTTGGGCCAGCCCCCCTCATTAATCACTTAATAAGTCTCTAATTATGTGAGATCTAACGTTAAAAACACTGGATCTTACCGGATCTAACGAATATCTATTAGCCTGAATGATTTTTGGCCTGAAAATTTGATAAGGGGGGGGCAGCCCTTCCATATGTACCAGCCCCCCCTCATTAATCACTTAATAAGTCTCTAATTATGTGAGATCTAACGTTAAAACCGCTTGATCTTACCAGATCTAACGAATATCTATTAGCCTGAATGATTTTTGGCCAGAAAATTTGATAAGGGGGGGCTAACCCGTCCATATGTACCACCTAATATCTCTATTTTGATGTGGAATATCTCTGAAATGATGTGAGATCTAACGTTAAAAACACTTGATCTTACAGGATCTAACGAATATCTATTAGCCTGAATGATTTTTGGGCCAGCCCCCCTCATTAATCACTTAATAAGTCTCTAATTATGTGAGATCTAACGTTAAAACCGCTTGATCTTACCAGATCTAACGAAAATCTATTAGCCTGAATGATTTTTGGCCAGAAAATTTGATAAGGGGGGGCTAACCCGTCCATATGTACCACCTAATATCTCTATTTTGATGTGGAATATCTCTGAAATGATGTGAGATCTAACGTTAAAACCACTTGATCTTACCGGATCTAACAAATTGCTTCCAAAATAGCTAACTTTTTGGTCAATTTTTTGATAAGGGGGGGCTGATGACGGGTTAGCCCCCCCAGCAAATAACTGTTAATATTGCTTCTTCTGTGTGAGATCTAACACAAACAACGGTAGATTTAAGCAGTCAAGAGGTCAAGAGTTTAAATTTAATTTTAGTTCATGTCTGTAAACATGTTGGAAAGATGCACCCTCACTTCCTGTACTGTTACTCTATAATGGGAAATGGGGGGGGGGGGTTCGCACAAGTTTGGAGTCATCATCAGGACGTTGAGGCACAGACGGCATTAAAAACCTTATCAAAAATCCTGACCTTTCCTTGCTCTACTAAAATTTTCTTTTATTAAGTCTATGTTGCTCCTGGAGAAATTTATAATCAATTTGGGTCCTGTCAAGAAGTGGGAGGAAGGAAGAGGGAAGGCTTTTTCTTAAAAAAAAACCCCAAAAAAAACAAATATAATATCGTACTGCATGCACGAGATGAGCTACGTGATGTCATGCGTTCCATCTTGTGCATGCACACTAGGACAGAGAGGCACCATGGAGAAGACGATAGAAGAAGGAAAGGCAGCATGGAGGTATGCATGGAACGGTGGGACGTCTTTTTTAAACCTAATAGACTTTTGTCTGTTTTAGGGTGCATTCACACCCAGCAAGCAGGTCTGCAGGTCTGCATCCAGGACCGATCACTTGCATGTGATTGCTGCATGAGTGATGACATGTGAGTGGCTGCGATTAGCTGTGGGAGCTGGCAGCCTCACGCAGCTAACTCTGGGAATCCCCGCTGGGGTTCTCACATCTAATCAGAGTGTGGGTGTATTCATAGGTGTGAATTGGGGACGTGCAGTCAGGGCCTCACCTGCCATGAACATTAAAAAAAGAGCTTCGAGGGTTGTAGCTCAGCAGCCTTTGGGGGGTAGCCTAAGTCCTACCCCACTGCTGGTAAAAATTTGGGGCTCCTACAACCAATGGTTCCAGAGATATGGGGCTCCTAGGGCAGCCTGGCAAAAGCTAAATACAGAGCGGCCACTTTAAATACAAGCTGACACACTCTGTTTGCAGCAGACTGAAAGGATGAGCTCACAGTGCCTCTGACTTCTTCTCAGAGGCACTGAGCTCAATGGACAGCTTGGAGTCTTGGACCAAAAGGTAAAGTACCATTGGTCCCAGCTGTCCAATAAAAATGCTGCAGTGGAGGCACGCCTCTCCCTGCAGTGAGATAGAAGGGACATGTGTCTAAAAGATACATGCCCCCTTCCAGCCCAGCCCTCTTATCTGCAAGGAAAAACATGTTGTTATAGGTATAAGATTTACCCACAATCCCATGTTTTTCTCACAGTTAAAAGGGAGAAACTGATTCTGTTAAAAAGGTACTGTTATATAGCATATAAATATGATTTAGCTTGAATATGTTGTAACATAATAATTCATTATTTATCTATTCACTGTGAAATTACTGGTTGGAAGTTATAACTTCAAACTTCAGTAATTTGTCCGTTAAGCCACCTGCTTCAGTAACGATTTAGAAAATATGTAAATTACCTTAAAAACAATATATAATAATTATTTGTATATTACTTATGGTAATTAACCCCTTGCCACCCAGGCCAATTCTGACACTTCTCTCCTACATGCAAAAATCATAATTTTTTTGCTAGAAAATTACATAGAACCCCCAAACATTATATATATATTTTTAGCAGACACCCTAGGGAAGAAAATGGTGGTCGTTGCAATTTTTTATGTCACACGGTATTTGCGTAGCAATTTTTTTAAACGCATTTTCTTTGGAAAAAACTATTTTGTGAATAAAAAAAAAAAAACACACGTTAGCCCGATTTTTTTGTATATTGTGAAAGATGATGTTACACCGAGTAAATAGATACCTAACATGTCACACTTTAAAATTGCGCACACTTTGACCCAATGGGGCGTATTTCTTTTTGGGTCCATTAGATCTGGTAAGCCTTCTCATTGTCGGTGGTGGTGGGCTTCTTTTGTCTTCACCTCAGATGTCACATATTCATTGATTTATTCCTCACAAGAAGTCACTTAATTTATATGGATTATTAGTTTTCAAGAATCTAACATGGAGGACTTCCTTCTAAGTCTCACTTAGATGTTTTCACCATCTGTTGGACTATTTTGTCCCTATGTTGGACATTTAAAAGGAATTTTTTAGCGCTACACTTATTTTTTTGTTTTCTTTCCACATATACATACTTGCTCCAAGTACGTCGTAGGGTTTGTTCCAGATTTTGAATGGGAAAGCATGTACAGCCTGGCCATATTGTTATCATTCGACTCCCTTTCCTTTTCAAGACTGAAGAAGGATAAATTACATTTTTTCTTCTGATTGGGTTTCAGATAAATATTTGTCTTTGAAGAATAAGAACTTCATCATACTGATTCCTTGTATAAATATTTTTTTTTAATCTGACACATGCTATTGAAAAAGATAATGCTATGCTGCCACCTAGTGACTATTTAGTGAACCACACTCATCACTTTTAGCTGATCACTTTTAAGGCCTAAGTCACACCAATGCGTTTTTGGTGCTTTTTGCAGAAATCAACTCGTTATACGTGGGTACTTTGACGTTAAATACTGGGGTTATGGCAGCAGATAGCTGCCATAACCCCAGTATTTTTTTAAAATTGCGGGCTGTCCGCTTTAAGGTAAAAGTGGTCTCAGCGGCGGAGAGCACTTTTTTGGGCGGCAGGAGAGGTGACACCCACCCTCCCGCCGCTTCCCGGGCATCTCCGCTGCTTACCCGAGCTTTGGAAGCGATGGAGACGATTCAGTCCTGTGGCCTGATGGGCAGGAAGTTGATTGAGGGCATGATGGTCCCCACTCGACTCTATGCCCCTGGAGGACCGGAGCGATGTCAAACGTCACTTCCGCCCAACGGCCTTAAAAAAGGGACATTCTTTTTTCCCAATAAACTAAAGACTGTCATGCTTTTTTCTCTATTACAAGGGATGTTTACATTCCTTGTAATAGGAATAAAAGTGATACAAATTTTTTTTTTAAGGGACAGTGTAAAAATGAAAAGTTAAAAAAGACATTTTTTTTTTTTAAGCACCCCGTCCCACCGTGCTCATGCGCAGAAGCGAACGCATATGTAAGTGGCGCCCACATATGTAAATGGTGTTCAAACAGCACATGTGAGGAATTGTCGCAATCGTTAGAGTGAGAGCAATAATTCTAGCAAAGGACCTCCTCTAACTCAAAACTGGTAACCTGTAGAAATTTTTAAACATCGCCTATGGAGATTTTTAGATGTCAAAGTTTGTCGCCATTCCATGAGCGGGCGCAATTTTGAAGCATGATATGTTGGGTATCAATTTACTGGGCATAACATTATCTTTCACAATATAGAAAAAAAAATTGAGCTAATTTTATTGTTTTCTTTTTTAATTAAAAAAAGTGTATTTTTTCTAACACAATTGTGTTTGTAAGACCGCTGCGCAAATAAAGTGTTTGGGGGTTCTAAGTAATTTTCTAGCAAAAAAAAACCTCTGATTTTAACTTGTAAACAAAAAGTTTGAAAAAATAGGCCTGGTCCTTAAAAAAAAATGGAACTTCCGCTTTTCGGAATCCCACCCCCTCCGGTGTCACATTTGGCACCTTTCAGGGGGGAGGGGAGAGCAGATACCTGTATAATCCAGGTATTTGCTCCCACTTACGAGCATAGATATCCGCGGGTAGCCATATCTGGCGCCTCCTTCGTTTCCCCCCCCCACTGTCTTCTGGGAGACACACAGGTCACGGAAGACAGCAGGGACCTGTGGGATCGCGCAGCGCGACTCGCACATGCGCGACTCGCACATGCGTAGTAGGGAACCAAAAGGGGGAATGATTAATGCGCTACCCTAAAAAAAAAACACTAATAAGTGAGCTGCTAGAAACCATGTGACAAAAATGTAAACCTAGAATTAAAATAAATTGTAGCGCTAGAAAACACATATGCAAATTATCTCTGTGCACATAAAAATAATGTCCCAATAGTGACGTGTTGTTAAAGCAAAGAAACAGTCCACAGTGAGTATATGTGATCTGTGTGGCAGTTCATTCAACTTCTCAACGGTCAGTTCAGGTATCATCAAGATAAACGGAAAGATGGAATATGCTTACCGGACAGGTTGGATTCTACTGCCAGGAGCATAGAATCAGTAAGGCTTTATGCCACCAAGGGCAAAGGTGTGGAGTGATGGAGGCAAGGGTAGAGCCTCTGCTGGGCCTGGATGTCCCTCTTGGTCCACTGGAACCGGATCGGAATAGTTCCTAAAAAAAGAGTAGTTTCTCAATTCATCGGAACATGTGGAAAAAAGAGGGATGCTTCCACATGGTGTAATTCAGGGAGTTTTTAATTGAAAAAACACAATACATGGAACATAAAACGTGATGACAGGTAAAAAAGCAGTGTATGGGGTAATAAAAACGCCCTACGCGTTTCGATCCAAAGATCTTCAACAGGGGCTACAAGGGGTGGGGAGGACGGAGTTGGATCCAGGTGACGTTGGCGATACCAGGGAGTAAAGACTGGGGGGGACCCCCATCGGTATTAGACGCAGAAATTTCAAGTTATCATGAGTGAACGGGGGTCAGGAAGCAGGAGAGGATATCAGAGATGGAGAGGATAGTATGTATTACTCACAGTTCCCGCGGCTCATCATGAGATACAGAGCGAGGTCGGCGTCCGCTCCTCTGCGAATGTTGAGGTCTAGGGACCCGGTCCCTCATCCCGTGGAGGCGACCCGGAGCCCGAGGTAGATAGTCCAGCCAGTTGGGAATGGGGATAGGTTCCGTGTCCAGGAATTCAAATAATGCAGGCAGATTCTCCGGAGAACGCAGGAGGAAAGAGCGCTGTCCCTTATGAAAGGTGACCGAGAGGGGAAAACCCCACCGGTATGTTGCGTTGCATCGCCGAGCTAGATCTAGCAGGGGTTTCAACATGGCGCGCCGTAGCAGGGTCGGTTTGGAGATGTCCGGGAGGACCTTCACAGATGCACCATCGAATTCTATTTCCCCGGATTCCCACGCTCCACGCGCTAAAGCCTCCTTATGGATGTAGTGATGAAGTCTGCATATTATGTCACGAGGCCTGGCTGGATCTGCCGAGCGGGGACCTAGGGCTCTGTGTATCCGATCTACCTCAATCTGTTCAGGTAGGTGTGCGCCCGCAATTCTTCTGAAAATGTCTGTAGCTGTGGCCAGTAAATCTGTTGGGCCTGTGGCCTCCGGCAGGCCGTGGAGCCGTACGTTATTTCTTCGGCTCTGGTCCTCTATTTCCTCCATGCGGAGCTAGAGCTCGACCGCGGACACAGACTGGACTTTTTGTAGGGTCTCTAACGACGAGACTCTCTGTTCCAAGGATGCCAAGGATGATTCACCAGATGACAATCGGGTAGAGAGGGATTGCACGTCTTGTTTGACTGCACGAATCTCCTTCTTGTGTGCAGCCTCGGCTCTTCCCACCAAGGCCTCAATGTCCGCCCTCATTGGTAGGGCCTGTAGTATAGCCTTAAGCTCCGCGTCCACACCATAAGTAATCGGCAAGTGTGGGGAAAGTCTCTGGCTCGAGGCTGTAGCCGCGGGGGAACCGGGATAAAGAACCGGGCTCCGGGAGCCCTCCGAGGGGGCAGAGTCTGCTATTCGTTTCGGTGTGCATGAGCCAGAGGCACATGGCTCCGCCATCTTGAGGTCAGGGGAACCGGAGCGGGATCTCCCAAAAGTCTCTGAAAGTCACCTAAAGCGGGTGTGTTAGCAGCTGGGCTGTTCTTCTTCTTATTCCTCCGGTATGTCCGCTTCTTGGAGGAGAGCATAACGAAAAAAATAGAGCAATATAAGCTGAGATGGGGATGGAGAGGCCGGGAGCTCAGGCAGAACACGTCTCTAATCGGCCATGTCCAGACCACGCCCCCCCTCTATACTGATTTTTTAATTTACAAGGTTGATTACTTTGGATTTTTATTTATACTTTGATGCACATATGACATACTGTTTTTTGAATGTCACTGTTAGACAGCGCACTATTTATGTTTCACAGTTATTTTGGATCCTAATACTCCAAGGATTTTCTGTACAGCAGTCCCTAGATTATGAGAGGCTGAGAGCAAACTTACATAACTAATAAATAGAGAAATTGTAGATCACAAAGAATGCACTTTCCACCACCGGTAATTTACAGGCGATACAAAGAGAATGCTGGTACATTTAATAGGAAAAAGAACGTAAGCGCACTCTGGACCAAATAGAGTGTGTGTACCAAGTTATTGTAATCACCTGTAAGGGCAAGCTTATGGGCATAAACACAATACTTTAATAGCTGTAAAAAATACAATATAGAAACAGTATGAAACCAAGTATATAAGGAGCCTCTGCCAATATCTTGAATGACACGAGTATCAATTCTGCCATCTATGTAGTCATAAATATGTGGTAAGTAGTAAAGTGGTAAATGTAATCTAAGTAATCGGTATAAAGAAATCCAGAAATCAATCAATATGCAAGTAACCTATATAGGAGAGAGAAAGGGTGTACAGTGTGAGGTAAGGTACAGAGGGGGAAGAGAGAAGGGGGAAAAAATGTGGGGGGGGGGGGGGGGGGGGCTGGGACTCGAGTGCTACGGAGGAATGAAACCGGGGCGTCGAGTTGAGACTGGCAGACAGTAGAGCAACAAATTATACAGAAGAAGCAAACTTTGGAGAACGTCCGAATTGATTCTAAACTAACCATGTGAGGGTATATACTGCCTTTAGAACATATAGATTGGCAAGTATATGTAAACCGTGATTGCATCATATATGTATACAGGTATCACTGTGAACCTCATAGTGAGAGTAAAAATTCTAGAGCCAGAGCTCCATTTAGTAACTCTAAATGGATAACCTGTAAAGGCTTTTCAAGTGTTGCCTATGGAACATTTCAGGTACTGTAGTTTGTTGCCATCTCACAGGAGTACGCACATTTAAATCTTGATGTTTGATATCGATTTACTTGATGAAACATCTTTTAAATGATTAAAAAAAAAAAATATTGGGTATTATACTGTGTCTAAAATTAAATTACAGGATCCCCTGATCTAGTGCACAGAGCTGCATTGAGATCAAGCTCAGGTAAGTATAAGGGGAAGAGCTGCATGCAAAGGGTTTTTTTTTTTACCTTAGTGCAGAGGACATATTAAGGTAAAAAAAAACCTGCCTTCATAACCACAATAAGTCTTAAATAATATCACATTTTCTGGTTTACCTATGAGACAGCCACATGCGCACTTGAAATTTGTTAAAAATCGCCCTAGTCATTTAATGATTAAAACTGTGATAGAATGGGTTACATGACAGAAATGCTGAAATCTCTGACATTGTTATTTCAGGCATGGATTCACCCATTGCACACCGCACACGGTCTAGGACAGCTCGCCGACAGCAACAGGAGAACGCCAGGTCCAATAGAAGTCGATCTCCAAGAGACCGCATTGTTGCTGAGGACCAGCCAGCACCAGCCAGCACCAGCCAGACCACCGGCCAGGGAGTATCGGCAACTGTCCACATGTACCATCTGTTTAACCACTTCAATACCAGGCACTTAGACACCTTCCCGCCCAGCCCAATTTTCAGCTTTCAGCGCTGTCACAATTTGAATGACAATTGCGCGGTCATGCCACACTGTACCCAAACAAATTTTTTATCATTTTGTTCCCACAAATAGAGCTTTCTTTTGGTGGTATTTGATCCCCTCTGCGGTTTTTATTTTTTGCGCAACAAATAAAAAAAGACAGAAAATTTTGAAAAAAAGCAAGTTTTTCTTTGTTTCTGTTAAAATTTTTTGTAAATGAGTACGTTTTCTTCTTCAATGACGGGCACTGATATGGCTGCACTGACGGGCACTGATACGGCGGCACTGATGGGCACCGATGAGGTGGCACCAATGAGGTGGCACTGATGAGGTGGCACTGACGGGCACTGATGATGGGCACTGATAGGTGGCACTGATGCGCACTGATAGGTGGCACTAATGGGCACTGATAGGTGGCACTGGTAGGTGGCACTGATGGGCACTGATAGGTGGCACCGATGGGCACTGATAGGCGGCACTGATGGGCACTTGTAGGTGGCATTAATGGGCACTCGTAGGTGGCGTTGATGGGTAGTTATGGGTGGCACTGATAGTTGGCACAGATGGGCACGGATGGGCACTGATAGGTGGGCACAGATGGGCACAGATGGGCACTGACAGGTGGCACCGATGGACACTGATGGGTGGCACTGATGATTCTGATTGATGGCAGTGATGCCCCTAAGTGTGGCATTGCTGGGCATCACTGCAACATAATTGTGCCAATCAGTGCCCATTTGTGGGCACTGATTGGCACAGATTTGGCACTGACTGGGCACATGTGGATGGCCATGGGGTACATACCTGGCCATCCACATGTTTCCCTTCCCTGGTGGTCCTAGTGGCGATCCCTGGTGGTCCAGTGTGGTGATCTGCGGGGGGGCTGCGCTGATAAACAATCAGCGCAGACCCCCCCTGCCAGGAGAGCCGCCGATCGGCTCTCCTCTACTTGCGTCTGTCAGACGCGAGTGAGGAAGAGCCGATCAACGGCTCTTCCTATTGACAGCGTGATCAGCCGTGATTGGACACGGCTGATCACGTGGTAAAGAGCCTCCGCCGGAGGCTCTTTACCAAGATCGGTGTAGCGGTGTGTCAGACTGACACACCGATCCACCGATCGCCGCGATGCGCGCCCCTGCGGGCGCGCGGCGGCATGTTATCCTGAAGGACGTCATATGACGCCCAGTCAGGATAACACAACCACCGCCCGGCCGTCAATCCGCTATAGGCCGGGCGGGAAGTGGTTAAGTGAAATTGAAGTGGGAGAGGACACTACCTTACCCTGCTCCCACCAATTTCATTCAAACTGCATTGATACATGGAGGGCACAAAGCAATACCTGCCTTCTTTGCAGAGCAGTAATGGATTTTTTTCCTCCGCAGGATGTCGACAGAAGAGAAATCCGGAGGATCGACTTCTGGGATATACCCTTCCTCAGTGGGGAAGACGCCATCAACTTTGGTTTCTTCTATGAAATTGATGAATTTGGCAATTCCAACTTAGTTTTCTATGTATAACATCTCTTCTGTTTGTTTAGATACCGGAAATCAGATGACACCTGCTAAGAGGAAAGAGGAAAACAGGACCACCAACTTCCTTGCTGCTGTGGTGTAGTACTGTGTTCTGGCAGGGAGCACCTGATTAGGATGGATGGACCACATTCCGGTGGGGCACAGAGCAGGTGGGGGCACGGAGAATGGCCCAGTGGGGCACAGAGCCGGTGGGGGCATGGAGAACGGCCCTGTGGGGGACAGAACCAGTGGGGCACAAAGCAAGGCCCGGCGGGACACTATGCATATGGAGCCAGGCCCATAGAGGCACTAGGCGGATGGAGCCAGGCCTGTAGAGGCACTAGGCCGATGGAGCCAGGCCTGTAGAGGCACTAGGCGGATGGAGCCAGGCCCGTAGAGGCACTAGGCAGGTGGAGCCAGGCCCGGCGGGGCACTAGGTGGATGGAGCCAGGCCCAGCGGGACACTAGATGGATGAAGCCAGGCCCGGCTGGGCACTAGGCGAATGTAGCCAGGCCAGTATAGGCATGAAGCAGATGGACCTAGGCCCGTAGAGGTACTAGGAGGAGCCAGGCAGATGGACCCAGGCCCGGTGGGGCACTAGGAGGGTGGAGGCAGGCCTGGCGGGGCACTAGGCAGATGGAGCCAGGCCCATAGAGGCACTAGGCAGATGGAGCCAGGCCCATAGAGGCACTAGGCGGATGGAGCCAGGCCCGTAGAGGCACTAGGCAGATGGAGCCAGGCCCATAGAGGCCCTAGGCAGATGGAGCAAGGCCCAAAGAGGCACTAGGCAGATGGATCCAGGCCCGTAGAGGCTCTAGGCGGATGGAGCCAGGCCATAGAAGCGCTAGGCAGATGGAGCCAGGCCCTTAGAGGCACTAGGCTGATTGGAGACAGGCCATAGAGGCACTAGGCGGATGGAGTCAGGCCCGTCAGGGCACTAGGCAGATGGATCCAGGCCCATCGGGGCACTAGGAGCATGGAGCAAGGCCCAGCAGGGCACTAGGAGCATGGAGCCAGATTCGGCACTAGGCAGAGCCAGGCCCATAGAGGCAGTAGGTGGATGGAGGCAGGCCTGTAGACGCACTAGGCGAATGGAGCCAGGCCCGTAGAGGCACTAGGCGGATGGAGCCAGGCCCATAGAGGCACTTGGCGGATAGAGACAGGTCCATAGACGCACTAGGCGAATGGAGCCAGGCCCGTAGAGGCACTAGGCAGATGGAGTCAGGCCCATAGAGGCACTAGGCGGATGGAGCCAGGCCCGTAGAGGCACTAGGCGGATGGAGCCAGGCCCGTAGAGGCACTAGGCATGTGGAGACAGGCCCGTAGAGGCACTAGGCACATGGAGCCAGGCCCGTAGAGGCACTAGGCGGATGGAGCCAGGTCCGTAGAGGCAATAGGCAGATGGAGCCAGGCCCGTAGAGGCACTAGACAGATGGGGCCAGGCCCGTAGAGGCACTAGGTGGATGGATCCAGGCCCGTAGAGGCACTAATTGGATGGAGCCAGGCCGTAGAGGCAATAGGCAGAGCCAGGCACATAGATGCACTAGACAAATGGAGGCAGGCCCGGCGGGGCATTAGGTGGACAGAGCCAGGCCCATAGAGGCATGAGGCAGATGGACCCAGGCCGGCAGGGCACTAGGCGGATGAAGCCAGCCTCGTCGGGGCACTAGGTGAACAGAGCCAGGCCTGGCTGGGCACTAGGCGAATGGAGCCAGGACCATAGAGGCACGAGGCAGATGGACCCAGGCCAGTAGAGGCACTAGGCGGATGGAACCAGGCCTGGCGGGGCACTAGGTGAATGGAGCCAGGCCCGGCAGGGCACTAGGCGAATGGAGCCAGGCCCGGCTGGGCAGTAGACGAATGGAGCCAGGCCCGTAGAGGCACTAGGGGGATGGAGCCAGGCCCGTAGAGGCACTAG
The DNA here is from genome assembly GCA_037952835.1 of Lithobates septentrionalis. Lineage (NCBI taxonomy): Eukaryota > Metazoa > Chordata > Amphibia > Anura > Ranidae > Lithobates > Lithobates septentrionalis. The sequence goes on along the minus strand of JBBDGP010000795.1, from coordinate 1,429,255 downwards.
ACGGATGGAGCCAGGGCCCGTAGAGGCACTAGGCACAGGGAGACAGGCCCGTAGAGGCACTAGGTGGATGGAGCCAGGTCCGTAGAGGCACTAGGTGGATGGAGCCAGGTCCGTAGAGGCACTAAGTGGATGGAGCCAGGCTGTAGAGGCAATAGGCAGATCCAGGCACGTAGATGCACTAGACAAATGGAGGCAGGCCCGGCGGAGCACTGGGTGGACAAAGTCAGGCTCATAGAGGCATGAGGCAGATGGACCCAGGCTGGCAGGGCACTAGGCAGATGGAGCCAGGCTCATTGGGGCACTAGGTGGATAGAGTCAGGCCCATAGAGGCATGAGGCTGATGGACCCATCCTGGCAGGGCACTAGGCGGATGAAGCCAGGCTCATTGGGGCACTTGGTGAACAGAGCCAGGCCTGGCTGGGTACTAGGCGAGTGGAGCCAGGCCCGTAGAGGCACTAGGCGGATGGAGCCAGGCCCGTAGAGGCACTAGGCGGATGGAGCCAGGCCCGTAGAGGCACTAGGCGGATGGAGCCAGGCCCGTAAAGGCACTAGACGGATGGAGCCAGGCCCGTAGAGGCACTAGACGGATGGAGCCAGGGCCCGTAGAGGCACTAGGCACATGGAGACAGGCCCGTAGAGGCACTAGGTGGATGGAGCCAGGTCCATAGAGGCACTAGGTGGATGGAGCCAGGCCCGTAGAGGCACTAAGTGGATGGAGCCAGGCTGTAGAGGCAATAGGCAGAGCCAGGCACGTAGATGCACTAGACAAATGGAGGCAGGCCCGGCGGAGCACTGGGTGGACAGAGTCAGGCTCATAGAGGCATGAGGCAGATGGACCCAGGCCGGCAGGGCACTAGGCAGATGGAGCCAGGCTCATTGGGGCACTAGGTGGATAGAGTCAGGCCCATAGAGGCATGAGGCTGATGGACCCATGCCGGCAGGGCACTGGGCGGATGAAGCCAGGCTCATTGGGGCACTTGGTGAACAGAGCCAGGCCTGGCTGGGTACTAGGCATATGGAGCCAGGACCATAGAGGCACGAGGCAGATGGACCCAGGCCAGTAGAGGTACTAGGCGGATGGAACCAGGTCAGTAGAGGCACTAGGCAGATGGAGCCAGGCCCGACGGGGTACTAGGCAGATGGAGTCAGGACTGTTGGGGCACTAGGCGGATGGAGCCAGGCCCGCCGTGGCACTAGGTGGATGAAGCCAGACTCGGCACTAGGTGGATGGAGCCAGGCCTGGTGGGGCAGTAGGCGGATGGAGCCAGGCCTGGCGCGGCACTAGACAGGGGTGGAGTGGACTACGGCAGGTTGGAGTAGACTACGGGAGGTTGGAGCAGACTACGGCTGGGTTATAGGACAGGGTGCAGTGGATTAGGGCTGGGTTATAGGGCAGGGTGGAGTGAGTTATGGCAGGGTGGAGAGGATTAGGGCTGTGTTATAGTGGTATAAGGCAGGGTGGATTTGGGCTGGGTTATAGGGCAGGGTGGAGTGGATAAGGCCTGTGTTATAGGGCAGGGTGGAGTGGATTGAGGCTGGGTGGAGAGGATTAGGGCAGGGTGGAGCAGATTGGTGTAGAATAAATTAGTGTAATGTAGTGTAGTGTAGATTAGTACAGTGTAGTGTAGGGCCTGGCCAGAGAGGGATTACTTTGACGCAGTTGGCCAGCTTAAACATGCATTGCAATGCATGTGAACTAAAAATCCCTATTTTTATTTCAAGTTTGCTAGAAGGGTTTATAGCTGTGTGCAGAAGGTTTATTTAGTATCTTTAGCACCTTTAGCGAGAACTTACTTCATAGTAGTGTATTTTTACAAAAAATTGATAAACAGTTGTGCTAATAGTGTGTGTCTTGTTGCTAGAACATTGCTAGGGTGATCCCTGGCATTACTGCTTGCACTTACAAATCCCTGCACATGTGTACTCCCTCTTCCTGGTCATAGTAGCTCTGAGCTCAGTGCTCCTCTGACTGAGGAGAGCACAAGCAACGCATGCACAGGAATTATCTTAGCAATATACTAGCATTAAGGCAGGACAGGATAGGCGCCATCTCTGAGAGATACGTAAATGGCCTACACCAGGGTTAGGCAACCAAGGGCCCTCCAGCTGTTGCAGAACTACAAGTCCCATCATGCCTCTGGCAGTAATTGTATCTGCTAGTCTTGCAATGCCTCATGGGAAATGTAGTTCCACAACAGCTGGAGGGCCCCAGGTTGCCTACCCCTGGCCTACACCAACAGAAGGGGCATAATTCAGCTTTAATCACAGTACACAGTTGACGTCATCCGATTCTGGCAAAGGTGAACTAAAGTAGGCCAGAGATTTTGCAACTTTCTTTCCTTCCAGCACAGGTTGCTCGTTTTTCCAATCAACAATAGGCAAACTTTTTCTTAGCTTTGAGTGGGGAGGGATTAGGACCCCTATCAGGTTTTTATTGCTGTCTGTGTCCCTATCAGTTATTACATTATGAGGAAAAAAATATGGAAGCCACCACTGATCTATTTAGAAAAGTGATGTCATTAAAGGGGAGGAGTAAGGTTCAGGAGGAGGATGACAACCCTGGATCAGTAATGACAGATCACATGAGCACACACATTATGGAATTGTACAGAGCTCATCACAGAGAGTGACATCTGCACAGGAATGAGCCAAAAGGAAAGGTCTGAATAGATGCAGAGCAGTGCACATCTCGGCCACCTCCAATCTGATCACAGCTTTTTCTCGGATCAGTCTATTCTACAAAAATTGGGGTGCTCACCACTGCTCCGGACAGCAGCTCACCCAATTCTGGCTGGGTAATTGTTAAAATCTTCAGAACAAATGTGTAATGGGCTCTCTGATCAGCTCCTACCCGAGACCTCCCGAGTCAGATCCCGATGTACAACCATGGCACGGGATGGGGTCAGAGTGTCATTGGAGCTCATGGCCCCGCTCGCTCCTTGCTCGAGGAATTTACAGCACAGCGCGCTTGTCAGCTGTTGCTCGTGTGGAGTTGACTAGAGCGGTCATTTTGCGGTGCCAATGGGACTCCAAAGTTGCGGGCAGCGCAGGCTTAAGGGGCAGCTGCTTTGGGCCCTAAAACAATGACTGGGCCCTGGGCAGCTGCCCCGTTTGCCCTGCGTTAAAGACGGCGCTGCTTGCAGGTAATTTGTTGGGGCAATGGCTGGTGCTAGCGCTTCAATCATCATGACACCATGCTTGATTGTTGTCAGGATGATTGAAGCACATTCATTTTATATTACAATGTAACAAACTGTTGGCGCTATATACAGTCAGGTCCATTCGAATCTTTTTGGCTCTATACACCACCACAATAGATTTGAAATGAAACGAACAAGATGAGCTTTAACTGCAGACTTTCACCTTTAATTTGAGGGTATTGCCCGAAACACTTCAGAATTCATCCTGCTGCTTTTGTCAGCAGTCACATCATCAATAAATACAAGAGAACCAGTTCCATTGGCAGCCATACATGTCCACGCCATGACACTACCACCACCATGCTTCACTGATGAGGTGGTATGCTTTGGATCATGAGCAGTTCCTTTCCTTCTCCATACTCTTCTCTTCCCATCACTCTGGTACAAATTGATCTTGGTCTCATCTGTCCATAGGATTTTGTTCCAGAACTGTGAAGGCTTTTTTAGATGTTGTTTGGCAAACTCTAATCTGGCCTTCCTGTTTTTGAGGCTCACCAATGGTTTACATCTTGTGGTGAACCCTCTGTATTCACTCAGGTGAAGTCTTCTCTTGATTGTTGACTTTGACACACATACACCTACCTCCTGAAGAGTGTTCTTGATCTGGCCAACTGTTGTGAAGGGTGTTTTCTTCACCAGGGAAAGAATTCTTCGGTCATAAGAATAAAGGAAGAGTGTCCTGTGTTCTTACACTTCACCCACTCTACATCCATATACCCAAATCCAAACTGCTAGCAGAGTAGAGTGATAGTTTTCCCCAATCACCAAGTCATTGGTTATAGTATACTGATGCAGAGAGGGAAAACTTCAGCCTTTATGCCGCCTGTATGTTAGTGTCATAAACCTGGCCATAGACAAATCGAAACTCATGCGGTTCAGCAAAGACCAGACAAATTTTGATCAGTGTGTGGCCCTTCCTTCTTGACACCAGTCAATTAGTGGACTTCTGTTGAAAAGACAAGATGAAAAACTTTTCTTGATCAGTGGCTACAGTCAATAGGGTGCGGGAGCTGATCAGTTTTTTCTGACAGTAGCAGGCGAATCTGTCCTATTTTTTTTTTTTTTTTGGTCTGCTGGCTCAAGGGAAAAAAAAAACAAGCTGTTTAAGGTGGCCTGTCAACTAATTTTTAAAGGAGGGAGGCAGTTGGTCGGGGGGCAGCTGCAGGAATTACTCTGCAAATGAGAGCATATTTCTTCTTTTTGTCAACAACAGAAAGCAAGTTTCAAAAAAAGAGATAAAAAAGCTTTAGGAGGTAATAATATAGAACAATGTCTAACCTGTCCTGAATGGAGTTTATGTAAAGGCTGACAAACCAGTTGATGGCATACTGATACATGGGGTCAATGTTAGCCAGGTCAGCAATACTGAAGAAAAGGACAGATGAGTGCTTTGCGATGGGCCTGTAGCCTTCTCGCAACTCTGCTATCTTCAATTCAGTTTTCTCTGCAATCTATAGAAATATGAAACAGACAATAACAGAATATAAACTGAAAGAATTACATGGCTCTACAATACAGCAAATAGATATGTAGGAAAATACAGTCGTGAGAGATACACACATAGGATCCCACTTTTGGCCTGCTTCTGTAAAATACTAATTGCCTGATTATCTATGGCTTCAAAACGTTCAGGTTCATTGACCTGAAACAAGCATGTAGCATGTGAAGTCAACACCGCTGATCTATTCATGTGTTTCTGAAGGTTAGAATGACAGCCAGGCAGCTCTTAGTTCCAGGGGGACAGATCAATAATGGCAGCGTCCATTTTCTTACCACTACAGGTTTCCATTAATTAATGCTAACCTGTTGCTTTTTGGCAATCTCATTGGACATGATCTTGGCAGAGTCTAAGATCTGGATGGCACTCTCATCTTCCAAGATGTTTCCCTCTGAGGACTGTAAGGTCTCCAGTATTTTGTCTTCAATTTCCTTTAGCTGCTTTTTATTAGCAGACGATTATAAGATCAGCGCATTCCTCTCTTCTTCAAGCTCTGGTCTATAATGAAGGAACAATATTTAAACCAATGTACTGCAATGTCAGGCTCATAAAACCATTGTTAAGGCCTGAGTTATTGGGCTTTTGTTCATGTCAGCATTTCCTATCTCTATGTACAAGGCAATGGGAACAGATGGTAAAATGCACCCAACAATGAAGTGTCTCAAACATATGTCAAATGCAAGTAAAATGCACAAGAAAACAAAATGCACTTTTCCCTGTCATTCTGGTGCTAGGTCAGCCCCCTTCTCCTATAAAGAGCTAAGTTATCCCAGTGGAGTACACTGGATTTATGCTTGGCATATCATGCTGGATATATTAATCTGCAAGATATTTTTGGGGTTCATCCCAATACTGCTTCAGCTCTGTAAAGCAGTGTTGAGATTTTTATTTCTTGCTACTTAATCAATGATTTTGTAACTAGACAAAAATGCTCCCTTACTTCAACAAGCAACACGGTTAATCTATATCCATATATATATATCCTTTTACTAGTACCAACCTTTTTTTCACCACAACGATCCCAAGTCACTGGTTTTCCAGACCCTCAGGGGTGATCATGAAGTTTAACAGAGAGACTTTAGTTGCCAATTTAGACAGATAATGTGGATTTCTGAGTTTAGTTGTCATGTAGAACCTAAAATTGCTTGAATATTCAATAGTTGTTTCTCCAAGTCAGATGCAGTCCATACCCCCTGAAAATGACAGAATGTAGCTATAAATTATAATATACATCATTCAGCAAACTTAGAGATAGTAGAACAGATAGTGGACTAGACACCAAAAAAGCAGGAAAATGTCTTTATTACACTTACTTATCTAAATCTGGTTCAGATCTAGACATGGCAGGACACACATGAGTATCGACCACAAGAAAGTAGTCAACTTTTCTTTAAAATCTGGCTTATACCATAATGCCACGTGTCCCACAGTAAATTATACACGGTTAGAATTTCTTTAAAAAAAATTGTTTGTTTAATTTTCTAATAGTTAATGGGTTCAAATCAACCAACATTTTTGATGAAAATTTTTCTCAAACAAAAACTTCTAACAGTGAATGTGTTTTTTATTTCATTTCGTCCTGTGCGGGTTCCCGCATCTCACCTGAATCGTCGCAGTTCACACTGATATCTGCAAACCGCTGTGGGTGTAAATGTAAAGTTAATGACACCCCCAAATTGGTTCGCAGATCGCAGTGCGAACTGTGAAATGGTTCAGGAATTGGATAGCATGGGTGTGAACATCTATGCGATCCAATTCCAGTGCGGACCAAAATAAAAGGCCCTGCAACATTTTGGTGCGAATGCAATGAGATTTCAGCCATACAGTTTGTATGGCTGAATTTGTATCGCACAGACATCACATCACGCGGTGTTAATCGCATGTGATGTCTGTGATCGCACGAGTGTGAACCCAGTGAAAGGGTTACGGTAGGTTTTGCACTACAGCGCTAGAGTGTTTGGCTCTGGCTTGAACAAAAGGTGGCAACCCTACTGGCAGTGCCAGTGCTTGCTCTCCCACAGCTTGACCAATGTGCAATGCATTTTGTTTTTTGACAAATTCATTTAGTCAAAGTCCAAAACATGTATAAATGGATTTAGTCAACTAAAGAAAATGATTTTTCAGACAAATCCTTTTATCTGAGGCAAAGTTTTACAGTGTGCACATGTCTTCGTAGCACTGGGATGCATAAAATGTATACAGACATGCTTACAGGGGCAGGGTTATATAACATGCAGGAGTGCTGCCTCTATGGATTGACATTAGTGTCCAATTAGGCAGAGTAGGCACTCGCCTATAGGTGCCCTCTATAGAGGGGCACCATGCATTCATCTTCTCTGCCTAACTGCCGTTGTTTTAACAAGATACAACACCAGCAATAACAACAAAAGTGCATTTTACACAGACTATGCTTCTGCTCCATGACCGATATCTCTGTCTGACACTGAAAGGAATTTTATATTGCAGCCTTTACACAGCACAGGGGTCCTTTCCCTACATCCGTAGTAGAGGTAAGGACACGAGCCGGGGTGGCTGAAATGTGAATCTGGCCATGTAAATTAAATTGGTCAGTGCCTGGAGGTTACTCTGCATGGCAATTATTGTAGTGTAATCATGTATGAATATGTTTTGGAGCCACAGTCAAAACTCCAAATTATGAAACAAATGAAAGGATAATTATTTGTACAGTTTGTTTCATTCATATTTTTAACATAGAAGGATATGACATTAAGTAAAGCAGTCACATCTGGGTGAGCCAAGATGGTTTTCGTATAGGAATTGCTTAGCTTCTTATTCGGAATTTCTATTATAATGCATGGCTGTCAGGGTGCCAAGTTTGGTGCCATATTTCATGATTTATATCACTTGGCCAGGGCCAAATTGAACTTTTCTATGTAGTAGAATGCCCAATGAGTATAAAACAAGTGGAATTTGGGTGCGCCAAGATGATTTTCATATAAGAAGAGCTTGGTTCTTATACAAAATTTCCCATTGGCTGTCATGGTGCCACATTTGGTGCCACATTTTATGATTTATATCACTTGGCTCGGGCCAAATTGAACTTTAAATAATAAAAGGATGCCCAATTATATTAAAACAAGTCACAGCTGGGAGAGAAAAGATGGTTTTCATAAAGAAAAAGTTATTGATTCAGAATTACCCTATTAAATACATGGCAGTTAGGGAAACAAAATTGTCCATAGACGTCCTCCCATGCTCGAGCGGCCTGCGCGCCCCCTGCAGGGTGCGTGTGGTGTGCTCTGTGATCAGCGAGTCTATGAGACTCGGCTGGTCACAGATCGGAGTAAGGGGTCGTTCCCGACCACTTACCACGTGATCAGCTGTCAGCCAATGAAAAATTGGAAAAATTACCCGTTTGTAAAATTTTATAACAAACTATGAAACTTTTTAGTTTTTTTTTCAAAAATTTCTGTCTTTTTTTGTTTGTTTAGCAAAAAATAAAAACCCAAGTAGTGATTAACCACTTCCCATCCCGCCCAGTGTCATATGACATCCGCAGATAGGATCTCCCATCCTGGGCGGGCGTCATATGACGTCCTGGGCTTCCCGGCCGTCTGGGGGGCGCGTGCGCGTCGCATCACTTGGGACCCGATGCGCATGCCCGGCGGCCGCGATTGCCCGTTAACCGAGCAGGACCGTGGATCTGTGTGTTTACACTCAGGTGAGAGGAGACCGATCATGTGTTCCCAGAACAGAGGAGCACCGATCGGTCTCCTCCCCTTGTGAGTCCACTCCCCTACAGTTAGAATCACTCCCTAGGACACACAGTTAACCCCTTGATCGCCCCCTAGTGTTAACCCCTTCCCTGCCAGTGACATTTATACAATAATCAATGCATTTTTATAGCACGGATCGCTGTATAAATGGCAATGGTCCCAAAATCGTGTCAAAAGTGTCCGATGTGTCCGCCGCAATGTCATAGTCACGATAAAAATCGTAGATCGCCGGCATTACTATTAAAAAAAAAAATAATAAAAATGCCATAAAACTATCCCCTATTTTGTAGACGCTATAACTTTTGTGCAAACCAATAAATATACACTTATTACGATTTTTTTTACTAAAAATATGTAGAAGAATACATATCGGCCTAAACTGAGGAAAGTTTATTTTTTTTTTAAATTGGGATATTTATTATAGCAAAAAGTAAAAAATATTGTGTTTTTTTTTTCAAACTTGTCGCTCTTCTTTTGTTTATAGCACAAAAAATAAAAACCGCAGAGGTGATCAAATACCACCAAAAGAAATATCTATTTGTGGGAAAAAAATTATAAAAATGTAACTTGGGTACAGTGTAGCATGACCGTGCAATTGTCATTCAAAGTGCGACAGCGCTGAAAGCTGAAAATTGGCTTGGGCAGGAAGGGGGTGAAAATGCCCTGTAGTGAAGTGATCAAATACCACCAAAAGAAAGCTCCATTTGTGTGAAAAAAAATGATAAAAATGTCATTTGAGTACAGTGTAGCATGACTGCGCAATTGTCATTTAAAGTGTAACAACGCTGAAAGCTAAAGATTGGTCTGGGCAGGAAGGGGATTTAAGTGCCCAGTAAGAAAGTGGTGCAGATGATTGTTTAGTAAATACCGTATATACTCGAGTATAAGTCGTCCCGAGTATAAGTCGAGGCCCCTAATTTACCACAAAAAAATGGGAAAAATGTATTGACCCGAGTATAAGTCGAGGGTGAGAAATGGCAGAGGGTCAACAATGCCCATCTGCAGCTGCCTGCCTCCCTGTGCAGCCTACCTGTACCCTGTACATGTGTCCTGTACATGTGTGTGTGTCCTGTACATGTGTGTCCTGTACATGTGTGTCCTGTACATGTCCTGTGTCCTGTAAATGTCCTGTGTCCTGTACATGTCCTGTGTGCATGTGTCCTGTGTGCATGTGTCCTGTGTGCATGTGCAGCCTACCTGTGTCCTGTGCAGCCTCCCTGTGGCGATCTCCATCCTCCCTGTGGCGATCTCCATCCTCAAACGGCGGCCGGCGTGTGATGATACTGTTCGGCGGCCGGCGTGTGATGATACTGTTCGGCGGCCATTCCACAGTTCAAAAGCCGCGCCTCCTCCTCGTCTGTGATAGGCTGACCGCTGACTGCCTATCACGGACATTCTCTCATTCTCATACCACGGACGAGGATGAGAGAATGTCCGTGATAGGCTGTACACTGACAGCTGTTCAGCCTATCACAGATGAGCAGGAGGCGCGGCTTTTGAAAGCTGCAATAGCCGGCGAACAGTAGCATTACACGCCGGCCGCCGTCTGCCTGCATGACACGCTGATCATGCAGACAGACGGCAGAGACTCGAGTATAAGTCGAAGGGACACTTTCAGCCCAAAAAAAAGGGCTGAAAAATTCGACTTATACTCGAGTATATACGGTAATCACTTTTGTGAATGAAGTTCCAACCTGAATAAGAAGCTGGCCGAATAGCCGCTTAAGGACCACCCCACGTACATACATTGCGCAAAATCACGTACCTGTACACGATTCTCGTCTTTGGCTGTTCGGCTTGCGCTCGCACCGCTGGAGCCCTGCTTCCGCTGTGATTGGACACAGCGTGAGCCAATCAGCGGGCCAATCCGCGAAGGCCGCCGGGAACCCGGGGATTGATCGTAGAGAGGCAGAACAGCGGTCTGCCTATGTAAACAAGGCAGACCGCTGTTCTGCCAGAAAGGAAAATGGAGATTTCATGTTTCTGCTAGGCAGAAACATGGATCTCTGCTTTCCTTTAGTCAAAGCACTCCCCCTACAGTTAGAAAGCACACAGGGAACACATTTAACCCTTTGATCACCCCCGATGTTAACCCTTTCCCTGCCAGTGTCATTTATATAGCGCCAGTGCATTGTTTTAGCACTGGTGTCACTGGTCCTTAAAAAGTGTAGTGTCAGATTTGTCCGCCACAATTCCGCTTAAAGTCACTGATCACCGCCATTATTAATAAAATAGATTAAAAAAATAAAAAGTCCCTAAATCCCTCCCGCAGTTTGTAGACGTTAAAACTTTTGAGCAAACCAATCGATATACGCTTATTGGGATTTTTTTAACCAAAAACATGTAGCAGAATACATATAGACCTAAATTGATGAAGAAAATTAGATTTTTAATTTTTTTTTATTAGAAATGTTTTATAGCAGAAAATAAAAAATATCTGTTTTTATTTAAAAATTGTCTGTCTTTTTTTGTAGAAAAAATAAAAACACAGAGGTGAGCAAATACCACCAAAAGAAAGCTCTAGTTGTGGGAAAAAAAGAGCATCAATTTTATTTGAGTACAGTGTCGCACGACCGCGCAATTGTCAGTTAAAGTAACGCAGTGCGTATCTCAAAAAATGGCCTGGTCATGAAGGGGGTAAAACCTTCCGGAGCTGAAGTGTATAAGGAGCCACCTTATGCAATCGAATAAGAAGCTTGGCCGAATAAGAAGCCACTTTCTGCATAATACAGTCTCCACTTTTTATTACCATCACGCTATGTGGGCAAGTTACCAGGGAAACCACCGGGAGGATGCAATGGGCGGAGCAGTCCGAGCTGACGTCGCAATGCCCCGCCCTATGGTTCCCATGGTGGAAGAAGTCCCGGCTCGGTGTGATACGTCTCAGGCAGCAGTGTCCCTCCGCCCAGACATGGAGTGCCCGCACCTTACGACCAGTGTTTGCATTGCTCCGGACTCCGCTGCCTTCCCCAGCGGCTGCCCCTCTTCGTGGTGCTGCAGCGGTGAGTGTGGTTTCCTCCTCCCCGCGCTCCGCCCGTAGGAGGGACGCAGCGCCGCCTGCCTGTGGTGCTCAGGAAAGTCCCCGGCTCCGGGCGCGGCCTAGTGGGGGAATTGTTATTGTTAAGGGCAGGGAGAGCCCGGATACAGTGAGCACTGGGGAGCCTTGTGGCTGTATAAAGCTTGTTATATATGCAGCTTTTCCTGTGTCTACCCTAAAAGAGAAATGGAAGCCGCTATTCCAGTGCCTGCACCTAGAGGAGGCTGACAACAACAAAGCCTCCCTCCAAACACGTGCACCCAGCCCTCCCATACACTGCATGGATAGGGCCTGCCATTGTGTGTGCGGGGGATGGGGGTGCTGGGCATCCTGCACTCATCAGTTCTGTCTATGCCATGCTGGGATCATCTTACACTGGGCATTATGTCCTTTCTATGCCAGGCTGGGATCATCCTACACTGGGCATTATGTCCTTTCTATGCCAGGCTGGGATCATCCTACACTGGGCATTATGTCCTTTCTATGCCAGGCTGGGATCATCCTACACTGGGCATTATGTCCTTTCTATGCCAGGCTGGGATCATCCTACACTGGGCATTATGTCCTTTCTATGCCAGGCTGGGATCATCCTACACTGGGCATCATGTCCTTTCTATGCCAGCCTGGGATCATCCTACACTGGGCATCATGTCCTTTCTATGCCAGGCTGGGATCATCCTACACTGGGCATTATGTCCTTTCTATGCCAGGCTGGGATCACCCTACACTGGGCATCATGTCCTTTCTATGCCAGCCTGGGATCATCCTACACTGGGCATCATGTCCTATCTATGCCAGGCTGGGATCATCCTACACTGGGCATCATGTCCTATCTATGCCAGGCTGGGATCATCCTACAATGGGCATCATGTCCTATCTTTGCCAGGCTGGGATATTCCTACAATGGGCATCATGTCCTATCTATGCCAGGCTGGGATATTCCTACACTGGGCATCATGTCCTATCTATGCCAGGCTGGGATCATCCTACACTGGGCATTATGTCCTTTCTATGCCAGGCTGGGATCATCCTACACTGGGCATTATGTCCTTTCTATGCCAGGCTGAGATCATCCTACACTGGGCATCATGTCCTATCTATGCCAGGCTGGGATCATCCTACACTGGGCATCATGTCCTATCTATGCCAGGCTGGGATCATCCTACACTGGGCATCATGTCCTATCTATGCCAGGCTGGGATCATCCTACACTGGGCATCATGTCCTATCTATGCCAGGCTGGGATCATCCTACACTGGGCATTATATCCTTTCTATGCCAGGCTGGGATCATCCTACACTGGGCATTATGCCCTTTCTATGCCAGGCTGGGATCATCCTACACTGGGCATCATGTCCTTTCTATGCCAGCCTGGGATCATCCTACACTGGGCATCATGTCCTATCTATGCCAGGCTGGGATCATCCTACACTGGGCATCATGTCCTATCTATGCCAGGCTGGGATCATCCTACACTGGGCATCATGTCCTATCTATGCCAGGCTGGGATCATCCTACAATGGGCATCATGTCCTATCTATGCCAGGCTGGGATATTCCTACAATGGGCATCATGTCCTATCTATGCCAGGCTGGGATCATCCTACACTGGGCATCATGTCCTTTCTATGCCAGGCTGGGATCATCCTACACTGGGCATCATGTCCTATCTATGCCAGGCTGGGATCATCCTACACTGGGCATTATGTTCTTTCTATGCCAGACTGGGATCATCCTACACTGGGCATCATGTCCTATCTATGCCAGGCTGGGATCATCCTACACTGGGCATCATGTCCTATCTATGCCAGGCTGGGATCATCCTACACTGGGCATCATGTCCTATCTATGCCAGGCTAGGATCATCCTACACTGGGCATCATGTCCTATCTATGCCAGGCTGGGATCATCCTACACTGGGCATCATGTCCTATCTATGCCAGGCTGGGATCATCCTACACTGGGCATCATGTCCTTTCTGTGCCATACTGGGATCATCTTACACTAAGCATCATGCCCTGTCCACGCCATTCTGGGATCATCTTACACTTGGCATCATGTCCTGTCTATCCCATACTGCGATCATCCTACATTGGTCATCATCTGCCCTGTCCATGCCATGCTGGTATCATCCTACATTGGTCATCATCTGCCCTGTCCATGCCATGCTGGTATCATCCTACATTGGTCATCATCTGCCCTGTCCTGTCCATGCCATGCTGGTATCATCCTACATTGGTCATCAGCCCTGTCTATGCTTGCTCTGACGCACACTGGCCATCATGTCCTGGCTATGTCATGTTACTTATTCGCTTCTAAATTTTAATTCAAAGCCATTCTAAAAAAATTGCCAGCAAAGGCGTCACATCATGAGAGATGCTTCAAACAACTTTTTATTTTAATTATTATTTATTTTAGTGAATTTGTCAAGCTTGCGGTCTGTATGAGATCATATCAGACAAATCTGTAATAAAATATATTGCATTTATTTTAAGATCCTTTTATTTAATAGCAGGAGAGGCAGTGTTAGCATGTCTTTGTGTCCTCCGGCTTGTATCACACAGGCTGCATCGTTTTTTCTGCTGCTCTGAGTTCTTGTTCCTGTTCTAGAGAAGCGAGGAAATCCCTAGGTGTGGGTCTGGACAGAGGATGGCGGTGGGGAGGTGACGACATGGGAACGTGCCTCTTTTATTGTTACAAGTCCTCTGCAATGCTTGTGGTTCCTGAATCCTGATTTGTCTGGGCGAGGCTGCTTGTAGTGGTCGCTTTTTCTTCCACATTCCTGTCTGGTACCCTTCCCTCTGTGATCTGGAATTGCCATGGCAGCAGTTTATTATTGTGATTATCATATAGGATTTATATAACGCCAACAGTTTACACAGCACTTTACATTATAAAGGGAGACAGTACAACAACTTTACAATTCAATATGCAAGGGTTAGGAGGGCCCCAGTCCCGAGAGCTTACAATCTAATAGTTTAGGTTGAATATGTTTGTATTTTATTTATCACAGGTATGTATATAGTGTTGACAATTTTACAAAGCGCTTTACATACTGTACATTGACATCAGTCCCTGCCCACAAGAAGCTTACAATCTAAGGTCCCTCTCACATTCATACATACATTTACTAGGCCCAATGAACACAGGAGCCAATTCAAGAAGAACTAAACCCACCAATTTTTTTTATTTTTTTTTATTCTGTTGTGTTTCTCTTTTTTTTTTTTTTTTTTTTTTTAACCCACCAATTTCTAAGAGCCCTTGCACACTGGGGCGGCGTCGGCGGTAAAACGCCGCTATTATTAGCGGCGTTTTACCGTCGGTATTTGGCCGCTAGCAGGGCGGTTTTACCCCCCGCTAGCGGCCGAGAAGGGGTTAAATACCACCGCAAAGCGCCTCTGCAGAGGCGCATTGCCGGCGGTATAGCCGCGCCGTCCCATTGATTTCAATGGGCAGGAGCGGTAAAGGAGCGGTATACACACCGCTCCTTCACCGCTCTGTAGATGCGGCTGGCAGGACTTTTTTTACAGTCCTGCCAGCGCATCGCTCCAGTGTACAAGCCCTCGGGGCTTTCACACTGGAATGCAAGGAGCGGCACTTTCTGGGCGGTTTGCAGGCGCTATTATTAGCGCAATAGCGCCTGCAAACCGCCCCAGTGTGCAAGGGCTCTTACGGTTTCCCAAAACAGTCAAATTCAAGGCATGCGAAAAATAACTGTCACATTTGCTTTTGCTGTCAACCGAACTGTCAAATCATCAAATATCTGTTGTCCTAACTGATTGCATGTGCATCACCATGGCAACTGCAGATCAAGCAGAGGCTAAATCTGAGTGTACATGTTGGGGGGAACAACTCAACCAGTGGGTTGAAAACAGAAAAAACAAAACTGAGATTCTTCCTGCACCCACACAAGCTATGTGGATGCAGAGATCTCCCCCCAATGTGCTATTGTATTCTGACAGCAGGGATCACATTTCAGCCATTTCGATCCATGGGAGGCCGTGCTGGCACCACTGGGATCTGAAAAATCAAAGGAGCTGGACAGAAAATGGTCAGCTGAACAGTGACTGCAGCCAATCAGCTGCAATCACTGTTTGGGTATTGTGACTTCATGAGCACAGACTGTCAGGATACAATAGTCGTCAGGGGATAGTCATGGATTGAGGAACCTGATCGATTTCTTTTAGTTTAGCTTGTGGATATGGCTAGATTTAGAGGTGATTTCATATCACTTTGAAGAGATCTTTACCCGAATACAGTTTTGTCTCTGGGGCACAGAAAGCAAAAAAAACCCAAAAAAAACTGATACAGTATCAGAAATGTTAAAAAAAAAATACTTCAATATAACTGAGTTGTGAGGTTAGACTTTATAAGGCGGCTGTTTTGAAATGGTGTTGTTTCATCATTGCTGGGAGGATATCCTGCAAGTAAAAAGCATCATCAATGTTGGGAGGATATCCTGTGAGTAAATGGCATATTGACAATTTGTAGCCATTACAGAAAGCAGCCTTCTATGTCCATTACATAAACAGAATAGCAGCTCTCTATCAGTAGTAGATCTATATCACATGACCATTGGACAGGGTAGAAGCTGATTTATTACATACTTTGTGTATACGTTTGGCTGCTGCTTATAGCAACCTGTCACATTCATTGTTTTATTTGAAAGATGAAACCTGTTTGCTGGGAATGATAGCTCCACTTTTTGTATAGGAGCCCAACAAGCCCTAGATGACTAGGATCAGCACAATGCCTTGGGGCATGCCACAAACAGCCTGATGCTAGCAGACAAGAGATACAATTTTTTTTTTTTGCATTCTTCTATGTGTTCGATGCACTCACCGGCCACTTTATTATGCACACTTGCTCAATTGCTTGGTAACACACACATTGCTAAACAGCCAATCACATGGCCACAAAACAATGCATTTAGGCATCTAGATGTGGCGAAGACAACTTGCTGAAGTTTAAAGCGAGCATCAGAATGGGAAAGAAAAAGGATTTAAGTGACTTTGAATGTGGCATGGTTGTTGGAGCCTGATGGGCTGGTCTGAATAATAAAAAAAAAAACTGCTGATCTACTGGGATTTTCACACACAACCATCTCTGGGGTTTACAGAGAATGGTCCAAAAAAAGAGAAAATATCCGGTGAGCGGCAGTTGTGTGGACAAAAATGTCTTGTTGATGTCGGAGAATGGACAGACTGGTTCGAGATGATAGCAAGGCAACAGTAACTCAAATAACCACTCATTACAACCAAGGTATGCAGAATACCACTTCTGAACACACATCACATCGAACCTTGAAGCAGATGGGCTACAGCAGCGGAAGACCACATCGGGTGCCATCACTGTCAGCTAAGAACAGGAAACGGAGGCTACAATTCTCACAAGCTCACCAAACTTGGACAATAGAAGATTGGAAAAATGTTGCCTGGTCTGATGAGTCTTGATTTCAGCTGTAACATTCAGATGGTCAGAATTTGGTGTGAACAACATGAAAGCATGGATCCATCCTGCCTTGTATCAATGGTTTAGGTTGGTGGTGTAATTGTGTGGGGGGGGGATATTTTCTTTGCACACTTTGGACCCCTTAGTACCAATTGAGCATCGTTTAAACACCACGGCCTACCTGAGTATTGTTGCCGACCATGTCCATCCCTTTATGACTACAGTGTACCCATCTTCTGATAACTCCTTCCAGCAGGATAATGCACCATGTCGCAAAGATCAAATCATCTCACCACTGCTTTCTTGAACATGACAATGAGGTCACTGTACTCCAATGGCCTCCAGAGTCACCAGATCTCAATTCAATAGATGTGGTGGAATGGGAGATTCTCGTCATGGATGTGCAGCCGACAAATCTGCAGCAACTGTGTGATGCTATCATGTCAATATGGACCAAAATCTGAGGAATGTTTCCAACACCTTATTGAATCCATGCCACAAATAATTAAGGCAGTTCTAAAGGCAAAAGGGAGTCCAACCCGGTACTAGCAAGGTGTACCTAATAAAGTGGCCAGTGAGTGTATGTTCCACAAGTCAGTTGAAGATGGTAAGTGATTGTCTAGTACTTTGGGGTTCGGTGACAAAAAAAGTCAATAGAGGAGCCACAGCGTAAAAAGTTCAATTTCATACTTTCACAATTTTAATATCCATAATTTTTTTTCTTGTCTATTGAGGGACACAGGAACTCCTGATACAGTTGGGTTATACTGATGCCTATGGGAGGTTTGTCAGACACTGGCAAGTAGAAAAATTGTAAGCCACCCCCAGTATAATCCCTCCTTTACCCAGCATGCCTCAGTGTTTTGTTCTTAATTCTACAAATACTGCAGCTGCTGACTTTTAAAATATGGACACTTACCTGTCCAGGGTGCCCGTGATGTCGGTACCCGAAGCCGACCCTTCCCTCGGTTCTCGGGTGGAGGCACCACCATCATCAGTAAGGGAATCGGGAAGTGAAGCTGGAAGTGGCGTAGATACCCGCGGGTGGCTCGGCTATCTATGCCTGGGAAGTGGGAGCAAAATACCTGAATTAGGTATCTGTTCCCCCACTCCCCCCTCAAAGGTGCCAAACGTGACACCGGATGGGGGGAGGATTCCAAAAAGCGGAAGTTCCATTTTTATGTGGAACTCCGCTTTAACCAGCTTTCACCTGGCCTATAGACAAATGACGGCTGGGTAGGACATGCGCCGTTCCAGGGTCTCCCGGAACACACCCCCCAGGCTGTGCTGCAGCATGTTCTGTCACCCGCTGTGCCCACCAGACACAGTGGATGACTGATCGGTGTACTGGCTGCTGCTGGTACCATGTGATCGCTGTGATCAATTACAGCAGATCACATGACAATTGTACACAATGGATGGCTTTCAGTCATGCCATCCATGTGTACTTTGATCACATGGCACAGACAGGGCCAATCACAGCCTATCTGTGGCAAATCACAGCTAACCACAATAGTAAACGCTGAATGAATCAATTTCATTCAGTAAAAAGATTGCTTAGAACTATATATAATATATGCTTAGTGAAATTCACGGGCATAAGCAATCCATAATGTGTGTTTTTTAAAAAAAAAAAAAAATCCTGATCACTTCCCCCAGAGCTGATTTTGGTTACTTTCACCAAAGAAATGTAACAGAATACAGTTTGCTCTAAATTTATGAAGAAAGATTATTCGCAAAATTTTTAATTTTTCTTTCCATGTTTCAGCAAAAAATAAACCCAGTGGTAATTAAATATCACCAAAAGAGAGCTTTGTGTGAAAAATGATAAAAAATTCATTTTGGTACAGTGCTGAGTAATTGTCCTTTAACCACTTGCCGCCCGCCCTAAAATGACGGAGGGATGCGGTGCGGCTCTCGTTCTGGGTGGACGTCATATGACGGCGCCCAGAACGGCTGCTCTCGCATGGCGATCGCGGCCATGCCATGTTGCTAGGACTCGGCACGACCCCGATCTCTGTAAAGACCCAATCACGCAGCTCTTTAACCATGTGGTCGGCTGTGTCCAATCACAGCCGGTCACATGTAAACACGGAAGTGCCGGTGATCAGCTCTTATAGCCTCACACTGACAGTGTGTGGCGAGGAGAGCTGGTCAGCGGCATCTCCTTGCAGGGGACACATGTAATCAGGACACTGATGATCAGTGCCCTGATTGCAATAAAGCCCCCCAGTGCCACCAGTCAGTGCCCATCAATGACACCAATCAGTGCCCATTAGAGATGCCAGTCACTGCTGCCTTTCATTGTGCATCAGTGCCACCTCATTAGTGCCCATCAATGCAGCCTTATCAGCGCCCATCAGTGAAGGAGAAAAATTACTTTACAAAATTTACTGACAGAAACTGAGAAAAACTTCCTTTTTATTTTATTTTTTACACAAAAGGAAAAAAAAAAAAAAAACCAGCAGTGATTAAATACCACCAAAAGAAAGCTCTGTTTGTGTGAAGAAAATCATAAATTAATTTGAGTACAGTGTTGCATGACCATGCAATTTTCATTCAAAGTGTGACAGCGCTGAAAGCTAAAAATTGGCCGGGGTAGGAAGGGGGTGAAAGTGCCTGGTATTGAAATGATTAATGTGGGTGTGACATGGCCGAGTTGGAGATTGTGACATTCCACCTCATCCAATTATATAACGAATTAATGTGTTTGTGCTAAGTGGGCGACCTTCTCTGTTCGCAATGCAACGGGGCACCTGGAAGCCCGAGGTGACCACTACAATGATTTCCAGCTTCCACAGGAATCCCACAGGTTTGTCACATAAATAGTTACATTGCTCCAAGCTGGACCAAAGTTACTATGCAAACATTGCCATATCTAGAATTAAAAAAACACTCCCCTCTGGGTGATCTATGTACATTGTAAGGATTTTAACAAACTGTTGCAGGATCCTACCTTTTTGTTATTTTGAAGAAATGGCTGTTTCTTTTCTAATTTTATTGAAGTTTTCAGACCAAAATATATATCAACAAAATATATCACATACCACAAACAATCAAAACAATATTTTAAGAAATGTACATAACATAAAAATATGTTACACATCATCTTATACAGACACCCTAAAAAAACAAAAAAAACATTACACCATTATCCAATAAATGGCGTAAGCTAATTAGGCTTTAGGCATTGGGGAACGTCTACCAATGTAGAAGCTTATATATTATAAGGAAGAAATAAAAAATACACTGGGTTACTTAGATTGTTGGACCCCTTGCAAGAATAGCTCTATCCAATCTTCCTCACCTCAACATAATTGTGGTCTATGGTTTATTACTCCCTATCTTCAACTCTCATAAGGGTCTAGGACACATCACACATACCGAGACCAAACGGAAACATGAATAAAATAAAGGGAATATAACGCAGCCAGGATTAGGCTCATGGACAGACATCGCCTCACTCATCTCAACTCTAGGCTGGGTTCGAGTTTTACGGTCGACCCGTATATATATTCTGCATTTCAGAGGATTCCCTGAGCAATTTCCAGGGGCGCCAGATTTCACAACATTGTTCGTATGTGCCCAGTTCACATGACAGGAGTGTTTCCATCATCTCAATATGGTCCATCTCTATAACCCACTCTATCAGAGGTGGAGCCTGTGCCGATCTCCAATGGCGCGGTATAACTGCTCTTGCTGCCTTCAGGCTATGCCTAAGGAGGCCTTTTTTTAATGCTTTTATATGAGGCAGGTAAAATAGATAGCAGAGTAAATTGTGGTGTATTGGGGGCAGTCACCCCAGTTGCATGGGTATGGAGCTGTAAAATCACCCCCAGAAGTCATGGATAGATTGACATTCCCAACAGATATGCAATAGCAAACCCTTAGCGGAATGACAACCCCAACATAAATCTGAGACATTTGGATATATCCGCTGGAGCAACGTCGGACATCTATACCACCAAGAAAGAAGCTTAAAATTTGTCTCCTGTGCCTTAGTTGCTAATGACATACAGCGAGTGAGGGTAAACGCTTTCTCCCATTCTTCTTGTTTTAATTTGAACCTTCAAATCTAAATTCTACTTATCTGTAAATTCTGGGAGGTGCAGATGGATTTTCAAAGTAAGAATCCTATATACTGCAGAGAGAATATGATCTGGTATCGTGTCCTGTAAAAGAAGAGATTTACAGTTATGCAATTTTCTATTAAATTCTCTATTCAATATATTGATAAAAAATATAATTGCTAAACTTTTCAGCCAATGTGAAATTGATTGTTGCTGTATAGAAATCAAACTTGACAACAGTGGGAGAGTTCCCTGGTAAAGAATTTGAGAGATTCAACGGTTTGTCTCCTTGCTCCATGACAGGAAACGACTCAATACAACTGCCAGAGGAAACCGAGGGTTGCCGAATAAGGAAATCATTGGTCCTATTTTGGGAGAAAGTCCCAATTGGGTTTGCATTTTATCCCAAGCACTCACTAAATGTCCTGGAAGGATAAGGAGGAGAGTGGGCCACAGGCAGAAGCTTCTAGCCAGGGAAGCTCCTGGAGATCAAAAGGGGCAATCGACTGTTCTATATGAACCAATTCATTAGCATAGTGAGGACCGCTGCAACGTGGTAATGATATAGGTCTGGTGCCCCTACACCACCCTTTGTTTTGGGGAGAAATACAGTTCTCCTTTGCACTCTAGGTTTATTACCTCCCCAAATTAAAAAAGACACATCAAGAATTTCTGATTTGGATATATTTACTTTAAAATTACTCACAGCCGCAAAACGCTGAAATTCATACAGAATAGAAGGCATGGACACGTGTCCGTTGGTGACATAAAGAAGCAAATCATCAGCAAATGCTGCCAACTTTACCTCCTGTCCATCTATTGGTATACTTATGATATCTTAGACTAAGATGTTCCATTACCAAGACGAACAGGAGGGGAGACAGCGGGCATCCCTGACGTGTACCATTTTGAATCGGAAAACTTGGAGATCAAGATTGATCCCTATTTTGGCACTTGGTTTGGTATAAGGTTTCATAATTTTTCAGAACATACTGTTTACCCATTTCTATTTGCGCCAGGGTTTGTTCTAAAAAGTGCCAACCCACTTGATCAAAAGCCTTCTCTCCATCACCCGAAAGAAGGCAAGCTGGTATTTTTGTTGCTTGGACATGGTGAAAAAGCAGTAAGGATTTAAGCGTGTCATCATGAGCTTCTCTCCCCTGAACAAACCCCACTTGGTCTGAATGCACCAGACTTGGAATAATGGGTTGAAGACGTGAGCCAATCATTTTGGCATACATTTTTACATTACACCAATCAAGGATATAGACCGATAACTAGAACAGAGCCTTAAATCCTTGTCTGGGTTGTGAAGTATTGTGATATGTGCCTCAAGTATCTGAGGTATGAACCCGTTGGTAGCAGATATACTATTGAACACCCTGAGCATGAATGGTATTATATGTTCCTTATAAGTCTTATAGAATTTTGATGAAAATCCATCGGGCCGGGACTTTTACCTGACGGTGAATCATTAATCTTTTTCAATAATTCCTGCAGTGGAAATGGAGATTCCTAAAAAATTTTCTCTATCCTCGTCTAATTTTGGAAGGGCAGTTTCATGTACATACTCCTGTATTTGAGAACTAAAGGAGTCTAGATCGGAAGAAGGTTGAGGTGCAAGATTGTACATAGCTGTAAAATAATCGCAAAAAGCCTGTTGGAGGGAATGTGGATATGCAGTGATTTCCCCTGATGGCAACTTGATACTTGGTATAAAGGTCTGGAAGGAACGGGGTGTAATGACCGAGCAAATGGTCTCCCAGGCTTATTTTCATACCGATACCTTCCTAGAGCATATCTACGTTGACCATTTATTGTGTGAAACCTCTAAAGTCTGCAATAATGATGACCTTGATGGAGATATATCGGCCAGTAGCTCTGTGGTCGGACAGCTTTTATGTGAGGTCTCCAACAAGCGAAGCTTAGACAGAAGATCTTTGTATAGTTGCAAATCTTTCTTTTTTAAGGCGAGCTCCATGTTATATGAACAATCCTTGTAACACTGCCTTCAAGGCTTCCTATTGTATGGGAAGGGAGAGTCCCATCATGCTCTTGGTCGTCGATCAAATTTTGAATTACTACCACAATTGCCTGATGACGCAGTAAATCTGACATAAGAGTTTCATTTAAACGCCAGGACCAGTCGGAACGCGTGGTCCGTGGAGGGTATCTTGTCAGAAAAAGAGATGAATGATAAGACCAAATAAAAGATCAAATATCCATGATGGGATTCCATTCCAGAATGTGATCCCATGAAAAAATAGTCTAACCTGCTATAAGATTGGACCGATGAATAAGTATAATTGTGATTTTTAGGATTTAAAGTATGCCAAAGATCAAGCAATCGATGTTCAAACAACTGTTTTCTATTTGATCGCTGAGACGTGGTATCCAACTGGGGTTCTAACACTAGATTGAAATCCCCTCCTACAAGGATAGTTCCTTCTGCAAATTCTGTCAAAAGGTGAAGATACCGTATTATTGCCATTATTTGTTCATGATTTGGAATATAGAAATGGCAATTGTAAAAACTCTATTCCAAAGCTGAAATTTAAAAAAACGATACCGGCAATCGTGATCAGGCACATGCTCAATGGGCAAGATTGTCAGGCGCTTATGAATAGCGATGGAGACTCCCCCTAGTCTTGGAAGAGGACAAGGTGCTATGGAACCATCTGAAATAATATCTGCAGGAGTACATTGGGATATGATTTTCTCTAAAATGGGTTTCTTGAAAAATGATAATACGGCATCTACCCTAGCTTCGTGGAGGGCATAGAAAATCTGGCCTCTTTTTGATTGATAATGCCATAAACATTTATATAAACACAGTTTCAATGAAGATGATGAAGACAAGTCATTTGCCATTTTCTGGCTGCAAGAAAGGGGGAAAGGAAAGGGGAAAAAAATAGAAAAAGGGAACTATCCAAAAACAAAAGGAAAATTTCCTCCCAGCCCTACCAGAGGGCTGGTGTACCTGCGGGGGGGTGGGGGGGGGGGGCTGGACACACACACACCCATTTTGAGACCCTAGGGAGATGTCAGCCTTTGCCACAATCACCCATATCTCTAAGAGTAAGGCCTCTTTCACACGGACTGTCCGTTCAGGTCCGCCTGTCAGTTTTTTAGGCGGACCTGAACGGGCACTCCATGGAGGTCTATGGAGCGTCGGATGTCAGCGGTGACATGTCCGCTGACATCCGACCCGCTCCGATCCGAAAAAGTGTACCGGAGGAAAAACCTTTTCCATTGGGCGGATCATCACTTATCCGCCCCATGTGAAAGAGCCCTAAGTCAAACAACTCAATACCCCATAGAGCATATATTCTCATACATAAGACCCGGGAATCTCCCAGAACTAGTGTATTAGACTAAGAGGGGAAAAAAAACAAACCCAATGTTTTTCTTTTTTCCCCGTTTCCTGATTGCTACAAAATATAGCCTCTGACCAATTCAACTACTATAAACTATAATGGCAAAGTAGCAGGTTGGTCCAAAGACTATAAACGCAGCCCTTACACATAATTCCCACTACGGACACTAGCTTCTTAGCACATATATAAAAAAAAAAAAAAGAAAAAGCTAGATCCACTCTCACCCGGACACAGGCACAACCCCAACCCATTCTATAGTGACCTATTCAGTATGGGCTAAAATAACCACCCCCCCCCCCCATTCAAGGAATCCAAAGCAGTCTAAATCAAAGGCTGTTTCATACCCAGATGCAGGCTACGCCTTCATTATTTCTTCATGATTGGGCATGTAAAAGGTTCTGCAATACACTCCCAAGTTTCTTTGTGTTCATGTGCTGAGTGAATCTAATGGGAATGATTTTATAATTATCAATCAGTTGCTGCACTTGCAGGGTTTTAATGAGGAAAGCGACAGGGTTTGCATCCCTTTTTAGACGTGGTTCTCAACAAAAAATGGCATTTCTGTTGTAGGGGATGTCAAAAATCGGACTTGTATCTTAGTGCAGACTTCTGGCAAAATCAGTGAGCCAATCGCACAAGCAGGAAATGACATATCTGGGAGGTGCTTTGTACACTATCTGTGTACAGAAGGCCTCCAGGCTGCCATATTGTATTTTACAGAAAATGACAGCACTGCAGATTGAAAAGAAAAGGTCATCTTTAATAACATTCAATTACAATATGACTTGCGTAGCAAGTATTTTTTTATTTCTATTTTTTTTCCCCATGAAAGTGGAGTTGCCGTTTAAAGGAAAAACGTTCATTTTGAGCAGACTTTAATTAAATAGCAATACAAATTCAGATCAGACTATTACTTTGCTAGTAGAATAACTTGTGCTCCCAGCACAGAAACCGGGGTCTCACCGAGAGCCCCAGGTCCCATAGTAACGATCAGGACCCGAACTCCCGATTCAAGGTCACCTGATTGCTGTGATAGCCTCTGATCGGCTACCACAGTGATCAGTCACTGTGAAGCCTGCCCCTGTGTTTTTCTCCCTCTGTGAATGGAGAGAAAAGCTACACTGTATCTCTATCATTCTCCTTGCAGAGAGAAAAAAAAGTGTGTGGTAAACTTATTTATACATTTATCCAAGTCTCACTGTTCCCTGTCTGGGTCCGGCTGGCCATCGGGATGCTTAGCTTCCCAGTATATTGTTGTGTTCCATATAGTTGCACAGGTTTAAGTCTACGAGTCTATGTTTTGGGTCTCTCACATGCTGCCACCTTATATGCCTCACATGCCTTGCACATGGATGACCATTTTTAATATTGGTAATGTTATATGTGCCCATATATACTGTGTCCTGCCAGGCCTATTGGCTTGCGGATCTAATTGTGTGACCCTCTTGGTCATTGTCATTTGATTATGCTGCATTTTTCCTTTTTTTTTTTTTTTTTGTATCTGACTGTAAACTGCAACTTTTTGGAAAATAAGGAATTGCAAAATAAAAAATTTAATAATAAAAAAATGCCTAGATCAAGTTTTGATCCAGGTCAGTGTCAGGCTTAGTGTTTGAGTCAAGTAAGGGTCAAAGGTCATGGTCAGGATATTTTGGACAGGATTAAACAATTTATTTATTATTTTTTTTTTTTTAAATTAGTATCGGTGTCAGATTGTTTTTAGGTAGGATAAAAATAAAACAAAATGCACACTATTGTTTCTGGACTGTACTATGGATACAGACAACAATTGGCATTCACATATGTGGTATCGCTGCGATCGTTGGGAGCAGGAGAATTTATTTTTGTTTTTTCTTTGGTGGTAGGTTATGGTAGTAACAATAAATATACCGCTGCATGTTTTCCTTTTTATAATAATAAAAAAAAAATCGGGAGATGTCCATTATCGTTCACCACCAAATGAAAGACCAATTTGTTTTGAAAAAAAAAACTAGGTATAATTCACCTGGATGCACAAAGTAGTTGTGATATGTACAGTTTTACTAACACATGTCAAACTTGCAAAATTGTGCTTAGGCATTAACATTTGTTTCACCCTTAGGAGCAAAGGGGTTAAACAATTTGAGGTCAACCTCCTCTAACCATTCCAGGCCTTGCAATCCCACCTGACTCCTGTTCATCAAGCAAGGCTATCTCACTGAAAAACGAAACTGAACCTATGCCTTACTCATTTAGCGGGCCAACAGATAGGATAGAATTTTGACACTGGGCCAGCCCTTAAAGTGGAAATTTAGTCAGAAAACTAAGTCCTGATAGATCACTTCAGGCTGGCCCCTTTTGCAGGTATAAATATATAAAACATTAACCCTTTAGGAACTGGCAGCTCCCGGCCCTTTAAGAGGTTTCAGAGGCTGGGTGGTGGGCTTTTTGGTCATGTGACCGCTGTGATTGGCTGTCACATGATTAGAAAGCTCCCCAATTGCAAGTAGGGATTGGGAGCTTTCCGCTACCTGCTGGTAACTGAGAGCTGAACGCACAGGGTGCGCGCTCTCGGCTTGGCATTGATTACATTGTGGTACACATATGTGCGACCTCTAGGCATTAAGACCCACCTGCTGAGAGGCCGCATATATGTTTACGGCCAGCGTGAAGAGGTGAAAAATAAGTGCCTGTACTATTTGAAATCCAGTAATGTACTCTCTATTTTTAGGACTGTGCTTATAATCAGAGCTACTAGAGGCCGATCAGCTGACCGTTTTAAAATTGTTAAAGGGGGAAGAAAGCAACAGGAATGAGACAAACTACTGAGGAGACACAGATTGTTGATGATAGGACAAACTTTGCTGCCAGAGAGACTCAAAAAAGTTAGTGCAAGGATAGTGTCTCATCTTATCTCCCTGATTTTCTCCCATGAACTTCAGCACTGTAAAAAGCTTTTGTCAGCCTTCCTCTCTGAGTCAAGGCTGGAAATTTACTTATTTTTATTGAAGAAAGTGACACACAGTTTTTGGGACCGGGGGGAGTTTCCAATAAAAAAATGACTGCTCTGGGCTTCAACAAAATGGTGGCGTCCAGCAAGAAAGAACTGGTGCCATTCTGGAGGCAATTTACAGCATACGCTCGATCACAGGAGTGCAGTTCGTTTTGCACTTCTGTCACTGTTGTCAGTCCAGGCACCACGTCATCATGACACTGGGGTTGGGATCCGCCAGATCAGCTTCTCAGGGAGCCGACCTCTCCCTCCACAGCCCAGCGCTCCATTGTGAGAGGAGGGGGCAGAGCAGAGAGCTGTGACTGAGCTCAGGGAGCTCTGAAAACAGAGATCGCGGTGTTTGATCGCTTGGTTCTCAATGCAGATGCTGCATCCACCGAGGTAAGTATGATTCCTGAAAAAACAAGAAAACAAACCTCTTTTCATGTGGCATGTATGTTCTTCTGCTAAAGAACATTAAAAGTGACCGTCATTTAAAAAAAAAAAAAAATAGCCAACATGCCATACTTGCCTCTGTGCAATGGCTTTGCACAGAGCAGCCCTGATCCTCTCCTGGGGTCCCCCGCTGACGCTCCAGGCTCCCACTGTTCGGTGAGTAAAAAACCTTTAGCCTTTACAACCACTTTAATGGGCAGAGCACCGTGTCAATTATTTTATGAGTTCCTCAACAATGGGCATTTAACCACTTCCACCCCCAGAAGGATTTACCCACTTCCTGATCAGGCCATTTTTTGCAATACGGCACTGCGTCGCTTTAACTGACAATAGCGCGGTTGTGCAACATTGTACCCAAACATCTTTTGGTGGTATTTGATCACCTCTGCGGGTTTTGTTTTTTGCGCTATAAACAATAGAGCGACAATTTTGAAAAAAAACGATTTTCAAGTCTTTTTTTTCTTAGTTTTTGGACATACCTTTGCCAGGAGGGCAATGTCACTTAACTGTACTGGCAGAATAGGGCAGGGCATGACACTGGGCTTATACAATGTATGAAATGTAAAACCGCTTTTATGGCAGCTGACCAAGATTGCACGGCACTGCACATGCATGAGATCGACAGGTGCATGCTGGGTAGCCAGCATGCACGGAATCCAGGAAGGACACTGTGGCTTCAGATGCCCACACTGGAGATGGGGGCGTTGTGCAGGAACTTCACAAAGTAAGAAAACGATGCTGCACAAATAGAAAACTGTTATAGGGCGTACACACGGTCGGACTTTGTTCGGACATTCAGACAACAAAATCCTAGGATTTTTTCCGACGGATGTTGGCTCAAACTTGTTTTGTCTACACACGGTCGCACAAAGTTGTCGGAAAATCCGATCGTTCTAAACGCGGTGACGTAAAACACGTACGTCGGGACTATAAACGGGGCAGTGGCCAATAGCTTTCATCTCTTTATTTATTCTGAGCATGCGTGACACTTTGTCCGTCGGATTTGTGTACACACGATCGGAATCTCCGACAACGGATTTTGTTGTCGGAAAATTTTATCTCCTGCTCTCCAACTTTGTGTGCCGGAAAATCCGATGGAAAATGTCCGATGGAGCCCACACATGGTCGGAATTTCCGACAACGCGCTCCGATCGGACATTTTTCATCGGAAAATCTGACCGTGTGTACGGGGCATTACATTGCACGAGGCATGAGTATTCTTGGGGTATTTTTATCTTAAAAGTCATATTTTGGCCGGAACTCCGCTTTAATGCTTCTGTGTAGGGAATGTAATAATAAATGTATCCCTTTTCTTTATTTTCTGTATATGAACAAAGACTTATACCTGGGTATATTTTGATCTCTTGCAGTGTGTCGTTCAAATAAAAGTCCATGGGTCTGTCTGACATGTTCCAGCGTGCACTGTGGAAGGTGAGTTTTGGATACCGCTGTATGGATTAGGGTTTTTTCCCTGTAAATGGTTGATTTGTATGACTAACTACAGTTCCTCAAGCAACATTTAAATATCTCGGAAGCCAAGTAGTCGTATTTATAGAGACAATATATGTGACTGATTTTACTGTACTGCGTAATGATTTTGAAGTCCTAAGAGTGAAATGATACATGTCTATGTACATGAAAACTGCAGTGCAGTTTTTAAAGGATATGTGACTCAATAACTGCACCAAAACACTTTGCAGTGGCATTTTTGAGGTGGTTCCCATTCATTTCAATGGGGAGGAGCATTTTTGGTGTGGGTGTGTGTTGTGTTTTTTTTTTTTTTTCCCAATCCCAACATGCTCTAAAGACGCTGCAAGCAGGTTTTTTTTCACCACAACAGAAGTGCACCGCCCCAGTGTAAACACATTCATTGATTTTAAAGTGAAGCATTTTTCTTGAGCTTTTCAGGGACATTTTTTAATGCAAAACCGCTTGAAAAAAAAATGAAAGGGCCCTAATATATATATATATATATATATATATATATATATATATATTTTTTTTTTTACTTGGGTAAATGCTACTTTAGAATATTATTTTGCATATAACTTATGCCATTTTTGATATATGGCACTGTATCTTCTCATCTTACCCCCCTGACTCTGTGCTGTAGAAGGTGCCCTCTCATCCTCTCTGTTCCCCCTCCTTGACTCTGTCTTCCTCCGACTATGCATTGCATTCTGTGCCCTCTCATCCTCTTCTCGGTGACCTTGGCTTTAAAGCATAACTAGGCAATAATACTTTCCTTAGTTCCACCAGTCCATCGCCTACACTCTTCTGCTCTGGCATCTTATTCCGGGCTTCTTCTGGGTGTTGGTGTTTAGCTGTCTTTATTGGCCTTCATGGGGTGAAATTATCTCGGCATACATACAGTGTGCCGGAATGTAAACTGAGCTGCATATCCGCAGCTTAGCATACATTCTACAGGGGATTGCAAATAGGCAGGGAAGTGTATTTTAATGCAGAAGGAACGTTGCATGTCTCTTCTGCAATAAAAAACCGCATTCGCAATTTTTGTTTTTCAGGTTTAGATCCACGTTAAAGAGTCCTTCTAAATTATATTAGCAGATGAAGGCTCATTACTGTGCTGCTTTACAAGCATTCCAGCAGCAGAATTTACATGCAGGTTGGTAAATCTACTACTCAGTATGCTGCAGAAATGTCAGAGTGCTTTGCATTGCAAGTTCTCTAGGATTGGGCATTTTCTCAACAAAGACAGGGATGAGGCACAGGCACTAATTGCCTGCCCATTAGTTCTGTTTAGGATTCCTGGCAAAACATTCAGTTTTGACAGGCATATTTAAAAGCTGAACTCCAGGCAGGTCTAAAAGACACACATTAATGCAATTTTGTGTTCATTAATACATCCTATTATTTATACTAGCAGTTTAAGTACCAGAATTTGTCTTGAAATCAGCGTCTTGCAGACATTGTACGGCAGACCTTGGACTGTAAGGACAAAGCAGCACTGCAGGAAGCATGCTGATAGACAGGGTTGTACAATGTGATAGAGCTGTGTAACTCTGTAGGACTGGATAGACTGCAATACAAATCCTTTAATTGGTAAAACAGATCCTATATATGCAGTTTATTGTGTATTTAGCTGTTTGCCTGGAGTTCAATTTTAGGCAGCCAATAAACATGAGATGACCGTTTTTCAATCTGACTATTTTTTGGTCCAGTCAGGTGACAATGTGATGTCTGGAAAACCCATCCCAATTCTCCCCAAGATAATCGGTGCTTCTTTTTCACCTATGTCTGATTTCCTTCTGCTATTCTACTCCTCTTCTACCCATGTTCACTCTCTATTACTCTGCTTGTTCTCCTCTTCTTCCACCCATGTCTGCTCTCCTTCGCTCTGATCTTTCTTGTCTTTGGCACTCATGTCCACTCTCCTTCATTTTGCTCTTTTTCTGGAATGTTTTCTTGTGCTGAAATAAACAAAATTCATTAACAAACATGTACATTGAATGTAATAATGTAATTATCACTTATGGCATAAAGGTATGTGAATGGCCATGCCAAGAAGCATTATGAGGACGCCCAAGTGCCACTTGCCAGCCACAAACAATTTGAAAAGTTGGAAAGGGAAAAAACACAGCACACTGTGTGTATGGACTGCAGCAGCTACAGTACATTTTGGTAAGTCTGTTTAGTTACTGTGGTTTTTTTGTGTTTTTTTTTTTCTTTTCACTTTCAATAGATTTTTATTGAAAAAATTGAAGGAACAAAACATGGCGTATGAGAACTTTTTTTTTAAACTGCCAAGACAGCTGGAATGTAGCTGCCGAGAATGTAAAAACATCCAACAGTATAAATAGCATGTTAATAAAACTTGTAGCCTGCAGATTAGAGTAGGTATCAATGAGCCAGGTAAATTTGTCGCAGGGCGCAAAAGCAGATCAAGACATCAAGTCTGAATAAACCTGATCTGCGATAAGGAAAGTGAAAGGAAGGATGTCCACCGTAGGAAGTTTGGAAAGTGACCCAGTGGTTTGAACAAAAAAAAAAACTGTCAATACCAGTCGGAGCCGCTCTACTAACTATCCGAAGTTAATGCAGCAATCTCTCCTGCTCAGCTATTATGTTCTGTCAGGGGGATGCCCCCCCCCCCCCCCCCGCCAGAGCACTCCGATTAGCGTTCTCTGCCATTGGCTGAGAGTGCTTATCGGAAGTCGGACGAGCGTGCTGGAAAACCAGCAGCCGACCGACAGAAGCCTGCCGGCTTCTGTTAGAGAGGGTGCCACACACACGAGCCGAATGTCGGACAGTTTTAATTAAACCAGTCGATGTCTCCCGACATTCGGCCCATGTGTACAGGGCTTTAGGGGGAGGGGAGTAAGCATCAGGAATTTTTTTTTTTTTTTAATATTAGTCTTCTACCGTTCTGTGGGAGAATGACATTAGACATCCAGTTTTCTTTAAGAATCTCTTGCTTGCAGTTACCGGTGTGATGACTTTGTTGTGAATGACACAAAGATGTGTTCGGTCCAGAAAGTTCGAGAGCATTTACAGAACCTGGAAAAGTAAGTAGCATTTTTCTTCTGCTCTGATATTTTTATTAGAAACTCGTATTGTTGAGCATTGCAAAGCTTTTCTAGCCTGGCTGTCCTGTATCTTACAATAGTCTAATATTCTGATTCAGTTTATGGTCACAAGCATAATATTCTGTTTAAAGATGTATTTGTCATAAAGGTCTGTTTAAATGGCAGTTTTATTGTAAACAGACTATCTGCCATTTCTTACTACTTTGTTCTCCCAACAGCTCTGCATTCACAGCAGAGAGGCACAGAAAGAGGAAATTCTTGGAAAACACTTCACATAAGAAAATACTTAAATTAAATGTAGGTAACCGTCTGCTACATATTTTTAATCATTAATTGTGATGTACCGCAGCAGGTATTGTCCAACAGTTTTTTTTTTTTGTTTTTTTTTAAGCATATCCAAAAACAAAAATGAAATGTTTTGAAACTTACCAGTTCTTCGATGTATGTGGTGGCTGCATCCGTTCTCTTTTTTCAGAATGTTTTTAGCAAGTATAGAAAATACCTCTTGATCTTGTTGGAAATGCAGTGCCCCAGTCTCCTCCCGTGAGCAAAAAGTGTCCCTTGTCTCTTCCTGTGAGCAAAAAAGAAAGCAGAAAGAAGCTTATCTTGACGGTGTAAACTACTAGCACCTTCAATATACCATGTGTTGGAGATGAACAAAGACAGACATGTTTAAAGGCCATCTTTTGTGACGACAACTGCCCCCACAGACGCAGTAGAGAAAATAGTGTAGATACTAATGGACAGGATTGTGTGTTACATAGTTACATAGTAGGTGAGGTTGAAAAAAGACACAAGTCCATCAAGTCCAACCTATGTGTGTGATAATGTGTCAGTATTACATTACATATCCCTGTATATTGCGGTCATTCAGGTGATTATCTAATAGTTTCTTGAAGCTATCAATGCTCCCCGCTGAGACCACCGCCTGTGGAAGGGAATTCCACATCCTTACCGTTCTTACAGTAAAGAACCCTCTACGTAGTTTAAGGTTAAACCTCTTTTCTTCTAATTGTAATGAGTGGCCACGAGTCTTATTAAACTCTCTTCTGCGAAAAAGTTTTATCCCTATTGTGGGGTCACCAGTACAGTATTTGTAAATTGAAATCATATCCCCTCTCAAGCGTCTCTTCTCCAGAGAGAATAAGTTCAGTGCTTGCAACCTTTCCTCATAACTAAGATCCTCCAGACCCTTTATTAGCTTTGTTGCCCTTCTTTGTACTCGCTCCATTTCCAGTACGTCCCTCCTGAGGACTGGTGCCCAGAACTGGACAGCATACTCCAGGTGCGGCCGGACCAGAGTCTTGTAGAGCGGGAGAATTATCGTTTTATCTCTGCAGTTGATCCCCCTTTTAATGCATGCCAATATTCTGTTTGCTTTATTAGCAGCAGCTTGGCATTGCATGCCATTGCTGAGCCTATCATCCACTAGGACCCCCAGGTCCTTTTCCATCCTAGATTCCCCCAGAGGTTCTCCCCCCAGTGTATAGATTGCATTCATATTTTTGCCACCCAAATGCATTATTTTACATTTTTCTACATTGAACCTCATTTGCCATGTAGTCGCCCACCCCATTAATTTGTTCAGGTCTTTTTGCAAGATTTCCACATCCTGCAGAGAAGTTATTGCCCTGCTTAGCTTAGTATCGTCTGCAAATACAGAGATTGAAC
Organism: Lithobates septentrionalis; assembly: GCA_037952835.1. Taxonomy (NCBI): domain Eukaryota; kingdom Metazoa; phylum Chordata; class Amphibia; order Anura; family Ranidae; genus Lithobates; species Lithobates septentrionalis. Next base: position 1,395,241 of record JBBDGP010000795.1, on the reverse strand, counting down.
TCTTTATCCCATCCTCCAGGTCGTTTATGAACAAATTAAATAGGATTGGTCCCAGCACAGAACCCTGGGGAACCCCACTACCCACCCCTGACCATTCTGAGTACTCCCCATTTATCACCACCCTCTGAACACGCCCTTGTAGCCAGTTTTCAATCCATGTACTCACCCTATGGTCCATGCCAACGCACCTTATTTTGTATAGTAAACGTTTATGGGGAACTGTGTCAAATGCTTTTGCAAAATCCAGATACACCACGTCTACGGGCCTTCCTTTATCTAGATGGCAACTCACCTCCTCATAGAAGGTTAATAGATTGGTTTGGCAAGAACGATTCTTCATGAATCCATGCTGATTACTGCTAATGAAATCATTCTTATTACTAAAATCTTGTATATAGTCCCTTATCATCCCCTCCAAGAGTTTACATACTATTGATGTTAGGCTAACTGGTCTGTAATTCCCAGGGATGTTTTTTGGGCCCTTTTTAAATATTGGTGCTACATTGGCTTTTCTCCAATCATCTGGTACCATTCCAGTCAATAGACTGTCTGTAAATATTAGGAACAACGGTCTGGCAATCACCTGACTGAGTTCCCTAAGTACCCTCGGATGCAAGCCATCTGGTCCCGGTGATTTATTAATGTTAAGTTTCTCAAGTCTAATTTTAATTCCGTCCTCTGTTAACCATGGAGGTGCTTCCTGTGATGTGTCATGAGGATAAACACTGCAGTTTTGGTTACTGAAGCCCCCCGATTCACTTGTGAAGACTGAGGAGAAGAATAAATTCAATACCTTTGCCATCTCCCCATCCTTTGTAACCAGATGTCCTTCCTCATTCTTTATGGGGCCAATATGGTCTGTCCTCCCTTTTTTACTGTTTACATACTTAAAGAATTTCTTGGGATTTCTTTTGCTCTCCTCCGCTATGTGTCTTTCATGTTCTATCTTAGCCATCCTAATTGCACCCTTACATTTCTTATTGCATTCTTTATAAATACTGAATGCTGAGGATGATCCCTCAACCTTGTATTTTTTGAAGGCCTTCTCCTTTGCTTTTATATGCATTTTTACATCGGAGTTAAGCCATCCAGGATGTTTGTTCGCTCTTTTAAATTTATTACCCAATGGGATACATTGGCTAATGCCCTTATTTAATATGCTCTTAAAGCAAACCCATCTCTCCTCCGTATTCTTTGTTCCTAATATTTTATCCCAATTTATGCCTTTTAGCAAGGTTTGTAGTTTAGGGAAGTTGGCTCTTTTGAAATTCAGTGTCTTTGTGTTCCCTTCATGTTTCCTATTTGTGTGATTTATACTGAAACTAATTGACCTGTGATCGCTGTTACCTAAATTGCCCCGTATTACCACATCTGTTATCAGGTCTGTATTATTGGTAATCAGTAGATCTAGTAATGTTTTATTTCTAGTTGGTGCGTCTACCATCTGACCCATAAAATTGTCCTGCAAAACACTAAGGAACTGGCGAGCCTTAAATGAATGCGCGGTTCCCTCCGCCCAGTCTATGTCTGGATAATTAAAATCCCCCATTATGATAACACTTCCCATCCTTGCTGCTAATCCAATTTGTGATAGGAGATCCGTCTCCACTTCCTCCCTCAGGTTTGGGGGCCTATAGCATACTCCCAGTATTATTTTCCCCTTAGCTTCATCCCTTTGGAGCTCTACCCATAAAGATTCCACCTCCTCCCTAGCCCCCTCAGTGATGTCCTCTCTCACACTCACTTGTACATTATTCTTGATATATAGGCATACCCCTCCCCCTTTTTTACCTTCTCTATCCTTGCGGTATAGGGTATACCCTTGAATGTTTGCCAGCCAATCATGAGAGCTGTTGAACCAGGTCTCTGAAATTCCCACAAAATCCAAATCCTCCTTGTACAACCGTATCTCTAGTTCACCCATCTTGTCCGCCATGCTCCTGGCATTGGTGAACATGCCACATAGTTTAGACTGGTCGCATATTGTCCTCGTATTGGGTGTTTCAAGATTGCAACTAGGACTTGCTACTATACTCACCTTGTGTTTTTGTGCTTTGGTTAACCTACCACTAATGCCCCCAATACTACCCTCTGGAATATCTTCCGCGCTGGCTATCACTGTCTCTGGACCCTCCCCCCCATCGCCTAGTTTAAAAACCCCTCTAACTTTTTGGCCATCTTCATTCCCAGCAGATCTGCACCCTCCTCATTTAGGTGCAGTCCGTCCCTTCTATAGTACCGGTTACCGACTGAGAAGTCGGCCCAGTCCTCCAGGAACCCAAACCCCTCCTTACTACACCAGCTCTTCAGCCACTTGTTTACTTCCCTAATCTCCCTCTGCCTTTCTGGTGTGGCTCGATGTACCGGTAGTATTCCTGAGAACACTACCTTGGAGGTCCTTTTCCTCAATTTAGCTCCTAAGTCCCTAAAATCGTTCTTTAGGACACTCCATCTGCCTCTGACTTTGTTATTCACAGGTTTACCAGATAAGCATACAGGGGGGAAAAGCCTGAACTATATTATACAGCCACCATTTCTAAGGGCTGGTAAGCTACAATATAATACATTTTTGTGTCTGAGTTAAAGATTAAAAAGCATTCATTGTGGAGAGACCAGGAGCCTGTGATGTCTGCCTAGAATTCCAGTTTGCTGAATTAACCTTGGTTGTATACTAGTAGCCAGTAAATATGTTTCATCTTGTACACTTGATTCCTAAAAGTGATGTCTCGAGGTTACTGAACAATTTCCTTTTTTTATTTTTTTATTTTTTTTTATAAACATTTAAAAATATTTATTTTCACATTTTAATCTCTGTTTTTTAAATTCTTTTTATTCAATTTAAGAAAGAGTTACAGAACAAATAACATTGCCATAAAAAAATTCTTCCCCATAGAGGAGGCCAGAGAGGTGACACCCCACATCCAAAAGCAAAAACTTCAACTAGTCTTCCCCACCAAAAGAAATCTAGAAGATCCAATCCTTTCACTCCTCCTAAATCATCCTCCATCTCTCCAAACTCCCTGTGTTTGCGACATAAGAAAAAAGGAAAATTTTGTGCCCAAAAATATGTGATAATTGAGAGGGGAACAACTTGGGGAAAAATACACCTCCCCGATTCTACCCTTACCATTGCCATACCCATCCATTTTATCCCTCCAACACTCATGATAACCCATTCAGGCCCAATATGGGCATTCTCGAACCCATGCACCCATTCACTGTCCCAAATAAAAATATTGGGGGTAAGAGAGAAATGAATAATAATAAAAAAATAAAATATTGATTTAAATATATATAGATATATAGAGATAGATAGATATATATATATATATATAGATATTGTGCCGAAAACCATCTGATACTGAGCAATTCTGATGGGCAAAGCTCTGGCGATGCTCTTCTTGGTAGTTTTGAGGCTTCTTTCAATTAATAAAATAACATTACTTGTGTGGCATTTACATTTTTATGTATTTATGGTTCATTCTAATTTGTGAATTTACTTTAGCCCCATTCACACTATTGCAGTGCATTACTGCATGAATGTTAATGCACATTGGGCACATTCAAATTTCACATTTTTTGTCAGTGTACTGCAGTCCAATGTACGTTAGTTCCTGGCAAGATGCAGTGGGGTGCCTGAGTACTTTATAACTGCTCTAGGCAGAAGTGGCAGTCTGTGGTGTGATGTGACACCTGGATAGCCACCAGAGTTTAAGCTCTGGGTGTTTGAAAAATTTACACTGTAAAGTGAATACATTCCAAACATGACCCCAGTTTTTACAGTAGTAGACAGACATACAGGTGCCGAGGTGAGTGCCTGTGGAGGGTCCAATGCCAAAACCAACATTACAGGCTGCCCTCACAGCTTGGGGTCAGAATACGTCTCCCAAGATTTTACTGAGGTTGCAGCGATCTGGATTCACTGCTTCTATTGTTTTATTAAAAGCCATTAAATAATTGATCAAGAGATCTGTAGATAAAAACAAACTTTGTTAAAAGATAAGTTCACTTTTAGTAACGTGTTGCACCCATATTCAGGATGTAACATGTTACTAATGCAGCAGCCCCAACCCCCCCAATTCCCTCACCGTGACCGCAGGCAGGGGATGCTCTCCCTTCAGCCACTGCCCACACAGCCACGTCCTTCTCAGAGTTGTGCGTATAAATTAGCTACAAGTCCAGTCTGCCACTGTGGCAGATGGCTTGTAGTTTTCAATGAACTGCAAGGGTGCTGGTGGAGTGCCCTTGTAGTTCACTGATTCTTCCTGCTCTTAAGTATCTGTCTGCCCATACAGGAGGTACGGGCAGACAGCTGTAATGAATGTCTGCAGGAGCATGACATTGCACCCCAGGTCTACTGATCGCGGGTGCAATACTTTGCAAGTTCCATTGTGTAAAAAAAAAAGAAAATGCACTGTTTTTACCTGCAAAGTCATGTGCATTTTTTTATTTTTACAAAACATGAACTTAGCCCTTAAACTAAGAGTTATTTCCCTATAACGTTTCAGTTTCATTTCAACAATATGAACAATACTTTTATAAAGCTTTTTGTATTTCTCCTATCTCCCAAGGGAAGTACCACGGTGCTCTGCGCTACTGGTCTGCGGAATCTAGGAAATACCTGTTTCATGAATGCTATTCTGCAGTCATTAAGGTATGCAAGTACATTCTAATGTCCTGCTTTCTTTCTGATGGGGGGATTATTTACCTTATTGGGTACCAGTAATATTTATTTTTTTAATCTTGCAGTAACATTCAACAGTTTTGCTGTTACTTCAAGGAGCTGCCAGCAGTGGAACTTCGCAATGGAAAAACTGCTGGTCGGCGGATGTACCATACGCGGAGTCAAGGAGAAGTTAATGTGTGAGCCCTTATTCTTACATCAGTCTGCTTGTGAAAGGACATATTTCATTTAGCTAATATTGGGACATTAGAAATCTGCTTTAAGTCACATATTTTCAGACCTATGTGTTTACAACATTTTAGCATGACACATTCAGTGCTGAGCTCCAGCTTGCATACTGCTAGGGTATTGATCCTTGTCCTTTAATCCCCCAGCCCTGTTGTAAAGTAACTAGCTTCCATGTGCTGGAAGGCCATTGCCTCTTTTTTTTTTTTCAATTCCAAACAAGTTTTTATTGGTACAAAAAACTCGGTGTACAAAGGATACATTATCACAGAAGGCGTCAAATTAGGGTGACAATATGACCAGCATGGAACAAATAAAAACATCTCGTATACAAAGGAGATTACAGTTAGGTACAAAAAAGGAGTGTACAGTGATGAGTAATATATGAAATGAGAACAGTTTACTCATGGTACAGTACATACACAATTTCCTCATAATTCCTGGTTTATTAAGGGTGGTGGGAGAGGCGTGACAGCATACATTCCGGATCGTACAGGAGAGGATATATTAGCCCAAGGTCTCCAGAACCTGTAGCCACCTATCCCCAATTTTAGCATATTTTGTAGGACATCCCCTATGGGAGTATATAAGCTTTTTGTATTTCAGGCTGTTATTCACTTCCACCAACCACATCTTAAACTCAGGAGGAGTGGGCCTAATCCACTGCTTTGCTATGGTTTTCCTGGCAGAAAACAGTGTTTCATTTAAAAATATTTTAGTAAATTTGTTGATGTCTGGCTCTGGCTATATACCAAGTAAGCATGGCTTGGGGTGCAAGGTGATGGGGGAGCCCATGGTGTCATGGAGGAATTGCACGATTTGTGTCCAGAAGCCTTGTACCCTAGGGCAGTCCCAGATCCGATGGTAGAACGTTCCTGACGACTGATTACACATGATACAGTTGGCGGTTTGGTCACGTTTATACCGCAATACCCTGAGTGGAGTGAGGTATGCCCTGTGGGTGATGTATATTTGCGTGAGACGGTCTGAAAGTTTAGGGGACACCAGTTTGCAGTTATCGAGGGCTTCGCTCCATTCCTCATCCTCTATCGCCCCGATATCCTGGTTTTAAGTGCATAAGCTGAACTGGATGCCAAGGGCGTGAGTAGCATGCTATAGAATGTGGATATCAATTTCTTGGGGTCAAGACTGCATATGACTGCCATAAAGGGGTTCACTTTTAGTGAGGGGGGACCAGTTGGGTATTGCGTTCTAAACGCATGGCGAAGTTGAAGGAATCTGAAAAACATTTGGTATGAAAGCCCGTGTTCAGCTCTCAGCATGTCAGACACCTTCAGGTCGCCATTAGAGACCGGGTAGGATAAGTAGTATACCCCTCTTGAACTCCATAGCTTTGAGTCAGGCATGGAGCAAAACTCCAATAGATCAAGATTGTACGAGAGTGGGGTGTGTTCATGTAAGGGGGGCAGTTGTAGTTTGGCTGTCGCTGTGGCCCATATGCGCCTGTAATGATGGAGCAGAGACGTCTTGTCTTTAGTCAGGTTTACCATTTGCATCCGCCCTGCAATGGGTATTAGAGAATCTCCAGTAGAGTGGGACCAGTTGGGACACAAGAAGGTCAAAAATCTGGCTCTATCAGTTTTCCCTATGTGCAACAGTTCTGATAGTTGCGCTGCTATGTAATACAAGTTAAGGTCAGGTAACGCTGTCCCCCCTAGGTCTGTGGGATTCTTAATTTTGTTCCATGGAAGTTTGTGCCTGTTTTTACCCCAAACGAACATTTTAAGTATGACCTCCTAGCCTTGAAGTGCCGAAGCACCAGATATACCAGGGCGTGCCAGAGCACATAAAGGATATTTTGGTAGTAGCACCATTTTAACAAGATTGATGCGTCCCATGCATAATGTGTATGCCTAGGTATTCGATGCAGTCAACTCGTTGCAGAGGGAGGTGAGCCTGCATTTGAGTCTTTGGGAAGCTATCTAGGGGGAGTATTTGCGATTTATCGCAATTGATTTTGAGTCCTGAGAAAGAACCGAAACGTTCTATCACAGCTAGGGCTTTAAGGAGGGCATCTGTAGAGCCGTCAATTTACAATAGTGTGTCATCCACGTAGGTACTCTCTCCGTTACGGGTCCCACGTAAAGTCCCACTATGTCGGGATTGGAGCGTGGTGACACCGACAGAGGCTCCGCCGCCAGTGCGTACAGCAAAGGGGAGAGGGGACACCCCTGTTGTGTGCCTCTAGTAAGGGGAAACTGTTAGGATGCCCACCTGTTGGCCACAACTCTAGCCACTGGACTCTGATAAAGCAGCCAAACCCATTTTATAAACCTAGGCCCAATGCCAAACCGTTCCAAGTAGGTCCATTCGACCGAGTCGAACGCCTTCAGTGTCCAACGCAGCAACCATTCTAGCTCCCATGTTGTCGTGTTGAGTCTGCAGGTTAATAAATAGCCTCCTCAAAGTGAAGGAGGTATTTCTACCTGGCATAAAGCCCACTTGGTCGTCGTGTATGAGGGATAAAATGACTGTGAGCCGATTGGCAAGGATCTTAGCCAAGATCTTGACATCAACTTGTAGGAGGGATATGGGGAGATAGGAATCTGGGCGGTGTGGGTCCTTTCCTGGTTTGGGCATCAATACTATTGAGGCCTCCCGCATGGAGGCGGGTAGCACGGAGGACTCGAAAATATGATTGTGGAGCATAGGGACCAAAAATTCAGAGTAGACAGAATATAGTTCCACCGGGAGTCCATCGGACCCCGGTGACTTGGAGCGGGGGAAAGCTGCTATAGCTTCAGCTATTTCTTCCGTGCAAAGGGGTCTATCCAGCTCCTCTACCTGTTGTTCCGTGAGTTGAGGGAGCTGTATTTCACTTAGAAAAGAATCAATGGTAAGGTTACCATCCGCTACTGTGGAGGTATACAAGGAGGCATAAAAGTCTCTGAATATTTCAGTGATTCTTTTGGTTTCTAGTACCAATGTACCTTCACTAGATCTAAGTGAAATAACCACTGCATGGCGCTCCTCACAGTGCAATAGGTAGGCTAGTAATTTACCATTTTTTTTGCCTTGTTCAAACTACGGTTCTGCTTACGGAAAAATAGTTTGTGTTTGGATTTTTCGTATTGCATTTGTGTGACCGCCTTGGAGTGTAGCGTAAGTGAGTTGGCCTTGTCTGTCGATGGGTCAGCTAGAAATTCTTGCTCTGCGCTTGTTAAATTGGCTATCACCTTCTCAGGATCAGCCTCTGAGGCCCGTTTTAACCTGTTTATGCGCGTGACAAGGGTGGATTTGACATGCAATTTGAAGGCATCCCAGATTAAAATGGGATGGAACTGAGCCGTCATTGTCAGCCAAGTATTGTCCCCAAGCTGTTAGGATATCATCATCCTCCGGCAGCAGAGCCAGAAGGAGTTCAATCTCCAAACAGCAGGTGGTCGGTTGTAGGGTAATGTTAGAGTAGCCCAACATGGACTGTGATCTGAGAGTGATCTCGGGGAGATGCCTGCATCCTGCAGTCTAGGCAGCAGTGAGTGAGTGATTAGGATCAAATCAATTCCAGATACAGAATGATGGGAAGAGGAGAAACTCGAGAAGGCCCGGGCATCGGGGTGCACAGATCTTCACGTGTCTAGAAGATTAAAACTTCCAATAAGTTTTGAAAATCTAGAGGATAGGGGCAGGGCGGGTGAAGTCGATGCCACCTGTAGTCTGTCAAGGCTAGGGTTAAGAGTCATGTTAAAATCACCCAGCCAGATGGCTGGGACAGCAGGGAATGAAGCCATGTAGCCTAGACCTTCCAATATGAGTGTAGAATTAAACGGTGGAGGTATATACATCGTCAGTATCAACATAGGTTCCCCATATACAATTGCATGTAAGAAAACAAACCTCCCAGACGGGTTAATCCTAGAACCCCGGAGCTCAAAGTGGACAAATTTAGCTTTTGGCACGGTGACTCCCCTTGAGTGGGAGGTGTAGGCAGAATGATATGCCCATCCCACCCAGGGGCACTGAAGTGCCACCGGCAGGCGTCCTTCTATGTGGGTTTCTATCGGGACAATTATGTCAGTACGTTGATTCTTAAGGGAAGAGAATACGGCTGATCTTTTGATTTTATCATTCATGCCCCTAACGTTCCAGGTAAGAAGTTTCAAGGAGGCCATGTATTTTGGAAATAACTCTGTAAGGCTCCAGGGTTCTTGGAAATAGCACCGCAGCCCACCTTCACCTACAGAATGCATGCAGGAGGAAAACATAATAACATCATATATTGTTTACTGTACCATTTGTCATTTTACCCGTATAAAATGTGATAACTCCTCTCTAACCAACATAAAAAACCCTCCCCACCCTACACTGTCCCCAACTTGTGTGGGCATAGTACCCAAACTGCCAACACGAAAACAACATAATCCAACCTGAGAAGGAAATGCATAGGATCCAACGAGAGCATGGCACAAGGTTCAGTGCTTGGAAGCACTTCCCGGCTGTAAGTAAAAGGATTATAACATAAGGGATAAACAATAATGCATTCCAGCACAGGCTCTCAAAAGGGAAAAGGGGAGCGGAATTACGCTGCATAACGAAACACACCATAGGACTCAGCCCACGTGTTCAAGTGAGCTTCTTGGTGAATTGTTCACGTTTCCGCAGAACAAAAGGAAGAAGTGCGACTAGACCAACTTCACCGAAAACGGAGGAGATGATTGGTTAGTACCCGGGGCAACGAAGGGAAGAAGACAAAAAGCTTTCATGTATTCTGACCCTAGGTGTATAAGCGTAGGTGGAGACAAAAATGGAACAACAGTGACCTACAGTGGTGAAGAAGTGCAAAGTCAGGGAGAAATTCCTGCATGTATAGGGACATGTACAGAACCCAGGTACATAGTTTTATTTTGTCAGATTGCATGTCAAGGCTGTATAGCTGCATAACTAGGAGAGTGCAAAAGGCTGGGCATCAGCCAATATTTCAAAAAGGGGGGGGGGGGATGCACAATGTGAGGAGGTGGCACTCAGGCTGGGCAAAAGGGATCATGGAAATGAAAATTGGTCAGCCAGTGATGGAGGTGAAGTATAGAGAAATAAGTGAATAACTTGCTTAATTGCGGGCATCTCCGTGTTCAAGCCTGGCAATGGCTTCAGCAAAAAAGTGTAGTCTGTCCTCCCCCTCTACCCGAAGGCGAGCAGGAAAGAGCATGGCGTACTTCACGTGTTTAATGCAAATGCGTCTTTTAGCTTCAGTGAAGGTTTTCGGTCGGTGCTGTACCTCAGCAGAGAAATCCGGGAACACCGCAATCGTCTTGCTGCCGTACGGGATATTCCCCCTCTCTCTACTCAAAATGAAAATATTTGCCAGCACACCATGGAACGGCGTAGATAGCGTCCAAACGTGTAATTTATTGCATGATCACAACACAAAGAGAGTGCAATGTTTCGGAGTCACGCAGGACCCCTTCGTCAGGCATGTGACATGTGTCATGTGTCATCACATGCCTGACGAAGGGGTCCTGCGTGACTCCGAAACCTTGCACTCTCTTTGTGTTGTGATCATGCAATAAATGACACGTTTAGACGCTATCTACGCCGTTCCATGGTGTGCTGGCAAATATTTTCATTTTGACTTGAACCAGTATCCAGCTGGTTGTTGCTGCAGCACCCATATTTCGTGAGCTCATCCAGGAAAGTGTGCGATGGGAATATGAAGTATTACTCTCTACTCAGACGCAATATGGTGTCACGGTCCCTGTAGTTTAGAAATTTAGCTATAAACATACGTGGAGGAGCCCCGGCTGGGGGTGGTTTACCAGACATGCGATGAGCCCTCTCGACTACAAAGGTGGGTGAAAAAGCCTCCTTACCATATGTGGTGCATAGGAGTTGCTCCAGGAATGAGGATGGGTTTGCTCCCTCCACTCTTTCAGGCAGACCAATGAACCTCAGATTGCTTCTTTTGAATCTATTCTCCATTTCGTCTTGCTTCTGTAGGAGCTGATTCACTTGCAGCTGCATGTTTTCTGAGGAGTTTTGGAAAGGGGGGAGGGAATCCTCCACTATGCTAAGTCTGTCTTCAGCATCCTTGATTCCGTCTCGGAGCTTCTGGAAATCCTGTCTCACAAGGGCTATGTCTACTTTTACCTCCTCAATCCTGGCGGTCAGAGTAGTTTGGCAGGACGTGATAGCTACTTGGCAGGCTGTAATAGCATCTAGCACTCGTGCTGTGTCTGTCCCGGCATTAGACTCCTTTCCCAGCGTGGCGCCGCCATCTTGCTCGGAGGTGTCCTGATCTCCCCGGCGATATTTGCCCAGCTTAGCCACCAAATCCGTTTTTGCTTGGACATGGTCTCAGAGGGTTCCGGACTCAGACAGCCTCAGGTGGGTGGAGTGCAGGTGATGGGGGTCACGGGATGTGTCCGAAAGGATATTGGTTCAGCGGAGCTCTGCTCACCAGCATCCTACTTCATGCCGCTCCAGGCCAAGCCCCCGCCATTGCCTCTTTTCATTTTAAATAATTATGTTGCAAGTTAACACATTAATGCTGGTGGATATGTTTTATTGACAGCATGTAGTACCTTCCACATCAGTGAAAAGGTTCTTCTTTTTTCTCGCATTTAATTTCAAATATGCCTTCTCTGCTAGGGTTGTATTCTGGTGGATAATATTTACATGTTTGTTTTTGTAGGTCATTGGTTGAAGAGTTCCGGAAAACTCTGTGTGCATTGTGGCAGGGCAATCAATCTGCGTTTAGTCCAGATTCCCTATTCTATGTGGTATGGAAAATCATGCCAAATTTCAGGTAACTACTTTGTTGTTAAAGGGGTAAGAGATTTTGAAATGGCTGAATCTTTGAGTTTTCTGCTCCACTGCAGCATGAGAAAAAATTGAATTTCATTATCTATTGAGGGCCACAGGAATGTAAAGTCTTAAACAGTCTGGTCATATGGCTGCTTACAGGAGTTTGGGACACCAGAAACTAAAAAATGTTAAGCCAGCGCTCGTATAACCACTGCTACAACCACCATGCTTCAATTTTTGCTAGTGTCCTAAGAGTTGGATGCCTTTTCTGCTCAGATAGTCTAGCTATATTTTTATACCCTTTATGGATTTTGTTCTTTTTATTTTTCTTCAGTCAAGATACTGGGTGCTCTATAAATGGCTCCCTTTTGAACTATTAGGAGCGACTACCTGTCTTCTCTTGACAGTGACTTTGATTGGTGAAACCTTGTCACTTTGGATAAAATCCCTTTTTATTAGTACTTCTCCATCACAAGGACAAATGTCTGGAGCACTGCACTTCAGCTGTGATGGCCTCTTGCATCTAAGCTTGTGTCTCACATAGGAGTGATGTCAGCTCATGTGTGTAGGACACTTTGGAGACTTTGTATGTTGACTGTAGATGTTTAAAATGTTTGTTATGTTGTATAAATGTTATGTGATAAGAAAAGGATGCAAATTTCATATGGGTACAGTGTTGCATGACTAATTGTCAAAGTGTGAGAGCAACGAAAGCTGAAAATTGGTCTGGGCAGGAAGGGGGTGTAAGTGCCCTGTATTGAGACACTAAGTCCCCTGTCACACGATCAGACCGTTCAGGTCCGCCTGTCAGTTTTGATGGCGGACCTGAACGGGCGCTCCATGTTAGCCTATGGAGCGACGGATGTCAGCGGAGACATGCCCACTGACATCCGACCCGGTCCGATCCGCTAAAAGCAGACAGATAGCTCTACGTCCAGGTCCGTCGCTATCGGATCGGGTGAGATCTGATAAACGGACAGCCTGGCAAAATGCAGAGGCCCAACATTGAAGTAGTAACTTCAGGCGTTCTAGGAGCATAAATTACACATCTCATTTCATTCCTACCTATCGCACTTTTGAAGGTCCTGGAGCACCAGGACAGTGGAATTACCCACAAAATGGCCCCATTTTGGAAAGCAAACAAATGTATATTCTATGAGGCATAGGCTGCAGATAGGTACTTGGGTACTCTGATGGGCTGGTGACAGGAAGTGGGAGGAAAGCCCTGTAAATTAAAGTGTTACTAAACCCATAAACTGCATTCACTATATCTGGTCTACCACAGTACACAAAACATGGAAATGCAATTATTTTAGTAAATCTAAACTGATAAATACCTTTTCTCATCAGCAGTATATAGCAGTTTTGTGACTTCTGTCAGTTCCTAGTAAAGCTTCCAGGAGGAGTTTTTTCATTTCTCCCACGAGTGTCCTATCAGGATTCAGGACTCTTTACCCTGTGTCTGGACAGTACTGATTGGCCCTCATACACCCTCCCAAGAAAAAAAAAAAAAACCTCTCTAGCAATACACACCAAGCTGAGCATGTGCAGCCTGACTCCATAGACTCTGTATATATCAGGTTATTTTTTGGAGTCAGTGGAAGTAGGGTAGGATAAGAGAAGACTGCCTTTTTACACAATGCAGAGGATTAACCCCTTAGGTTCCACAGAGTATAACAAGCATGCTTTACTGCCTATATAAACTGATATTACTGTTGTGGGGTTAGTAACATTTTAAGGAATCCCTTGGGGCCCTCCAGTGTCCCCATTGGAAGTTTTCCCCTATATTACTTTTCTGGGGACAACCCACAATTTGGGATTTTCTATTGCTTTCAATAATAATAGTAAACAGGACAAGTAGGGTGAATCTCCCCAACAAGGGCACAAACTGCAATAAAAAACAGGTGTTCTAATCCATCTATACTCTATCCCAAACTAAAAAAAAGTTTTGCCTTTAGTTATACTTTGACATCCGTTACACTCTCTAGAGAAATATATGTAGAGGTTTCCTCAGTAGTAAGAATTGTATGTCTAAAATGTGTATATATATTTTTTTTATTCTCAAAATCTTCTTTCTACTTCTATGTCTATTTAGCTGTAATGCTTTGTTGCGGCCACTGGGTGGAGTTGTCATATTTAGCATGTTGCACAGATGTTATTTGGCGAACTACAGGCTATGGCCATTAGGGTAACAAAGCAGTAAACCAACCACCAGATGATCTGCAATAGTTGTGTACTTTTGGTTTTATTGCTGCTTTTAATTTTGACAGTATAAGCTTTATTTGGACAATAGCTACTCTGATTTTAAAGAGGATGTATGTAGATGTACACCTGTATTGCATTTGTGTGTTTGTAAATTGCTCCCTGTGTTTTGTGTGTGTTTGTTTTTTTTGTTTTTTTGTTTTTTTTTTTTTTTTTATAAATTCTTATGACATTTATCATGTGGTTGCTTCTATTGCAGGGGTTACCAGCAGCAAGATGCTCATGAATTCATGCGCTATTTGTTGGACCACTTACACCTAGAGCTCCAGGGGGAACTAAATGGCTCCAATCATTCAGTCATATCACAGGAGAACACAAGCCGACCTTCAAGCAGCAAGTGTTGTATGTGAGTGATGTAGCAGTGTAAAAGACTTATTCTTTTTTTCCCTTGCTTTATAAACAAAGATAAGATGATAAAATAATGTTTAAAGAAGTATTGCCAAAGCTTTTTTGTCTATACTTCTCCTATGGATCACAGGAGTACAGTTTGTCCTGCACTCCTGCGACCCAATTTCAGCAGACAGTGGGCTGAAGCCCGTTGACGTCACAGAGCCGGCCCAGGCTCTGGAAAGTAGCCCAGAAGCCTGGATCAGCACCTAGCTCAGCCTCTCAGCGATCCGCTGAGAGCCTGAGCCTGTCCGGCCCACCCCCTCCACAACCCAGCACTCCTGGGAGCGCTGGAGATGAGAGCAGTGAGCTGCTAATGGACAGTCCCGGCTCTCTGCTCAGAGTGGAGTGGAAGAACTGAGCGACCAGCGGTGTTTGCTTTGTTCTCACCACAGAGCCAGCTGGGAACAGATGCAGCATCAGATAAATGCTGCATCCACCTAGCTGAGTATAATTTTATTTTGTTTTTTTTTGTTTGTTTTTTTTAAAGCCTTACTTCTCTTTTAAAAAATGTTAAAGTTTGTTGCAAAAAAATAAAAAGTTTATTTGAGTATTGAGTGTGGGAAGGCTTTGGTTGTCACTGAGGCTTGATGCACAAAAATCTTCAGCAAAGTACAAAAATATTGTGATCCTTACACTTTAAAATATGAGCTTGATTTTTCCAAAAGATTGTATTAGGGCAGGCACAGCTGTTTAATGTGTATGTGGCAGAGTAAAATAATTAGATATAGGCATAAATATTGCATGTCGTTTTTCCAAACTGAGCTACAATTTTATTTTACGTAATGCCTAAGGCTAAGTCCACCCAAACTGCTAATTTGTTTTCAGTTAACTCAGTGGACTGAATCAGGTACTGGTAATAGTGGGAAGTTCTTCCCTCTTTGACCCTGAATCTGCTCCCATGCCAGAGCCATTATCGATGGCATGAAATGGATTTTCTCTTGCATTACCCACAGTGTAAATAGGTAGCAATTTTGTAATGCTCGTTATTACTTCCTCAGCAGGTGTGAATAGCTGGAAACTAGTACAGATATGCCTGTATGCTTTTTCTTTTTTTTTTTCGTTGCAAGCACATTTTTCTTCTAGCAGTTTGTAACTAAAACAAATCTGCTTTAAGGCCAGCTCACACTGGAATTCACAAATTCCTGTGCGGCTCCACGTGTTCCGGTTTTGGTTGCCCATTCATCTCATTCGGCTGCCAAACGTATTGGAGTGTGCAAGCACTACTGCAGTACCATACGGTTTGGTGGCCACAAACTCGCTGTGTCAGTGAGATGCATTTGCACCTGTGCAAGTCTCGTAAGTGCAGCGTGTTCATGTGTGGGGAACGTGACTTGCCCGCACCTCATTCATGTGTAAACAGGCCCTCCAGGTCTGGCATGTATTGCATACTGTAGTTTTATTTAATGGAGCAAAGGGTTAGAGTGTTAAACTGATCTGCAGACGCTTTCAGATGTTGCCACATTTATAGAGACGTTTCACATATTACTCAGACGATGTGTGAAAGTGTCTGGTTTTGTTGTTGATTGAAGCCAATTTTATGTTACAGAAATGGAGCGACAACAGTGGTGACCTCTGTGTTTGGTGGAGTTCTGCAGAACGAAGTGAACTGCCTAATTTGTGGAACAGAATCCCGAAAGTTTGACCCATTTTTAGGTCTGTTTTCTAAATACATAGTGCTGAGTATAATTTTACATATCCAATAATTCCATGGACTCCATCAAGAGCTGGTTCTGGCCATCTCAGTGGATGCACAAATAACTGGAAGACTCCAAAACTGGATACTAATATATACAGTGGGGAAAATAATTATTTTATTTTATGCAGATTTTGTAAGTTTGCCCACTTACAAAGAAATGAAGGGCATATAATTTTTATCATAGGTGTATTTTAAATGATAGAGACAGAATATCAACCAAAAATCTAGAAAAAACACATGATTCAAATGTTATAAATTGAGTTGCAGTTCAGTGAGTAAAATAAGTATTTGATCCCCAAGCAAAACATGACTTAGTACTTGGTGGAGAAACCCCTGTTGGCAAGCACAAAGGTGAAATGTTGTACTTGGTTACCAGATTTGCACACATCTCAGAAAGGGATTTTGGTCCACTCTTCTTTACAGATCTTCTCTAAATCCTTAAGGTTTCTTTGCTGTCTCTTGGTAACGCAAAGTTTCAGCTCCCTCCATCATTTTTCTATAGGATTAAGGTCTGGAGACTGACTAGGCCACCCCATGATCTCTTAATGTGCTTCTTCTTGAGCTATTCCTTTGTTGCCTTGGCGGTATGTTTTGGGTCATTGTAATGCCATCCAAGACCCATCTTCAGTGTTCTGGCTGAGGGAAGAAGGGTCTCATCCAAGATTTTACAATACATGACCCCGTTCATTGGCCCCTCAATGCAGCAAAGTTGGCCTGTATCTTTAGCAGAGAAAAAAGCCCCAAAGCATAATGTTTCCACCTCCGTGCTTGGCTGTAGGGATGGTGTTCTTAGGGTCATATTCAGCATTTTTCTTCCTCCTAACATGGCAAGTTTAGGTAATGCCAAAGAGCTTAATTTTGGTCTCATCTGACAACAGCACTTTCTCATCCTTCTCTGAATCATTTAGATGTTCCCATGTAGTTGGGAGGAGCTTGTGAAGGTGTCTTTTATACACATAACAAGTTGTCGTTAGGAGCACCTTCTTAAATTGACAGAACTAATCTGTGTACCACGTGAACACATACTGTAGGTAGTCTGTGGGAGCCAGAATTATTGTTGGTTGGTTGGGGGATCAAATACTTATTTTACTCACTTAACTGCAACTCATTTTATAACATTTGTTTTATGTGTTTTTTCTGGATTTTTGGTTGATATTCTGTCTCGATCATTTAAAATACACCTATGATAAAAATTATAGACCCTTTATTTCTTTGTAAGTGGGCAAACTTACAAAATCTGCAGGGGATAAAATAATTATTTTTCCCACTGTATATAGGTAAAGCTGATCCAGAGAATATCCGATTGCTTCTTGGGGATCAGGAAGGTTTTTTTTTTTTTTCCCCGCTGGAGCAAATTGGATCATGCTTTGTGGGTGTTGTGTTTTTTTTTTTTTTCCTTCCTCTCGATCAACTGTGGGTATAAGATATTGTATATAGAGGTTTTGATTTTTTTGTGTGTGTGTGTGTGTTTTTTTTTCTTTCTGTGGATTGAACTGAATAGACGTGTTTTTTAGATAGATTACCTATGCAACTATGTGTTTGCATCTGTAATCCTGAGAGCTCTTTTGTCATGTTAACAGCCCTTTCACACTGAAAGCGCAGGGGCGCTTTAGCGGCACTTTGCGGTTGTTTTAGCGGCACTTTTTTCACCCGCTAACGGGGTGCTTTTAACCGCCGCTAGCAGCCGCATAAAGGGTTAAAATCTCCTGCAAATCACCACTGCCATGGTGCTTTGCAGGCGCTGCCCGTTGATTTCAATGGCAGGGACGCTTTAGGAGCGGTGTATACACCACTCCTAAAATGCCTCAAAGAAGCTGCTTGCAAGACTTTTTTTGACATCCTGCCAGCGCAGCGCCCCAGTGTGAAAGCACTCGGGCTTTCACACTGGGATTGCAGATGAGGCATTTTTCAGGCGCTTTACAGGCGGTATTTTTAGCGATAGAGCGCCTGAAAAACGCCCCAGTGTGAAAGCGGTCTTAGAGCTGTGTGCAGTTACAAAGATTGGCATTCAACGGTCCCAATGGTAGCCACTGCACTCTGTTTTAGGTAAATACCCAGGTGCTCACACACTAAAGCCTAGTACACACCACTAGTTTTTTTTTGTTCACCCCAAAAAAAAAAAGTAGACAGCTCAGGTCGGAGCCACTGTACCAACAATTCGATGTCAGTACAGCGTTCTCCCCTGCTGTTCTATTATGTTCTGACAGGGGGATGCCCCCCCCCCCCCCCCTGTCAGAACACTCTGGTCACGCTCTCTTGGCTGAAAGTGCTGATTGGAAGCCGGTCGGCTGCTAATTTTCCAGCATGCTTGTTCGACAGAGGACAAAGGTCAGTCGGTTTTTTATTGAGCCGGCCTATGTAGCCTGATAATTGGTTCATGTGTACTAGGTTTAAGAAACCCATACAAATTCAAAATGGGTATAGAGGCATCGAGAGGCTGAGCTTCATCGAAACATCAACAATAAAAACTCTATTTCGATCTATCTTCTCTGCAAGACCCATGAGTGTCCCTAAACCTGTTTGGGATTTGTAAAGATTAGCATTCTAAGTATGTACTGTACATAGAGATTAATTTGTGTTTAAAATTCAGCGAACATCAAAGCTGGCACTTTTCTTAGCTGTCTGCAGGCACAAGGGAGTGCACAAATGGGCTGCCGATATATCTGTAGGACTTTGCAATTATCAGGAATGCACTTGTTTCAAAAAAGCTGTAAGTGCCACAGTTTACATGCTATTAGTACATCATTAGTTACATTATTTTATGATCAGTAAGTTTGATTTATTGTAAGTCCAGGCAAATAATTTACAGTAAAACAACAATGTATAAAGGTTAAAAATTGGGTATATCATACAGGTTTAGGTAGTATTGCACTGCATGTTTATATATAAAATTTATATGTGCCCTGTTGTCATAATGATTCATTGGAAGCATCAGTGCTGTTTATTTTTATCTAAAGTTAGATGGACCATTCCTTATGCAGTCCATATGATTTAAGATAATTCACTTGCTCACCCAAGGAAAATGTGTCTTTTAGTAACACTCTATCTACAAATTAATCATCAGAATGAAAGTGTTACTAGAAGCTTAACACTTGGAAAAATTATGGATTAAAACTTTGGGAAGGGAAGTGCTTTATCCTGATCGTTTTTTTTAATGTTTTATTTTTTTTTTACAGATCTCTCTTTAGATATTCCCAGTCAATTCCGTAATAAACGTAGTAAGAACCAAGAAAATGGACCAATCTGCACACTCAGAGGTATGAGTTTGTAAACATTTTGACTTACATTTGTGTAATTTATACTGTCTAGAATTTTAAAGTAGTATTATACCCCGAGTGGATGCTTAGTTCTACACATTGACAACAATTAAATAAACCTTTTCTAAGGTTCCTTTCACACGGCCTTGTCCGTGTACAGACTGCGGTTTGCTCAGCAGGGATTGATCTGCTGATCCCTTCTGAGCAGGCAGATGACAGGTCTGTCTCCGCTCACTGTGCAGAGATGGACCTGTCAAAGCCCCGCTGTCCTCTATTAAGATTGAATGAAAACGGACCGCCTGCTAATCACCTTTACTAGTAAAGAAAAAATTACAAATAAAAATACCATAAATCTATCCCCAATTTTGTAGATGCTATAACCTTTGCGCAAACCAATCAATATACACTTATTGCGATATATTTTATTTTTTTTTTACCAAAAATATGTAGAAGAATACATATCAGCGTAAACTGTGGAAGAAATTTGTTTTTTTTATATACTTTTGGGGATAATTATTATAGCAAAAAGTAAAAAATATTGTTTTTTTTTTCAAAATTGTCGCTCTTTTTTTGTTTATAGCGCAAAAATAAAAACCACAGAGGTGATCAAATACCACCAAAAGAAAGCTCTATTTGTGGGGAAAAAAGGATGTCAATTTTGTTTGGGTACAACGTCGCACGACCGCGCAATTGTCAGCTAAAGAGACGCAGTGCCGAATCGCAAAAAGTGCTCTGGTCAGGAAGGGGCCTTACTGTTCACTTTTAACCGAATTCTTTCACCATGTTTAGCTATAAATTTTTGGAAATGTAACTTGCAAGTGTTTCGGAACAATTGTCGGATACATATATAGAGTCATGCATTCTTTTGTTAACTGCTGCAAATCCTCTAAATAAAAAATGAAAAAAATAAAATAAAAAAACAGTAAACTGTTTTTGTTAAAATTCTTACCCCAGCACTTTGAGTTTACAACTGCTGCTGCTGGCTCATGCTCTTTGTGCTGCTTCCGTTCTCTGAAGGAACGAGTTAATAGTGGACAGTAATCCAAAGAACCCAGATGCACAAGGCTCAGGTACTTTTTTTTTTTATATGATGTATATTCACATTAATCAATAAAATCGAATGTATACTTTTTGTTACGCAGCCAGTCTTTTCAAACATAATAATATATTTAGACATTAACCAACATTCTGTCCAATGGCAATGTAAAAACCAAAGCGACTTTGTTAAAACACAGTGGGTCGATAAACAATCCTAGTGAACAAGACACCCACAAGGTGTAGCTTACTGTGCACAGGTGTGTTTTCAGTGTGCCGTTGGTGCAGTGACATAAAGGCAGCAGGTAGTAGTTCCAGTGGCTGTGGAGCGCAAGCAAACCAGACATTCGATATGAATTGGGCTGTTGTCTTGATGTATACATTGAATTTTATTGATTACTGTGACTATACATCATATAAGAGTATCCCCAAGCACTGTGTAGATGGTTTCTTTGGCTTATGTTTCTATTGACAACTCTCCTGGTGTGTTTACTGTGAAGCTGCTGGGAAGAATTGATTATTATAGACAACTTGTTTGAAATCGCTGCGACTTGGCGCCTAAACATTTCCGGAGCATAATATTGGACAGTGCAGTCTCCAGTCAGTCTATTAGCTTCGGGAAGAGAGAGGAGGGAGATGCAGGGCACTTCTGCTATCCTGGACTAAAGGGCTCTGTGTTTCTATTGATGCACAGCGTAGGGAGACGCATGCAAAGGAAACTCAATTGGATGCTGCAAGAGAAAGGAGCCACCCTGAAAAGGAAACCTGGGGGAGCAGTCATGGTACGAGCTTAAACTGAAACATAGATGAGGATTAAAAGATGAGCTGCATATTCAGTAAGTGAATAAATCAGCTGCTGAAAATGCAGAGGGTTTAATACTACTTTTAATGATGAACTTTCCCAGACTTGGCAGTTTTTCAATTGCAGTTCATTTAAAGTGGTTGTAATGCATCTTCTATGCATGAAGGTAAAAAACTTTGTCTGCAGTAGTGTCCCCAGCCCCCCTAATACTTACCTGAGCCCCCTCTAGATCCAGCGATTTCCAGGAGAGCCTTCTCTCCCTGAGGACTCGCACTCCTGATTGACTCTTGGCAGCAGCAAGAGCCATTGGCTCCCGCTGCTGTCAATCACAGCCAGTGAGCCAATCGGGAGACCGAGGGGGCAGGGCCAAGCTGCGGCTCCGTGTCTGAATGGACACACAGAACTGTGGCTGGGCTCACATGCCCCCATAGGATGCTGCTTGCTGTGGGGGCACTCAAGAGGAGGGAGGGGCCAGCACCGCCAGCGCAAAAGAGGAGGATCTGGGCTGCTCTGTTCAAAACCACTGCATAGAGCAGGTAAGTTTAACATGTTTTGTTATTTATTTATTTTTTTAAAATAAAAAAACAGCCTGAAATATCACTTTAACCAAACCAGTTTTCACTTGTCGCTCACATGAATTTTAAGTTACGCTTGCAAACTTGGTTTCTACTTTCCCTGCAATTAAAGGCTCGCTGTGTGGCAATTGATAAATGGCTACCTCTTGCAGGATTCCACTCCTTGTGCTTTGATGTATTGTCAAAAAACACCCTGTCAAAACTTTTTTGGGGCTGCTGTTTTTTGTTGTATGATTTTCTTAACTGAAAATTACAGAATGCCTACACTGTGCTCTGCAAGGGACAATTGTACTCGCTGTTGGCAAAACATCCACATAAATTTCCTCATTCGCTCCAGCTCTCAAATGTGAAAATTTTTAGCAGAGGAATGGAGTCTCCCATTGGAGACAGTGAGTGAACAGCCGTGGTGACATTTTCTAGACAGGTGTCTGAGGACACAGCTTTGAAGCTGGCTCAACTTGTCTTTTAATTACAGACTGCCTGCGCAGCTTCACAGACCTGGAGGAGCTAGACGAGACAGAGCTCTACATGTGCTTAAAATGCAAAAAGAAGCAGAAATCCACCAAAAAATTCTGGATCCAGAAACTACCAAAGGTTTGTTACTAAGCAGTAAAGTCCTTCTTGTTATTTATTGCTGTTCTCCATGTTATTCAAATGATTTTAAATTCAGACAGTGAAAGGTAAAGTAATATAAACCAAAGCTATAATTCCCTATTCACGGTTAAAACTCTACGTTCTTCCCTGAAAAAGATACCATGTTTCTAACACTGAGTACCGAAACTTTTTTTTCAAGTACTCGCCAATACCAATTACTGATACCTATCGCTTGGGGGGGGGGGGGGGGAGTAGAGGGGTAAATGAGGGCAGGGTAGTTGAGGGTGGGGGGAAATAGGGATTATGGGGTGGTAGAGTTGGGATGGAAAAGGCTGTGATTGCTGGGGAGAAGAGGATGCGGGTGGGAGAGTCATTGGGAGACATGGGGGGCAAAGGTGACAGCTGGTGGAGGGCAGGAGGAAGAAACACAACAAGGGCACAGTATAGGGGGTTAGGAGGGTTACCGTACAGGGAGTTAGGAGGGTACAGTGCAGGGGGTGTAGGGGAGCACAGTCACTACTGGCAGAGCTTTGTTTTCCATTCCTGCATTGTACACAGGCAGAGCTCTTGCTTTCCATACAGCACACACTGGAGCTGAAATCCGATTCCCTTACAGCTACAATGTGCACAGTGTATAGCTAGCTACTGGTTGCAATTCTGACCTGTGAAATTCCATGGTAGAAACAGAGATGCAGTAGGTAGCTATACACTATGCACATCGTAGCTGTAAGGGAATGGGATGGGGAGGAGGAACTCTTATGCCCCGTACACACGGTCGGACTTTGTTCGGACATTCCGCAACAAAATCCTAGGATTTTTTCAGACGGATGTTGGCTCAAACTTGTCTTGCATACACACGGTCACACAAAGTTGTCGGAAAATCCGATCGTTCTGAACGCGGTGATGTAACACACGTACGTCGGGACTATAAACGGGGCAGTGGCCAATAGCTTTCATCTCTTTATTTATTCTGAGCATGCGTGGCACTGTGTCTGTCGGATTTGTGTACACACGATCGGAATTTCCGACAACGGATTTTGTTGTCGGAAAATTTTATAGCAAGCTCTCAAACTTTGTGTGTCGGAAAATCCGATGGAAAATGTGTGATGGAGCCTACACACGGTCGGAATTTCCGACAACAAGGTCCTATCACACATTTTCCATCGGAAAATCCGACCGTGTGTACGGGGCATTAGTCCTGTGCTCAAGATGTGTGCCATGTGGGGATGTGAGACTGCCGGCAAGCGTCAGGAATGGTGGAGGGCTTGGAAGGGGGGGAACCCACCCCTCTTCAATACCCCCCTAGATCGGGGCATGATCCTACCTCTGCTACTTGAGCTGGAGTTGTATTGCTCCAATCCACGCTGCCTCTCCTTTCCATGCCCTGTGATTGGAGCATTACAGATCCCGCCCACATAGGCAGTACCCAGGTTGGCCTGTGCATTAAGATGGGCCAGAGGAGATGGCCGGAGTGGAGGAGGAGGTGTTCCATTCCCAAGCTGACGTCACTTCCGGTATCAGTTTACGGGTATCAGAACTTTTTCACGAGTACCGATACCCACGAAAAAATGCCTAGTATCGGTATCAATCACAGTGCATCCCTAGTTTCCAGTTTCTACAAGCTCTAGGCAAGTAAAGTTTTTTTGTTATTCCTTAAAGCGGTATTAAACCCAAAACCCAAAATGCATTATATTGCAGCTTGCCAATCATTAGATGTGGTGGGTGCACTATTTTTCTTTTTTTTTTATGCTTTATGCCCTTTGTTTTCACCTGGTGATCTGTCCAATAACACAGAGTGCCTCCACTCTGGGTGAATGAGCACAGGGGGCACATTTGAACAGCAGCATTGTCAGCTTGGGGGAGGGGAGTGTCAGATGCTCTAGCAGATTTAAAAACCCTTAACAAACTGAAGCTGAACTTCATCTAATACTTCATAATAAGTTACTGCAAACAGTTTTTTTTTTTTTTCCTTTTGGGAAGGTTTTCCATACATAAACAAAAGCCGATCTTTGTAAGCACCCCTGCCAGTGTTAAATGTTTTTTCTCATCCCTGCAACTGCAAGAGAGCTTGTTCTTTTGAAAAATAACACTTACTGACTGAATCACCAGATGAAAATAGAAGAAAGCCTAAAAATAGGAAACTAATGCAGCCAGCACATCTAGGAATTGGTAAACTGCAATGCAATAAATGTTTTATTTTGCGTTTAATACTGCTTTAACTGACAGCATCTGCATATTGAAGTTCATTCCTTTTATCTGCAGATGAATTGATCAGATACAGAATAACAATGTCACTTTGTATCTTTAGATTTCATCTGAACAGTGTTGTGTTTTTTTTTTTTTTTTTTTTACACAAGCTGCTGCCAGAGCTGCTCTGTGTACTTTAACTCCGGCTTTGATTAATCAGACCTGATAATTGCTAGGGAGTGGGAATGGAGGTCCTCACAGAAAGACTGGACATGTTGCACACGTTCTGTGTACTATGGTGATGTTTTTTTGGGTGTGTGTAGCAAGTCCAATGTCTTGAACTAGTTAAAGGAATGTACAGCTATGTGACGTGCTGGGTCAGCATATGTCTACTCACAACAAAAAGTTTCCTGCACCATTTTTCAAAACGCAGCTCATCTCAACACATGGACCATTTGCATTCATCTATTAGTGTGTGCTGCAGCAGAGTGTAGATGTGCATTGAGGTGCAACTGATGGTGAATGGCAGTGTACCACATACATAAAGTGTTGCTGTGCATAACCATGATTTGTGTTAAAAGGCACATGAGCTCAGTTTTTTTTCTCCAGTCATCTTCCAGGACGGCACACCTGAGATGACGGGTCCCACCTGACAGAAAGCACAATCAACAACAGAGTTCAAAAGGCCCCTCCCTTCCCTCTGTCCCTCCGTTATTGATTGTGTTTCCCACAGGATGGCAGGGAAACCGTTTATTTTTTTCTATTTTTAAGACCAAGGTCTGGGGCCAAGGTCTCCCCCCTGGGTTGTCAGACCTAGGGCAGCCAGTGGTGGCTTTAGGGTCTGACAGGGCTCTGCTCCTTCCGAGGGGGGGTCTCTTCTTTCTTCCAAAAGATACTCAGGGGGAGGTACAGGTATGTCAAGAACCCCCCTGAGAAACTGGCGGCACTGGACACGGTGAGGGTGTCCATAACCCCAGGGACCTTACATCCCACTCTCTCCTCCTACTTGACAGTGGTGGATGGCATGGAAGGGCCGCTCAAATATCCCCCATCTGGTGGGGAGGGAGTCCTTGATGCATTCGGCGCGGTGCCCCGGGTCAGGTATGGCTGGCGGGGTCGAGGGATCTCCTGCTTGCCGCTGTGCTGTATCGGCGTCGTCCGGCTGCTATTGCGCATGTCCGGATGTTGGTACGGCCCGCTCGGATTATGTCATTTTTGCCGACTCCGGGCTACGTCAAAATTGCGGCGCGGCAAGCATGGATAAAAGCGGCAGCGGAGCTGGGGTCTGCGGTCCCGTGGCCCCCCCCCCCCCAAATCTACCTGGAGCGATCCTACCCAGTCTGTTGGTCTGCTAAAGGGATGGAGAAGGAGGACGGACCGAATTTGGCAGCATCAGAGGTCACCACAGGGGATGAGTGACCCAACTGGTGTGGGGAGGAAATTTGGGGTGGCCCTATTTCCCTTTCCCCCGCAGGAAACCCGAAGGGTAATGGCTAAAACAGGGTTTTTTATTATTTGTCTTTTACAGAGACTGAAT
The DNA here is from genome assembly GCA_037952835.1 of Lithobates septentrionalis. Classification (NCBI taxonomy): domain Eukaryota; kingdom Metazoa; phylum Chordata; class Amphibia; order Anura; family Ranidae; genus Lithobates; species Lithobates septentrionalis. Next base: position 1,369,235 of record JBBDGP010000795.1, on the reverse strand, counting down.
GCCCTGCCCAGGGGACGGCCAGTAGGTCTAAATCCAAAGCCACTGCTAAATCAAAGCGTTGTGGGAACTGCAATGAGAAACTCCTGCAGGACCACACCAAACCTTTTTGCTTCAGATGCATCTATAGGTTAGCAGGCAAGGAGACTACGCAAGCTATGAAGGAATGCCGGGCGCTACAGTCTGAGATGCTAGCAACCCTCCAGTCCTTCAGGGCTATGGTTGAGAAGCGGCAGGAAGAAGCCCCTTCTGGTAGGGAGACCTCCCTCTCTCAGGAGGGGACCTCGGCAAGTAATGCTGGGGGGTCTCAGGGGGCCCCCTGTTACTCTGATGAGGAAGAGGCAGAGGCCTTGGACCAGAGCTCTCGAGAGGAAGGAGAGGATTCGGACCAGGATAGTCAGCTTGAGGCTAGACCTGGGGGTCATCTCTTCGCAGCCGAAGACATGGAGGGTCTCCTCAAGGCAGGATATTCAGATGCCGTCCACTCAGGTCTCAGCACAGGATAAGAATGTACAGGGGACTCGGCAAACCTCAGGCCAAGTCTTTTCCAGTGCACCAATCTCTTAAGGATATAATCCTAAGAGAATGGAAAGAACCCGAGCGTAAAGTTTTAAAACTTAAGACCTGGAAGCGTAGATGCCCTTTTAAAGTGGAGGAAGAAGAAAAATTATTTAAAGTACCGCGTCTGAATGCTCCTTTGGCACAAGTATCCAAACGTTCGGATCTCTCCCTTTGAGGATTCCGGAAACATTTGGGATCAGATGGATAAGAGATCAGAAACTTTGCTACGCAGAGCCTGGGACGCCAATGCTGCAGCTATGGGTCCAGCAGTGGCCTCCGCTTGTGTCGTCAGAAACGCGGATGCATGGGTCAGCAGGTTGTTGGACCATATTGCACGCGAGAACAAATCCTAAGTTGGTGTTAGATCAATCCCGTCATTGTCAGAGCAGGATAGAACAGATTTGGAGGCACCAGTGACTTTAGAGGAATTAAAATGGGCAGTGGCTAGGATGTCCAGCCAAAAATCACCGGGCCCAGGCTCGGTGATTATAAAAGATATGGTGAGATACTTCTCCCAGAACTGTTGGAAACATTAGGATGGGCACTAGCTAATGGGAGACTTTCTAATTTAATGTCAGAAGCCACTATTATCGTAATAAACAAGGAGGGGAAAGACCAACTGGGTGTCTCCTCCTATCGCCCAATCTCATTACTATGCACTGACGTAAAAATTTTGGCGAAAGTTTTAGCAACCCGTTTAAATAGATGTATTCAAGGGCTGATACATCCGGACCAGTCGGGTTTCATTCCCAATAGATCAACAAGCATTAACATTAGAAGAGTCTTCTTAAACATGCAGATTTCCACTGATAATTTACGTCCTAAGGCCATTTTAGCCTTGGATGCCGCCAAGGCCTTTGATAGTCTAGAATTGGACTACCTATGGAAGATGCTAATCCGATTTGGGTTTGGCCCCTCCTTTATTAGTTGGGTGAAGCTACTATATAATGATCCAAGAGAAAAAAATTAAAATTAACAACGAATATTCAGAAGTGTCCAGTTGGAGAGAGGGACGAGGCAGGGCTGCCCCCTGTCTCCCCTATTGTTCGCCCTTGCAATGGAACCCCTAGCAATCATGACTAGGCCAGACATACAGGGGTTCCGGTGCCAGCTAGAAGAGGACAGGATAGCACTGTTCGCAGATGACGTCCTGTTTTTTCTTGGGGACGTTGAAACCTCGCTAAACCCAGTGATACAAATGGTGGGTGAGTTTTGGCCCTTTTCCGGTCTGGTCATCAATTGGGATAAGTCGGCTTTGTTACCGATCGACCCATTTGGTGATCAGATACCACCGGGAATTTCCCACCTGAAAGTAGTGGCCAAGTTGAAATACCTGGGTGTTTGGATTACGAGTGATATAAACCAGTATGCTAATAATAACTTCGCCCCATTGTTATTGAAATTAAAACAAAAGGGAGACACTTGGTGCCACTTCCCCCTGTCTGTTGCAGGGCGTTGTAATTTAATAAAGATGATATGGCTACCGCAGGTATTGTACACGCTTCACAATTCTCCGACCTGGAGAGGTCAAAAGTGGTTTAAGAAAATAGAATCCCTTTTTAGGGAACTTAATTTGGAAAAAGGGCCAATCTAGGATTACCTTGCAAACTTTGCAATTACCGATTAAAGATGGTGGTATGGCGATTCCGCACCCGAGACTGTATTTTTTGTCATCTCAGCTGCAACACCTAGTGGGCTGTGGAACCCTAGGTGGCAGGAATTTTAATAGAATGATGATAAAGGGGGCCCCACACAACACACTAGTGGAGGCACTAGAGGCAGACTCCTTTACTCATAGATGCTCGACGACAAAATTAGTTAGTAAAGTGTGGCAGGTAACGAAGGCACTAATTGGGTACAATGGGGTTACAGAATATACCCCTTTATGGCATAACAAAAACTTGGCTGAAATAAGGGGTATAGAGAGACCCTGGGAATGGGAAAGGCATGGTATTAGCCGTCTGATTCAGTTATACGAGGGCAACCTTATGAAAGGGAAGTCGGCAATGCGCTGCGCTAATCACAAGCAGTGAGACATTTCCTGATCTCTGCAGCCGCACATTGGGAAATGTCTCACTGCTTGTGATTAGCGCTGTGCAGTGCCGAGTTCCTGGCGGGCTCGGCACGTGCAGCTTGCGAACACGCCGGAGCTCATCCTTACTGCAGACATAGTACAGGAGATGGTCAGAGACGGCAAACATAATACAGGAGATGGTCAGAGACTGCAGACATAGTACAGGAGATGGTCAGAGACTGCAGACATAATACAGGAGATGGTCAGAGACTGCAGACATAGTACAGGAGATGGTCAGAGATTGCAGACATAGTACAGGAGATGGTCAGAGACTGCAGACATAGTACAGGAGATGGTCAGAGACTGCAGACATAGTACAGGAGATGGTCAGAGACTGCAGACATAGTACAGGAGATGGTCAGTGACTGCAGACATAGTACAGGAGATGGTCAGTGACTGCAGACATAATACAGGAGATGGTCAGAGACTGCAGACATAATATAGGAGATGATCAGAGACTGCAGACATACTACAGGAGATGATCCGAGACTGCAGACTAAGGATGATCTCCGGCGTGTTCGCAAGCTGCACGTGCCGAGCCCGCCAGGAAGTCGGCAATGCGCTGCGCTAATCACAAGCAGTGAGACATTTCCTGATCTCTGCAGCCGCACATTGGGAAATGTCTCACTGCTTGTGATTAGCGCTGTGCAGTGCCGAGTTCCTGGTGGGCTCGGCACGTGCAGCTTGCGAACACGCCGGAGCTCATCCTTACTGCAGACATAGTACAGGAGATGGTCCATTAGACCCCTTTCACACTGGAGGCGTTTTTCAGGTGCTTTAGTGTTAAAAATAGCACCTGGAAAAAGCCTTATCTGCAATCCCAGTGTGAGAGCCCGAATGCTTTCACACTGGAGCAGAGCACTGGCACGACGTCCAAAAAATTCCTGCAAGTTGCTTCTTTGAGGCGCTTTAGGAGCGGTGTATACACCGCTCCTAAAGCGCCCTTGCTCATTGAAATCAATGGGCAGTGCCTGCAAAGCGCCTCCGCAGTTGCGCCTTTGAACCCTTTAGTGGGAGTTAAATGTACCTCTAAAGCGACGGTAAAGCGCCACTAAAAGTAGCAGCGCATTACCGCCGATGCCCCTGCACTGTCAGTGTGAAAGGGCTCTTAGTACATCTCATTAAACATCACATCTGTAGATGGACTACTGAGGTGCAGGAAGGGACAGGGGCTGTGTATCCTATTGTAATCTATCATTCCAAAAAACATCTCCTAGCAGGGGCAGCCCAGAGCACATCTAAAGGTGTGCAGGGGATGCCATTCCTGCACACTGACTCACCTCAGTTCTCTCTCTGTGCAGCCTGAGATAGAGATGCGAGGGGGAGGCATTCCAACTGGAGTTGGTAGAGACAGTGCGGGATCCCAGTGTGAGGAATTCATTCCCGCACATCAGCAGCCACTGACTAGAACACTCGTGTCAGGAAGAGGAGCGCCCCTCCCCCGAGCACTGCCAGGCTGGACGGCTGCCCTACGCTCACACTGGAGTTCTGGACGGACACTCACAAGGAGGGAGGGGAGAACTCTGGCTCTGCAGGCGCCTGGGTGCAAAGCACCCTTCGCACCCTGGGTAGGATCGGCCCTGGCTGCAGGAGATGGTATGCCCCGTATGAAGGGATGACGGCGAGCTGAGGAGAATTTTCTGCCGCCAGGCCCCCATCTCCGCCTTTTTCTATTTTTCTCTTTTTTTTTCTATCTATCCTGTGGTCTCGTCCATATATCTTCCATCTGCCCATGGTGAGGATTTCCTCTCTCTCTCTCCGGTTATTGAGATAGACAACAGACATGATGACAGGCATAGATAATGATTGAGCGATGTGTGGTACGGGGGTGGGATTAGGTTGGGGTGGAGGGAGGGTGTGGAGGTATAGAACAATAATAATGTTTTTGCAATATTAAATGATAACTTATGCCGCTGTATGTTTTTAACTTTTGCAATATAAAAAACAAAAAAAGGAAAGAATTAAAAAAAAAAAAAAAAAAAAAAAAAAAAAAAGGTGGTGGTGGATTCTCTGGAAGTTATTGGTAAGGCAGTAGCCTATTTGGCAGATGCTGCGGTAGAAACAGAACAACTGCCAAGTCAGCAGCTCTTCTAAATTCTGCTAAAGAGCCCTTAGAAGTAAAATCTCCATCCCACGTTTTTACCCAAAGTCACGTCTCTGCGGTATACCCTTTGAGGGCTCACTGCTCTTTGGTTCGAGCCTAGAACAAGTCCTGTCCAGATCGACAGATAAGGGCAAAAAATTACCAACAAAACGAGAGAGATAAAGGGAAGAAATTTTTTCGAGGGCCCCCCCCCCCTTCAAAAGACCGGTTTAAGGGTAAGAAGGAGCCGAGGAAAAAGTGGGGATTTGGTAAGCACAAGGAAAATGGTGGAATCCTTTTCTCCGGGTCTGGACCTTCCAACAAGGAGACCAAATGACGCCAACATAAAGGTTGGTGGAAGGCTCTCATGGTTCCTGCCCCAATGGGAGAAGATCACACAGAGCCCTTACATTCTAATGCCTCGTACACACGGTCGGATTTTCCGATGGAAAATGTCCGATTGGAGCGTGTTGTCGGAAATTCAGACCGTGTGTGGGCTCCATCGGACATTTTCCATCGGATTTTCCGACACACAAAGTTTGAGAGCAGGATATAAAATTTTCCAACAACAAAATCCGTTGTCGGAAATTCCGATCGTGTGTACACAAATCCGACGGACAAAGTGCCACGCATGCTCAGAATAAATAAAGAGATGAAAGCTATTGGCCACTGCCCCGTTTATAGTCCCGACGTACGTGTTTTACGTCACCGCGTTTAGAACGATCGGATTTTCCGACAACTTTGTGTGACCGTGTGTATGCAAGACAAGTTTGAGCCAACATCCGTCGGAAAAAATCCTAGGATTTTGTTGTCGGAATGTACGAACAAAGTCCGACCGTGTGTACGGGGCATAAGTCTTATAAGGGAGGGTTACATATTAGAATTCCTGTCCACCCCCCCTCCAAACTTTATCCTTACCTATCTCCCCAGGGATCCACTGAAAGCAAGGGGCCTTTTGGGGAGTGTCCGCGAGCTGGCAGAAAAGGAGGTCCTCATCCCTGTTCCTGTAGGTCAGATCGGCCAGGGGTTTTATTCTTACATATTTGTGGTGCTGAAACCCTCGGGCAAGTTTAGACTGATCATAAACTTAAGGAAGCTAAACCGGTACTTACTGTACAAAAAGTTCTGGATGGAAAGTATCTACACGGTCAAAAGACACCTCCAAGAAGGAGTCTTCATGATCACATTAGACTTGAAGGATGCTTTTCTTTGTCGTACATCACGGGACACAGAGCACCATAGTAATGACTATCTGGGTTTAGGTGATTGGACACTGGCAACCAATAGTAAGAAGGTTCCTCCCATATAACCCCTCCCATACAGGAAGTACCTTAGTTTTTTTGTCAGTGTCTTGAAGGTGATGGTAACGGCTGTGAAAGCTCTTTCTTCAGATAATGTCCCAGTGAGGATGTTATAATCGGATCCATTCGGATGGCATATCATGCTAAAGTGGATGGTACCCGAGCCCTGGTTCAAGAACAGGGTCTTGCCTGTAATGTTTCCTTATGGAGCTGGACCCTTGTGATATGGTATTTCTGGTCTTTTATTTGCCCAAGGAAACCTAAAGGGTGCTTTACAGGTTCAATGCCTAGGTGGACAGCTTTGTGTCCAGAACCAGGGATCCACTTGCCGTGGGAACGGATGCATTGGTGGTTCCCTGGGATCGGTATTCTCTCATTTACGCCTTTCCTCCGATTCAGATGCTGCCACACCTGTTACGCAGAATACAGGTGGAGCAGAAAACTGTAATTCTGGTGGCCCCACGATGGCCAAGGAGGTCTTGGTACTCACAGATTGTGAGGTTGGCGGTAGGGGACCCATTGTGTCTTCCATTTCGCCCAGACCTGTTGTCCCAAGGTCCCATATACCATCCTTCTTTACGGTCGCTGAATTTGATGGCATGGCTATTGAGACCAGAGTACTGAGAGACCGTGGTATCAGTGGTCCTGTTCTGGCTACTTTTGATAAATGCTAGAAAAATTTACCATAAAGTCTGGAAGTCATACATCTCATGGTGTAAGAAGAGAAGATGGCACCCTCGCAAGTATACAATTGGGAGGGTTCTTACCTTTCTGCAAGCAGGAATTGACTTAAACTTATCCTTAGGAACCATTAAGGGATAAATTTCGGCCTTATCGTTTTTTTTTCCAGAGGCCAATCGCGTCTCATTCTTTAGTACGAACCTTTATCAAGCGGGTACTACATTTAAGACCACCAATTAAACCGCCCTTGTGCGCATGGGACTTGAACTTAGTGCTTTCAGCTCTACAGAGTCAACCCTTTGAGCCTATTAAGCGTATTCCTTTGATCCTTTTGACTAGGAAATTAGTCTTTTTGGTGGCTATAACCTCAGCAAGAAGGGTCTCTGAGTTGGCCGCCCTTTCTTGTAAGAAACCTTTTCTGTTTATTCATCAGGACAAGGTGGTAATGCGGCCCGTCCTGATTTTTTTACCCAAAGTGGTTTCCAGTTTTCACTTGAATCAGGATATCATTTTACCTTCCTTCTTTCCTAACCCTAAGTCTAAGGAGGAAAGATTGCTCCATTCACTGGATGTGGTGAGAGCTATCAAGGTTTATTTGGATATGTCAGCCCCTTTTCAGAAGTCTGACTTTTTTTTTTTTTTTGTTCTGCCTGAGGGTCCTAAGAAAGGGCAGGCAGCAGCTAGTTCTACAATCTCTAGGTGGATTCGTCAGGTCATTATCCAGGCCTATGAGTTGAAACACAAGGTTCCACCTCGATATCTCAAGGCTCACTCTCCCAGAGGAGTTAGTACGTCATGGGCAGTGCGCCAACAAGTGTCGATGGCTCGGGTTTGCAAAGCGGCCGCTTGGTCTTCGGTTCATACATTCACCAGGTTTTACCAACTGGATGTTAGATCTCAAAAGGAGACTGTTTTTGGCCAGAGCGTGCTGCAAGCAGCTTTATAATTTGGAGCCTAAAATAAGGGGGATTTAGGTATGTTCCCTCCCCCCAAAGGCATTGCTTTAAGACATCCCAGATAGTCATTACTTTGGTGCTCTGTGTCCCGTGATGTACAATAAAGAAAAATGGATTTTTAAAACAGCTTACCTGTAAAATCCTTTTCTTGGAGTACATCACGGGACACAGAGGTCCCTTCCCTCTTTCTCTGGGATCTTCATTGCTTGCAAAAAAAACTAAGGTACTTCCTGTATGGGAGGGGTTATATGGGAGGAACTTACTATTGGTTGCCAGTGTCCAATCACCTAAAGGTAGCATATAAACCCAGATAGTCATTACTATGGTGCTCTGTGTCCCGTGATGTACTCCAAGAAAAGGATTTTACAGGTAAGCTGTTTTAAAAATCCATTTATTTGCATGTCCCCATTGCCCCGAAACACCAGAAGTCCTTGCGGTTCGTGGTTCAGACAGACCAGGGTGTCCAACACTGGCAGTTCAGGGCACTCCCCTTTGACCTAGCGGCCAGTCCAAAAATATTTACAAAGATCCTCGCCGAGTTGGTGTCTTTCCTACACCTCCAGGGGGGTAGCCTTGATTCCATACTTGGACGATATGCTAATTTACAGTCCGGCCCTAGAACCGCTCTGGTCAGACCGAGACAAGGTGTTTTCCCCCCTCTCCTCTCCCTCTACATAGACCTACAGTATGAACTAATCATGTTATTAATTGTATTTCTGTTATATTATTTATACAACTGGAGACTTTTCTCCAATGAATTCAGGTTTTTATAGTATTTACAGTATGAATTATTACAACCTGTCAAGAGGTCGGACCTGGACCCAACAGGACCCGCTGAACCTGACTACGGATGCAAGTGCCTGGGGCTGGGGAGCTCACCTGGGAGATCTCTTCGTCCAGGGTCCTTGGGACCGGGAGCAGAGCATGGCTTCCTCCAATTACAGGGAGCTGCTAGCGGTCGGAAAAGCGTTAAGCTTTTTCAAAGACAAGGTCCGCGGAAGGGAAGTACAAATCTTCTCGGACAATGCAGTGGCTGTGTCCTACCTAAACCACCAGGGAGGAGCAAGGTCCAGCAAGCTAATGAAGCTGACCTAGGAAATCCTGGGGGAAGCAGAGAAAACAGTTCTCTGTCGCGACAGTCCATATAAGAGGGTCCCTCAATGCTCAGGCAGACTTTCTCAGCAGGCAACCAATTCATCAGGGAGTGCAGGAAGAACAGAAAAGTTCACAAGTTCTTCTCTCTTACCAGGGAGCGGGGCTCCCGGGGAGTAGATGCATTAGCCCAGAGCTAGGAATTTGGCCTAGCATACGCGTTTCCTCCCCTGGTGCTCATCCCCTGGGTATTACAGAAGCTGTCTCAGTCAAGCGGGTGCCCTATTCTAATTGCGCCCTGGTGGCCGAGGCGGGCATGGTTCCCCACCCTGAAGAGATGGTCGAATTGCTTCTCCGTTGCATCTCTCATCCAGACACGATCTCCTCTTCCAGGGACCAGTTTTACACCCCGATCCGGGGTTTCTTTCCCTGATGGCCTGGTGTTTGAAAGGGAGATCCTCAGGCATAGGGGCTGTTCTGAAAAAGTGATTGATACGCTTTTGCTAAGTAGAAAACCAGTCACTAGACAGATTTATACAAAAGTTTGGAAAGTCTTTTCTCGCTGGGCTCAGTCTAGAGAAGGCTCTCTCCAAACAATCCCGACGGTCCTGGGTTTCCTCCAGGAGGGGGCTGACCAGGGCCTAGCAGTCAACACCCTCATGGTCCAGGTTGCAGCCTCATCAGTGTTTCTGGATAGTAAACTGACCCTGAACCCCCTTATAAAAAGATTTTTGACAGCCAGGGAGAGGGTAACCCCAGTGAGAACAAGCAGGTTCCCACCTTGGGACTTGGCCCTGGTACTAGATGCCCGAACTATAAGGGGCCCTTTGAGCCTGTGACTCAAGTTTCAGTTAAGTTTCTTTCACTTAAAATGGCCTTCCTTCTGGCGATCACGACAGCCAGAAGGGTTGGCGACCTACAGGCTCTGACCATTAAAGAGCCCTTTTTGTTGCTCATAGAGGATGGGGTAATCCTCAGACAGGATCCTTTATATTTACCAAAAGTGACCTCACAGTGATTTCCACAGGTCACAGGAAATTTTACTTCCCTCATTTTGTCAGAACCCCAAAAATGAAGAGGAAAAGTTTAATTTACTAGACGTTAGAAGGTGTCTACTGGTCTATCTAGAGAGAGTGAGAGAGTTCAGGAGATCAAACCATTTACTAATTAGTTCCTCGGGCCAAAAGAAAGATCTTCAGGCCTCCAAGCCAACGATAGCCAGGTGGATTAAGCAGACTATCACAGTAGCCCAGCTCATCTCAAAGCTCACTCAAATAGATCGCTGGCGACCTCCTGGGCAGAGAGGGCAGGCGCTTCGATTGGTCAGATCTGCAGGGCAGCAACATGGGTGGGCCAAAATACCTTCCTGAGGCACTACAGAGTGGAGCTGTTGTCCCCTCAGGACTTGGCGTTCGGCAGGAAGGTCCTACAGGCGGTGGTCCCACCCTAAGGTAGGCCTGAACTTCTTGTTCATCGTCTCAGGTGCGCCGTCCTGGAAGATGACTGGAGAAAGTTACCAGTTACACTTACCGGTAACGGGTTTTCTAGGAAATCTTCCAGGACGGCAGGCCTACTTCCCTACCCTTAATTGTCGGTGGTGTTTTTTAATTCTCACAGAATGTACCCTCTGGAACCGGTGTGGTTTTTATACTTTGTCATAACTGATGGACGGGAGGGGCCTTTTGAACTCTGTTGTTGATTGTTTCCTGTCAGGTGGGGCCCGTTATCTCAGGTGTGCTGTCCTGGGAGATTTCCTAGAAAACCTGTTACCGGTAAGTGTAACTGGTAATTTTATTTTTTAATCTGTCTCAAATAAAGTTCATTGTGCAAAAACATGTTTCATCTATCATACAGACCTCCATTTTTGTGACATTAACATGTGTGTTTGGTTTTCAGTATGTAGAATATATTCTGTTTGTAATACATGGAATTCAATAGATCCATCCAATTGCTTTCTCGGTCAGCCTAGGATAACCCTTCCTACCACCAGCATGTCTCAGTTTTTTGCTGACTTTGATCACAGGGCCAAAAGCAAGCTCCTGCGCCCTCTCCTTCATTTTCTATATCTTATTTGCCCACGACCTTAGTGGCTTCTGAGTCATCGCCTACAGAGATTCTATCTGATTCTCTGTCACTCCAGTCCTTGACTGATGAGCTTACCACTAATGCCGGTCATAGGCGCTTCAGTAGGAACTGGCTGAGATTCCTACCATGTATGGGCAGGCTGTCAGATTTTACATGCGATTTATTGCTAGCGGTTGTTATAGCCGCTAGCAATAATCACTGTGTTCCGTCAACAGGGACTACTTGCCTGAATAAAGGAAGTCTGCCTTTAGAGACATACAAGGACTGTCACCTGACTTTAATAGTTTTGAATCACTAAAGCCGACCATACATGGATTGATATTCGTCCCGTTCATCAGGAACCAGACGAACTTTGATCCATCTATGGGCAGGCTGATTATACCCAAGTCAGTCCATTGATAGCGGTAATTATTGTATTCTGCTGGACAGGAAAGCTCCCCGCAACCACCCCCCAACAATGCCTCCGCGGGAGTCGAGCCATTTTCTTTTGTTGCAGGAAAAATCCCTCTGTCTATGGCCGGCTTGAGGAATTGCAGTCTACAGCAATTACTCCCAAACGAAAGCCTTTTCGGCTCCTTTTAATGCAGTGTGCACCACTCTGAATCAAACAGATCAGCCTCTTGCTTCTACAAGGGCTATTTCTGTACATATTTTATATAGAATTGGTCTATTCTATATAGTGCCTAACAAGGCACTTACTTTTCCAGTAAAGAGCGCATCTGTTAAGGGCCCAACTTCTAGGCAGTTAGAAGCCCTTTCCATTTCAGCTGGAATGATCTGCTGGACGCCTCCTGTCTTATTTCACCCCCATGTGTTATATCGGTACATATGTACAGGGCCCATTAGTAGTGTTGTGCTGAACTACTGATTTCTTGTTTATAAAGTATTTAATCTGCATAGCCTTAGAGGGGCAGCATCTTTTCTGACATGTTCTTGACAATATCATCAAGGATGCTACTTGTTGGCTAGAACATCAATCTTCCTCAGCAGAAGAAGCCTAAGGAATAGGCTGCAAAGTATTTTCCTTTTTTTGTGAATGTTAGAAAACAACCCTTTTCGTTTCTTCAGCCCCCCCAACCTCATCAAGATCAACCTAGCTTGTCTCCCCACAATGTGTGACACTTGGTTTGCCAAATCCTCAGACAAACCATCCTCTGCAGTTCCAATCCCTGCTCCCGTCTCGATTTCTCACCTACAAACTTCTTGCATTACCAAACACATTTTCAGATCTCCATCAAGCCCTCTTAGGTCTTCTGGATCAAGATGTCCTTGCCCAGTTCCTGTGGCAGAACTGTTTTAAGGGTTTTACTCCAATCTGTTCACCATTTCCTTGCCCAAAGAGGGCATTCACCCCATTCTGGATTTGAAAGCTCTAAATGTCTTCATTTGGGTCCAGAAATTTCCGAATGGAATCCATCAGTTCTTTCTTTCTGGCTTCTGCGGACATCAAAGATACTTTCCTACATGCCCCCATTTTTATCAGCGATTCTTATACTTTGCTGTAGGGCATTTGCACTAATTGTTCATGGCCCTGTCCTTTGGCCTCTCGTCTGCACTTTGAGTATGCACCAAGGTGCTGACCCCAGTACTATCCCTGCTGCTTTCTTATGGCATTTTCATGATGGAATATTTGGATGACCTCCTGCTGAGTGAACAATTGGTGCAGGCTCTGTTGGACAGCGTGTCTAACTCTCCAGACAGTACAGTAGTTCAGATCAATCCTTAACCACCAGAAATATCACTGGAATCAACTCCATCAGTTGAAATATCTGGGTCTGGTCCTAGACACAGCTCAGGCCAAAGTAATCCTTCCGCAGTAGAAACTTTAGTCACTTCTGGTCTCAAATTTGAATTCTGCAGTCTAGAAGCTGTGTCACTGATTTTGCATGGTCCTGATAGCAGCCTCCTTCAATGCATTTGTCCAGACCCTTGCAATGCAACATTCTGTCATTAGTGGGAATTTCCATCTGGTGTCAGTTTGTCACTGAGAGGACCAGGCTGTCCCTTTCCTACTTGTCTTTTAGAGACATATTTTGAAGTATCCTCAGGGTGGATGCTAGAATGTCAGGCAGGGTAGGAGTTTGGGCACTCTGTCAGTGCAGGGGTCATGGTTGTCAAATGAATCTCCTCTCCTGATCAATATCCTGGAGCTTTGGTAGATTTGGTTTTCTCTACAGCATTGAACCATTCTGCTAAAGGGTCATCCAATCCGGCGTTGGACAAGGCCATGGTGGTGTTCAATCATCAGGGAGGCATCCAAATTGCTCACCTTAAGAGGTAGAATGGATTCTGTTCTGGGCACTCTGCACTCTAAGCATAGGACATTGTTACGAAGATCTCCTGTGCTGTTACTGCATGGACCTGGGAGATTGGTGCTTTCATTCAGAGGCATTCCAGGACCTGCATGGCAGGTGGAAAATGCCAGGTGTGGACCTCCTGGTTTCCAGATTCAAACGGATAAGGTTTGTCTCCAGGTACAAGGATCCTTTAGCATAAGCAGTGGATGCTCTGTTGGATCAGCACAAGCTGATATATGCATTACCTCCCTTGAAACTTCTTCCTCGTCTGCTTTGCAGGAGGGCAGAGGGCATTCTGTTGCTCTTCATTGCTCTGGACTGGCCAAGGCAGATGCCTACTTTACAGTTGCTGGTGTTAACAGCATGGCTGTTGTAGCCCAGATTCTAAGGGGGCAGGGGAACCATCATCATACTGCACTCGGTATGAGTATCCAAGAAAATGATTTTACAAGGAGTACAAAAATCCTATTATATGTGTTTGGTGTCTGTCTGTTATGTATATTTTATGAATGTAGCTGTACACTAGCAGACTGAGCTGCGTGTGTTTTTGTTTTTGTGTCACAGGCCACATGTGTTTCTTTTCCCGTCAGCTGCTTCAGAGTAGACAGGTGATAATTCAGAGCAGCAGCTGGCATAAATGCAATAAAGAAAGGGGAGGGGGAAATGACAACTAAAACTAAGGATCTATTATTCCTGTGAACAAGGAATTGGATGATTCACAGATAAATGATATTTACCTCATATGCCTCTCTTTGTAGGTGCTATGCTTACACTTGAAAAGATTCCATTGGACAGCATACCTTAGAAACAAAGTGGACACATATGTAGAATTTCCTCTGCGAGGATTGGATATGAAGTGCTTCTTGTTGGAGGTAAAGTGTGTACATTTTACTTCAGCATGGCCACAGGCTAGTTGGAGACTTATCACTTGTCAGAATTATTATATATGTTATCTTTATTTTTTGGTTTGTAAATATCTTGTTAACATAACTCTGATGCACTTACACATGTATAATTGAGGTGCAGTTCCACTCTTTTGATCATTAATGGTAACTTGACTGAATAAATTAATAAATTGCATCAGTGATCATATTTCTATGGAGTGACAACATCCAAGCTAGTTAAACACAAGAAGAAAACCCCTAAATGGACTTTAAAGGCACTGGCCTAGTAAGTTATTGAAAAAAGTATGATTTATTAAACATAATACAAAAAATAGCAAAAAAATTGCAATAAAATAATGACAGACTCCCCCCAAGGGGCAATGGACCGCTAAGGACGCTGAAGCCAAAAAGGGCTTCACTCTGTGCCTAATAGGGACAGGCTGGTGGTGCACAGATGGTTTGAAAGTATGGAGATGGTATATACTTGCAAATAAACGGCAGTCACATGGAGACACATCCTGGCATCCAAACCAAAAGTTGGATGAATCTGGCATTATTTCAATGCCATCATTTCTATGCAATACTAATGCATATCAACAAGACCAGCTACTTTAAGCAGGAGGTTTATGGAGATACAGTTCTGTCATTTGTGACACCACTACAATATACATACACGACTGACCTTCTCATAACACCCCTGAAGAAAGAGACTTTGGATACTCTGAAAAGCACCGGGTGAAGCCAGAGAATTTCATAGTGCAACCTGTGTGTACAGCAACTGTAATCATTCCAATGTATTTTATTGCTATTTTTTGTATTATGTTTAATAAATTATATATTTTTTTCAATAACTTACTATGCCAGTGCCTTTAAAGTCCATTTAGGGGGTTTCTTCTTGTGCTTGCCTGAATAAAGGAAGTCTGCCTTGGGAGACCTACAAGAACTGTCACCTGACTTTTTTGAATTTTAGTTTGAATCACTAAAGCTGGCCATACATTGATCGATATTTGGCCCGTGAGGCAGGGACCAGCCGAATTTCGATCCATGTATGGGAAAGGCTGATTGTACCCAAGTCAATCCATCGATCGACTTGAGTACAACCAATCTATCGGGTATTTCTACCTGCGGTTACTGTCAGCGGCTCTAGCCGCTAGCAGTGATCATTGTATTCTGCCGACCAGAAAAGCTCCCCTCGCCCCCTTCCGGCATATCACAATAGCGCTGCGGGAGGCATTTCCCCCATCAACGCTGACTATGTTGATGTAGGTGGGGGGGGGGGGATTGGAGGGGAAATCGAGTGAGCAAATTTCTTGTCTTCCAGCCGTGTTCAGTTATACAGTACATTAAAGTATTGCAGTAATTGAAAGCCAGGCAACTTTTTTTCAGTAGGGGAAGTCAACAATGGCAGCTTATATATTTATCCCGGCCTGCTGTCACTCAAGTTGCCTGAGTTTTAGGTTGTGTGATATCTGGCACTAGACATTAGTTATATAAAAACTTTTTTTTTTTTCCATTTGAATCAAGTAAAAAAAAAAAAAAAAAAAAAAAAGAAGCTGTTGTATGATTGCCGCATGCATACCAACAAAGCAATGCCCAGCAGAGAGTCACCAGTAACTGAATATTACCCCATTACATTATGTCTGTGGGTGACCTCTTTATTTATTCAGCCTTGTTCCAATAAAGGGCTGATTTGACATCCGGTAGTGTTATTGTGTACCATTTTGTCAAATGATTTCTTAAGTTTACCACTTCTTGATAAATTAAATATATATTTTTAACTTTTCCTTACAACAGCCAGAAAATATGGGCCCAGAAAGTTGTCTTTATGATCTAGCAGCTGTAGTTGTCCATCATGGCTCAGGGTGAGTTGAGAATTTGTATTTGTGTGTCTTCCTACCTTGGAGGTGATATGGGTAACAAAATAATCAATTTCTTCTTTTTTTTTTTTTCTTTTGGTCAGCGTTGGCTCTGGTCACTACACAGCTTATGCCACTCACGAAGGTCGCTGGTACCACTTCAATGACAGTACAGTAACCGTGACAGAAGAGGAGACAGTGGGAAAAGCAAAAGCCTATATTTTGTTTTATGTGGAGCGTCCAGTCCCTGCCACTCCGGAAAAACTCTAAATACCTCTTTTCATTCCCATAAACTTCACACATGTCCACCTTTCCACTAATACTTGATTGGATTTTATTTTTACTTTATGCACTTTCACGGCTCTGTTGAGCATTGTCTGGCTGTCAGTGATAGAGTAAGATGTATTTACAGAACTCCATCACCACCTCTGCTGCCATAGAGATCTACAGTTCTCTCAACAAAATTTAATGATGCAGTATATACCTGAATTTTGACTAGGTAAAAAAATAAATAAATAAAAAGTCAATGTGATTATGAAATAAGTTGATGAACGATAGTGGAACTCTGAATTTGGCTACGTTTTCTGCTGATTTCCAGTGAGGGCCCAATTCTAGAAACTTTCCTTTTTTGGGGGACATTTTGATGCAGTGCCTTAAACTGGAAGCTAAAGGCAAATAATGTAGTTCTAGCCATGGTGCCTCTTTAATGACTACAGAAAATGGGCCTTTGGAAGAAGTATGATTACCAGTTTCATGGGGCAATTACAATGATCTGAACATTTGCACTCTGTACATTCAGCAGTTGTTAATGCGCTGCCATAGCGCAATGTCTAAGCACTCAGGCCTGGATACACGTGAAATAGTCTAGGTTTATGTACAATTCAATGTGAAGTTGGAATAATGCAGTTCTACCTTTATGTATTGTCAATCCTGCTTGTGTTGTAGATGATCCCAAATTTGGGATCTGGTAAGAAGAGACTCTTTAATGTTCTTCTACACATTTTCTCGAGTAATGTGTCATCTGAAGCAACGTTAAATCACTTTTGGGTAATCTTTCTATTTGAGAGACTGTCACTTGACAAGTCACTAAAATCCTTATTCAGTAAAGATTTGTTATCCTTAAGTGCTCTAACCCTTAGCAAATAGGAATTCACCTTGTCATGTTCTCACAGCAGAATGACTTTTGGTTGGTCGCTAAGGGTTATTGCACTTATATTGATCCTTACATTGCCCTAAAACATTTCTAAGGTAACAATAGTGTTGAATTGCATGCACTTTCTTTTAGTCTTCAGAATAATGCTGTGTTCCAACTGAACCCAATGGATCATTGAATTAGATACCGCTGCAAATGCTGCATCCAAAAATATGTGCTCAAAATTACAAGCGAATAAACCTCCGACTTTACTGGCATGAACAGGGACATACATAGTCATATGTGAAAAAAAAAAAAAAAACATAATTTTTTATCATTACAAAACATTAAAATGCATGCAACCGAATGGTCAGAATGATCCATAAAAACATACTGTGCTTTGTTGCACTGTCAATTATACACTGCAGCTTTTTCATTACTCCTATTGATAGCAATATATTTACACATAGGCAGATTGCCTTTGAAACAACTATAACATGTAAACTAGCCCACATGAGTCCATGCGTTTCTCGTTCCTGCTTCTTCAGGACGCATGAGAATTTAAGTAGTGATAACCTACGAGTAAAGAAAACAAACGTACTATACAAATATCAAAGTTACATACTCATTAAATGAAAGGAATGCTCTATGTCTACATTCAAGGGTATCATCAATGTCTCCCTAGTGGAGGCTGGTTTTAAAGGGGTCTCTCATTGGTACTTGGAGCCCGAGGGCTTACACAGAATGTACCCAGATTCTTCTGCTCTTTGTTTTCAAGGTTGTGGACAAGTGGGCTCAAAGTTCCACACGTGGTGGTCATGTGCTAAAGTGTGGCAATTCTGGATCAGAGCCCACTTATTAAAAGAGAAGTATGGGTTTTTTTTTTTTTTTTTCAGAATCCTACTTACCAAAGTAGATGCAGCATATTTCCCCCCGCCGGCTCTAAGACTCCGAACCGAGTAAGCAAACACTGCCACTTGCTTGGTTCTCAGGGCTCCCTGAGCAGATAGCTGCTGACTGTCAGTCACCACTGTCTCTACTGCCTGACCCCCCTGAAGTCAGTGGGGGGGCAGGAGCGCCCAGCTCAGGCTCTTGGCGGTTTGCTGAGAGCCTGAGCTGGGTGCCGGTCCAGACATGGGCGGATTCCGACTTCATTGTCGTGATCTTGCCCGAGCCTGGACCAGCTCTCTGGTGTCTCCTGAGCTTTGGCTGTACTTCTCCTTTAATATACTTTGTAACCATAGTGAATATTATCAAAGACTCCAAAATTGCTTTACTAACTGAACCTGTGGATGAGATACCTCAACATACGCAGGCTCTAATTTATGTTTCTGGTGGCCAAAATGTCTATCATCACTGCCTGGAAGAAACCTGTGGCTGAGTTGGTGGTGATGAAGTGTAAGTTTACCTAGATAGTGACTAATGAAAAGCTAGTCAGCATACTTCATGATACTTCTGTCTGGTTCAAGAGAGTCTGGAATCCATGGATCCAAATATCACCAAGCGCCTACGTAGGGGGCACTCTGGGGGTGCGGATCGCACAGATCTCGACTCCTTTTCTTATACTTTTAATTCTTCATCCTTTCCCCCCCCTTTTTTTTTTTTTCTTTACGACTCTGCTTGCACTTTGTCTATTTTCTGAGGATATTTTGAATGAGGGGAATTTGTTTCTCCCCCGCTGGATGGCTTATAATTTAACCTACCAATTGAGTTTTTCCTTTTTTTTTTTTTATCAAGGTTTGTAATGTTGATGTTCCTACTAGTGATCCTATGACTTGTCAGTATGTTATTCCTGAAGCTCATTGTTGTCATTATTTCCATGTTGACACTTTATGCAGCCTGCATAGCAGTTCCACACTTATTATTGCTCTTTGATAAATCAGGCAGGGCCGATTACAGGCCTTATCCTTTCATGTTAATGTCTGCCTTTCATATTTTTTGTAAAAATAATTTCAATAAACACTATTGAAACAGAAAAATGACATTCATTTATACTCTACAGCCGAGTTTGATATTAGTTGTTTCAAAGGCAATCTGTCTGTGTGAATATATTGCTATAAAGAACAGTGATGAACAAGCTGCAGTGTATAATTGGCTGTGCAGCACGCACAATATGTTTTTATGGATCATTCTGACCATTTGGTTGCATGTATTTTAATGTTTTGTAACAATAAAAATGATATGTTTTTTTTTTTTACATATGACTGTGTATGTTCCCCTTCATCCTAGTAAAGTTTGAGGTTTATTTGTTTGGAATTTTGAACCCAATGGATCCTAGGCCCAGGCTGTAAATGGGTCCTGGACTTCTGCCTAAGCCGATATTAAAGTGAACCTGTGCCCAGATCATACAGGCTTAGGCATTTACATATTCTGAAGAAGCAGTAATGTAAGAGCTGAGAAAGATGGAGGGAGGGGAGCAGGACCCCCTTCCATTGCTTGTAAAAGCAATCCAGATGAAAACCGCATCGCCTGCTCTAAAAAATGATACCGGGTGATGTCATCATCCTTGTATAACCACTGAAAGTCGGGCGGTATGCATACGTCGCCCAGCTTCAAGTGCTTAAAGGGTTTTTTTTTTTTCCTACTGCTTAAGAATGTGTGAATAGTTTAAGCTCTATAGTATTGGCACAGGTTCATTTTATGCTCTACCCCACTCATTCAGCTGTCAAATACTGGTACATTAGTGAACTGTAGAGACTTTAACATTTGGCAGTTTAATGACAAGGGTTGGCAGACTGAGGCCTCTTGTACAGCCTGGGGCAAGGATTACTCAAGGATTGGTTTTACTTGAAGGGTGAATTCACACACTGTGTGGTGACAGAAGTTTTACTGCTTTGTAAAACACTTGTCCCCGGAAGGACGCACAGAAAACAATTTGTTTTCTGTGTGCCCCATTCAAACTGCAATGCAGTATAGAGCTGTGCTGCATGCTGCATTTTATGGCAGTGCACTGTACAGCGACATGAATGAAGTGTACTTTTGTACACTTCAAATAAAGTTTGTACAAAAAAAAAATGCTGCGCGTGATACGCTGAATCACACAGTCGGGAATAAGCCCTAGAAATAAGCTCTTGGGGACCAGAACTATTTATGAAATAATGCTGCATGTCTTTTAGCTTACAGAAAAATGCCCTTCTTTAATTACAGGTGTTTTTAAACATTGGTGACTTGTCATTCCTAATGTCATTGAATCACTAATTCAGTCATGCACAACCAGCAGTGTGACACAACTGAAACTTTGATAGTTCTCTAAAGCCCCATTTTCACCTGGGCATAGCAGAAACTAGCATTTCTGCCCATGTTTCTGCAAACGCACTACATGCTTGCGGTGTCATTATTTCTTAAAGATATTCCAAACACGGGTAGTAGTCATACAAAAAGCGTATGGCACAAAACGCGATGGGCTTCCTGCCAAAATTTGGTACATGAGCTTCTTTAGCGTGATTTTGGAACGGGGGAAGGTCCATTCAAGAATGGTGCCACTCCAAAAACATGACGCAGTAACGTTGCTCAAGTGGAAACGGGGCCTAAGGGTGTCCCCTAGGCATCCACAGATGGTCAGATTCAGTGACTCTAGGCATCAATGTCACCCGAGCGGTCTCAGATATTTATTCAGCTTGTATCCATTGCATGTTGAGTACATTAGAAGTTGTTTTAACCTATTTCATACAGCAACATGAGTCTTCTATGGTCTCCCCGTAATAAACTGAATTTTTCTGCATACCGGGTAGTAGTCATACAGCAGGTAAGGTATTTTCCAGTGTCACTTGCAAAACTAAGTTGTATGTTCCAGTTTACCTTCACTTTACATTCCTGGGATGAGATATGATAAATATGTAATGTCCCATTTTATAAATGGATGTAAATCTCTGTAGTAGTGTTAGAATGACCTTGGCAGCAGCACTGGTCTTGTGCATGTCTGTCTGTTACTTCTCTTGTCATCATTCAGCCCTACTGTTCTGATGTTTTCATGTAATAGTTGAAACTTTTTTTTTACATTGATAATCATAAACACAAAATGAGTTTCCTCTTGGGATTGTAGGCCATATTTAATAAACTGGATAGGAAGAGTGCTGATGTGCTTTATTACATTCTGTAGCAATTAGATGAGAGCTTTATAAACCTCTTTCTCGTCCGTTGGGGGCAAAAGGGGAGGGGGATTTACTAAAACTGGTGAACACAGAATTTTGGTGTAGCTGTGCATAGTAACCAATCGGTGTCTAACTTAATATTTTCCAATTAAGCTTTGACAATATAACTTTTAGGCGGATTGGTTACTATGCACCAGTTTTAGTAAATCTTCTCCCAAGATGATTTTTTTTTTTTTTACCTTGGAGTTTTACTGCCGCCCATAGGCAGATTGAACACTGGCAAATAAACTGTAGGTTAGCCCAGGATAACCCCTCCTACTTACCAGCATGCATCAGTCGTTTACTAGCATCCTAGGAGGATGGATGACATTAATTCTGCTGTGTAAAAGACTAACCTATTTTTACTAGTACTATTTTTTTTTTTGCTTTAAAAATTTTCTTTAATCAAGACTCTTCTCTACATCAATGTTTCTCAACTCCAGTCCTCAAGTACCCCCAACAGGTCATATCATCAGGATTTCCCTCAGATGAAACGCCTCTGGTAATTACTAAGGCAGTGAAACTGATCAAATCACCTGTGCAAAAGAATGGGAAGCTTGAAAACATAACCTGTTGGGGGTACTTGAGGACTGGAGTTGAGAAACACTGCTCCACATCACTGCTAGAACTGGGCTCTTCAATTGCAGCTTTCTGGTGTGGCTGTCCTCAGCCAGGCTTTTGGATAAGTTATACGTTACCATTTATTACTGGGTTCTTTGTGGGACTCTTTCCAGACTCCATTCTGGCAACAAGTTAACTGCAGAGTGCTTTCCAGGTCCGGAGGCACTGGCCTCATCAGTTGCCCCAAAGTAATGTGTGCCCTCAGCTCGCACTTATGGCTCTGGGGCACTCCTTCCCCCGCATATTCTGTATCTGCATTACCTGCAGCCTTAGTGATCTCTGCACCATCGACTACGGAGATTCTGATTCTGAGCCAATCCAGTGTTTTCCAGTTTATCATGGAGGAGTCATAGAAGTTTTTTTACTAAAGCTGGAGAGTGCACAATCGGGCTCACTTCTGCATAGAAACCAATCGGCTTCCAAGTTTTATTGCCACAGCTTAATTGAACAAGTTAGAAGCTGATTGGCTACCATGTACAGCTGCACCAGATTCTGAGTGCACCATCTTTAGTAATTCTACCCCATAGTCTCCTGCTTTTACTTCTAAATGAAGAGACTGTTTCAGCACTTATTGATGTGGTAAGCATACTTCTGAAACTAGAGAATCATCCTGTTGCTACTACCAGTGCGGTTTCCAGCCTGGGGTCTTTTAGAGCCCCTAGAGCTGCAAAGACTTTGCCATTGCACCTACTGTTCCAACGCTTTCTCTACAGCAGGCATCCTCAAACTACGGCCCTCCAGCTGTTGCGGAACTACACATCTCATGAGGCATTGTAAAACTCTGACATTCACAGACATGACTAGGCATGATGGGAATTGTAGTTCCTAAACCACTGGAGGGCCATAGTTTGAAGACCCCTGCTCTACAGAGATTAGAAACACCCCAACAAGCTGCTTGCTTTCACAAATGCTTAATAGCTTTGTACTCATTTGGGGAAGAATTTGAACATAAGTGGGCTATCCCCTCTGTGAATCTGGCAGTGTCCCACCTTAACACAGCATCCACCATTTGAAAGGAGCTTTTGAGCAGAAAAAAGCATGCATAAACACATCTAAACGTGTGCAAAAATGTATTTCAATGTCTAGGCTAAATAAATATTCTAGCCATTGGAATATATTTACACTCAAACGCTATACGCGCATAAATATGCACATACATATTGTAACTTTAAAGGCTGTCTTCCTGCCAAAGGATCCAAATAATAAGCAGTTGGAAGCCATTTTCAAAACGCTGTTCTTCCTGGCGGGCCTCTCTTCTCCCCATCTTTGCTGTGACCTTACTTTGCCAGACCATGCCTTACTAGTCAACATCTCTTGGGATCTTGAGCTGCAGTTTATCCTTTGCTTATAGAACACAAAAAAAAAAGGTTGTAGCTTTAAACTTCAGTTTTCATGGTTTCCAGGAGGCTTCCCGGCATATCTCCAGCATGGGTCTCATGTCAGTATACAGTACTCGTGTAGGACACTTTTGTAAATTGCTGGACTGCAGAAACTACTAAGAAGCTGTTCATGTGGTCTATCTGGACTACATGGCTCATTTCAGATCTACTCGTGCCACCAAAATTAAGGACGCTACTGGTAGCAAGAGCACTTGTGTTTGCAGTTTGTTTCTTAGGTTTAATCCACAGACAAAATCTACTACCTTGCTATCTGTTAAGAAATATCCCTTTCACTTCTCCACTCCCACTCTCTCCTTGTCGAGACCCTTCAAGCTTGGTTCCCAGTTCGTCTGCATGGCCTGGGGCTCCAAGTCTGCCAAATGCCCAGACGAGCTGCCTTCCACATAAGGGGGCATTTCAGGTTCTTTTGTTAACCAGTGCAGATGATTGGACAGGCTTCATTGTTTTTGATTGGACAGCTTTCATCTCATATGCTTGAGTGTAGAAGGTGATATCATATCCCAGGGCTTCTCTCTCATCCCCTTCTCAAATTCTCATCTCTAAGCTTCTGGTGTTTCTGTACAGATTAGCAGATCCCCATCTAATGTTTTCTGACCCAATGTGACAGAACAGTTTCAAGGATTCTACTCCAACTTGTTCATCATTCCTAAACCCAAAGGGGACATCTGGCTTCTTGGATCGCAAAGCTCTGAATGCATTTAAGCTCAGACATTCTGCATGGGATCTACCAGGTCTGTCCTAGCCTTGCTTCACCTCCTATCGAAATCAGAGATACATACCTACATACCCCATATTCCCACGTTTTCTGTTTTGCTGTGGGGCCTCTGCACCACTACCAGTTAGTGGCGCTTCCATTCAGCCTATTATATGCACCACAGGTGTTCACTTAGTTGCACAGGCTCTGTTAGACAATGGATCTCTGAGTTTCCAGACGTTATAGCGGCACACGTGGATCCTGAACCTTCAGAAATCCGCATTGGGACAGACTTGTTCGGTCCTAGTCACAGACACAGCTCAGGCCAGGGTTTTTGTTCCACAGGTGAAATTTGGCTCTGCAATCTTATATTTGAATTCTTCAGTTCAGGTGCCACTTGACTCTTTGATTTTGCATTAGAGTCTTGGACCTGATGGTAGCTTCCTTCTCGGCAGTCCTGTTTGCCCAGTTTTACTCCAACACACCATTCTCTCATCATGGGCCAATTCATTCAAATCCCTGGACAGATCCATTTTATTATATTTTTTTGGCCCCTAGGACCCAGTTGTCCTTGGTTTGGTGTTTCAGGAATCTAGATTTGAATTCCTTCCTTCCTTGAAGTCCTTCCCTCCTGTCTTTTGGAAGGAGACGATGGGTGCCAGCCTGTTGGGCTGTGGAAGAGTCCTGGGACGCCTTGTTGGTGCAGGGGATTTAATTGTTGGTGGGGTACTGTTCAACATCCTAGAGCTCAGGGCATTTTGGTTGTCTCTGCAGGGCTAGACCATCCTCCTGAAGGGTAATCTGGTGCAGATTCAGTTGGTTGATGTATGCCACAGTCATGGCGTTATCCATCAGGAAGTAACTGGATATCTTTTTGTGGCAAGAGATGTAAATCATATCCTGTCCTAGGCACTTCCAGCCTTGTCCACTGTGTACATTGCAGGCTTGGACAGTTCAAAGGCAGATTACCTCAGCTGGCAACATCTGGACATGACAGAGAGGTCCAGGACCTATGTTGCAGATTGGGGATGCCAGATGGCAACCTCCTGGCATCCAAGTTCACCAAGAAACTTGACTGGTTTGTCTCTAGGTCAGGAATCCTGTAGCGGAAGCATAGGATACTCTGGTGGCTCTGAGGGAATCAGTACAGTCAGATTTATGCCTTTTCTCCTTGAAGCATCTTCCTCTGCTGCTTTGCAGGTTTGAGATAGTGGTCATTCCTATTTAATTCTCATTGTTTCAGCCTGGCTCAGGCAGATGTAGTACATTGACAAGAATCCTGTTAGATGCTCTATGGGCTTTGCTAGATCGATAGGTTTTTCTGTCTTCTGTCTGCACCTTTCGGGGGGGGGGGGGTGCAGATACCTGACGGGTATTTGCACCCACTTCCGGACATAGACTACCGCGGGAGTCTACGCCTCTTCCCCCCCCCCCCCCCCCCGTGCTGTCTGCTGGGAGACACACGGGTCCCAGAGACAGCAGGGACCATTTGGATTGCACAGCGCGACTGGCGCATGCGCAGTAGGGAACCAAGAAGTGAAGCCGCAAGGCTTCACTTCCTGATTCCCTTACTGAAGATGGCGGTGGCAGCACCCGAGAGCTGAGGGAGAGATCGGCTTTGCGTGCCAACATCGCGGGCGCCCTGGCCAGGTAAGTGTCCTTATTTTAAAAGTCAGTAGCTGCTGACTTTAACCACTTCAATACCAGGCACTTATACACCTTCCTGCCCAAGCCAATTTTCACCTTTCAGCGCTGTCGCAATTTGAATGACAATTGCGCAGCCATGCTACACTTGTACTCAAACAAATTTTTTATAATTTTGTTCCCACAAATCGAGTTTTCTTTTGGTGGTATTTGATCACCTCTGCGATTTTTATTTTTTGTGCAACAAATAAAAAAAAGACCGGAAATTTTGAAAAAAAAAGAAAGTTTTCTTTGTTTCTGTTAAATTTTTTTGTAAATAAGTACGTTTTCTTCTTCAACGACGGGCACTGATAAGGCGGCACTGATGGGCACCAATGAGGTGGCACTGATAGGTACTTATGGATGGCACTGATGGGTGGGGGATACTGAATGTTTTTGTTTTAATAATGCTGCCAGCCAGTGCCCATTTGTGGGCACTGATTGGCATTGATTGGGCATATGTTGGCACATGTGGATGGCCATGGGGGATGTACCTGGCCATCCACATATGTGCTTCCCTGGTGGTCTGAAGTGGGCATCCGAGGGGGGGCTGTGATAATCAGCACAGACCCACCCCCCCGTCAGGAGAGCTGCTGATCGGTTCTCCTCTACTTGCGTGTCAGACGCGTGTGAGGAAAAGCCGATCAACTGCTCTTCCTATTTACATCGTGATTGGACACGGCTGATCACATTGCAAAGAGCCTCCGCCGTAGCCCACCCCAGCCTTGTGCAGGTCTACAATTTTACCCCTGATGTCCTTACACAGCTCTCTGGTCTTGGCCATCGTGGAGAGGTTGGCGTCTGTTTGAGTGTGTGGACAGGTGTCCTTTATACAGGTAATGAGTTCAAACAGGTGCAGTTAATACAGGTAATGAGCGGAGAACAGGAGGGCTTCTTAGGCTGGGTTCACACTGGTGCGACACGACAGCCGTCCTACTTTGGATCCGACTTTGCCCTGCGACATGAAGCCGGCATATGTCCGACTTTCAATGAACGGGGATCCGACTTGGATCCCCGCCAATGCCCGGCACTGTGTTTGGTATGAATCTTTAGGGGGAACTCCGCGCCAAATTTTAAATAAAAAACCGGCATGGGTTCCCCCTCCAAGAGCATACCAGGCCCTTGGGTCTGGTATGGACCTTGAGGGGAACCCCCTACGCCGAAAAAACGGCGTGGGGGTCCCCCCCAATCCATACCAGACCCTTATCCGAACACACAGCCCGGCCGGACAGGAATGGGGGTGGGAACGAGCGAGCGCCCCCCCCCCCCCCTGAGCCGTACCAGGTCGCATGCCCTCAACATGGGGGGGTTGGTGCCTTGGGGGAGGGGGCGCACTGCGGCCCCCCCAACCCAAAGCACCTTGTCCCCATGTTGATGAGGACAAGGGCCTCTTCCCGACAACCCTGGCCGTTGGTTGTCGGGGTCTGCGGGCGGGGGGCTTATCGGAATCCGGGAGCCCCCTTTAATAAGGGGGCCCCCAGATCCCGGCCCCCCACCCTATGTGAATGAGTATGGGGTACATCTACCCCTACCCATTCACCTAGGGAAAGTGTCAATTAAAAAAAAAAAAACACTACACAGATTTTTAAAGTAATTTATTAGACAGCTCCGGGGGTCTTCTTCCGACTTCGGGGGTCTCTCCGGTTCTTCTCCACGCTCTCCGGATCTCCTGCCGGGCTCCTCCGCTCTCTTCTGCTCTTTTGCCGCTCTTTTGCTATAGCGGAGGAGCCAGGTCTTCAGTCTTCTGCCTTCTGCCCTCTTCTCTTCTTCTGATGTTGACACGACGCTCTCTCCAGCTGGAATGCTCTCTGTGCGCTCTGCTATGGCTTATATAGGCGGTGACCCCGCCCCCTTATGCCGTCACAATCCCTGGGCATGCTGGGATTGTGACGGCATAAGGGGGCGTGGTCCTCGGGTGATGACCACGCCCCCTAAAACGTCACAATCCCAGCATGCCCAGGGACTGTGACGGCATAAGGGGGCGGGGTCACCGCCTATATAAGCCATAGCAGAGCGCACAGAGAGCATTCTAGCCGGAGAGAGCGTCGTGTCAACATCAGAAGAAGAAAAGAGGGCAGAAGGCAGAAGACTGAAGACCTGGCTCCTCCGCTATAGCAAAAGAGCGGCAAAAGAGCAGAAGAGAGCGGAGGAGCCCGGCAGAAGATCCGGAGAGCGTGGAGAAGAACCGGAGAGACCCCCGAAGTCGGAAGAAGACCCCCGGAGCTGTCTAATAAATTACTTTAAAAATCTGTGTAGTGTTTTTTTTTTTTAATTGACACTTTCCCTAGGTGAATGGGTAGGGGTACGATGTACCCCATACTCATTCACATAGGGTGGGGGGCCGGGATCTGGGGGCCCCCTTATTAAAGGGGGCTCCCGGATTCCGATAAGCCCCCCGCCCGCAGACCCCGACAACCAACGGCCAGGGTTGTCGGGAAGAGGCCCTTGTCCTCATCAACATGGGGACAGGGTGCTTTGGGGTGGGGGGGCCGCAGTGCGCCCCCTCCCCCAAGGCACCACCCCCCCATGTTGAGGGCATGCGACCTGGTACGGCTCAGGAGGGGGGGCGCTCGCTCGTCCCCACCCCCATTCCTGTCCGGCCGGGCTGTGTGCTCGGATAAGGGTCTGGTATGGATTGGGGGGACCCTCACGCCGTTTTTTCGGCGTAGGGGGTTCCCCTCAAGGTCCATACCAGACCCAAGGGCCTGGTATGCTCCTGGAGGGGGAACCCATGCCGGTTTTTTTATTTAAAATTTGGTGCGGAGTTCCCCCTCAAGATCATCAGAGCACAAGTCGCGTGCCGAAGTCGGATCATGCGAGACGGCGATCCGACTTTGACCCGACTTCAATGATAGTCAATAGGCTGAAGTAGGATCAAAGTCGGACCAAAGTAGTACAGGGAGCATTTCTAAAGTCGGAGCGACTTGTGTCGGACCAGTTAGGAGGGCTCCCATAGGCTCCTTTCACACTTATACGACTTCAAAGTCGCACGATTTTACCGCGATTTTAACGCGATTTGCCGCGATTTGACCGCGATTTGGGAGCAGTACTACTTTGCCACGTTTTTGGCATTAACAAATGAAAACATACAGTAGTTGGTATAAATCATAAGGGGGAACTCCACGCCAAGTTTTAAATAAAAAAACTGGCGTGGGTTCCCCCCCAGGGGCATACCAGGCCCTTAGGTCTGGTATGGATTGTAAGGGGAACCCCCTACGCCGAAAAATCGGCGTAGGGGTCCCCCCAAAATCCATACCAGACCCTTATCCGAGCACGCAGCCCGGCCGGCCAGGAGTGGGGGTGGGGACGAGCTAGCGCCCCCCCCCCTCCTGGACCGTGCCAGGCCGCATGCCCTCAACATGGGGGGGTAGGTGCTTTAGGGCATGGGGGGCACCCTGCCGGCCCCCCCCCCACCCCAAAGCACCTTGTCCCCATGTTGATGAGGACAAGGGCCTCTTCCCGACAACCCTGGCCGTTGGTTGTCGGGGTCTGCGGGCAGGGGGCTTATCGGAATCTGGGAGCCCCCTTTAATAAGGGGGCCCCCAGATCCCGGCCCCCCACCCTATGTGAATAAATATGGGGTACATGGTACCCCTACCCATTCACCTAGGGAAAAAAGCGTCAATAAAAAACACAGTACACAGGTTTTTAAAATAATTTATTAGGCAGCTCCGGAATCTTCTCCCGACTTCGGGGGTCCTCTTCCGACTTCGGGGGTCTCTCCGGCGTCTTCACCCGGTGTCCGCATCTTCTGCTGGCTCCACCGCTATCTTCTGGCGCTCTTTTGCCAGCGGTGGTCCGGACTTCTGGATCGTCTTCTTCCCTCTTCTCTTCCAGAGATGTTGACACGACGCTCTCTCCAGCCAGAATGGTCTCTGTGCGCTCCGCAACGGACTTATATAGGCGCTGACCCCGCCCCCTTATGCCGTCACAGTCCCATGGCATGCTGTGACTGTGACGTTTTAGGAGGCGTGGTCACCGGGTGATGACCACGCCCCCTTATGACGGCACAGTCCCAGCATGCCCCGGGACAGTGACCTCATAGGGGGGCGGAGTCACCGCCTATAAAAGTCTGTTGCGGAGCGTTCAGAGACCATTCCAGCTGTAGAGAGCGTCGTGTCAACAGGCAGAAGAAGGCAGAAGGCAGAAGTCCGGACCACCGCTAGCAATTGAGCTGCAGAAGATAGCGGAGGAGCCGGCAGAAGATGCGGACACCGGGAGGAGACGGCGGAGAGACCCCCGAAGTCGGAAGAGGACCCCCGAAGTCGGAAGAAGATCCCGGAGCTGCCTAATAAATTATTTTAAAAACCTGTGTACTGTGTTTTTTATTGTCTTTTTTCTCTAGGTGAATGGGTAAGGGTACCATGTACCCCATACTCATTCACATAGGGTGGGGGGCCGGGATCTGGGGGCTCCCTTATTAAAGGGGGCTCCCGGATTCCGATAAGCCCCCCGCCCGCAGACCCCGACAACCAACGGCCAGGGTTGTCGGGAAGAGGCCCTTGTCCTCATCAACATGGGGACAAGGTGCTTTGGGGTGGGGGGGCCGGCAGGGTGCCCCCCATGCCCTAAAGCACCCACCCCCCCATGTTGAGGGCATGCGGCCTGGTACGGTCCAGGAGGGGGGGGGCGCTCGCTCGTCCCCACCCCCATTCCTGACCGGCCGGGCTGCATGCTCGGATAAGGGTCTGGTATGGATTTTGGGGGGACCCCACGCCGATTTTTCGGCGTAGGGGGTTCCTCTTAGATCCATACCAGACCTAAGGGCCTGGTATGCCCCTGGGGGGGGGAACCCACGCCGTTTTTTTTCATTTAAAACTTGGCGTGGAGTTCCCCCTCTGGATTCATACCAGACAGCTGTCAGCACTGCCTGTCGCTCATCGGGAAAGGAAAAAAAAGTTTTCCTTTCCCGATCAGGGAGCCAGGCTTTTGCTTACAAAGTCGTGCTGAAGTCGTGTCTATATATTTTTCAGGCACGACTTGCATGCTACTTCAGGGTTTAACATTGAGGTCTATGGAGTACAACTCGCATAGAAGTTGGACCAAAGTAGTGCAGGGACTACTTTCAAGTCGGCACGACTTAAAGTCGTGCCAATATGAATGGTAGTCATTGAAAATCATGGAGAATGAATTGTCATACGATTTTGCAGTACAAAATCGTGGGACAAGTCGTATAAGTGTGAAAGGGGCCATAGGGAAACATTGAATTTCACACGTCATGCGACATGAGCTCCCAATGTCGGAGCGTTTGTCAGACCAGTTTGAACCCAGCCTTAGGCTATGTTTCCACTAGTGCGTCCCCAAAGTCGCGCGATTTTGCCGCGATATTTTACCGCGACTTTTTACCGCGATTTGAAGCAATGCCTGTATCTATGGACCTCAAGTCGCATCAAAGTGGGACCAAAGTAGTGCAGGGACTACTTTGAAGTCGCTGCAACTTGAAGTCGCACAGATATGAACGGTACTCATTGGAAATCATGGGAAACAATTTGTCATGCGACTTTTCAGTCCCAAGTCGCATGAAAAGTCGCACTAGTGGAAACAGAGCCTTAAAGAAAAAATAACAGGTCTGTGAGAGCCGAAATTCTTACTGGTTGGTAGGTGATCAAATACCTATGTCATGCAATAAAATGCTAATTAATTTTTTAAAAATCATACAATGTCATTTTCTGTATTTTTGTTGAAGAGTACCTATGATAAAAATTACAGACCTCTACATGCTTTGTAAGTAGGAAAACCTGCAAAATTGGCAGTGTATCAAATACTTCTTCTCCCCACTGTAGATGTTGCTACTACCATGTGTTTGCTGCTATGTTGGCGTCAAGAAAAAAAGAATTACAAATCATTTATTTTAAACAAAGGCTCACATTTCACCTGAATTAACACCTGAGGTATCCTGGACTGGAGTTTCAAAGGCCACAATGCCTCTCTCTCTCTCCAAGTGTCACCTCCCTATGAAAGGGTTAGATTCCTCTCTGTGTTATGAAAAGAAAATATAGCCCTTTCACCCTACTGTTTTTGCACAAAGTCTTGAGACACATTAGAAAAAAAGAAGCAGGACACAAATCCTAAAATTCATAAAAAGTGGCGTAGACGCTCTTTAAAATTCCATTGGTGTGGGCAATGGATGTGTGTACCTGTCAGGAACAGGTACATGACACCCCATCCTGAGTGTCCATACCTCGGGCATTCTGGTCCACAGTGCATGTTCAGCCCCTTGCTAGCTAGGACACTGCACTGTTGGCTGTGCATCATAGCAACTGATAACTCATTCCTGGCCCTATCCAGCCATTAACCAGGAGATTTCCTGGCTAACAGCTGGCTGTTGGCAGATGTCATTGTCTAATTACAGTCATTGCCATTTTTGGGTAATGACATCAACCAGAATTTGGGCTGGCCCCCAGGGAATCTCCCAGCTGTCAACTGAATGGAGCAGGGGATGGGTCATCAGATGCTATGATGGTGGGAGCTGCTGGCTTCATAGCAACCAAAGAGCCTTATGCAGGAAGCCGTCATATTCTTGACCACTTACCAGCATGTACATTCCCTACGCGGAGCATCGGCATCTATCAGAGCTGGTCTTAATTACCGCCAGTTTGCTTATCTATCTGGTGTACTGCCAGTAATTCTTTTTGAAACTGCTGTAGCCATAGCAACAGATTCTAAAAGTTTCAGTAATAATAATTACCTTAATCTGATGCACATGCTGGAAAGCTTTACAAAACTGTCACAAGGCTTTCCTAAATTATGTACAGGCTGTATTAAAGGTGCTATACTGCCAAAGTGTCAGAACTGCTTCATTAAATTCCCTTAGAAAGGCCCCCAAAAATAAAATAGTGGATTCTACTTATTCCCTACTTTACTTACTCAAGTGTATCTCTAGACAAAACTTTCCAGGTTAGAATAAAGTATGGTGTGTGCTATACTACGGACTTATTATGACATCTTGCCAGTGTTAGTAAGGTTGTTAATAAGTCCTCTCTAACCATAAACCATCATTTGTAATATCCGTACTATATTTTGTGTGAGGTAGTTGGATTGGACAGACACACGTCTCTGACAAGGGCAGATTAGGCTGATTTTTTTTTTTTTTTTAAAGAGCTGATATGTGTGACTAAATATAACCCAGCAGCTGCTATGTGGTTCCTTCCATATATGTCTGGGCCCTTTAACCTCACAGCTCCACTACACAGCAGATCATATTGTGAAGCTGAGCCATCCTCTGGGAACTGGTAAGTCTGTACACTGATTTATTTCATGGATCATTTTACATTTATTTCAACTCAAGATCATTCGTTTGCAAGACACATTATTATGTATGTTGTCTTGAATTTCTATTTTATTTCTATGAAACTTATTACACTTATATTTTACTGATGGTCGATTTGTGCTGTTTAAAAGGCAAGAAAATCAGTATGTAGTTTTGCCAGTTAGCAAAATGCACTTTATATGGCTGGTCACTGTAGTTCACACTTGAGCTTCTTCAAGCATTTGGGCTCTTTCCTATGGGTTGCAACATTTGTAGGCATTTGATGTTTTTATTTTTTTTTTATCTGAATGCAGCCTATTTACTTTTAACAGCCCTGTACACACAGGTGCATACATATTCATAAACTAGTGTCATATTTAGATCAGTAAAAAAAAAAAAAATGTTGCCTTACTGCTCCGTATTTCACACGTGAGTATAATGCCGCGTACAAACGAGCGGACTTTGCGGCAGACTTTGCCCGGCGGACGGGATTTCGTCGGACGATTCGATCGTGTGTGGGCTCCAGCGGACTTTGTTTTCTCAAAAGTTGGACGGACTTAGATTTGAAACATGTTTTAAATCTATCCGTCGAACTCGAGTCCGGTCGAAAAGTCCGCTCGTCTGTATGCTAGTTCGACGGACAAAAAGCCACGCTAGGGCAGCTATTGGCTACTGGCTATGAACTTCCTTGTTTTAGTCCGGTCGTACGTCATCACGTACGAATACGACGGACTTTGGTGGATTGTGTGTAGGCAAGTCCGTTTATTTGGAAAGTCCGTCAAAAAGTCCGCCGAGCAAAGTCTGCCGTAAAGTCCGCTCGTGTGTACGCAGCATAAGCGTTCTCCCACCTAACCTTTGAATGGTAGATTATATTTGCCATTCTGGGAGCTAGAAGAATCTCTGTGCACATATATGCATGTGAACATGCCCTATACGGTCCATACTCACTTTTTTTGCACTGGAAATTTTAGTCAAGAAGATGTGGCGCTCATACACTATACTGTCAAAAGTATTGGGATGCCTGAACCAAACTCCAAACTCGCTCATTCATGTCTTTATGGACCTTGTTTTGTGCCCTGGTCCAAATCATTTGGTGGAGGGGGGGATTATGGTGTGGGGTTGTTTTTCAGGGGTTGGGCTTGCCCTCTTAGTTACAATTAAGGGAATTCTTAAGGCGTCAGCATACCAAGACATTTTGGACAAATTAATGCTCCCAACTTTGTGGGAACAGTTTTGGGAATGGCCCCTTCCTGTTCCAACATGACTGCACACCAGTACACAAAGCAAGGTCCATAAAGACATGGATGAGTGAGTTTGGGGTGGAGAAACTTAACTGGCCTGCACAGAGCCCTGACCTCAACCCGATAGAACACCTTTGGGATGAACGAGAGAGGAGACTGCGAGCCAGGCCTTTTCATGCACATCAGTGCCTGACCTCGCAAATGCGCTTCTGGAAGAATGCTCAAACATTCCCCTAGACACACTCCTAAACCTTGTGGACAGTCTTCCCAAAAGATATGAAGTTGTTATAGCTGCAAAGGGTGGGCCAACTCAATATTGAATGCTACGGACTAAGACTGGGAT
Organism: Lithobates septentrionalis; assembly: GCA_037952835.1. Lineage (NCBI taxonomy): Eukaryota > Metazoa > Chordata > Amphibia > Anura > Ranidae > Lithobates > Lithobates septentrionalis. The sequence continues at coordinate 1,334,875 of JBBDGP010000795.1, read as the reverse complement.
GCCATTAAAGTTCATGTGCGTGTAAAAGCAGATGTCCCAATACTTTTGACAATATAGTGTATCAGTACTGTATGCAAGCACTCTTTTTGGAGTTTTTTTTTATGCTCATTTGTACGTGCATTTTTTGAGAATTTTCAAGCTTGAGTATTTTAGTTTTAAGCAATGGAAAGCTATTTACTAAGGAAAGGAGAGGCAAAAAATTGTGCAAAAAACCCCAAAAAAAACAAAGCATGTTTTTAGGGGCTTCCATATAGAGACCAAACCCTGTGACTCTGCCATAGAGAGGCTCAGTTACTTTTTCCAGCTTCAAGCAACATGACACTTAGGTGTGAGTGGGCACCACTGAATATAATGGCAATCTCAATGATGAGTGTTGAAGTGCTTTGGGAAATGTTCTTCAAATCACTCAGGTGTGAACGGGACATTTTCCAGTTATATATACAAATACCCTGTTTCCCCAAAAATAAGACCTAGCGTGAGTGTCAGTGATGGCTGCAATATAAGCCCTACCCCCCAAATAAGCCCTACCCTGTTTCCCCGAAAATGAGCCCTACCCTGAAAATAAAACCTACAAGGGTTTATACTAGGGCTTTTTTGGGGGGTAGGGCTTATATTGCAGCCATCACCGACAATCATGCTAGGTCTTATTTTCGGGGAAACAGGGTAAGTCTTACTCAAAAAGGAGTTTTTTTTTTTTTTTTTTTTTTAATAACGAGAATTAATTTGAATTCACTTTGCTGAAGTCAGGCCAGTACAAGATGAATTCTGCTTGCTCTGGGTTACTGCACATAAAAGCTAAACATTCAGAACAACTTTCTGAATAAAGGTGTATGTGTCCATAAGTGTAGCTGTGTATGTGAACATCTGTGAAGAATTCTAGCCTGTCTATGATGATATTTCTTCCATAGTCTCCACAATTACCGTGGCATCTGGATCCAGCTGTGGTCTGCACCATGCCAGCAATGGTTACTACAACTCTAACTGATCTGAACCCCGAATGTCTTCTGCATTTGTTTTCCTTCCTGGATAAGGACAGTAAGAAATGCCTGTCACAAACATGTCACAAGTTGATGGACATTTTCCAGGAGCCTTCACTATGGAAACTGCTACATTTCAGCTCCCCAACTGAACTGAACAAGAAGAATTTTGTTTTGGGACCAGCTCTGAAATCATTGTCTATTTGTTGGTATTCCAGCAGGGTAAAAATCTGCAACATTGAAGACTGGGTGAAAACCACACTCCAAAAATCCATGTGCAGCCACCATCTTAATACCGTCAGCGACTTCCTGCTCCAGGTCTCCAAGAGGTAATGCCAAATTCACCACTAAATTAAGCTGGTCATAAATGACCCAATAAAAGTGCCCTGGAAGTAGAGACACTGGTACCCTGACTATGCTAGGCAAAGTAACAGTGTCTCTGCGAAGGAAAACCCCCATTAATTCAACTTGCCTACACTCCCCCACAGCTACTAACACTGGTATGGAAGAGCATGTGGCCTGCTCCCCTGTGATACCTCTCAGGCTGTATGACTGAGGGACATCCTCACTCCCCCCCGGGTCACTAGCACTGCTAATTTCAACTTCTGAGTGGCAAGGGAGCTCAGGTAAGGGGAGTATTAGGGGTCAGGGTGAGGCCTTTATAGAGGTCCTAGCTCTGGGCCCTACATGGGCAAAGTGACAATGTCTCTAAGGCCTCGCTGACATGGTAGAACCTAAGCAGGCAGTCCTATTCATACCGATTGGGCTGCACAGACTCAATTGACATGACTTGGACTGTCAGCAGAAGGATGCACAGAACACTTGTGCATCCCCGTGCTGGCAAATAAAGCCCTCGAGTGGGGGGACGATCGGGTACACCTGTGTGAAGGAGGCCTAGGGGTCATACACATGGGAACTTTTGCCCTTATTGCAGGAAAACGACATATTCTGCTGCCTAGTATATACAATCAATAAAATCAATGACAGGCTCAAATACACTGTTCTGGGCATATGTCTCTGATCACATATGGCCCAGAATGCAAGTACCATTCACAACAGTGTACCGCCATTACATATTTCAGCCTGGCATAGATTTTGGCAGGGCTGCTGCCAGTTGACTGTACCCTGCACCTACCTGGCGCCAGATTACACCTGGTTTTTATGCTATACAGGAAGAAGTCTCCATTTGCATAAGCCCTATGGTGTCACTTATGATAACTGGATTTTCTGACATTCTCTAGAACTGTTTGCTGAGAAGCCATGTTTGTTTTCTCTAGTCTCTGAAGCTGGCAATAGCCTTAAAGCCTAACTCCATGTTTAATGTCCCTTAGGATAGGATAGATTTGCCATTCTAAAAAAAATAAAAATAAAAAATAAATGCACACATTTTGGCAGGTAAAAAAATGTGTATTTATTATTTTTTTCTACTAGGTGCCTGCTCCAGCAGATCGTGGGTGTAATGCAGGCTGTCAGTGTAAGCTGTCTCCTCCTATGGGTAGGCAGTTGCACAATGGCAGGAAGAATCAATGAATTACCTAGAGCACTCAACAGCACCCTGGTAGGTCATTGAGAATTACAAGATGACAGCTACAAAGACTATCGTTACTTGTAGTTCTTCCATTCACAGGATGGCATGGCTGCTTGTTTTTTTTTTTTTTTTAAACTGTGACAGCAAGTTTGGGGAGAAGATCCCCAAATTATAGTTGGTCTAAAAGCCTTAGAATACGTGAATACTGCTGCAGCCAATGCATCCAGCAATAGAGGAACCACAGGGCAACACCAACAGGGAGACTGGTCAGATAACCTCATTCACTCCACAGATGTTAATCCAGCCAAGGAAACACATAACAGCCTCCCATGGTGAAAAACCGATTGCTGGTATAGTGGACCTTTCTCTCTCTCTCTCTCCTGGAAAACACACTGGAATCGCATTACATTTGAACACCAATGCCTTTTCCTGAAGTTAGCATTCAACTCTAGGACTCAAAATCACACCGTGTGTATATTTGAATGTCCGCCATAGAAACACACACGTGATTCAGTGCGTTCTGGAGCACATCTGAAATTGCATCAGTGTGAACCCGGGCTTACGCTTTCTTTGCTGAGAGTGACAAGGGATATGAGCATATGCTGGCTGTATCAGTGCAGCATGTTTTACAGTTAGAGTAGAACTAAAGGCAAAACTTCGTTTTCTTTATTTTGGATAGAGTAAGGGAGCACTATAATCCCTGTCTGTTTTTTGGCTATATCCTATTGGGGTTATTTCTCTTCACTTCCTGACCCATAGCCAAAACAGGAAATCCAAGCGTTTCACCAGAACTATGGTCCCCATTTAGATAATTCATCTATATTCTTGATCTGGTGACAGCCTCGGAGATGACAGTAAACCAGTCAAAGAGAAAGGGTGAATTTCCTGGATTGGGGGCACAGATTGCAATAAAAAACCTGACAGGTGTTCTAATCTCTCTCCACTCTATCCGAAAAAAGAAAGAAAAGAGTTTCCTTTAGTTATACTATAAAGTGTAATTTGTAATTAACCACTTGCTGACCATGCTATAGCAGAGTGACGGCTACAGCGTGGCTGGCTAGTTCTGGGGGACCGTCGTATGACAGCCTCCCATAATCGGGGGCGGCGCGCTCTGTGACCTCCGGATATTGCTGATCACATTTAGGTAAAGAGCCAATTAGCGGCTCTTTGCCACATGATCAGCTGTGTCCAATCACAGCTGATCACAGATGTACACAGAAGCCAGTTATCGGCACTCCTTTCCTCATGCTGACAGTGTGAGGATAGGAGAAGAGAGCTGATAACCAGCTTGTCCTGATTAGCAGTGCAGTCCCAACAGTGCCCATCAGTGAAGGAGAAAAATTACCTGTTTGCAAAATTTTTTAACAAACTATGAAAAAAGTAATTTTTTTCAAAAATTTTGGTCTTTATTCGTTTATTTAGCAAAAAAGAAAAAACCCAGTGGATTAAATACCATCAAAAGAAAGCTCTATTTGTGTGGAAAAAAAATTATAAAAATGTTGTTTGGGTACAGTGTTGCATGACCGCGCAATTTTCAGTCAAAATGTGACAGCGCTGAAAGCTGAAAATTTGCCTGGGCAGGAAGGGGGTAAAAGTGCCTGGTAGGGAAGTGGTTAAACCCAAAACAAAATATATTGCAGCTTACCGGTCCTTATATGTGGTGGCTGCATTAATTTTTTCCCCAGCCTTTTCCCTGTTTATTGTCTGTCTTCATATGATCCTCCTGTAATTCATAGTGCTGTCAGAGTAGCACTAAACAGGAGGGAAGAGCAGAAAGATGACCAATGTGCTTGGTCTCCTTCAGTCATACACATTTAGATTCGGATGGATCCATAAAGCTGACCTTCAACCAAAGTGCTGCTTACCTCCCCCCAGCCCCTATTTTCAAACTTTTTTTTCAGGGAATCTTTTTTGACAGGTACCCACTTCCTCAATCGTCACGTAGGTAAGGATGATGTCAGTTTGGCCTTCCTTTCCCCCACCTACAGCCTTCTGGGACATAACACACATCCCAGGAGCCTGTTGGACCAGTCTCACTGTGCTGTGTAATCTCGCCCATGCTCAGTGGGGAGCTGGCTGTGAGACATCAGGAAGTCACAGCTGGCTCCCACATTAAAAATAGTGGTGGGATGAGTGGATAGTAGAGGGATCAGTCTGGCAAAGAATCATCTCCAGGGAAGACAGCTCTGGATTCCATCGGCTGGTACCTGTCTGTTAAAAGGCAGCAGCTACAGTATTTGCAACTGTTGACTTTTAATCTTTAGGAAAACCTGGGAGACGTTCCCCCTTAACCAAGCTGTCCTGTCTGACAATGGTGCTTGGATCGCAAGACTGGCTGAAATATTACAAATTATTCGACAAATTATTGTCTATAGTTCCACTTTATGGTGAATCTTTTACAAAGCATAAGATCCTCCACTGAAGCTCCTGACTCTCTCAGTCCTGGGTTGCAGGTTAAGCCAGATACATGGATCAAAATGTGGCCAGCTCAGCAGGAACTGGATGAATTTCAATCCATGTGTGGGCTACCTGGTTGTACACAAGTTGATCCATCGATCGACTTGCGTACATCCAATCTATCAGCTTTTTCCCAAACAAATAGTGCTGCTGTGCAAGAATTACAAGTGGCTCATATCAAGACAGACTCAGACACATATGCAAATACTATGTTAAAATTACAGTTTTAAAAAAAAATACAAAACTGGGTGAAATGGTGTTTTTACATCTGTTAAACTTACTGTTTGTCAGGGAAAAATGGATGAATGGTTGCACACTCCGGAAGGATGCCAAAATCTTTATTGTAGTGATCAACAAATAAAAGCATATACAGCACAGCGAGCACCAGGAGATAAGTGTTAACGCGTTTCACGCAGATACCAGCACTTAATTGTGTTATGAATAAGTGGTTATCTGCGCGAAACGCGTTAACATTTTTATCTCCTGGTACTTGCTGTGCTGTATATGCTTTTATTTGTTGATCACTAAAGATTTTGGCTTCATTCCCTGTTGATCTCGAAGGAGAGTTTTGCAGGCACCTCTGCTTTGGACTTGCAGCACTCATACCTTGAGCAGTGTTTCTTCATCATTGGACTACTGTTTTTTTTGTGTTCTAGGTGCCCAAATCTTCGGACGCTGACATTGTCGGGCTGTGCCCATGTGACTGATGAGCCTCTCCTCCAGATCATGAGACATTGCCCAGATCTCCAAAGTCTACAGCTGGAGAACTGCTCTGGGGTAACCGATAGACTGCTGGCCGTGGTACCCTTGCACTGTAGACGACTTCACACTCTTCATGTGAACTTCTGCAGAAACATAACAAAGAAAGGGCTCTCACTAGTGCGACAAGGATGTCCAGAGCTAACTCTACAGGCAGATCGGAGTGCAGACATGTTCACTGACAGGTTACCTAGTGAAAGTATTCCTATAAAGAGGATACCAAGAAGACTCGTATTAAATGTGGACTGGATAGAAGCATAGTACTTTCCTAGGTCACAATCACCTAAATGAAGCCAGTACTGAGAAATACTGAGGCCAATGTACTTGTAAAGATGCTATTTTCCTGGCTGTGGTGCTGATCCAAGCCTTTCTGGATAACAGACCCAGGACAAGTGAGCAACAAAAGTGAAATCAGAACTCCTGATATGTACATGTCTGGTCCGGGGTGTTGAGAGTGTTGAATTCAATAGTACAGCAGGACAGCCAAGCAACTAGCATCATCAGAAGGATTACTTGGCAATGGCAGCCTCCATATTTTTTCAAGCACAGGTTTCCTTTAAAGTATAACTAAAGGCAAAACGTTTTTTTGTTTTGGATAGAGTGGAAAGGGATAAGAATGCTTGTCAGTTTTTATTGCTGTCTGTGCCCCGTTAAGGAGATTCACCCTCTCTTTGTCCTGTTTACCATTATCATTTGAAGTAAAAACTAAAAGAAAACCCCCTAATTCTGGGTTGTCCCCAGAAATAATAATAGGGGAGAAATCTTCCTATAGGGACCCTTAATTCATAGGGATTTCCTCTCACTTCCTGTTTGGCCATTGGACAGGAAGTGAAGGGCAATCTTCACAATGGGACAGATGAGAAAAAAAAAAACGTGACAGGGGTTATAGCCATCCCTTACTCTGTCCAAAATGAAAAAAAAAGTTTTGCCTATAGTTCTACTTTAAAGTGACCAATACAATTCCTATTACTATCTTATCAAATAGTACTTAGAGGCTGTTGCAAGGTATTTATTGATTGCTTTCCCTTGTCGAAACAATTTAGTAATCCCTGTATAGCAGCTTTGAAACTGATCTGCAATGATAGCGATCCTGGCCAGATTTCAGATTTCCGCCAGTTCCTGATGAACCAACCAACCAAAGTTTGTTTTGTGCCTGGCCATGTCAGCCCCCTCCCATCCGACATCCTTCATTTGAGAAGAAGGAGCCAGGCAGAAAATTGTCATCTGAACAGCAGTTTTATTGAATCCGCTGGCAGATTACAATAGCACAATAGAGTGATTTGTCCATCCATCCTGTATAGTGTGAATGGAGGAATCTGTTGGATTGGATTCAGCCTGCAGGCGCCATCAGTGTATGGCCAGGCTTGGTCTGCCCAATTACAATGACACAATCTATCCATCCTTTACTGATTGGCTGGATTTTTTTTCTGTCAGCTGACCTTAGCGTATAAACAAAAATAGGATTGACAGAGAGAAGAGTTCTAATGGCTAAATTTAGAGGATATTATTACAAGGTTTGAAGAGGATAAACCTAATGATGGGGTCTTAAAAGCTTGCTATGATTTCCACCGGTAAGCCATTAAAAAACAGTGGTGGTCAACGCTCCTAGAATTGGGGGCCTAGAGTGCGGCCCCTGACATTGCCAAAGAGCCAAGCTTAACATTACTGAATGTAATTGCACAGAAAGCTGTTAGAGACTGCAGATATGCAACAGAAGATGGTCAATGGTATGCTACAAGAGATGGCCAGAGACTACGAAAATGCCATAGAAGTTGTTGGAGACCGAGCATGCTTCCGGAGGTATTCATAGAGCGGAGACACATTACATGAGCCCGTTAGAGATCACAGCTATTACAGCTCCTTAACAAAACAATGTTTCCACATTTTTGCTTCCTACAGCCCCTTAAAAAAAATGAATAGAGCCACATTTGAGGTTTTCGTGCTGCAAGATCCATTATAAATAATCAGAGGTAAAAATAAAAAGGGCTGAACAACACAGAAAATGTAGGATAGTTAGAAAGTAATAAACCAAACAATTTAACTCCTAGAAGCAAGTCTAAAGAATAGTTTTCATGCACTAGCTTGTGTAAGCACCTAGGTCAGGAGGAAAACAGATTTCTGTTCCAATGCCTGGAGGCTACACAAAGATTGCCAAACCGCAGGTTGGGCTCCAGGGCATAATTGGTAATAGTCATCAAAATAATATCTGCGCTAGGTCAACTAGTGTAAACAAGCAGCCAGCCACCTAAAACCGTGATACCAGTTAAACAATATGCAAAAAAAAGCAGCGCTAGTTCAAATAATAGTGTTGTCAAATAAAAAGCATATTAGCTACTATATATACATAAAAATCAAAGTGAAAATAAATGGGAGTTTAGTTAGAACAAAGTGTCCAAAAAGAAAGTCCTAATAGTCAGAGTGTGTTCAATTATAAGCGATCCACCCTCTGAATTCCTTCCGTTGTGCAGAGAGACTCCACCACCATGTGAACTAAATCAAATGTGCCTCTTACCAGATTGGTTGGACCATTAGATTATAAATGGTCATAAATGCTCAACATATCAGGGCAGACATAATTCCTCCAACCTACGTCAGCGGCTTCCAGCCTCAAGGTCATCAGTAAAAAAAAAAAATAGTATACGAGCTCCCATGGTGAAACATGGTGAAGCATGTAATAAACTTAGACCATTTATTGTATGGCAGCTCCCACATGACAGTAAAAATGGATAGTTAGATCCGTGTATATAAAATCTTGTAGCAGGCTGATGGCTCAATAGAGAGATGCCGTGTCGGGCAGCCAAGCAGCACAGACCCACGCCACCATGTCATCACAGACAGGCTACTTTTAGTTGTTTTATTATTTTGGATCTCTGATTTTGTGGAAATATAAGCAATACTGGAGTGGCATAGGAATTTAAAGTATAACTAAAGGCAAAACTTTTTTTTTTTTTAGTTTTGGATAGAGTGGAGAGGGATTAGAACGCCGGTCAGTTTTTGCTGTCTGTATCCCTGTTAGGGAGATTCACTCTATTTGTCCTGTTTGCCATTATAATTGAAAGTGAAAGTAAAAGAAAATCCCAAATTCTTTTAATTTGCAGGGATTTCCTCCCACTTCCTGTTCCCATAGCCAATATGGGACACAAAGTGAAGGGAAATCTCTCAAATGGGACAAAGATGACAAAAATAAACCTTACAGGGATTATAACCCTCCCTTACTCTATCCAAAATGAAAAAAAAAAAAAGTTTTGCCTATAGTTCTGCTTTAAGAAATATGAACATAACCAGTGTATGTATATCCAATATTTCACTGCATCCAGTAGTGGTATACAACATGTATTCTGTTTTTTGTCCAATATGTCCAGAGAACTGGAGGGTGCACTTGTCATGCAGATCAAAGTCGTACCCTATTTCTGGCTATGGAACCATTCAAATCGGTGCGACTTCAACTCTGAAAATGTTCCTGCACTATTTTTGTCAATTTCATGTGCAACTTGCATTGACATCAAGTGCATGACCAGGGCTGCAGTGACAACTCTAATGCCGCGTACACACACGGTCGGACTTTTCGTCTACAAAAGTCCGACAGCCTGTCCGACAGAATTTCGACAAGACTTTTGTCAGCCTTTTGTCGGACTTTTGGCGGACTTGCGGCAGACTTTCTTACGAGCGGACTTGCCTACATACTATCACACAAATGTCCGACGGACTCGTACGTGATGACGTACACCAGACTAAAATAAGGAAGTTGATAGCCAGTAGCCAATAGCTGCCCTAGCTTGTTTTTTTGCCCGTCGGACTAGCATACAGACGAGCGGATTTCTGGGTCCGGCATAGTTTATGACGTAAAGATTTGAAGCATGTTTCAAATCTAAAGTCCGTCAGATTTGAGGATGGAAAAGTCCGCTGAAAGTCCGGGGAAGCCGATCAGATTGTCGGATTGTCGATCGGATTGTCAGCCAGCTTTAGCCCGTCGGCGTCAGTCTGACTTTTGTAGACGAAAAGTCCGACCGTGTGTACGCGGCATAAGGCACGCTATAGTAACAGACCTCAAAGCAGTAACCCCAGATGGGTCTTCATACCGAAAATGATTTTTCTTACAAAGAAATTCACGTGGAAACTTAGTTTACAAATATGCTATACCTAGAAGCATGCAGTTCAGGAGAATTTCATAGCAAGGTAAAAAGTGCTTGTCTGCTTACTAGTTCTGGGTAAAGGCTCGTTTAGACTAGCGGCTGGTGAGGGGAGGGGGGTGTGTGTTTCAAACAAGCAGTTCTTAAACCCCCCCCCCAGCTGAGGTGTTCACATGCCGTGGTCACAATGCTTTGCTTCACGCCTGCGGCAAAAATGGTCCCCCCTGTTGCGTTTGGTGGTCAATACCACCGCCTATATGACCCTTTCAAGTGAATGGGGACACGCCACAAATGCCCCACAACCGTGTGCATTGCATGCAGTTGCAGCGCATCGGTGCAGCATTTACAGGGTTAAAACAGGAGTTAAGGAGGCCTCATCATATATTGCCTCTTCACCGCCTGTCAAATTTCTCACAGCGCACTGCAATGCACATTAAGAAAAGAAAAATGATCTACAATGTATTTTGGCTCCTGCTGTGAGCAACAAAAAAACCCCCAAAAAAACAAAAAACAACTGCATAACAATGCAACATGCTAAAAAGAATGAAATTTCTGCTTGATGTGCATTTTCATGCAAGAGTTTTGCTGCTTCAAAACACACAAGTGTGAATAGGAATTTAAGCTGGCCATAAATGGTTCAAATCTCAGCCGGCTCCTGCTGAACCATTCGAACTATGTATGGGCAGGCTGAATTTACCCAAGTTGTCCGATCATCTTGGGTGCAACCAGCCTGTCGGATTTTACATGCGATTAATGCTAGAGGCTATTAAAGCCGCTAGCAACAATCACTGTGTTCTCCCAGCGGGGCGGCTTCCCCCGCCAGGAAAAAACAATGTTTCCACGGGAGGAATTCCCCCATTAACACCAACTATGGCAACAACTAACAACCCGTGGTTGCAGGAAAGAAAATCACTCCGTGATTTACAATTAATGTACTTAAAAATTGGGTGGATATTCAGTCTTTATCCTATCACATGCAAACCTTAAATGGTATTATTTTATCCTCAGAGTCACCTCATAGAACCCAACAATATCAATATTACAAAGGAGGAGTCATATGATCATCTTGTGAAATTACTGATTTTTGGTTGAAATATGCCACTGAAAGGTGTACCTGGTTATTGTTGAGATTTGAGGCCATACGGTTACATGAATGAAGGCCATGGTACTCTACTCCACTCATTGCATTAAAGTGCTTGTAAACCCTTCCATACACCCAGTGAAGTGACTGACCTCAGGTGATACACAGATGAAACAAATCCTCCTACATAAGTTATACCTGTTTATCTGCAGTCTTCCTTTCATCCGTTTAAAGTCCAGAATTTATAAAGCTTGTCTGAGAGAAAAAAAAATACACCTAAAATTACAATTTAAAGAGCTCAGTGAGGAGAGGTCTGAGAGCTGATTGGAGGGAAGGACACCCCCCCCCCCCTTCACACAGCACACAGGAACAAAGCTGAGGCTGTTAATCAGCTGGAGATCCCCTCCCATGTCACCTTTTTTCTCTTGGTGTCAGGAAAACTTGTCACAGGCGATTCATGCTGATAGCAGAGGAATGAAGCAGCAGAGAGAAATGACAGTTAGAGCTCTTGATTGAGACAAATACACACTATAGAGGGATATGCTTTCTTCATATTTCATGTCGGAGTTTTACATCCACTTTAAACTAAGGATTAAAAACAAAGTGTCATTGCGTAACAAGGTTTTGATATCTTGCCTTATAGGGTCAGAATTGAAACAGATGAGCGATTTTTTTTCTAATGTTAAATCTCTAAGAATGTCATCTAATTTTATGTTCATATCCATCATTCGGGGCCAATTCACATCTTTGTGTTGTGGGAACATGTAGTAAAACAAACATTACCACAACTTGGCGGTAATTCTGCGGTGCCATTCATTATGAATGACATCCCAATGCACCATTATAGAAGTAGGCAATGCACTGCACACGTTGTGTTATTAAAAAAAAGATCCAGTCTGGTTTGGTGTGTATTCTGCAGTATCAACCCTTTCAAAATGAATGAGCTGTCTAATGCATGGTAATGCAAGCAGAATGTGAATAGGACCTCATTCGCATTCCAAATTTCAGTGATCCTCATAATGGTCTGTTTTACTGCTGATTTAATTAGAATGGTTTATCGTTTTTATATTTAATTGTAAAAAAGCATTTTGATATTGTAGATTTTATTTGTTATTTAATGGGCTTGATTAAAAATGTGTTTTAAGTAACCTGTATTTTATCTTCGGTCAAAGGAAGGTCTAAAATACTGAGAAGGAGCAAGTTAAAGCTTCAAGTTTACAGCATTTCTTTCCTGCTGCCCAGCAGTAAGAAACTGCACCCTTCATCCTCAACGGCACTGACAGGCCTGTGCTACAATTGGCTTTAGTGCAACACAATAGCACAATGCCAAAATTCACAATACACATTGCATTCCAAATGTAGAAACTGCTTTAGATCTATGTAATGTAAAGTCCTCCCCGATTCAGTAAAATTTCAATGCATTGTTTAGGTAGGACCTCATATCTAAAGGATACTGTACAATCAGACAGCTGTATTATGAATGCACCTTTTTTCAGATCCATTTCCATATTTTGCATAGTGGGGCGTGGGGATTTATCAAAACTGGAGCAGACAAATCTGTAGCAACTGTGCCTGGCAACCAATCAGTATCGTCAGAGAGCTAAGAATGCCTCAGACTCTCCAGATCCAATGGATCAGCAGCATTTGTGGAACAAGTGACAGGAGTCCTATCAGGATAGCGATTATTCACTTGAACCCATATCGGGAATCAGCGCCAGAAAGGACTTAATGAATCTGCAGATCAGCCAAGAAGAGGGGCCTAACCGGAGATGGATAGGTCTCATTAAGTCCTTAAGGCAGTCCCTGTTCCAGGCAGAGGATACCTGCAGCAGGAGGCTATGCTGTTTTGCCTGCCGGCAGCCCAGGGGACTAATGGACCCCTCCTCTGACAACCTTCGCCAGCAATGTAGGATCTGAGATGCAACTTCTAGCATAAAGCTCTCATTCATGTCCTTAAATTACCAGTTGGGAAGAGCTGGTTTCCTGGGGATTGCCCTTAGGGGGATCAGCGTGGGTAAAATGGAGACCCACAGTACCATGCATAACTGGAACCAAACAACCTTTCCTGGTGCAATGAGGACTCCTGTACCCTCTTGATGATGAGACACAGCAATACCTGGATTGTGTCCAGTTTAGATTGTTCCTCCTGTAGGTGGCAGTATAACCCAACAGCATATGGCTTCCTTTGCCAGTCATCAGACAAGAATAGTGCCTTCAGGTTGTCCGATTACTGTCCGGAGGTCATAAAGATCAAACATTCATAAGTAAGAATGAATTTTTACCCGGTAAAAAAATTACAAAATGTTTTCAAAGTTTTTTTTTTATTTTTTTTGGTCTGGAACATAAAACTATATACAAAAACACTATACATTACTTTTAAAGTGACTCTGTAATGTTAATAAAAAAGTGTAGGCACCTAGGAGGTCCCCACCCAAAGCAGCAGCATTCATTCACGTCTGCTATAGCCAAATGCTGAGTCACTTAAGGGCAATGAAACCCCATGGCTTTGAACATGCATACTAATTTAACTATGACAATTTGCTGTTTTCCAGACTGGTGAGATATTCACTATTTAGGAAAGATATGCATTTGGTGTTGAAATAAAGACGTGAAATAAGCTCTAAAAATTGACCTTGAGCTTTATCTCCTGAGTATACCCCAAGCTGACAGCAGCATTTCTCATGACAATGACCCCCCTTTTCCCCCATATAGGTTATGTGGAACTTATCCCAACAGATGCATGACCTATGTGAGCATCTGCAGTAAAGGCAATCAAAAACAGCAACAATCTTCTTCAGTCTATTTTTATTTTCCTGCATAACTAGTCCTGCACAGGCATTTTTCAAATTAAAACAAAATAAATAGGAATATTCATGTAAAACTCTTCTTGGGGTGAACATTAAGTGCACCAATGTACAATATTCAAGTACAGCACTGACCAGGGTCATGTGGAGAACGTCATCAAGGCCCCGGCCTATTCCCCGTTCCTCAAAAAATAAAAAAATCCGCTCTCCATGCAACTTATTCTTAGATTCAGGGAGGGAGGGGGCGAGTTCACTTTATTTTAATTTACAACGTAGGGAGAAAATTAAATACAAATTTTTTTTCTTGTTATTAAAAGAAAATATTGCAGGTTTTGTAAAATGCTTGGTGTAAGAACAACCCTTTGACTGCTGGAGAGCGAGCGAAGCTTAGTAGTCTGTGTCTGATCCTTCAGCGTTGTCCACGTTGCGAGACAGCATGTAATTGTCCATATCTATAGATCGGCAGTTGTTGATTGCATAGCGCAGGCGTTCGGCCATCACTAGCTGACTCGAGTACGGAGGGAGTCGTAGTTGGAAAAAGCACGTCTGTGAGGTAGGCAGACTGTCGTGAGGCTGCAAAAGGCAAGAAAAAGGGTAAATGTCTCTCTTATATTAAAAGAGGAGTAACAAGAATAACAATTATTCTCAACACCTGGAAAAGGCTAACGAGCTACTGATGCCAGTCAAAAAAACTCGGGGACACCTACTTAAAAGGGTTTCACTCTGCCGTGGCCCCATGTCATCTATATGTTATGGCAATGATGTGTTACAGAGCATCTTCCTCTCTGTCACTCCACTCCAAACCCTTAGAGAGGTTGTAAAGGTTTGTGTTTTTTCACCTTAATGCATCTTATGCATTAAGGTGAAAAAACACCTGTCGTTGACCGCCCCCCCCTGTTTTATCTACCTGAACCCTCAAACTTGTTCCACGGGGACACGCCTTATCTCTGCTAGGGGGTTTGTGGCTGTTTATTAGATAGATTGATAGCAGTGCAGCCATTGGCTCCCGCTGCTGTCAATCAAATCCAATGACGTGGCCCCCGGGGGGCGGGGTCGAGTCCTGCTCGGATGCCGAATGCTGGACTTGGGAGCGCGCCCCCCCTCCCCCGCCCTCCTGGGGGGTTATCTGATGCGGGGAGGAGCCGAGACAGCCGCCGAGGGACCCCAGAGGACCAGGATTGGGGCCACTCTGTGCAAAACGAGCTGCACAGTGGAGGTAAGTATGACATGTTTGTTATTTATAAAAAAAAAACAAAAAAACCTTTAGTGTCACTTTAACCTAAAATTTTAAATTTACACAGCCATTAAAGTGGAAGCCAATACTGTGGAACGGACTAGTTTTTTTGTATTGTTACCATAACCTTCTGTTAGGTAATGACCACTGTCACTGGGATTAAAATGGAGGAACAACCTCACCAATGGATAGCAGATACCCATAAAACTGTCACAGGTTAAGATCAAGTGTAGAATATGTTCTTATCAGTTTTGGGGAGAGAGAACGGAGTACCATCTATGGTAAGGTTGGGGGGGGGGGGGTTTAGGCGCAGTCTAGTATCTGGCCTGTTGTAATTAGGCGGGAATGGTGAGAGGGCCTTTTTCCTCCCAGGTTGATTCTGGCCTGGTGCACAAGATTAGTCACTAGGTTGAAGGCAAGGCTCTCCCTAAGCTTCCCAAGTTCTAATGTCTTCTTGGTAGGGATGGTGGTGCACTGGTTTGGTTAGGGGCCGGGCTGAGAGAAGTCCATGGTGTATGTGCCTCTGGAGTGACAGTCCAGGGGTACCAGAAATTCTCATGTGGAGGAGCTCACTTGAGTTTATTATTGCTCCAAAATAATTGCATTACTGCACACTTTTTTTGCACCTGCCTCCTGGGACGGGCCTTTTGGCTAGGACAGAAGGAATTTTTATTCCTGGTTGAATGGCCCCCTATTGTACCTCACAATGGCACCAAAGCACTTTCTCCACCTCCATTCTATGTGTGTCAGCCTTTTATTTTTTTTGCATGTACACAGTTTTGGCACTTACCCAGACTAGTAGTGTGTAGGTCCTCAGATTTGCCCTGAAAGTCTTGGGGAGCAGGGCACATGGCCTTTTGGTCAGGTTGTCCCCCCTCCCATTGGGAATCCCCCCTAGTACTTGCTTCGCCAGGCCTCCAGAAAAAAAGGGGTCTGCCGGGGTGTCCCTGTCAAGAGCCTTGCACCCCGGAGGATCAGGGCCATAGTCTTTTCTCTTCAGAGGAGGACCATGTGTATACCCTTTTTTAATGTACCCTTTTGTGAGTGTGTTTTACTTCACCGTGGAGCTTTAAAAAAAAAAAAAAAAACACGAAACTTTCCTTGTCATAGGTTATAAACCTTAGCTTTGTAGTTTTGTAAAGAAAAGTAAAAAAAAAAATATAAAAAAAAAATAAAAAAAATCTGGAGTTTCACTTTAACAAACAACTTCAGTTCAGTACAGGAAGCAAAATGTGACGGCCTCTACAAGTTAGCGAAAAACAAAACTGAAGAGCAAAGCTGCCCATACACTGAACAAAAACAAAACAAAAAAAAAGACCAACAGGTTTCTCTATCCCCATCAAATGAGGTGGATAGAGGAATCTTCCCCGTTGGTACATAGTATTTGGACAGTTGCACCATCAGTTTAGGAATACACCGATCAGCAGCTGCAGATTGATAAAAACTGACCAACAAGTCTCCAACAAAAGTTGATTAGCGTGGACTGTCACACGTTGATCGAATTTCTGCTGGTCCCTGCAGAATAAGCTGAATTTTGATTAGTGTATGGCCAGCCTAAAAGGATAACCTAATGATATACAAAACTTCTTTCTATCCCTGGAGCACACATACCTTGAGATTATATCTCACACCCTAACAGATCCAATTGCTGGTAACTCTTCTTGACTTTTGGGCTATTTTGTAAGTAGCTTCTCTATTCCAAGTAGACAATTTGGACATTTCTGATGCAATTTTCTCTATTAGCCGGAGGTTCCACATGTATCAATATTTATGATATTCCTTTGTTTTTCTCAGTTAAATTATGCATCCCACCCCTGATGACTGGCAAGAAGCCAAGAAACGCGTCGGGTTCTCAAACTAAGGTTGCCCTATCAAGCCTAAATGATATTCTCGACATTTATCAATTTTTTATCGAGTTTTCTCATTTTATACGATTTTGTGATTTTGATTGGCGATTTTAATTCATGTATTTCTGTTATGAATTGCATATATGTATGTCCATTGATTTGTTTACACTACTGAGTCTTCAATGATTGTTACTGCTAAATATGTTTATATATCAATTCATGCGACTATGTCTGTATCTATACTACTTTATTGGTACTGTATGCATCAAAATCATGGACTTGACTATAAATTAAATCCAATCATTTTACTTAATCGCATGTATTCATTATTATACTTTTTAATTGACATGCTTCATTTAAAGTCCCACTTGCCCCTCTCTTTTTCTTTTATATATGGACCCGGGATGGAAGCATGCCATTGATATTTAGTTATGCGACTGGTCACTTTCTTTGTTTATACCTTGAGATTCACTCTATTATTTTCTGACAATACTTTGAGCAAACACATGGTATTGGGGTACAGGCAGGGAACTAAGAAAACAAAAGAATTTTCGTCCTGTTTGAACCACTGACAGACTTTGGGTACTAGAACCTTGCGAACAGTTTAGGTGAGCTTTTGTCTGCATAATATTGCTTCATTTTTCTATCTACACACTCTAATTATAAAAATGCACAGAAATGTGACATCTTGAAAGTATGCTTTACACTGTCACAATTCTTCTAATTAACTGAGTAACTGTTTAGCAGAAGCTGTAAATCTTGCTCCAATATTAAAGCAGAACTAAAGTTTTGTGAGTATTCAGCTTTTTATTGCAGGAGACACATGTAATGTCTCTTCTGTAATAAACTACACTTACCTACCTGTTCACAGCAATCCCCGGACTGTAAACTGAGCTGCTCACATGCAGTTCAGCTTACAACAGCGGGCCTGAACTCTGTGTGCCTGGATTACTAGCGCCTGTGCATGCACAGGAGTAACGTTATCCTGCGCCAGCCAATAAAGATGGCCGACAACTGTGAGGGACGAGACCATTGGAGGTCTAATAAAAATTGAACAGGGCTTGCGTAGGGTGTCTGTGTGATACTTTATCTAAAATTTCTCATTAATAAAGTCCTAAATATTTTACTCACCCGATCAACCTTCATGATCTGGAAACGCTGTGAGATGTCTGCGGTGTTGGCTGGAAGCCTGGATCTTCCAGAAACAAATCTCATGAAAAGGACCCGCTCCTCATTGGAGAACTCATCCAGAGTCTGCCAGAACCACTGCACCAACTGGTGTTGTTCATCCACTTCTCGGTACCGCACTACCTTCTTCAGGACGTCCACAGAGATCTCTGGCATCCCGCATACCATTTGCTCTAGCTGTCTGGCAGTGAGGAGAGAGAGCAGGGGAACTGGCACAATCCATGACATGCCCTCTCTCACTGCTGCGACCTGACAAAATCAAAAAGTCTATTACATTTCTGAAATCACCCTGAACACAAAAAAATAACTAAAGTATTACAAAATCTTCCCCACAGTGATTTCTATAGGTGGGTAACACCACCACAGAGATGGAGATTTGCCTACATTGCAGATAACAACTGTAATGAGTAAACAAATTTGCTTAGCAGTAAGGGAAACCAGTACTGGGGGAGCCTGCCACTGCTGACCTCCCCTGAAAATACTAGATCTCTGGCTGTCAAACAACCATTGGCTTTAGAACTTTCTAAGTCACTAACTCTAAACAAGTATGCAGGTAAGGATGGTTGTTTCAGGTCAATTACTCAAAAAATGTTGAACAACCAGGGAACAAACATTTTCCACAGGAGGTCAGAATCCTGTTAAAGCATAAGCTACTCAGGTAAAAACAGAGGCGAGTTATGCTGATTTGACATAAGGATGCCATGTCTGTCCATATTCAAGGCATCATGTACTCTGCTTCTACAAACTTGGGAACCGATTGACATATGCAAGGGGT
This sequence comes from Lithobates septentrionalis, assembly GCA_037952835.1. NCBI lineage: Eukaryota > Metazoa > Chordata > Amphibia > Anura > Ranidae > Lithobates > Lithobates septentrionalis. Next base: position 1,316,095 of record JBBDGP010000795.1, on the reverse strand, counting down.
GGCAGCTTAAAGCAGAACTCCAGTAATTATCTTTTTTACAAACATACATTTTAGCTGGGCCTGATGTAAATGGCCGCTGAGTATACTAAAAACTATTGTAGCAATCTGCGATACAAACAGTGATAGCCGTGATTTTCAATGGCACTACCACCATTCAGAGAATGCCCTGTAATTATTTCAATGAATACAAGGAGCTCTTCGACTGGACAAGGTAGAGATTTATGATGTCCTCTGCCCCTCCCTGTTACCTTGTCCAATCAGGGGATGCCTTGTATTAAAAAAAAAAAAAATACAAGGATGATCACGGCTAGCACTGTAGGAAGCAAGGTCTATTATAGTGATTTTCAACAAACCCAGTGGCCTAATAGATATTAGATGTAGATACTTACATTGAGCCAAGCTGTAGTTCTGCATTAAGTACCAGGTTATCACTATAAGAACATGATGGCTAAAAACCTGTATACTATAAGCAGTATATTCTGACTTGTAAAAGTTAAATTCTAGTTTGACACGGAGGATCTATTTATATGATGACACTCACTTAAAATCAGAAGTAAAGGGGGGCGTGGCTACGGCATGCAGGAGTGAAGACGTGCTCTCCTTGAGCTCCGTGCAGCCCGCTCTAAACAAAGCCTGATCAGCAGCATTAAAGGGGGCTTTATCACCCGCAACGATGCCCCCGAAACGCAAACCATCTCCACAACCACAGCGGACCCCTCGAGGCCGGTCAGAATCGCTGGAAAACTACTTTTATGGGACTCGCAGAGGAATGGCAAGTACAGCCAAGATGGCGCCCGGAGGCCACGCTTCCAGAGCTACCTCCCCTATCAGCTCCCCACGCTTACCGCTACCTTCCCTGCCTCCCCCCTCCTCTCCCTCCGGATCAGACAGATCAGAAAGGCTCCCTGAAAGAGGAGATGCCTGGGGGGATAGAGACATTCGCTCTCATATACTCTCCCTACCCACTAAAGATGACTTGGAGAAGTTTGTGCACAGAGTGGAGAAGGCCATGAGGCAGGACATAGAGGACTTACAAGCTGACACAGCACATCTAGGGGGGAGAGTGGAAACGCTGGAGACTCAGTGGGAAGAGACTGCTCCCACATTACAAGCCCTTACAGACCGCTGTAAATCGCAGGATCGCAGGATTGAAGCCCTGCTTGACCAAATGGATGATGCTGAGAACAGGAGCAGAAGGGTTAACATACGCATCAGAGGCCTACCTGAGGCCACAGGCCAGAGAGATATTGTTCCTACCCTGCAGGGGGTCTTTAAACAAATATTAGGCCACCAGGCGCCAGAACATATTGAGATAGACCGGGCACATAGAGCCCTGAGACCTCCATCTGAAGACCCTGACAAGCCCAGAGACATTATCTGCAAACTGCATAAGTATTCTCTTAAGGAACAGATCATGACTCAAGTCCGCGGACTCAGACATGTGGATTTTGATGAAGCCAAACTATCTTTTTTTCCAGACCTCTCCAGACGCACGCTGATGCAGCGTCGTGCTCTCAAACCACTGCTGGCGGCCTTACAGGATGCTCAACTGCCCTATAGGTGGGGATTCCCCTTCAGCCTATCTGCAACTAAAGACGGTAAACAATCTACACTGCGGAGCAAGGCTGATTTACCCCATTTTCTAGAGTCTCTTGGACTGCCGCAAGTGGACATTCCGGATTGGAGGACCTCGCCGGAGATACCCCTCCCAAACCGCCCTGAACAGTGGCAAGCGAATCGCCGCAGACGCCACCGAGGATCCAGGAGAGGCCCCCCTGCTCAGGCGTCCCACCTTCCATCCCCTCAAGGAGAAACCTAAGAAGCAGAACTTCCCAACATGGGTATCCTAAATGTCCCCTGGACGTTATTTTCTCTTTGTTTTTTTCTTTGTCATTTTTTGACATCCCCCCAGCTGCTGATTCATCATATGCACTTGGTATTGAGGTGCAATTTTTGTGCCCAACACAATGAGCGGGTTTCCCCACGGTCTCACCTCCCGTGCTGTTTCACTTACCTCCAATAGGTCAACTCCTAGGAGTTTTGTTCCCGTATTGGGAATTGGCGCTGCTCGCTGACCCCCACTGCTCCTTCCTACTGGGGGAGGGGTGGGGGCCACCGACCGGTGGCAAGGTTGCACTTTTCCCTACCTTTAGGGCTTTTGGTTTTCCTATGTTTTTTTTTTAATGACTGTTTTTTCTTATATGTTTATGTTCTTTACACCTGCAATAACCATGGTTTATTTCTTAGGCACATATTGGCGCTTAGTGTGTCCCTCAGGCTACATCCTGACGATAAGATTACGCTTTGGATCAATCCCCCTCTTGCTGACAGAATGGCGGCCCTCCCCCATACTCTTCTACTATGGCTGATCTAAAAATCTGGTCCTACAATGTGCGAGGCCTGGGATCACCCTCCAAAAGGGGTAAGTTGTGGCTTGAGATGAAACGTTCAGGGGCACATGTGTTTTTTTTGCAGGAAACTCACTTCAGTGCTGACTCGGTCCCCCGGCTCCCCACTCACATATATCAGTCCTGGTTTCTTAGTAACTCCCCAAGACCCAAATCTGGAGGTGTTGCCATTGCGATACACAAAAATTGCCCCTTTGTCCTAACGGATCAACTAACAGACCCCCATGGCAGGTATGTGTTCGTCAAGGGCTCCATTTATTCCCGTATGTTCACGTTTGCAGCTGTGTATGCCCCAAATAACAAACAACTTACCTTTATAGACTATCTTAGATACCCTGACCTCCTTTAAAGAAGGTCAACTTATAATGGGAGGGGATTTCAATGTCAGCCCCGACCCACAGATAGACACTTCTTCCAGTCGCTCGGCCCACTCCTTTGCCTTTTTAAAACACTTCAGGAAATCACTACAGGCACACCATTTAGTGGACTGCTGGAGGCTATTACACCCAGTAGATAGAGATTATAGCTACTTCTCAGCTACACACAATGTCTACACTCGTATAGACTTACTACTAATGGACCAATACTCCCTAGACTCCCTGTCTGGTGCTTCAATTGGCTCCATCACACTGTCGGACCACGCTCCGGTCTTCATCTCCCTGCGGCCCTTGTCTGTGGAAGCTCGGACATGGAGCTGGCGCCTAAACGAATGCATTTTGGATGATGCGGTAGCACACAAACAGGTGCTAGATGCTATCTCTCTATACTTTGATGAGAACACAACTGGCGAGGTGGGCATGGGCTCGGTGTGGGAGGGACATAAAGCGGTTATCCGAGGGGAGCTAATATCTCAGGGATCAAGATTAAAGAAGGCTAGAGAAGGGGAATTGCAGGACCTATTAGGGAAGATTCAAAAAACAGAACTGATACACAAACGACACATAACCCCTACAGTTACCTCAGAATTGCAGGCCCTCAGGCAAGATTTATCCAGACTGCTGGATGCTAGGATCAGGGCACGAATGAGGCATGTAGCACACAAATTCTACGAATTTGGTAATAAGTGTGGGCGACTATTGGCGAGAGCTCTTAGGCCCTAACGGGCTTCAGGCCATGTACACAAACTGACTTCGACAACAGGTGCACCGGTTGTGCACTCCTCCAAAATAGCCCACGCCTTCAAAGAATACTATGCTCAGCTATATCACCTCCCGAGCACAGTATCTGGTCTAACGGATACCCAACGGACTGACCGTATTGCACAATACCTTACAGAAGCCCAATGTCCACAGCTGGCGGCTTCCATTAGTAAACAGCTGGATATACCTATCTCCCTTTTGGAAATTAAGACTGTGATTAAAGATCTCCCCAATGGGAAAAGGCCGGGTCCTGACGGCTATACTAACACATACTATAAGAAGTACTCAGAAGTACTCTCGGAACCCATGTGTGCTTATTTTACGGCCTTGGCTTCCGGTACGGAGATGCCTAAGGAAGCTCTGATGGCGCATATCACAGTCCTTCCAAAAGAAGGGAAAGATCATTCCATGCCAGGGAGCTATAGGCAGATATCCCTTTTAAACACCGATGTCAAAATCCTAGCAAAAATTCTGGCCAATAGACTCAAACCGATCCTTCCGTCACTTATACACCCTGACCAGACGAGATTCATAATGGGTAGGGAAGCCAGGGACAACTCCAATAGAGCACTCCAACTGATACACTGGGCAGAGTCTTGGACCACAGCACATCCTCGTCTCTTGCTCTCTACCGATCCTGAAAAGGCATTCGATAGGGTTGATTGGACCTACATGAGGGTAGTGCTGACCAGGCTTGGCCTGGGCCCCAGCATGCTCTCGTGGATATCCTCCCTGTACAGTTCCCCAACAGCTAGAGTAAAGGTAAATGGTTTACTGTCGGACGCCTTTCCAATACATAATGGGACACGCCAGGGGTATCCTTTATCCCCTTTGATCTTTGCTCTGACATTGGAGTCCTTGCTAAACAAAATACGGCTTAATAGGGATATCAGGGGCTTCACCGTGGGGCCAACTGAACATAAGCTTTCCGCCTACGCGGATGACGTCTTATTTTACGTCTCGGAGCCCCTCATATCACTACCCAACATCATGGCAGAACTGAAGGAATTTCACTTATTATCTAACTTTAAGATCAACTACAACAAATCTGAGATCTTGTCACTAAATATACCCATAGCTTTACGTACACAGCTGCAGACTGCCTTCTCGTTTACGTGGTGCCAGACCTCCCTGAAATACTTGGGGATATACCTGCCCACAGTGTTCCCAGCTCTATACATGTAATTACTCACTACTGCTCACTAACATCAGAACAGACCTAAAATCTTGGAATAGAGCTGCATTCTCATGGATGGGCCGAGTCAGCATTTTGAAGATGAATGTGCTACCCCGCATTTTATTTTTCCTGCAGATGGTGCCCATCGCCCTGCCTAGGACTTTCTTCTCAACCCTCAACAGCCTATTTATACAGTATATATGGAGTGGGAAGTGCCCCAGATTAGCCCTTCGCACAATACAACGCCCTAAAGCAAGAGGGGGAATGGGGGTCCCAATGATACGCAAGTACTATGAGGCTATAGCCTTACAGCGTATTTTGGATTGGTATCACAATGTCTCCCTTAAACTGTGGGTCCCGCTCGATAAATTCTTAGCTGGCCGAAATCTATCACATGCACCATGGGTTCCCAGGGAGAACAGAGGTCTGTCAATGCTGGTCTCTCCTATGGCTTCACGCACCTTAAATGTGTGGGATACATTGAATAGGAAAGGGAAGCTCGCTCCGGCGACTTCCCCTCTGGCACCCCTAGGTGGCTTCCCCTGGTTCACTCCGGGGGAACACCCATCTTTTTTCCGTACGTGGACAGCTGATGGAGAGATCAGATGCGGTAGATTTGTTCAGGATCAAGGTCTGCTACCATTGGCTAAGTTGAGGGAACTGTTCGGCCCATTCCCAATGGACGAATGGCGATATAGACAGCTTAAACATTTTATTGATAGCTTACCACAGGGGGTTCGTTCTCCCATGGTGGCATCGCCTTTTGAACGATTATGTATGTCATCCTCTATCACCCCCCATGCGATCTCAGTGTTATATGAGCTACTGCAATCTTCACAGGAAGAGGGAAAACTGGGATTTATTAGGGAGTGGGAGAAAGATCTTAACCATACCTTTACAGAACCTCAATTAGAACATCTTTTCCGCCTTACCCATTCAAGCACTGTTGACACCAAAATGCAAGAGAACAGCTATAAGGTTTTGACCAGGTGGTACAGGGTCCCCGCTAAGCTCACTAAGATCTATCCGTCTCTTTCCGCCGCATGCTGGAGGGAATGCGGGCTTCGGGGTTCATTCCTCCACATTTGGTGGGAATGCCCCAAATTACGACCATTCTGGTTAGACATACATACTCAAATTAAACTCATTTTGGATGTGGAACTCCAAGACTCACCACTGGAATCCTTACTGCACTTCCCTACCATTCCTCTCGGCCAGTATCGAAAGTCAATTTTACCACACTTACTTAATGCAGCTCGAAGGCTGATCCCTATACATTGGAAAAAGCCTCAAATACCCACACGTGCCGAATGGATAGGGTTGGTTGATAATATTATGGCCGCAGAGGAATGGATGGCGAGTGTAAAGACAAATACGAAAAGTTCTACTCGATATGGGCCACATGGATGCACTATACAGGCCAGGGGAAGGTGCCAGCCAGAGGATCTTCTCAGATACAGAACCCCAATTGATCCTCGCGTCTGAGGTTGTTGTTTTTTGACAGATATTGAAGTAACTACCAACAGGTGACTGATGCACAGACGTGCTCTAATAAGCCCAGAACAGTTCAATATGGTTGAATATGATAAGAGGTGTACCATTTCTTTTTCTTTCTTCCTTTGCCCCCCCCCCCTCCCTTTTTTCCCCTTTTTTCTTTTCCCTGTTTTTTCTGATACTTTCATTATTATAAAAAGAATAATTACAGTATGTTATGGTTTACATCAAGGTTTATGACCTGGCGTTCGGCCTGGTCTCAGGTACTATGGGTTCCAGTTAAACCCATACAGTTGACTGATGGTTATAGTCTTGTTCTGGGATCCTCCATCTGGGTGCAATAGGGGCGATCAATGGTTGTGTGAATTTATAAGTGTTGATTAGATGACAATAAATATCCCCCCACCATATTGCCCCTGATGTGTGTAAGATCCTGGGTAATACACATATTCATTTGATACATAACACCCTCTTATGTAATTCGTACATACTTCATATGTATTGACTGTTATGCTATGTCTCTCTGTATGTTTTTCATGGAAATATCTTTAAAATAAAGATTATATAAAAAAAAAAAAAAAAAAATCAGAAGTAAAAAAGGACAGGATTACTGAATTGGAACTACCACATTGATGTGCGTTCCACTGACCGGATATGACATCACAGATGGTTTCCACCTTGATGAATTTCATCCCTCCCACTGGGCGTCTTCAGAAACTTCTGAAGACGCCCAGTGGGAGGGCTGAAAAGCAGCAAGGTGGAGACTTTTGCAACGTCATTTTCAGCTGGTGAAACGCATGGTGACGTGGTACTTCCAGTCCGGCAATCCTGTCCTTTTTTACTTCTGCTTTTAAGTGAGCATAACAAATTTTGTGTGAAACTTTAATAAAATGGAATCACGCTATGTGGGCCCCTCTTGCCATTCCTTTTGCAAGTGAGAGTACACCAACATTTCAGCCCTGTTGCTACATTGAAGAAGCGATTACAGAGAATGAATACAGGTCCCAGCAATACCAAAGCACCAGCAATCCAAGCGCATATGACTTTTTATTTCATATGTCCACAGCTGTTGGCGAGTGTGGGAACACAGGAGGGAAGCACAGCACTGAGTTTTCCGCACCAATTATAGATGGAAATGGCACAGCACCACTAAAGACTGCACCATTGATATGTTTGTGTAGTATAATTAAGACGAACCGGGACACCGATTATGCATGAACTTTTATGTTTAGCACACACTATTTATTTGAAATAGGCAGTGCTTTGATTTTGTATACTAACTTGAGGGTGTAGAACCTTATCATAGTTGTAGCCCTCATAATAATTGTTTATAGGATTTTTTTTGTTTAATGTTTGTTAATTTGTTTTTTGGTTTGATATTTTATTTTTTAATCACTGATCAACAATAGCAGAAAGTGGATTTTCCTAGCGCGGGTAAAAAAAATAAGTATTTCAATGAATGAACATAGTCTTACACAGTTCCATTATACTGCACAGCTCTTTACAGACCTAGGTACAATGGGTGTGCTTGTGATAAAATACACTACAAGGCACCTACGTGCAGCTGTGTGCAATTATGAGCTTTTGCGTGAAAGACCTGGAGTACAGCATATACCATTCCAAGAACCACACTAAAGGTAAAAAAAATGTTTCCATTATAAGTTTTACTGGCTCCTCACCTGTCGGTCCATCTCATGCAGTCTGTAATCTATAGCTCTCTCCACATACTCCTTGCGGTTAGAGAAAGTCAGAGGGATACTGTTCCCTCCAGGAATAATGGGCACCATTTTTCCATCAGCACTTTGACCCACAAAGGAATCGAGAGGGATCATCTGAAGAACAACACAAATAATGGTAGTGTTTAAATTCCATGTCCTTACCTTATTCCTTGTCCACAATCAGCATGATGAGAACTCACTGGCTGCAGTCACATTCAGTTAGGAAGTTCGGCTATGTGTGTTTATAGAAGGAAGCAGAAGGAAAGAATATACCTCTGGGCCAGAATGGCTCTGTATTAGGGGGTCGACCGATTATCGGCACGGACAATATTCACTTTTTTTGAAGAACCGGTATCGGTAAAAAAAAAAACAAAAAAAAAAAAACCCCCCAAAAAAAACACACTTACCGATATTCCTTCAAGTGGTTCTACCGGAGTGATGCCTGCAGCTGCAGGCATCACCCCGGTACCATTCTTTGGAGCGGACGGTAGACTTGTAACAACAACCGATTCGGCTATGCAGCCACTCGGCCATTATCACAAGTAGCGGGAGGGGACGTCGTCCCCCTCCCGCCGCTCAACGGGTCTCCTGTTCCACCGTGAGGCCCAAGCGACCAGCCAGCATGTCCACCGGTTTGCCAGAGACCTGAACAAAGCCGATTGCTTTGTTCGAATTTAGTAACCCGGAAGTGATGTCATGACATCAATTTTGGATTATTCTCATCCTAAAGGCCCCAGTTTTTTAAAATAGAAAGTATTCAAAAACGCTGATCTGCAGAGGAGGGGTTTGGGGTCTTATAGACACTGCAGATCCCTCCATAAATGAGTACCTGTCACATGCCTATTACTGTCACAAGTGATGTTTACATTTCTTGTGACAGCAATAAAAGTGATGCAAAAAAAAAGTAAGAGGACAGTGTAAAAATAAAAACTTTAAATCTACAAAAAAATTGGCACCCAATATCGGCTATCGGCCTTAAAGGCAGCCGAAAAATCATTAACGGCCCTGAAAAAATTATATTGGTCGACCCCTACTCTGTAAATAAGATTTCTGTAATGTAGGATTCCCTCCAATCATCACTAAAAACGTACAATTCTTTATAAATCAAATCATTGCTACATCTGTGCACTATTGACCTTAATAAAAAAAGAATCTTATTCATATGTGCAGCAACCAATCCAATTTCACTCTGCTGACCTCAGATCAGTACAAGATGGATACTGATTGGCTTCTATGGGTTACTCCACTTTTTCAGCAGCTTACTGCATAGTGGGACATTGAGTTTTTGTCTCTGAGGGTATTATTCTATTTAATTTCCTATCCATTAGAATACTGTAGAAGACAATAACAAGCAAAGATCTTATGTGCCAGTTCTGTAAGTCCAAATAAAGTGTGCCATGATGGCAGGTACCTCATGGAAGGTCTCCTCTGTGATGCCACTGTCTTCAATGTGAAGAATGCTATTGAGAGTCTGCACATAGAGCAGATCAACTTCCTCCAGGTCCTCCAGTGTTAGTGGGATACAGCACAGCTGCTTCCAGACCAGGGGGGCCAAGTGCAAATCAAGCGGCTTCTTGGTGCGGATAGCCACACCCATTAGGATACCCAGAAACTTGAACTGCATAAGGTGTTCATCTAATCCAGCAGAGGGGTTAAACAAGAACCTGAAGATAGAAACACCAGCAGTATTATACCCAGAATTTCATAGTAGGTTTTTGGTATATTAGTATTTTCAGACAGAACAGTGAGATGAACAAGTTTATAATACATTTACTAATCAACTGGGATAAACAACAGTGGAGAGTACTTAAAAATCATGGGTTCCCGTTTGACATTCACTAGAAAAAACATTAAATAAAATACACGTAAGAACAGTAAAGTAGTTGTGCATACCTGTCCCTGTTATAACCCACTTCAGCAGTTGCATTTGGTGAAGGAATGAGGAGATCAACCACTCCGGTTTCCAGCTCCTAGTAAAGGACAGCAGCAGAAAACATAAAAAATAAAGGCACACCAAGAAGCATAAAAAAACCCAGTATGTTTTCTACCATTTCCTACCTATTTTTCTTTTACTTCTGTTCTATCAGCAATGCTAAACATTCATGACCATGACAATGACAGACTCCGGTTTTCGTCAGTAGAATTTATTTATACATATATCACTTATGATGTATATTTATGTTGTTTACTTAAGCCAGCCATAGATGGTTCGAATCCCCGCCGGTCCCTGCTGGGGAACCATGTAAGGGGCATGCTGCTTGTACCAAAGTTGATCAATCAATTAACTTAGGTACGACTAGCATGTTGGATTGTTCTACATACGGTTAGGGCCAGCGGCTAATGTATTCTGCCAGCCAGGAATGCTCACCACGCCCCCGCTGGCAAGATAAAATAGTGCAGTGGGAGGCATTCCCCCATCAACACCGAGTGTGTAAATCAAACAATTTTCTTTTCTTCCACCCGTGGTGGAAGGAAAGAAAATCGGATCATCTATGGCCAGCCTTAATGTATATTGAAACTGGCTACATATATTGAGTTTTAGCTTATTAGCTAGAATAATGAAGCCCTTTTATGCTCCCCTTTCTTTTTTGTATGCCTAAAATGGCTCACTACTTTAAGAACAAAGGATTACAATAAAAAAAGAAAAAATATATTAAACATGACTTCTTGCTGACAGCTGTATAAGGAATACAAAATTGGTAGGACAAAAATGTTGCAATGTACAATCACATTTGTTTATTATAGGGTGTGAAGTTCTTGCTTGACCTCAGCAATTACCAGTTTCATATTATTGTAAGAAAAATGGGATTTTTGACTTACCGTAAAATCCATTTCTCTGAGTTCATTGACAGATACAGCGCTCCATTATTCAGAACCATAGGGTTATATTGCCCCCTATATGACAGGAGCCTCCCTTTACAAATATTCGGGAGGTTCCTCTGCTTGCTCTGTCCCAGAAGGTGGCTTTTTTGGTTGCTATCACCTCTGCTTGCAGAGTGTCAGAACTGTAGGCATTACCATGTCATACTTCTTACCTGGTAAGTCACAAAGATGAAGTGGTTCTTCTCCCTTGTCCGTGGTTTCCTCCTCTGATTTCTTTTGACTAAGGACATTGTATTGCCTTACCTGTGTCCCAGGTCAAATTGTCCTGAGGGATTTACCTTACATGCCCTGGATGTGTTTGGGTGATTCAGGTATATTTGGCAGTCACAGGGTCTTTTCAGAGATCAGACTCAGTGTTTGTGATCATGGACGGGTCAAAAAAGGGGCTGTCTGCTTCTTCTGCAACCTTTCTAGATGGATCAGACAGATGATGACTCTGGTCTATTCTATCAGGGGTTGGGTTCCTCCTTTCCCTGTTATGGCGCATTCTACTTGGCTGCTTACTACTTCTTGGGTCTTCCATCATCAGGCGTCAGCTGCACTGGTTTGCAAGGTGGCCACTTGGTCGTCGATGTACATTTTCGCAAAATTCTACAACGTGGATGTGCTGGCATCTGAGGATGCTTCTTTTGGCCGCAAGGTGTTGTGGGCTGCTGTTTAGGGGGTCTTATCTCTCTTAGGGGTGTATTGTTCAGGTTGGGCTCCAGTTGTTCTGTGTTTAGCTCTTTTTTCGTTTTCCCACCCCTCATGTTTGGCACTGCTTTGGGACGTCCCTATGGTTCTGAATAATGGAGGGCTGTGTCTGTCAGTGAACAAAAGAGAAAATGGGATTTTTGACTTACCGTAAAATCCATTTCTCTGAGTTCATTGACAGACACAGCACCCACCCCTCTAAGGAGATTTGATGCTTCTGATACTGCTTGTTACTAAACTGAAGGACTATAGCAGAGGGGGTGTATATCACCTAGGACTGCCCATAGGCGTAGCCAAGTCTTTTTGTCTGCCTAGTGTCCTACTCCTGTAGGGGGCAATATAACTCTATGGTTCTGAATAATGGAGCACTGTGTCTGTCAATGAACGAAAGAGAAATGTGGATTTGGTTATAACGTATCTCTTTTTCCCATTCTCCAGAAATTTGTTAGTTGCACCAGTGCAGCTCCAGGTCACATGGCCTGCAAAAAGCGAGCTGCAGATCTATCATACCTGCTTAGCCTCTCTAATGTTTTGAGAAATAATTTAAAGTGACCAAAATGTTGCGTTTAGATTCACCTAAAACTGCGTAGATCAAACAGATAGAAGTATTTCAGTATAGGGTTTGTGAGGAGAGAGATCAAAATTAGTGCGAATAGTCCTTTAAATATTGATTTTATTAAATTCCGTGTATTACACAGAATGTACTCTACATGCTGGAAACCAAGCACACAAGTACATGTAACATTAATGAAGGTCTGTTCGAAGAAAGCTCACCTGACACATCTCAGTTATTGTATCATCAAACACCCCTCCAGCATCATCTGCTCCCTCGCCTACAAGTTTCACTTTCCAAGCCCGTGATGGAAGACGCAAGTCAGATGCATTTAGCTTCACTACCTGGCGGGCAATCTGCACAAATATGGGTTTACACTTCCTACCCCTGTCAGATGGACAATAAAAAAAAGACATTGGTTGGATATAAAAGTATATTCAAAGTAAATAAATAATTGTCAGAAGGGACATTGCAGAAAGCCCACAGTAATATGACTAACCTGGTGGAGATTCTCTTTACAGTAATCTGAGGTCCGTAGTTCTTTCCTTGAACCATCGTCTTACCAATAGATCGTACCATGGGAAGTGTATAGACTCTTGGAGCCAGCAATGGCCTGAGCTGACCCTGCACAATACCCCATGTTCCTGCATTGTAGTGAGATGTACTACTCTGCAAAGATAAACAAACATAACAATCAGATACAGAAAGGAAGCAGCACAAGGTTTACCCATTGCAGGACTATTGGAGACTCACAAAGAGGATTTTAGAATAAGGGAACTTGCTCCCAACAGCGGTTAGGCAGGGAGCTCATCATGAAATACATAGACCTCAGAGTACAGTTATTGTCACCCATTTATTGATATAAAAAAATTAACCTAATCAGGGCAGGTCTCTTTGTAGTTAGAACGGTTATTCAAACACACTCACAAGGAATCGAGAGAAATTCATAACATAATGCCATCCTCATATGGATACATGTTCAATACAAATAAATGGTTCTAACTAAGAAACATGGAAATAAAGGAGAGGGAAGATGGCAGAGATGGTCTTAATACCTGGTTATTAGGGCTGAGGTTCAGTAGTCTCCAGGATGAATACATGAGATCAGAGAAATGGTAGAGGAGACGCAACCTGGTACGAACTGTGTGGGTGCAGATCTCTTTGAGAGAGCTGTATTGTGGAGGGACGACATCAGGGAGACCCAACTGTAATGGCACGGAAACACCTGCAAATACAACCCAATCATTCATCAATTATGCAGAATTCAGGTTCTCATTCTGTGCAAGAGAGAGTTTACACTTTTTCCTTCCTGTTCCTTGAGGTAAAGAAAATGAGCAAACACCTATGCAGAGAATTTTTTTATCATGTGTGAAGGAATTCTGTAAACTCCAACCTTCTAATCAATATGTTAACTGTACATCAAAATTACCCAGTTCATTCTAGTGACACTTAAGCTGGCCATACATGGATCGAAATTTGTACAGTTCAGTAGGAACCAGCTGCATTTCTATCCACATATGGGCACCCTGGTTCTACACAAGTCAATCGAGAGATACAACAAGCCTGTCGAGTTTTTCCCAAACAATTAGGGCCAGCAAAACTAATCATTGAGTTCTGCCAGCAGAGAAGGCTCCCCACCCGCAGAACACAATAGCGTTGCAGGAGGAACCCCCCCCCCCCCCATCAACACCGACTGAATTGATGGGGGAACCAAGTAATTTTCTTTTCTTCCACCCATGGTGGAAGGAAAGAAAATTGCATAATCTGTGGCCTGCCTTAGATCTGTCTTCTTGCTAGAGATATTGGCAGCTCTAATCATTCTTACTTTTATTTTGTGGTATCTTAGTTAGTAGGGCAGTGGCCTAGCTTGGCCTAACTGGGTCTTGGTGCAATATGTCAGATTCTGTACTTTAGCCACTGCATCAGAAAGCCAAAGCTACCTCCCACATCCAAGAAGGCAATGCCGGTGACCCACAGCAGTAAGAAGCAGCTGCTGAAAATGTTGGACCCCAGGCACTGGTAAGCACCTGATTTTGAAGAGTCAATAGCTACAGTATATATGTTGCTGCTGTCTTTACAAAAAAAAACAAAAAAACAAATTGGAGTTACTCTTTAAAGCGGGGTTCCACTAAAATTTTTAACTTAATCTTAAACCCTTCAGTTAATTGCATAGATGTTCAAATGCCGCACGACAGATTTTTTTAATCGCTGTAATTACCTTTATATTGTACTTTATTGTGGCACTTCCTGTCTCTCCTCCCATGGGAGTAGGCGTGTTTATTGCCTTTCCCCGGAGCCGCACTGTCTCCTGGGAGCTTAGTGTCAGGCTTCCCAAGATTCAGTGCGGGAACAATGATCATGCATGTGAACAAGCTGTGAATGTACAGCATTCACCACATCCCCGAAATCAATGCTTGTGGGCTTCACATGCCCACAAGCAAGATGGAAACAGCCAGCATCACATTTTAAAACGTATTCTTAAGTACGAAAACAAACAGAGGCGGAAATATTACACCCAAACTGTGAGTATTATTTTGGGATTAGCAAAGTGTCTCAATGACCTAAAAAAAAAAAAAAAAAAAAAGATTGGTCGCCGGACTCCCACTTTAAAGTGATTGTAAAGTCTTGTTTTTTCCCCTATAAAAACAACAAACATGTTATACTTCCCCCTGATGAAGGCACGTGGTCCCGGTGCCGAACACGCGTAGGGGAGGGGCCTGGACGGAGCTGTCAGCAGAGAGGGAGAAGGAGAGTTTCGATACACACACCGCATCGCACGCCACACCGCGAGATTGTCCGTTCTCTGTTAAGGATGGTGCACTCACGCACCCACAGTATGTGAGTACCCCAGCAAGGGGAGAGAACTTTTTATTAAAATCCTTTTATTACACCTTGCAATATTGCGCTATGGAGTTTTTTTCTTTTGCATATATTATCTTCATTTGAGAGCATTGGAGGTCTGCACAGCTGATTCCAAAAGAGCACAGGAGTGGCTCCAAAGCTTTGTTTGACATAGTTTAATCACTGTGTCACACACAGGAAGGTGAGCATATATACCTGTGGGGGTGGCTGGAAGACACTACAGCATGTTTCTTGGTGACACACTTTTGGAAGGAAGGATATGCGAATTTCACTAAATCTTCGGACTATGTTTTTTCTGGGCACTCTTATATTTCTGGATATATACTGTTTTGGACTTTATTTCATTCACCAGTAGTTATATCCCTTTATATTTCATTTGATCCAATATCTATATGTTCTTTGATTGATCACTCACATTGTGTGTTTTATATAGCACTGTGCACTTTATACTTTAGCACTTAGG
Organism: Lithobates septentrionalis; assembly: GCA_037952835.1. Lineage (NCBI taxonomy): Eukaryota > Metazoa > Chordata > Amphibia > Anura > Ranidae > Lithobates > Lithobates septentrionalis. The sequence continues at coordinate 1,300,705 of JBBDGP010000795.1, read as the reverse complement.
GGTATTTTCACTCAAGTGTACTATTTGTTAATACCTATGTTGTTTATGTTTATTATTGCTGCACTTTTGATTGATGTGATTTTTTTCTAGCGCAGACACATTGTTTTATTTTTATGTTATACTCACCTGCTCTGTTGCAGTGGATTTGCATAGAGCAGCCTGGATACTCCTCTTCTCGGGTCCCTCTCCTGTTATCCTGGCCCCTCAATGCCCCCACAGCAAGCAGTATGCTATGGGTGCACCTGTGCCGAGTTTCAGCGCCATGTCCATTCAGACACGGAGCCCTGACCCGGCCCCCTATCTCCCCCGATTAGCTAAGCTAACAGCAGTGACGGCCAATGGCTGCTGTGTCTCAGCCAATTAGGAGGGAGAATCTCAGGCGGATTGAACACCTGTGGACATCGCTGGACAGAGAGGGACCTCAGGTAAGTGTTAGGGGGGCTGCTGCACACAGAAGGCTTTTTATCTTAATAGAATAAAATGCATTAAAATAAAACACATTCTACCTTTACAACCCCTTTAACCACTTTCTGACTGCCCTATAGAAGTTTTACTTCAGTTTATAGTGCTAAAAATAAATGCAGTGGTGATCAAATACCACCAAAAACAATCTCTATATGTGGGGAAGAAAATTACAAATTTTATTTGGGTATAGCGTAGCATGACTGCGCAATTGTCAGTTAAAATAACGCAGTGCCGTATCTTCCGGAGGTCAAGTGGTTAAACTAGAACATAATACTGATGTAAGAATTAGGATGGGCAAACACGGGTGAGTAGCAAAAAGTCACCTGGGGCTCTTGGAGGGACAGGAGTTGCTGTCCATGCTGCACTATGGCACCGTCCTGCTGAGATCTGACGAATGTTTTTCCCTTGTAGGGCTGTAACCAGTGTAGGCTCCCGTACATGATTAGTGTGACCGAGGCCAAGCTGAGAAAAAAAAAACAAACACATGAAGAAAAAATGAATCCAGTTATGCATTCATTAAAAAACAAAAACAAAAGCATTTGTGTATTCTTACATAGCACTAGAAGAAATGGGTCGGTCTTGGTATCAGCCTCCTGAATTGAAATTTACAGTGAGTACGAAAAACTATTTCTTGCTCTTGGACTGGTCTAGGATTTTTTTGCTGGCCAGTGTGCAGTCCCCCTGTAGGCAACCGTTTACCCTAACTGTATCTTGTATCTGTATCTGTTATAATTAAAGCCGTGTAGGCTGAAACACGTCAACTGATTGCCTCTGTGTACTGTACACGGTGGTTTCCTGAACAAACAAAATTTTAGAGCAATAGTGGTTGTGCGGATCATCTTTATGGACTAATACCCTAACTTTATCTGAATTCCTATGTCCCTCAATGGACAAGATAGAAATTCAATTTTTACTCTTGGGTTTAGTTATCCTTGAATCAATCTTCTGCTCATCATAGGCTACAGGAGTATAAGGAAGCAGAACTTCAGCAGCCATTTTTCCCTGTAGTCACGCACCAGATGGAGTACCATTACAAGGGTTTCAAGGGGAAGGTTGTTGATTGTGCACATGGATAATGCATGCATCTCTAACAATAAGGAAACATACTGTATATGTGGTGAATATTACTGAAAATATACTTTTGCCTGGATTTCGCTATAAAGAAGGGTAAGGCTGAATCAAACTGCATAAAGTTACAGTTTGTAGAGTCAAGGAAAAGCGCACAGCTCCAACCTTTCAAGGGCTCCCTTCATACGCTGGAATCAGGAGCTGGACTTGAGTCCATCACTCTCCCACACATGGCTCAACATAGTAAAAAGAAAAAAGGAAAAGCTGCACACTGATTAGGTATACAGAAGCAAACTTGTCTTATCTGCTGACAAGCTTCAGCACATAGTCCTACACCCGGGGCCACTCCTCTGACACGTTACACCTGATGGGCCCAATCAGAGGATTGTCCAAGACTGAGCACACTGGGTGAAACATGTCCGAGGCGTGGCCCTAGAGGTGGGACCATGTGCTGATGTACGACAGTTGATTTTGTCTGAAGAAACCACCATTGTGCAGGTTTTCTTTTCAATTATTCTGATCCCTGCATTAGATTACGTCATACATAATACACCAGCATGCATGCATTAGAGATCAGCTTAATTTAAAAAAGCTAATGATGCATATTTTTAAAAATTGTGTTTATATGAATAGTTTGTAATTATAAATGTATGTGTGTGGACGACCATACATGCTCATTACATATGCAGGTTATACTTCCTGTTCTTCAGAGTTACATAATACTTTTGCTTTACTGCTTCTTCCCATGATGCAAGTCTATCAGTCAGCTTACTGATATGTAAACAACCCACTACCTGTGTGGCTTATATCTTATCTCAACAGGTACCAAACAGGGAAGCAGAGCGAAATACAGAGCTCCCTCTAGTGGCAAATCTGAAAATCACTGTATTTGGCACAACATAAAATATGGAAGAGTAAGCTTGTAAAGCAGTTAAAGCCACTTTCAATAAAAACTGCAATTTATGACTCAAAATATGTGTTTACTGGAAATACAGTATACTTTTCCAGAATAATGGAAAAAAGAAATGTTCAAAGTGCAATTATTATGATCTTTCCAATGTTTAACTACAATTAGTGACATATTACATTTTTTTACCACTTTATCCTGATTAATATATAAGCCTATACATGGATATCAATAAAAACTCTTCTTTCCTTAGTTTTCATGACTGACCATCTTTACCTTTTGTAATTTGGTCATTTTTTTTTTGGTTAAAACAAAGTGCATTTAAAATGGTGCGAATTCACCAAGTGCATGTAGATGTGAACACCAACCTGCCCCTCAGAGTTACTTCCCCATGCATACACTTCCCCAGAGGAGGAGAGAGCCAGTGTGTGTTCCGCTCCCACTGCAATGTCCTCAATGAAAATGCCCAAAAGGCCAGGAACCAACTGAGGACGATTGTGATTTCGAGCTCGACCCTCAGGTAAGCCAATCAAGCGGTCTAGGAGGGCAACATAAGTACAGGAAAGGATTGTATTAAAAAGGAGAATACGATATTGTGTACATCACAGTAAATAGAAACATGAAGAAGGAAAGCAGGGCTAAGCGATTATGAAAAAAAGCATGAGAGGAAAGGCGATTGCTATTTACAACACACTATTTAGAAAAATGGCAAGCTTCATAGCACCTACCCTGTCCAAAGGTGTAAACGTGACCGTCTTTAGTCAGCGCAACTGAGAACTGTGTCCCACAAGCCACCTTTTTGATGCCAATGCCACACAGAATATCCACTTTCTATGAAGTAAAAGAACAAAACAGGAATTAATGCAAACAAAGATTCTTGATTTCAAAGCCCAAAGGTTGGAGCCCCTTATGATGAATTATGTTTACTACTAGTTGTATTCAAATGGACACTAAAATGGGGTGTTTGGCACCAGACTTGGCCCCCTAAACCACAGGTCTGCTATAGTGTACGGAGCAAAATGCCTCATTACACATGCAAGAGGGCTGGCCTTGATGTCTGGACCATTTACGCTGCACTTGCTGGAAGAGCAAGTCTACCAAGCCATGAAGGACTACTATCCCAACATGTGTCCCAGCCTTATGCTTTTGAATTTCAATACTGGATTTAAAAAATTGGAAGAAGGGTGTCCGAAATTGCACAGGTCTCCCTGAACCCCTCTTAACCCCTGCCCTTTTCCACTTTTCTCTCTCCCATCTCTCTTCATTACTCTGCTCTCCTCCACTAATCCTTTCTATCCTCAGCTGGAATCCTCTTGGTCTACACTTGATCCTATTTTCCTTTCACTTGCTACTAGCAACAGGAACAAACGTCAAATGCTGTACATTCCTACAACATAGAAAATATCCCTTCTTTATAACCTCAATGCATATGATCTCAGTATATTGTACTGCTTTATTCTAAATCACGGCTGCCAGTTGTCCTTTTAACCTGCCAGGTTACACTAACATTGTCATGCTCCAAGGTTTCTGTGTCATATCACCCCCCACCACACTTATCTGCTTCACATTGTGCTTATCCTAATGCTCTCTAACCCCAATATAATTTTTCTGTACTATTATGGTGTTAACCATCACACTTTGTGCATTCTTCTTTGAAACATAAAAACCTGTAAAATTCTCTGTTTAAAAAAAAAAAAAAATGGATGAAAGGTTTACATATCAGTGGCAACAAAAGTTATACGCTTGCACTAGGCACACCAGGATTTCATAGCCATTCCACCTGTTTAGGGTTTGACTGCACATTTTCTTCTTAAATTATGGTTTAATATAGCCAAACAATAGTATAATAAATAAAGCAAACTTTTTTTTTTGGTATGTAACATCATACATCACGTCAGTCTAACCAGGGAGATAACAAAAAAATAACAACACAAACCTGCAGAACAGTATACAGAACAGAGTACAGAACAGTGTACAGAACAGTGTACAGAACAGAGTACAGAACAGTGTACAGAACAGAGTACAGAACAGAGTACAGAACAGAGTACAGAACAGAGTACAGAACAGAGTACAGAACAGAGTACAGAACAGAGTACAGAACAGAGTACAGAACGGAGTACAGAACGGAGTACAGAACGGAGTACAGAACGGAGTACAGAACGGAGTACAGAACGGAGTACAGAACGGAGTACAGAACGGAGTACAGAACGGAGTACAGAACGGAGTAGTCACCTGTGGAGAAGATTTGGCAGTAGAATTTCCTAAACCAAGTTTTCCATAATCTCCATCTCCAAATGCCCAAACTAATAAACCATCAGCAGACACAGCTAGTGTGTGATTTAATCCACAGGCCACCTGCAGACAGATGGACATTTAGTGGGAAGTTATTTATGCATATATAGAGTAGTTTACAATTAAATTAAAGTGCAATAATCAACAAGCAGAGAAATGAACTGCGTCTGCTACCAAGCCAGCAGTCGAACAACAAAGTTCAGAATAAATACTAAAGTCTGCAGTGCACATAGAAGATCTACTATTGTCACTGTAATGTTTAACAGAACCTGTATCCAGATCATACACTCATACGGTATACTCTGTAAGTCACTTTAAAACACGTTAATCTAGAGAGCAGATCTTGGCAGTCTGTTAGCCTTCTAATGTAAACAGTAGGTGCTTTTTTGGTGATACATTTTTCAGGAATAAAGTCACAGCCAAAATTTTTTTTAAAAAGCATTAAATTTTATAGTATACAAAACATTAAATTGGATAATATGAAATGATCAGGTATATACTTACTATTGTCCAATCAAAGAGGAAAAAATCCAGCACCACGATGTCGCAAAGATAAAAAACATGCGATTCAATTAGATCCATCCATAAAAAGGAAACAATACCTGTAATTATTGATGCGTTTATGACTAAGGCCCATATAAGAGGCTGAAACACGTCAATAATTACAAGTATTGATTTTTTTTATGGATGGATCTAATAAAGTTGCATACGTTTTATCTTTGAGACATTGCGGTGCCGGATTTTTTTAATCTGATTGGACAATTGAATGCCTGGGTACTGGGGCTATCTGAGCACGAGTCTCCAACTTATTCTGTTTATTATTAAGGGTTATTTTGGGGTAGCAGCATGATTTCTGGAGATATATTTACTATTCCCCTGTATCGGGCCTTTTTACACCATGTGTTAAGTTATTAACAAACCAGACCCCCATTCATATCAATGCATAACGTCAATATCATGTGACCAATAAATAAAGCATAGGGACAATGGTCTTCAATAATTGGAGGTTCTGTGTCCGTAGAAAGTACAGATAAAGAGATCCCAATGGTCTCAACTCGTTTTGCGGTACATTGCTTCTTCAGCAGACTTAAGAAGACTAGGGGATATATATGTTAACCAACTGACCTCTGGAAGATTTACCCCCTCTTCGTGACCAGGCCAATTTTTCTGATAGTTATTTTAACCACTTCAGCCCCGGAAGGTTTTATCCCCTTCTTGACCAGAGCACTTTTTACAATTTGTCACTGCGTTGCTTTAACTGGTAATTGCGTGGTCATGCAATGCTGTACCCAAACAAAATTTGCCTCCTTTTTTCATACAAATAGAGCTTTCCGTTAGTGCTATTTGATCACCTCTGCGCTATACACAAAACAAAGCATCAATTTTGAAAAAAATAAAAAATATTTTTTTACTTTTTGCCATAATAAATATCCCTAAAAATGTTTTTAAAAAAACAAAATTTCTTCATCAGTTTAGGCCAATATATATTCAACATATTTTTGGTAAAAAAACAAAAATCGCAATAAGCATATATTGATTGGTTTGTGCAAAAGTTGTAGCGTCTACCAACAATGGGAAAGATTTATGGCATTTTTATTTTATTTTACTAGTAATGGCGGAAGATGTGGAACCCGTGGTTAACAAGTGTAGGGTGTCAAGAATAAAGGAAGGATCTGGCTTAGGGGGGGTGGAGAGTAAGGGAGGGCAGGGTGGGATGGGGTGAAAATATCCACATGTCATTTTAATATACCGTATGCAGCTTAGCTTGTGGACGGGTTATGTAGTTGTAATGGTTGTGGGGAGGAACGTAGGGGGGACCTACGACCTCCTCAATAGTGGAGCACGCCCACTTGAACCTGTAGATGTTTTAATATGGTGTATGTAAATTAAGAATTGTTAATAAAGATTATTTAAGAGAAAAAAAAAAAGTAATGGCGGTGATCTGCGATTTTTAGCGGTATTGCGGCAGACAGACCGGACACTTTTGACACATTTTTGGGACCATTGACATTTATACAGCGATCAGTGCTATTACTGTGTAAATGACACTGGTAGGGAAGGGGTTAACACTAGGGGGCGATCAAGGGGTTAAATGTGTTCCCTCATGAGTGTTTCTAACTGTATGGGGATAGGACGAGGAGACATTTTGCTGTTCCTACATAGTAGGAACGAACAACATGTCTCCTCTCTTCTGACAGCACAGGGATTTGTGTGTTTCCAACACACAAATGCCCGTGCTGGCGCTCGTGAACGCGATACCTGTACGGGGTTTCACGCAGGGGAGCCATTTTGCCCTCATATATGTACGGGAACCGGTTAACTGACAATTGCGCTACCATGAAACGCTGTACACAAATAAAAGTTATGTCGTCATTTTTTTTCTCCACAAACAGAGCTTTCTTTTGGTGGTATTGGATCACCATTGCGTTTTTTATTTTTTGCACCATAAACAAAAAAAGCTGACAACTTTGCAAAAAAAACCCCACTCCTTCATAAATTTAAGTTAATAAGTATTCTGCTACATGTTTTTGGTAAAAAAATCCCAATAAGCGTATATCGATTGGTTTACACGAACGTTATATCGTCTAAAACCTATGGTTTACATTTATGGAATTTTTATTTATTTTTCTTATACTAGTAATGGCAGCGGAACTTCGATATTGCGGTGGACAGTCGGACACTGACATGTTTGACACTTTGCGGGAACCAGCGACACCAATACAGTGATCAGTGGTAAAAAATATGCTGAGGTGCTTTCACTAGGGGAAGAGATGGATTCTAGTCCCTTTGCAGGAACACAGAATCCATCCCTTCCCCCGTCAGAACTGAGATCTGCCTTGTTTACATAGGCAGATCTCAGTTCTGTGTGCATTACCAACGATCGGCAGGTGCCAGGCGACATTGAACACCCGTCACCTGCAGATTGGGTTCTGCTGTGAGTATTCACAGCAGAAGCGCATGCCCCCTTCAGGCAGAATTGTGTGTGTATATATATATATATATATATATATATATAATATATATATATATATATGTGTGTGTGTGTGTGTGTGTGTGTGTGTGTGTGTGTGTGTGTGTGTGTGTATATATATATATATATATATATATATATATGTATGTGTGTGTGTGTGTGTGTGTGTGTGTGTGTGTGTGTGTGTGTGTGTGTGTGTGTGTGTGTGTGTGTGTGTGTGTGTGTGTGTGTATATATATATATATAATTCTGCACAGGAGAGCTGCCCTGTAGCAGTAAAACTGCTATAGGGTGGACAGCAGGTGGTCAATAATCGCAATAGGTTATGATTTCCTTTTATTATCAAATTCCATAAATTATTATTAACTGAAAAATTATTAACTATCAGATTTGTTACATTCAGCCAGAGGGCTGAACAAAAGGAATCTAACAGATGGACGATTTTCCCACTGTCTAGATAAGAAAACCTAACTGGCTGGATACACAGCTGCTGTTTGGCCCAAAAATTTCCAGCTAGTAGTTTAAGAAAGACTATCTTCACGTTAAAGGCAGTTATAGAGGCGAGTGATAGCTTGTTTAAAAGCTTTACTGCTTGGTAAGAATTTTTAATTTGTTTAATGTCTTGGCACAAACCAAAATAATAAATCATGAACAGAGCAAACATTTCTCGGTATACATTGAGAGAGAAGAGAACAGGGGGTAGAAAATATAACAGCAGCGTCGTCTGCTGTTATAGAGTGTTAAAGAATCACAGATAGGTAATGTATTCATATTACCTGACCAATATGAAATCCTTCAAGTGCAGTCACACGTTCTGGCAGTTTCTTGTTGGATGTGTTTCCCAAGCCCAGGCGGCCGTAATCTCCATTTCCAAAGGTAAAAAGCTTTCCATCAGCTGTTACTACTGCAGAATGTTTGAAGCCACAGGACATCTGGAATTTGATCAGAAAGAAATATGTTTTGGTAGTATTGTAACATTGGTTATACATGTCTGTACTTCGATCTAGAATAGCTAATGCATGCCCATAACTTGAGAAAAGACAATGACTTGTATTAAGGTGTGAGGAGTGCCTAGGGCTTCAATCTTCAAAAGTGGTCACACAATATTTCATGTCTACACAGACAGTTAATGCCTTGCTACTGTTGTCATGCTCATGGGGCCCAATCAACTTGTTTAGAGCCATAATGACACAATTACAAGAATGGTCACAATTATGGATGGAAACGTCTGTCACTTTGTCACCATGACTCGTGTTCTTTGCTGCTGACTAACTTCATATAATTTCACCAGTTCTGTTGCCCGTCTGTTGTAAAGGAACCAATGAACCTGAAAGGAGGAGCCACTGAAGAAGAGAGACATTTTGACCTGTAAATTTTATATCCTGGAGTAGAGTACAGGATACAGGCAGAGTATTCATATGTCATGGGTTATAGGTGAGTACCTTCAGAGGACATATCCCCTAGGCACCTCCCATATAACCCTACCCCACTCCACGAGTCCTCAGTTTTGTAGCAAGCAATGGAGCGTAAACGAAGTAATGGAAAGGAGGCTGGTCTGTGTCCTGTACTGTACTCCAAAATCCTTTTATGTTAATCGTACAATACAGTATTCATACACCATGGAATGACCACAAGCAATGAAGAAGGGGGCGGGTAACAATGAGGCAAACAGAACTGTGCCAACAGACCCAACAACAAGGGTCACAAGAACTTCAGAGTGCCACTGCAAGAACCTTGCAGCCAAAAGCTGCATCAACATAAGACTGAACGTCACCTAACAAAACTTTGACAATGTACTGTATGAACAGAAAACCAGGTGGGTCCTTACACAACTAGAATACAGGGGCTTGGTGCTGAAATGCCCACAAAACTTACACCAATCTGGTGGAATGGGCATGTAAAAGTGCAGGAGGAGATATTGGTTTTCAAATGTAAGCGCTTGCAATCAGATTCCCTATTTATCGTGCAATTGTGGACTTTGAAGCAGGGTGTCCCTTGGGAGGTCCCAAGGACAGGACAAAGAGAATCCATCTATCGGATTCGAGCAGTAGTTTTGAGGTATACTCTAAAGGCTGACTACATCCAGGCATTGTAGGGAGATCTCTTTTGCATGATTAGAAGCAGGGCATAACAATAGGAGATGTCCTCAGTTAGGATGGCCTTGGGCTTAAGACAACTTTGTCCTTTTCATTCCCTTCTGCGTCTGTGTCTTCTAAGGAACAGCTTATCGAAATTCAACTTGAGGTGAAAAATGGGAATAAAAGAAGGGACAAGGCATTTTTGGGCCCCGGATGAAGATGACTGTACTAAAGTGGAGTTCCATTCGTTTTTAAGTTTATTAAAAGTCAGCAGCTACAAAAAGTGTAGTTGCTGACTTTTAATAAACAGACACTCACCTGTCCTACGGTCTAGCGATGCGGCTGCCCGAAGCTTCACTCCTCTCCCTCTTCTCGGCGTCATAGTTGCAAGTGTGTGACAGCTTGCGGCTGCACAGCCGGGTGCGCATGCCTGAGTCGTGCAGCGCCTCCTCAGTGGCCAGGCAATCTTCTAGGACCGGTGACAAGTCCCAGAAGATTGCAGGGAGGGAGTGGGAGAGGAGGAGTCACCTAGGCGGCTGAGCGGAATTGGGAGCTGGGTACCCTGTCAAGACTAGGTACCCCCCCAAAAAAACAAATTTACATGCCAAAGGGTGGCATGTAAGGGGGTGAGGAGTGCTTAAAGCAGAAGTTCCATTTTTGGGTGGCCAGAACCTGTCACAGGAAATGTGACAGATGCAGAGAATTTTACTTTAGCTAAATATGCCACTTGAAATAGAGCTAGAATCATATGCAGAGACCAGTGTTCCAGTCGGTTCTTGCGCTGGTGCATGGGATGCATCGTCACTCACTGTGGTTGTGATGTGTTGTGTTGTGCAGGCCTTTAGCAGAGGGAACGTTTGGCTGTGATTTTCCAGTTTTTTTGCCTGCTTGGTCTCCCCCATAGCTGAAAGTGAGGGTATTTCCCAGTGGGGTACAGAGAATAGCCAAGGTGCAGACTATCATGTAATGAATTATTGTGGTGAAATGGCAGAAGGAAATGCCTGAGTACCTTATAGGGGCAATAAAGTGTGTGACCAGTGGTGTGATGTAATACCTGGTCATCTACCTGAAACTAAACTCTGAGTAGTTGAGTTTTAGTGCTCAAGTTTGAAAAGTTTACAGTACACTGCAAGGTGAATACATTCCAAAAAAAGTTCTGTTTTCACAGTACCGTTAAGAGATACAGGGTGACCCTGTCCTACCTGTCCACAATGCTGGACTGTAAATAAAGTCCAGGCTTCACTGCTATGGTGGGAATACCCTCGATGGGGTCTTCAGGAACTAGATTCCATAGTGATGAACCCTAGCCCTGTAAAGCACCCTGTGGCTGGTGGACTCAACACGTTACAACAAGTGTCAATATGAGCACCCATGCAGGATCCAGTGCCTGAAGCAACATTATAGGCCGTCCCCATAGCATTGGGTCTATGTTGGCATTGGAAGATAATGAGGGGTTGATTGAAGAACCCGAAGAAAAAATAATAAACTAGTTAATTTAAAGGCGATTTTTTTCTATGTCGGAGAAAAGGTCCGTTCACCTTCAAACACTAGCACAAAACTGAGGACTCACAAAGTGGGGTAGGGTTATAGAGCGGGTGCCGAGGGGACGCTTTACCCGTGTCTAATAACATGAAGGTATATGCCTGTAACCTGGGGGTTAGCAACCTCTAGATTGCGATCTACCAGTAGATTGCGGACAGGGGACTGGTATATCGCGGTCTGGGCTTGCTGATCCGCTATTCCAGAGCATCAGAGTGCAATGCAGAGGGACTACTTGTAATGTTGAAGCTGTAGTAAAAAGCAAGAGCCGCATATGTCGATGACTCCTTCTCCTTGCTAGCAGTCTCCAGAGTGGTGCCAGCAGCAGGAAAGATGAGATCGTCGGGTCATTGTGAAGCAATACACTGGGCATAATAGCAGCGTTGTGTTGCTTTCTCACCACCTGCTTTAACTTCTTGGACCCTTGCAGAGTGGCCCCATTAACGTGAATTAGTTGCGATTGGCAGGCGGTTGCACCCACCAAAAGCAACAGGGGGCTTAATTCCTGCTGCGGCATGTGTACACCAAATCGGGGTAGGGATATGGGGTGGTAAAACCGGGATTCAACCAGCCCCAACTTTACGCAAGAATAAGCCCTAAGGGTGCTGCTGCTGAATGCAACCAAGGGCTCATTTACAAGTGCAGCAGGCACTGCTGCTCCTCTGAAAAGCTTGTTTGACAGGTGATGAGGCAGCAATATCTTGCCTCCTCAGCACCTGATTTAAACCCATGATTGCCATGCAATGCACACAATTGCGACGCAGTAGTACAGCAATTAGAGGTTTAAATCAGGTGTGAAAAGGTGACACTGTGCCTGGTGATCTTTGACTTCTTCCATGTTGTTCAGGTAGATCTCCACCTCTGTAAGGTTGCCTACCCCTGCTGTAACCCATGGTGTCTGAAAACTGCCTGTGTCCTGTCCTGTCCTGTGCGATTAAGATAAAAGGATGTTGTGGCTATTAACAGCCATACTACCCAGGGCTCCCCACACTTTAAAATGAACCTGGGAAAGACAAGAGCCTCTCTGAGTATTCATAGCTATAGCATTAAGGAAACTGTTAGAAAGAGATTATTAATAGTCAAATACAGTATCAGGAAAAGAAGCTTAATTGAGCAATACAGATAGGAGAACATTATGTAAAAAGTCCTGTGTACATCAATAGTACCAAATAAATAGTGTGTGTGTGTGTGTGTGTGTGTGTGTACCTGCACCACTTCTTCTCCTTGTAATGCCTCAATCTGTCTGGGTCTCCTCTGACGGTCACTATTTCCATGTCCCAGTTTGCCATAATCTCCATCTCCCCAGCTGAACACCTCTCCACTCTCTGTCAGTGCCATGGAGTGTCCATCTGAGCCACAAGAGGTCACAAGCTGTGTCACCACAAACCCTGTTATCAAGAAAAAGCCTGGTTTGAGAAAAATTTCAATTTTTGCACAACAAAATTTAAATACAAATGAGTTTGTCTGAATGTAATTTGGCTGCCTTATATTTTTTATAGATGGTGTTAGATATTTTCTGCTTTGGGTGTTCTGTGTCATTTCTGTATAAGGATGCATTTTATTTAGAAAGAAAAAAAACCCTGGATAGAACATTGATCCAGTTTTTAATGTGGTCTCCATTAAGGATATTTCCCTCAGTACCTTTCCAAAAGACAGGAGGAAAACTTCCATAACTGAGAGAAAATCCCAGATTACTGATGTCCCCCAAAACCTGACAAAGGATATAACTCTTCCCCACTCTATCTAAAACATAAAAAAAAAAGTCTGAAGTGCTCTATAAAAATGAAGCATTCAAGGCTGAACAAATTAAGTTTAATCAAAACCTAATTATATGGTCAATGCCAGTATGTTGTGGTGTACATGTGTAGTTACACTGGATGGAACATTGGCCAGCCCCCCTGAAGACAAAAAAAAAAGAAGATAAAAAACACAAGTATGGCTAGGCTCTGTAATCCATCAGATTAGGAAGCACTGCAAAGTGGAACTATTCTCATACCCTGCAATGCGGAGATGACAGTCAGTACATGAAGGTCATCTGAATTGCCTTGACCAAGGCGACCGTAGCTCCCCTCTCCGCAGGCAAGGACAGTACCATTAGCTTGAATAACGAAGGTACAATTTTGGCCACAGATTACCTGAAAATAGTAGAAAACATTGCATGAGAAGAAAAAAAAAAAATGACATGTACGCTGTGTAATATGTAGTTTACAGCATAATTATTATTGATGTTAATAATCTTTACCTAAATGCTTTAAGAGGGGTACACAATACAATTTCTTTTTAACACACATACAAAAGCTGACACAGAGGACGAGGGCCCTGTGTGAATAAACGTATAGTCTTAGAGATTGTTAAAAGTCCACACATTTTTAAAAGCACTGCTAGTTTACTGCAGGAAGAAAAAAATCCTTTAATTTTCCACAATCCGCCTCTTTATATAAATTGTGTATAAATTTTTTTCTGCTACTGCAATACCTGCTGTGCCTGGGAGAAGGATGTGGCTGCTGATGGAATCATCACATTCCTGCCAGCTTCTGCCAGTTGTCCATGGCGTCCAGCTCCCCACAGGTACACATCACATTTGCCTCCAAGATGCCAGTCCTGCAGAGTAACAATTAAAATGGATGTTCACTATACAGAGAAACGCAGCATTAGAATAAAAACACAGGTCAGGCACATTGACATCATTCAAGTTTAAAGTTCACAATTGGCAATAATTCAACCTTCTTTGCGCCAATCTTTTTTTATAGCATTACTTTTTATTGTTTTTCTTAAAATGCTCAATTTCTCAAAATGTAGACATAGACATGACCATAGTTTGAACCATTTCCAATGGTACTATGGTCATGTCTACATTGAGCATTTAGGAAAACAAGTAATGCTGTATAAAAAAAAAAAAACTGGAGCAAAGAAAATTGAACTATTGCCAGTTGTGAACTATATTCTAGCGCAGGCTAACCAATGAAAATGATACAGCTGATTGAGAGGATATAGGCCTAATTTTGCTTTAGGCTTTGTGAATCATGGCTTGGCATCTTGTCTCCTGTGGATGATACTTATGTCCAAGTTACATGTACAGAGGCAGGACACAGACTTTGAACTCATTAATTGGCCAACTGTAGTGGAAATTACAGGAAGCTCTCAGACTTGCCATATTCTGGTAGCCTAATAAAGCAGCCTTGTAACTTGCTATGATATCCTCTACAGGTATTATTCTCTATTACTCTTCTGGACAGCTTAAAACCACTGCATAGACAGCATATTACAGCAGCTCAGCTTGAAGAAACTATTTGTTAAAACATATAAACCTGGAACAACGGGACTTAATTTTACACTTCGCTCACACATCTCCTCTAAGCTTTAGGAATCTGGATGTAAATTACTGACTAGACAATATAGCATCCCTACGAGACTGCATAAAATGTTTTCAGATGTCAATCCAACTTGCTGAAGATGTGGAGACTCTAGGGGCATACATATTCTGATTTTGCCTACAGATTCCTCCTTTCTGGCAGACAATGTGTGACTTGAGCTGAGCTGAAGGGTTTCTTCCTTGCAGATGACCCGGTGTCTTGTCAAATACTGTCCCCTATCATATAGTGTCCGCCCTGTACTGCGCAGGCGCAGTACGGAGGACAAACGAGACGCCGAAAGTCTCCGAAGTTCAAAAGCCGATCATCAGCTGTACACGACGCCTGCGCTTTTATTCTCACCCTATGTCCAGGTTCATTCCCTACTATCCAAGTGGACATAGAGTTAGAATAAATAGTTGCCGAGCGCAGCAAGGCCGTGCCCGAAGCGTGGCGAGCGAAGCGAGCCCGCGAGGGGCCCTCTTACAAAGCCATCGCTAAGAAGTGCCCAAGCGCCGTGTACAGCTGATGGTCAGCTGATCAACTTCGGACACTTTCGGCATCTCCTTCTCCTCCGTACTCCGCAAGCGCTGCGCCTGCGCAGTATGGGGCGGACACTATTAGATAGGAGGACAGTTCTCGTCAGAACACCGGCACCATGTCTTTTGCATCTTAGCCCACTTTCCCAGCAGTACGCCTTCACAGTGTAGCTAGATCCTGTATTCTGGCCATCTGGAAATCCCCCTTCATCCCCTCGGTTGGTCATGAAGGTCAACGACATAATGAAAATGGAAGACCTTCCCCTTTCTCTTAGACAGCAGAAAGGTTTCCATAAGGCATTCTATTGGATTCAATTTGAATTCTCAGATAAATATAAAAAACTATGAGGAGCCAACACTTTCTAGAAGTGTCACCGGGGTTTACTATTGCTCTTATTATTTTTATTTATTTCAGGTACTTGTATAGTGCCGTCAATTTACGCAGCGCTTTACATATACATTGTACATTCACATTAGTCCCTACCCTCAAGGAGCTTACACACTAAGGCCCCTAACTCACATTCATACATACTAGGGACAATTTAGACAGGATCTAATTAACCTACCAGCATGTCTTTGGAGTGTGGGAGGAAACTGGAGTACCCGGAGAAACCCACGCAGGCACAGGGAGAACATGCAAACTCCAGGCAGGTAGTGTCGTGGTTGGGATTCGAACCAGCAACCCTTCTTACTGCTAGGCGAGAGTGCTATCCACTACACCACTGTGCCGCTGCTCTTTCACTTCCCCTTCCTACCTACCCCTCTTTTTTAACCTTCCTTCCTCCCAACCCTCCCCCTTCCCTCTCTGTTCTCCCTTTTCGCTCCTCTGTTTACCCTTTACTTTACACTATTTAAAATGAAAAATTTAGCAGGGACTTATTTATTTTCCCTGCTGGCAACACATCTCTCACCTTTTACCAGTATGGTCTCTATGTTGATACTTTTTTGGTTTATTATACCCCCTACAGATGTACTACACATGCATCTACCCCTGAAGAAGCGAGCATGGTCTTGCGAAACGCGTTTGAATAATTTTTATGCCTGTGTACTTTGCAATTTACACTTTATACCATGATACGTGTAATGACATTTTTTACTGTATGCATCATTTCAGTGGCTTGGCTATGTATCATGTTGTTTATGTGTGCATGACAATTTTAATAAATTTTGATACTGCATTTACTCGGGCAATTGTTGGCTAACCACATTCACCTCATTTAAAGTCCCGGGGTGATTTCCGTTTTCTTTTTTTTTTTTTACCAGTATGGTCTAACACTACGGGCACGGCTCCAGAACTCAAAAAATTATTGCAGAAACGACACTACTTGATATACATCAAAGTTACCAAATGTTATCACTCTATACATATCCATCCTACTGACTCTGTTGAATGCCTGAGTGTATTTTTCGTACTTCATCTTGTGGTTGTTCACAAATAAAGAATTAAAAAACACATAAAAAACACACCTCTGGTCTGGAGGTGGCCCAAGCCATAATTTGTTCATCTGTCCCATTCATCCACTTGCGGTTATCCTGTTTAGTAAAAGAATATACAGATATGATATTTTTTTGCATTGAAAGGGGAACAAATATTTACATAGTTGGCCAGGTTGAAAAAATAAAAAAAAAGTCCATCTACTTCAACCAATAGAAAAAAAAATATTCATATACACCATCCTATACCCACAGCTGATCCAAAGGAAGACAAATTGAACTCCAATAAAACATGGTCCAATTTGCTCCAGCGGGAGAAAAATAAATCCTTCCTGAACCCCTGGTATCTACAGTTAGTATTCAGTTATATATTATGCATTTAGGAATTCATCAAGCTCTTTTTTAAAACAATCTACTGAGCTGGTCAGAACTAGTTCCTGAAGGAGTTGACTTTACATTTTTACAGCTTTTGTTGTGAAGAAGCCTCTCCTTGCTTTTCCTCCAGATCTAAAGAGTGCCCCTTGTCCTTTGTGATGACCTGAAAGTGAAGAACTGTACACCAAGTTCACTACATAGACCACTTATGTATTTATACACGATGATCATATCCCTCCTAATCTCCTCTTCTCAAGTGACAATAAATTCAGTTCCTCTAATCTTTCCTCACAGCTGAGCTCCTCCATGCCCCTTATCAGTTTGTTTGCTTCTCTATGCACTTTCTTCAGTTCTTGGATATCCTTTTTGTGAACTGGCTATACAAGAAAGTATTTTGCTAGCTTTGTAAACTCCAGCTTGGCACTGCATGCTATTTCTAAGTTTATGATCTACCTGAACACCCAGATCCTTCTCCACCAGTGACTTCCCCAGCTGTTTTCCTCCTAGAAACCGTAGGACGCATTCATGTTCATTTTAGCCGCCAAGTGCATAACTACATTTATTAACATTAACCACTTAAAGACCGCCCACCACATATATACTGTGGCAGGGTGGCTCTTTTGCACTAAACAAGGTACCTGTACGCGCCCGCTGCACGGAGGAGGAGCTGATGTGTGTGCCCAGCGGACCCGATGTCTGCGGACACCCGCGATCACTTCATGTAAACAAGGCAGATCCCTATTCTGATATGGGACAACATGGAGATCTGCTGTTCCTAGTGATTATCGTGTCAGCACTTCCCCCACACAGTAAGAAAGCACCAACAGGCAACACATTTAACCCTTTGATCGCCCCTGATGTTAACCCCTTCCCTGTCAGTGTCATTTATACAGTAATCAGTGCATTTGTTTAGCACTGATCACTGTATTGGTGTCACTGGTCCCCAAAAAGTGTTACTTAGGTTCAGATTTGTCTGCTGCAATCCCACTAAAAATCACTGATCACTGCCATTACTAGTGTAGCGATGACCCCACGGGGTTGCTACGTGTTACAGCATCCACAAATTTCACCCTGCTGCCAGACATCCATTAGACACACTTCTCAGTCA
Source organism: Lithobates septentrionalis (assembly GCA_037952835.1). Taxonomy (NCBI): domain Eukaryota; kingdom Metazoa; phylum Chordata; class Amphibia; order Anura; family Ranidae; genus Lithobates; species Lithobates septentrionalis. Next base: position 1,282,579 of record JBBDGP010000795.1, on the reverse strand, counting down.
ATAAACAGTCTCTTGCTTGTTTTTGTTGTTGTTTTTATTAGGGGATTGAACTTGGTTGGGGAAAAGGGACATGGGATGCCCATAGGATAAATTGTACTTTGTAGTATAAAAGGAACTGTGTCCCCCTCTCAGCAGAACAAGATGACTGCCCCTAAACTTGACAGACGTCAGAACACTTCTTCCAGCTCACTTCCTCCAGCACGCTACTTCACTGTTCAATTTTAGTAATCCTGTCACACCATCAGAACATGACTAGGCCCTACTCTGAATAAGTCCCAGTGTCTTTATTTGATGGCACTTTGTAGGCCGGGGCCTGCAGTACCCCTTTGTGGTAGCAACTGATTTACTTGAGAAGAATAAGTATACTTGATGGGACTACTGATCCCAGCAAGTCCGACTTGCAAACCCTGCCCATCCTCCTGGCTGCAGCGACTTGACACTAACTCCCACAGTCTCTCCCTTTGACTCTACATCCAGCTCCCCTAGCATGTCTCTTCCAGATAATTCCACTGTGCTTTCCACTCACCAACACCTGCCCTGGATCCTTCCTGAATTACTTTACTCCGGACGGGTGGATCAACTGTCTCCTCCAGCTCCTGTTCCAGGACACCTTTCCATGACCGTGTAAGGAGAGGCTCCCTCCCAACTCCCCGCCTGAGGTACAGCCCCCCCCAGAAAGGAAATTCCCTCAGACACCACAGTCTAACACTCCATCATCCAGTTCCACCAGCTGACAACCCCCCCCCCCCCAGCAGGCTCACCATGGGTATATGTAGGAGGCCTATCCCCCTGCCAATCCTAGATGGTGATTGGTCAGAGCTCCTCACATGCACCCAATGTCACTCCAGCTCTCTACCCTGCCCCTTTTCCAGAACATTCTCCCTGGAAACAGATGAGGCGCCCAAGAGCTGAAGTACATGTCAGTCACCTACTGCTATACTAAACCACTCCCCTGACCCCAGATCAAAACAAACAGGCCTAGCTCACAGCATAGGCCTGCTTTAATTTACCTGCACTGGCAGCTTACACAAAACCCTACACTAGCACCTACTTATCTAAGGTAGAGGGTGCTACACTAGTAAAAAAAAATTAAAAGGGCATAAATCTATGCCGTAGTTTGTAGATGCTAACTTTTGCGCAAACCAATCAATATACACTTATTGGGAATTTTTTTTACCAAAAATATGTAAAAATACATATTGGCCTAAATGGATGAAGACACTTGTTTTTTTGGATATGTATTCTAGCAGAAAGTAAAAAATCTTATTTCGAAATTGTTGGTCTTTTTTTGTTTTATAGCACAAAAAATAAAAACCGCAGAGGTGATCAAATACCACCAAAAGAAAGCTCTATTTGTGGGGAAAAAGGGACATAAATTTTAATTTGGGTACAGCGTCACACGCCCGCGAAATTGTCAGTTAAATAAACGCAGTGCCTTATCGCAAAAAATGGCCTGGTCATTAAGGGGGTAAATCCTACTGAGGCTAAAGTGGTTAAACCTCATTCGCCCCCTCAAATCCTGTAAGGACATTATTCCACTGCATAACTCTGCAAACACTGAAATGGTACTCTTAATCCCAAACGCTATATGATTTTTAAATAGGTTAAAAAGTAAGGGTTTCAACGCTGACCCTTGGGGTACACAACTCATAAGCATAGACTATTCGGAGTATGAATCATAGTTTTTAGCCAGTTTTCTATCCATTTACAAACTGAATTGTCCAAGCCTGTAGACTTCAACTTACACGTTAGTCGTGTGTGGGGAACTGTGTCAAATGCTTTTGCAAAATCCAAGTATATATCCACAGCCGACAACTCCTTTGTCTAAGTTTTCTAAATAACTTTTCTAGAAATTACTTTATGTGTAATATAACATTTACAACAGTAAACTGGCATTCTGTTCACCTTTAATAAAAATCATAATTCATAAATAAGGATAAAATACATTTCTTACTGTAACAAAAACCAAATTTTACTGTAGTGGTCATGCAGGAAACAAGTTTGGCTCCTACCATTATAAGTCTTAGCTCTTCCTCAGGGACTGGCTCCAGGTCAGGAACACTGAAGGATGCTGGGAAAAGGGCACCTCTGGCCAAGGCCTCAGCAGCTTTAATGGTAGTAGAGAAACACTCTAGCCAGGCCCACTCAGCATAGTTCCAGGAGGAAGATTCATGTGGAGCCAAGCGGTGGTGAGGAGGGATGGGTGGATTGCACAGAAGCTGTTCAAGGTTTAGTCCCACAGCCAGCGATGCTAAGCACTGCATATATGGGCTGTGTACTAACTGATCTCCACACACAACATAGGGCTGAAATAAAACAGATGACTGTCAAAAGGAACACTAAACACACTCACAATATAAAATGTACAGTTTAACAGGATTTTTAAGAAGTATACTTGTTGTTTTTCTTAACAGGAAGTTGGCTAAGCCCTGAAGAGGACACAATACATTGCCAAATGATCAAGGCTTGTTTGTCACTCTCATAAACATTTCAGGTTTAAACTACAGCAATATTAAAAGTATGTAAGTATGTATACATTTACATATTAAATAGGTTGTATTAGAATAGGAATTTGCCTGAAAAAAGGATGACTTGGACTTTGGTTAGTACAATATGCATCGCAGTATGTAAAACTATAAAACATGATTTCACAGAAGAGAATTAATTAAGCACTGGGGGTTATTTATGAAAGGCAAATCCACTTTGCACTGCAAGTGCACTTGGAAGTGCAATCGCTGTAAATCTGAGGGGTAGATCTGAAATGAGGGGAAGCTCTGCTGATTTTATCATCCAATCATGTGCAAGCTAAAATGCTGTTTTTTATTTTCCTTGCATGACCCCCTCGGATTTACAGCAACTGTACTGTAGTGCAAAGTGGATTTTCCTTTCGTAAATAACCCCCCTGTGTTGTATTGGTTCATGGTCACTCAACTAATAGGGTGAGAGATTAATAGCTTTTTGGTCACCAACTACACATCTTCACAGGGAGTCTAATGCCCAGCTATACAAAAAACGATATACATCTCTATCTAATCTATCTATCTATATATATATTAGAAGGCCAGTATGGTGTCTTGAATTTATGGGAGGAGCCCGGTGGGTATTTAAGCAGGCCGCTCGCCCTTGCTCTCTGCCGGTTCCAGTGCGCGATACTACACATCGCTGGGCCGGCTCTTCCCAGCTCACCTCATGTTCGCGAGTCTGTTCGTCGATTACACATGTCTTGCAGCTTACTCGTACGTGTTCTACATCGGCGGTTCTCGCTTGCTGTTGCAGGTAGGGTTCGTACCTTTTCATTCATACGCAATGTTACAATTTGTTAGGTTTCCTATCCTCCATCCCTTTCGTTCTTTGCTGTCTCCGAGTTGTTGTCAGTCGTGTCTCGACATCATTCGGCACAGGTGTAGTAGATTTGTATGTCCCCTTGGCCTTGCTTGTCATCCCATGCCATAAACATACATTTCATTTGTAGATCCAAGCCTCCGAGCCACCGTCGGTCGTTGTCCGATTTCACTCGATACAGGCTTTGTTGTTCATAGGATTTACAGGCTATGGGCATGTATTGTTTGCATGGGTTCTGTGGCTGATTGAGGAGGTAATTAGACCCACCTGGTGCCTTGTCTGCACCTAATTAGCCGGGGGTTGGGTGGTTTCTTATGGGTTTGGTTTAGAGTAAGGGGTGGCATACACTCTGCAACCAATTCGTATCGCTTTCACTTCTTACTTTTCAACCAGTTTCATTTACCCTACTACCGATTCGTATCAGATACATTGCATACCTACCACAGTCCAATTCGAAACCAATCGCATCAGTGGCACAACGGTTCATATTACTTTCATGCCATACGCATCACTTCGATTCGAGCCTAGTCGCCTTGATGGCACAACGCTTCGCATCAGCCGCATCCCACACACCGATTTGTAGCGATTCGTACCATACCCTACGATTCGTTATTTACATAATTTTTTCTGACTGATTCTTACCGCACACCCCCCCATACCCTACTAACGATTTGTTGGTTCACTCACTGGTTCATATCACTTCTTGCCACACGCATCATTCCTATTTAAGCCTAGTTGCCTTGGTGGCACAACGCTTCGAAACGATTCTTAGCGGTTCGTACCATACCCTAAGATTCGTCATTCATATCATTGCTCTGACCAATTCGGAACGTGCCAGCAGCCTTGTGCACCACACTCCAAACCAAACCAAACCCACCAGTGCATCTTTCGCACTGATTCGTAGCGGTTCGTACCATACCCTACGATTTGTTACTCATATCATTGCTCTGACCGATTCAAATCGCTTTAGCAGCTACGTGCATTACACTCCGATCCGAACCTAGGCGCATCAGTGGCACTATGGTTCGCATTGGATACATCCCGCATTGGAGTCATACCGCTCACCCTCATACCCTACAAACGATTCGTTGTTACGTCATCTATCACTTTCGTGCCAAACGCATCACTCCGATTTGAGCCTAGTCGCCTTGGCAGCACAACACTGCGCATCAGTCGCATCCCACACAACGATTCGTAGCGGTTCGTACCATACCCTACGATTCTTTATTCATATATCATTTTCCGACCCTTTTGGATCACGTTGGCAGCTACATGCATCACAATCCAAACCGAACCTAGTCGCATCGGCGGCACAACGGGTCACATCAGTCGCATCCGACGCACCGATTCGTACCACACTCTATGATTCATTATTCATATCATTGTTCTGACCAATTCGGATCGTGTCAGCAGCTACATGCATCACACTCCCAACCGAACCTAGTCGCATTGGCGGCACAACGGTTCGCATCACGAGCATTCCACACTCAATTCGTTACACTCCCTATCATGAATCTACAATACGTTACGTGCAATTATCACTACATCACCAATTTAACATTTACTGTGAGCATATCCCTGGCAAGTGCAATGCCGCAGCAGATGTCTCGCTTCAATTTTGTCTCATTCTTCCAGCAGGAATCCGGAGCCGACCCATCATCCACTCCTATCCCACCTTGATCTCAACTAACAATGGATTGAAGCCACATCTTGCCAATGAAACCCGGCTCATCAACCACTCGCTGTCTAGCAACACACTTAAGGCTTACTGCACGGCCTGGAACACCTACTGCAGTTTCCCGGCCGCTTGTCCAGGAACCACAGCAGACGACATCACTCACGTCCTAGCCTTCATATCTTATTGCCATACACAGCTGGCTCTCACTCATAACACTATTAGGCTGTACCTAGCCGGTATTCAGCATTTCCTGTCCTTACAGAATCCCGGAGAGTCATCTGTGTTCACGGCCCATACAGCGAAAGCCCTGCTGCGGGAAATTCAGAAGCAGCAGCCCGCTACCAATGGCAAACACTTAGAGATCACAAGCGCTATCTTCAGGGGCATATCCGAAATCCTCCCACGTTCCCCCTCTGGGCTCTTGCCCAGCCTGGTCATCCAGACGGCCATCTACCTGGCCTTTCTACGGCTTCCTACGACCTAGCGAGTTCACCTCTGGTACTACCAGTAGTCAGGTACTGTACAGACACCTGTGGACTCTTCTCAAACCATTATGTCCTTCCATCTTACGGTCTCCAAGGCACAACAAACCGGACCCGGAGTAGATATCAACTTCTTCAGGACCAGCAAGCCTGGTGCCCAGTAACGATCCTTGACCATCTGCTCTCTCACCTACCCAGCCAGCCAGACTCCAGCCCCTTACTGCCTTTTCCGGTCAACCCCCTGACTGGCAGTCAGTTTATCAAACATGTTAGGGTCCTACTGCTCAACTTAGGCTTAGACCCAGGGTGGTATTCTAGACATTCCTTCCGGATCGGCACAGCCTCAGCAGCATCTTAGCATGAAGTACCAGACCATGTAATCAAGAAGCTAGGCAGATGAAAGTCCGCCTGCTTTGCCAGATATATTCTGAACCCTCAAGTAGAGATGGTCCTAGCCTTCTCCAAGCTTGCTCAATGAGCTTAGAACCAAAAAATATATACTCCCTTCTTAGTTATTTTTTGGCCCTTTTTCTTGGCTTACCTACCAGACGACCAAAAGCCACACCTCGGGTCTATTTATGTTGCAAGTCTTGTCGCGTATTAATGTGATCCACATCTGTCTCGGTCTTAGGACCATGACCATAAATTAAAAGGCCAGTATGGTGGCCTGAATTTATGGGAGGAGCCCGGTGGGTATTTAAGCTGGCCGCTCACCATTGCGCTCTGTCGGTTCCAGTGCACGATACCCTCCCTCCCATTCCCCTTTTTACAGCATTTCTCAGCACATCCTCCTCCACAATTATCCATTACTTATCTTGGGTATGGCCCCTTTTTTTGCTTACGTACCAGACAACCAAAAGCCACACCTCAGGTCTATTTATGTTGTAAGTCTTGTCCCGTGTTTATGTGATCCACATCGGTCTCGGTCATAGGGCCACGACCGTAAATATATATAACAAAATGGATCTCAGCAAATTACACTATACAGTACAATTAGGTCATCATTGTAAATACCTTCTCATATGCATATTGCTCCTGGAGCATGACAGGAAGGCGCTCTAGGAAGGTCTGCATACAAGGTGCCATGTTGAGGCCCACTATGCCTTGTTGTTTTAGCGCAGTCCTACAAGTTGCCAAGATGTGATTCGAGGATATCCACTCAGGGGTGCAGTTCACCACTAGAACATCCTAAAAAAGTATAATAAATAAACCAGTATGTTTGAATTGTTTGATAAGAATACAACCATTTAGTTATTCACAGAATAGTTACATTGGTTGAAAAAAGAGAAACAAGTCCATTCATTTAAAAAAATAGAAAAAACAAAACAAAAACACAAATAGAAAAACTCCATATACACAATCCAATATCCATAGTTGATCCAGAGGAAGGCAAAAAAAACAAAACAAAAACAAAGTATGATCCAAATTCTTTCCAGATCCTCCAGCAGGCAACGTGATAGTCCCCGGATCATTACACCTGGTCTTATTACCTGTAAATGCTAGCAGCCAATTATATTTTGTGCATTTAGAAATGCATCCAGCTTTTATTTTTACAGTCTACCGAGTTGGCCAGAACTAGTTCTATTCTACATTTTCACAGCTCATATCGTGAAAAACGCTTTCTGTATGTGGAGGTTAAAGTGGAAGTAAAGTCCGCTGCATTTTTATTTTATTTTTTTTCGAGGCCCCCCCAGGTGGGTTATGCCATAATGTACTAGTATGCACAGCATATTAGTACATTATGGCAGACTTACCTGTCATATGGTGTCCTCCCAGCACAACGCTGGGGCCCACTGATCTGGCAGGCCCCTGGCTCTTCCATCTTTGCCCAGTCTTTCTTCCGGTTCCCGTGTCTTCAGCCACTAAATAAGCTGCGATGACGCCACTTCTGCACATGTGCACGGGGGTCACATCACCACGGCTCGGATCGGGGGCCGTAAATGTTGGCTGAGCTGCACATACGCGGCTCAGTGAACATGACGGCTGACAGACAGAATGATACATTTATGGCAGAAGAGACCACTAGGGACTCTTCTGTCATAAATACCCTGCCTGTCAGCCATTTCAATGAAAAACAAGTTTACTTCCTCTTTAAATAATTTTTTCTTCCAGACATAAAATGTGCTCCCCGTCCACTGTAATAACCTGAAAGTGAATAACTCAACACCAAGTTTACTGTATAGACCACTTATGTATTTATACCCCCCTATCACACACTTTGTGTGCGTCCAGCAGCGATCAACGCTGGAAATTGCTGGCTGTGGCCTGTCATGGTGAATGGGGCTGGCGGCCCCACCTAGCCATTCACAGCTGCAGCAGTATCAGAAGATTCCTGCCGCTGCAATTTACACAGGCCTAAATCACCTGTGTGAATGCAGCTTACAGTGACTAAACAATAATTGACATATTTTAGCTATGAGTACGGCTACACACCGAAACGCGTAAACCCTGTATTATTTTGTACCATACCTGGATTAATAAACGTATTTATTCATTACAAAAGATTGAGTGGCCTGCTTTATTTTATCTACCTAATGATCTACCTATGACCCATTAGGATACTGTGTAGTTGGTTATTACCCATATGAAATGGAGGAACAGGTTACCTTTGAGCGGTTTGAACAAGCAGCAACTCCAACATCCGGAATCCAAACTGTGGTAGTAACAGCTCCAGAACCAGTAACTACAGACTGTAAGACACAGCCATCCTAAACCAAAGAAGAAAAAAAGGATAGCATTATTAGCACATTCAGTAGTGCAGATAGCAATAGTGAGCTGCAAAGATTTCAGACGTGGCATGTTATAAGTGTACAGTATATAATGTGAGTCAGCCAGCCATTGGCTTCAAATAAAAAAAAATATTCGTACCCTTAAAGACCAAATATTCATTAAGCCACCAAGTCCACCAGACACAAGCGCTAGACCATCAGGGCTGAAAGCTACTGTCCGTACTGGTGTTATGTGCCCCCGTAACTTATACACACATCGGGCATCCTCTGGTTTCTTAAACTCCTAAAATAGAAAAGAATAGAAAAGAATAAGGTGGAAATCAGATTTGCAGCAAACTTGAGACCACAGGTACTGATAAAAGCTCTGTTGGCTGGTCATTTAAATAAAGCTGATTTAAGGAGACATACAGTAATCAAGCAGAAAACAAGTGTACAGAAAATAAGCTAAAATGTTAAGGGTGCCCACATACGCAGGAGAGATTTTGGCCAGGCAGACATGATCATATCTCCTTTAGTTGCTGCGAAGCCCATGTGTTTGATGAACAGTGACAATGACCTCAGTCAATTTTCTGTTCATTTGAATGGAGAGGGGAGGGGGAAGGAGATAAGCAGTGATGGCGGGTGTTGCTGACATCACAACAGCATTTTGCATGTTTTTGCAAAGAGTGGCCAGCCAAAATGGTCTGAAAAATCCCATATGGACAATAAAAGGCAAACTCTAAGGCTGCATTCACACCTGAGCGTATCTTTTCAGGCGGAAAGTCACACGATTTCGTACAGGTCAAAGATCACTGATGTAAAAAAGCAGAAAAACGCCTGTAATCTGCCCAAAAAGAAGCTTATGTATTTTAAGCTTCAGGTGACAGAACGCTCAGATGTGAACAAGGGCCATTTAAATGAATGGGATTTTTCTTGTTGGGCGTTTTGGAACTTTTGATATGAGTGTTTTACGAGCTGAAAATGCTCAGGTGTGAATGTAGCCTAAGAAAATGCAAAATGATCCCTTGCAGTGCGCCTATACTGCAAGGGTTAATGGCTTGTTTTGTCTACGGGATAAATAGTTTTTACTTACCTGATCCTCCCCATTCCCCCAGTAGATGGCGCTACCCTACGTTCTAGTGGTGGGCTTACCCTCTGCATCATACTGTCCAATGCAGGGCTACAGACCCTGCTTTGATCTGGATGATGCCAGAACCCTAGACCACTGGAGCTTGGGGAAGAAGAAGCTGTGGGGACCAGTGTAGCTGCATGGAGAAGTGGAGGATTAGGCAAGTAAATCATCTTTTTTTTTTTTGTTCCCCATAGACCAAAATGAGCAACTAACCCTTGTAGTCAGTGCTGGGACAAGGCCAAGAATATACTTAATGTATTAATAGTATGGGCTTACTTGAGGTCTTGCACGTTGCAGAGCTTAGTGCCTCCTCCTCGGCTCCTCTAGGTTGCGGCTCAAGCTGCGCTCTCTACTCCTCCCATCACGCTGCGCTCTCTGCTCCTCCCATCCCGGTGGGAGCTCATTTACATCAGGTGTCTCCATCACAGCGCCCCTTTACATCAGTTGTCCCCATCACAGCACCCCTTTACATCAGGGGTCCCCATCACAGCACCCCTTTACATCAGGGGTCCCCATCACAGCACCCCTTTACATCAGGGGTTCCCATCACAGCGCCCCTTTACATCAGGTGTCCCCATAACAGTGCCCCTTTACATCAGGTGTCCCCAACACAGTGCCCCTTTACATCAGGTGTCCCCATTACAGTGCCTATTTACATCAGGTGTCTCCATCACAGTGCTCCTTTACATCAGGCATTCCAGTCAGAGTGCCTCCTTACATCAGATGTCCCCATCAGAGTCCCCCTTTAACATAAAATGTGCCCATCAGCGTGCCCCTTAACATAAAATAAGGGTCACGCCGATGGGCACATTTTATGTTAAGGGACACTCTAATGGGCAAATTTTATGTTAAGGGGCACCCTGATGAGCACAACAAAACGTGCCCCTTAATATAAAATTTGCCCATTAGAGTGCCCCTTAACATAAAATATGTCCAACAGCGTGTCCCTCAACATAAAATTTGCCCCTTAACGTAAAATCTGCCTATCAGAGTGCCCCTTAATACAAAATGTGCCCTTCAGTGTTACTCTTAAAATAAAATATGCCCATCAGAGTGCCCCTTAACATAAAATAAGGGTCACGCTGATGGGCACATTTTATTTTAAGGGGCACGCTGATGGGCACATTTTATGTTAAGGGGCACTCTGATGGACACAACAAAATGTGTCCATCAGTGTGCCCCTTAAGAAAATATGCCTATCAGTGTGCACATTAAAAATATACCCATCATAAAAAAAGGTGCCCATCAGCGTGACCTTTAACAAAATATGCCCAGCAGTGTGCACAATAAAAATATGCCCATTAGTGATCACTAGTTGGCCCACATACCTTGAATGCAGGAGGGCACAACTGAAATACTGAAGGTGCGGAAGCTGCGAGATATGGAGAGCCAGGACCCGGGAACCGCGAGTAGCAGAGGGGCGGGGCGCGCACGTGACGTCACGCCCCTACTCGCGGCCCGTGAGTGCGAGCTGGTCTTCTCTCAACTCCGAGACCTGCGGTGAGGAGCAGGGGGCGGGCGCATGCACGCGTCACTGGTTGCTGGGGAAACCTGCGTTCCCAGCAAACTAGTGACGGCTGTTTTAGAAGGACAGGTCACTTCACTGCGCCCCCCTACCCACAATAAATTGTACCACCCAGGGCATCCGCCCCTTCCGCCCCCCCCCTTGTACTGGCTCTGCTTGTAGTGCAGGCATAGCCCCATTGCAAGGGATACTTTTTTTAGCTGTGCAAACAAATGGCAACCACCCCAACCTATAACTAGCCTTTGCAGCAAAGAGCACAAGGAAGGGCAATGCACATCAAAAACAAACAAAAATTCCCAGATCACTTACCAGCTAGGCTGCAACAAAACCAAATTGACCACCTCTACCAGTTCACGTTAAAAACAAGGGGTTTAGTCGCACTCATTTTCAAACATGTGTAAGCCACAGTGGCCATGTCACAACACCCAGTGTAATGTAATCCAAAACCGTATAATTTTAAGAGTCTCCCAAGTTGGAGCACATATATAGCAGTAAATAGGTTCCTTAGGGCCTTATCTTATTCTATCCACTGCTACATACAGCATGTGCTCCACAGCACCCCAGTATAATTACAGTACACTGGGGTGCTGTGACGTGGCCACTGCGGCTTACACATATGTTTGCAAATGTGTGTGACTAAACCCCCTTTTTTTTAATGTAAACTGGTAGACAGGGTCAATTTGGTTTTGTTGCAGGCTAGCTGGTAAGTAAGCTGGAAATTTTTGTTTGTTTTTGACAATTTTTTAAGTGCCTGGATTCGGGCTTTAACTCCAGTTATACGATTTACATAATGAAACGAGTTTAAAGCATGGCTTTTTAGCAATAATGGCACTCAGAAGGCATAAAAGCCAATAGACTTGTCTATTCTGCATAAGGACTATCTAGCAGTGTGATCACTTACCTTACAAGATGAGTGTTCCCTCCATCCTTCTTGTGATGCCGATTTGAACTGAACGGTTTCTAGAGAGGCTTGTGGAACGGTCCATACACATACCAAACCATTCTGACACCCCCTAAAATCGAACACAATATGTAAAAAATAAATATTGTTGTTGTCTTTAAACCAAAGAGCTAGTTTCAGCAAGGTAGTGTATAGCCGGAATGGCTGAATTCAGGCTTAGTATCAGTCCTAAAAAAAGGAACTCAAATTTAGCTAAAATCAAAGAAAAAATATCCTTTTATATTTACAAGCAAATTGAGGAATACGTGCACCTATCCATTTTGACTCTCCCTCCTTACCCCAGGAGGCAGAGCATAGCTTATACTATACCTATAAGATGCTGTCATCCAACTCCTCCCAGCTGTATTGACACATGTACATCACTGGCTCCATTAATTTCTTTGTAAAACCATATTGGCAGTCTGACAGGTTGGCTGGTTAGCACATTGAATGGAGCCTACAGCGAGCATGCTGCTGCACAGTGCGAGGATTACTAATGTTTACAGTCAGACTGTGCAGTCTCTCACAAGCCCCATAATAAAGCTCTCCAGACTGCACTGCTTTAGGCAAGTAAAGCTATGCTAAGCATGTCTGCGGAAGAGGGGCAGAAAAGAATAAGTGACTGACGGAACCGTCCAGCACCCAGCTTGGGTGCTTCCGTCAAGATATAGCTTCCTCCAGTCAGGACCCAGGAACCATGTATTATAGCTGAATAATGCATAGCACCCAACAATCTAGAGGACACTAGCTTAGGTGCTCTGGAAATGGAACTCACTTTATTGAAATCACACACAGAATTGATATAGTACACAGGACCAGGTAGGGCCTGATCACATTACCCTAAAAATACAAACTGTAATCAGGAATATAATTAACATAGCTAAGGAACAGCAATCATAAACATAATCTAAGTAAGCTAATCAACGGAAACACATAACATCCAACAAATGGTTCAATACCAAGGTATAGTGGTCACAATATTGATCTCATCTCCAATCAGGCAGACAGAAACAATAGGTGACTCAATTAACAACGGGGATGCACACCTAGGCGGCACACAAGGGGACAAAGACACTTAAAGCAGTTGTAAATCCTGCTTTGTTATTTCTACCTACAGGTAAGCCTATAATGAGGTAAAATTAATATCTTCTTATCCTGCATGGTTTAGGAGATATTCACCCTGCATGCAGCCACTGACATCAGCGGCGCAAGCGCTCTGAGGGTTCGGCATACCATGCCAGAACTTCAGAGCTTTTTGGCGAAACCGAGGGCTCTGGCGTGCTTGCGCGGGAGTGGCGTCATTATGACACCAGCCACTCACAACGCTGGAGCCCGCGATCCCCGAAGAAAGGACAGAAGATGATGTCAGCCTTCTCAGCGGGGACTGGGTGCTGCTGAGAGGGCTTCCTTCTAAAGTGAGTCATTCATAATATGCTAGTATGTGATGCAAACTAGCACATTATGCCTTTGTCTTACAGTTTTTTTTTCCTCGGTCTGCAACCGCTTTAACATAACACCTTGAATAGATTATATCAGGAGACCCCAGAATCAGGTTGCTTTGAGCTGGTATTAACATCTGCTCTGAGTATCACAATTAAAGCACTCATTGTTGGTTTGGGAATAGAGGCCCTAAAAATGTATCTGGGTCCTCCATTTCAGAGTCTATGTGTTTTGGGAAGACATGAACGTGAATCTGAAGCAAGACCACTTTAAGGGTCCCCCAGGCACACATCCCCCAAAGGAGTAGTGTTACCTTAAAAGCCAGGGCTCAAAGTCAGTAGGCAGGAGGCCACCCTGCAGTCCTCTCCAAAAGCCCGTGTCCTGGTTGAGTGTCACAGTGACCTTATACTTTAAAGCGGCCTTCACAGTGCTTTCTATGCAATATTTATTTTAAGACCATGCAAACATAATTTGGATAGATATTAAAAATGCAGGTCACTAACACATGCAAAAGTCAGCCATTTAAATGTAATTGATTCTTTCAGAAGTCAGTGGAAGGCTCAAGAGTTCTATACTAGTAATGCATGTAAAAATTAATAAGAAGTGCAAAAGACACTCACGTTCCAAGCATGAGCTGTGGGCTGTCAGCTTTCCCAGGCAACACACACCAGGCTACTGTGTTGACATATGATGGGTGTGGGAGGCTGTAGAGGGTTTTCCAGCTGCCACCTGTGTTTCCCCATATCTTAACAGTGTCCTCTTTGGCACAGGTAAGTAGCAGTTCACCTGCTGGATCCCATTTTACACTCACAAACATCTCCTAAAAAACAAGAATTGAATTTATTGCATTGATGGTGTCGTGGCACATATGAACCTTTGTAGGGCTGAAACTAATCGACAACTAATCGATTATGAAATTAATCGATTACTATTTTCATAATCGATTAATCGGCCAGTAACATAATGGGGTTAAGAAAACTAAAATGAGCCCTTTACAAAAAGAGCAAATAATCGCTACTGTAAATATTACTTTCACAGTTCTACAGTAAAAAATATTAACCCCTTACAGTAATGACTATCTGCTTTTTTTTTTTTGTACTATAAAAAGGGCCAATTTTAGTTTTTTAACCCCATTGTTACTAAACGTCTTAGACCTAGTTCACATCTATGTGTTTTTTGGTGCTTTTTGCAGAAACGCACTAAAGTTCATTTACATGGTTTCCTATGGGACCTGTTTATATCTATGCTTTTTTCAGCCGCTGCATGTTTGGAAAGGGGCAGGGACTTTTTTTTAAACTCAAAATGGTGTTTTTTTGGTTCAATATACTTCAATGGAGAAGCTGCAGAAAAGCATGTAATGCGTTTTTGCAGCAATTTGTGTTTTCTAATCTGCCCAACAACTTGGCCAAAAAAAAAAAAAATGCGAAAAACGCAAAATCGCAGCAAAATCACATGCACAAAAATCAAAATGCACAGCAAAAAGCACTGCAGAAACAGATCAATACAAACCTATGCAAACTGCATAGGTGTGTACCGAGCCTTATGCTGGCCACATGGATCAATTTTCAGACGAGAATATTCATACTAAAAATCTTTGTATATTCTCTGAATGAAAGAATGTTGTTTGAAATGTTCACTTGTTTTTAACATTCTGTTTTTAAAATTAATGTAATTTATGAGCAAAAACCACATACACTGTCTGAAAATTCCTTTGACCAAGAAGTTTTCTATTATTTCCAAATTTTCCCGTCACTGTGGTTGAAAATGAACGTCGATTTGACCCCACTAACGATTAGAAAATCGAACAAATGTTCTTAAAATTAAATTTTTTTTGAAGGAAGACATTGTTTGTTTTTTAATTAAAAAAAATGTGATTTCTGAGTCTGATATTTACCAGATTCACCCTTTAATAGTATACAGTATATCTCTTCTCTAATAGTTTATACAATATATCTCTTCTGTCTGTTATTCTCAGAGTGGATTAGATATTTTGCTCCCTAACCACATAGATGGTTATTTATATTTACCACTGATAGAGATATTTAAGAATAAATTGCTTTTTTTAAAACTGTACATATTAACTAAATTATACACTTTTTAAAAAAATTTTAAGGTTATTAACCAATTAATCGAAACAATAATCGTGCAACTAATCGATTATGAAAAATAATCGCTAGTTGCAGCCCTAAACCTTTGTAAATATTGAAATCTCTACATGTAGACTAAAGAACACAGTTTGCTACATCTGTAAGAGAGTTTGTTCTTTTGGAAAATCTGATTTTGCAAAAGAACAAACTCTCTTACAGATGTAGCAGGGATGAGGGTGCCCATGTGCTCCTTCATCCAGAATGGGGGCACTGTAATACAGGATGTGTTACTGGCAGATCACCAGGTGAAATTAAGGGAAAGAAAGCCTAAAAAAGAGCCACCGCATCTAAGAATTGGTAAGCTGCAAAGTAATAAATGCTTTTGGGTTTAATACCACTTTAACTGACAACAGTGCACATCTTACCTTGTGTGCGTCGATAAGAACCATCCCTCCTTTCTCTTCTGGCTCCTTGTGTCCAATTAGTAACTTTCCATCAGCAAAACCAACAGCAAAAGGACGGTCTTCACTAAACCAAGTAATGCAGGTAACAGCCACTGTAAAAAAATAAATAAAAACAAAAAAAAAAACACATACATCAGATTCTATAAAAGTAGTTGTAAAGGCAGAAAGTTTTTTTTACCTTAAAATGGTTGAAAAAAGGGAGAAGGTTTTCTTTTTATTTTAATGCATTCTATGCAATAAGATAAAAAGCCTTCTGTGTGCAGCAGCCCCCCTCAGCCCCCCTAATACTTACCCAAGGTCAATCAAGAGATGTTGCACGAGAGACTTGGCTGTCCGGGATGCCCCTCCACATTGGCTAAGACAGCAGAATGGCGCCATTGGCTTCCGCTGCTGTCAAAGTCAGTGAACCAATGAGGAGAGAGAGGGGGTGGGGTGGGGCCGGGCCGAGGCTACATGTCTGAATGGACACAGGGACTGTAGCTCGGGTGCCCCATAGTAAGCCGCTCGCTGTGGGGGCACTCAAAAGGAGGGTGGGCCCAAGAGCACCAAAGTGGGACCCGAGAAGAGGAGGATCTGGGCTGCCCAGAGACTTTAGTATCACTTTAATGCATTGAAGCTTACTATGGGGTCACTCGGTGGGGGGAGGAGCGAGGAGGACTGGCAGGGAACCCGAGAAGAGGAGGATTGGGACTGCTTTGTGCAAAACCATTGCACAGAGCAGGCAAGTATAACATGTTTGTTATTGAAAAACATTTTTACCTTTACAATCACTTTAATACTGATCATAGCGAAGCTGATAATTAGAAGAGAATTGTACAGTAAAGAGAATGTCTTAGAGACATATTTATAAAGCAGTGATTATGAGAGTTATCAAACATTCACTAATGATTATTCATTCATTGTTTATTAAAACTTATAAACCAGAAAGATTCATCTGCAGTGAACATTTGGTAAATGTCCCATTTGCGGTTTTATAAATATGCCCTACTATGTTCAATTTAGCCAAGCTGCACAGCAGAAATTGTGCACAGAGTCCTTAACTGATGTATAGGGGTTATTCATGCACAACATTCAAGCTTTTAAGCTCCATTCACAATTGTGCGATTTGTCATACGACTTTGGACATTAAAGTCGCAACCTATCCTTTTCAATTGCGCCCGTTCAAATCGATGCGACTTAAAGTCGCAGCGACTTTGAAAAGGTACCTGCACTATTTTTATGCAACTTTGGTGCAGAGAATGTAAAGTCGGATCAAAGCTGCATAAAAAGTTGCTCCAAAGTCGCACTGGGAATTGTGCGACATTGGAGATGCACTAATGTTAATGGAGCTTTAGGGACATTCTAGTCAAATGCTAAGTTTTCCCCTTGAATAGATAAATAAATGCAGCGTTTTACCTGCTTTGCCTGTAGTTGAAACGCACCTTAACAGGACATGCTGGCTTGCTGTGCCCAAGAGCTCCAAGTGATCTTACTATCCTATTCAGTACAGTTTTCAATGTACATATTTTTACATACCTTCTTTCCTGTAACAGTGCTCCAGTTCCACACGGCGCATGCTGATGGCATCTGTCACTTCAATTAGCCCCAAAGTTCCATCAACACGACCCACCAACAAAGACTCTGGCTGGTCACTAGCCCATCCTTCTCCCGGACTCTGCTCAGGCCACACTATGCAGGAGACCCAGTGAGGCTGAGTGTCCACAAGTCCTTTTCCACCTAAAGAAAAATGGTCACACATTATATTATAGTAACAGTATTAAAAGGGAAATGTCTAGTCTAAAACATAGGAGAATATCCTTCAGAATCAACCTCCAGTTTAATAAACAGACACAAAATATAAGATGGATATATAGAAGATGGATGGCTAAACTGATACCATTGACTTGCCAGATGTTGATCGTCTTTTCCAGGGCTCCGGCCAGATAACGCCCACTAACACTCCAACACACAGGGGACAAGGATGGGTCTGGTTCCTCTGGGGTTCCCTCTCTAATAAAGAGAAAAAAAAATCCTGTTTAGATTTCTTCTATATATTGCTTTTAAAGCTGGATACAACTCCAGACCATAAAAAATGTGGATGGCATGTTGTTAGAAATGTGCATTAACATGCTCCTGCATTGTGCATTCATCTGCCAACCCCTGCTACTTTATCACCTGCCACATCACTGATTGTAAATGTATACTCACTCCAACCTTGTAAGCTTTGTGAAAATAGAGGGGTTACCCACAGTAACAAATAAGATGCTATGTGTCATGGTTGCAGTAAAGGTTTGAACTTAAACGCAAAAATGCCTAATTTCTAGGGCAGTGGTTATCTTATGAGATATAGGGGGCCTGATATCACCAGAGGGCCGGACATAATTTTCAGTATGTGTCATGTATGAGAGGACTGCTAGACTACAGAGGAAACGATAGTCAGAGACTATGTACATGCTACATGCTTGGCGACATGCTGCAGAAGATGATACGAAAGTGGGAACATGTTACATGAGGCTAGCAGAGATCAATGCTATTACCCCTAATCAATTTTCCCACTACAGACTGCTGAAGTCCGAGGGCCGCACCTCATATATGACAGGGCTGCATGTGGAGCTCAGGCTACAGGTTGGTCACTATTTGCATTTCCAATTGAAGTATACAACTGAAAGTTGTGTTATTATCTAAAAGATGTGTTTTTTTTTTTTAGAATCATACTTACCTAGGTGGATGCAGCATCAGCTCATTGGAGCGCTGGGCTGTGGAGGGGGCAGGAGCGGCTGGCTTAGGCTCTCAGAGGCTGAGCCAGGTGCTGGACAAGACATGGGGGTGGATCCCGCCTACATTGTCGATCTTGCCCGAGCCTGGACTGGCTCCGACACATCAGCTGACAGTGGAATTCAGCCCGCTGTCTGCTGAAAATGGGTCACAGGAGTGCAGAACGAACTGTACTCCTGTGATCCCCAGGAGAAGTACAGCCAAACAAGCTTTGGCTGTACTTCTCCTTTAAGTTTATATTGAGCCTTATTGCTAACTGAAGTATACACCAGTGTTTTTGTATGATCACTCATGTCTACAGTGATATAAAATCCTCAGTTTTTTAGGAACTTTCAGCAGCTCATGTGAAGTGTCAGCTTTACCAAAAAGCACATTATGCTGTCCCGTATGGGACACAGCACAGCACGCTAAACCTACCTTTCAGCCAGGGCTTCCATTAAGTTTAAAGAATGTAGTCCAAAACTGCATTTAAAAGAAACTTCTTAAAATCCCCTGCAGCCTGTGAGCTCCATCTCATGGTATTTGTAGGGAAGAAGTGAAGCTGCTGAAGCCAGCAGTGTGTACTCGCTCCTGTTGCCTATGAGCTCACCAGCTGCGACAGGAGGGAGCATATACTGCGCATGTCGCAGAACAGGACAGTGCTCCCTCCTGTTGCACTAGCACTAGAGGGTGCTGGTCCCAACAGCTCCTCTGTCCCTACCTTAACTTGGGAAGGAGCCATCACAGGCTGTATTTATCCAGCAAATGGCAATACTATACAATCTGGTGACTGCTGGAACAGGTGTTGAATATTGTGTTCTGGGATTTTAAAAAAAAAAAATAAAAAAAAAATCAATAACCTAAATCTAAGTTCCCATTTGTGAGAATAGTTACAAATACAACCCTGGTAGTATTTTATAATTGAAAAACTCATCTCTTAGTCATATGTTTAACAGAACAAAAAACATTGCAGAAGCTACTTACGGTTTTTGGAAAACGCATGTCTGCTGGAGGGAATATTGGTTTCTAGACACATTCCACACTCTGACAGTCCCATCACTTCCACTAGTGGCTAGTAACACTTTCTTACTGCTCCACACAGAGGTGATCACCTGAAAACAGAGTTACATAAAATTTTCAAGCCTACATAAAAATTATACTGTAAATTGCAATTGTGTTATAGCACAAAAATATCTTTCCTGTCGCATCATGGCAGCATACACGTTGGGTTGTGACTCCGCCTCCACAACCTGATAGGACCACATAGCTATAAATTAGAGAGTAGACACCTGCCCCAGTATTCTCTTATTTTTCCTCACCTGTCAGGACGCACGGATCAGCACCCCCTTACCGCTTCACCCCAGCCAGGTTCTAGCCTCTCCTGGGTGGAAGTCCTTCTTGTACAGCCTCTAAACGAGCTAAATGGAAGGAGCCCCACTCTGGTGGTCTCAGGGGCACTCATCTCATCTTAAACTGTTTGCCAGAAGACATCCCTGGAGGATTGGCCAGGGAACCATCTATATGGCCTCAAGAAAGTAAGCCTTAAACAGGCTTCATTGTGTGCAGCTGTCTCCATCTCCCCCCCTCTCCCCCCCCCCTCTCCGGCATACCGTGGGTGTCCTGCTGGGCTCTGTGGTCCATGCAGTGCTGTGGGGGACCGCCGAGCGTTCTCGGAGTCCTCGCGCATGCGCAGTACGGCTCTTTGGGCGCTTCTAAGCTATTTGCCAGTCTCCAAGATGGCGCCGGGCGCCTCGCGGCGCTACTGCGCATGCGCGAGCGTCCGACGCTAATGGCGGCAGATTTAAAAACCACAGCATTGCTGTGGAGGCTGCTGATGGTTGCTGCACGCTACAGACGCCTGCTCTGCGATCCATAGCAAAGGAAAACGCTCTACAAAAGGTGGGTCTTTCCCCCGTCTCCCCCCCACCCCCCCCCCCCCCCCGCCCAGGCTGGGTCAGTTTCTACATTGCTGCATGTCTTTTCCTTGCAGGTTTCCAACCTACTCACCATGGAGACCGCTGCCCCAGCAGATCACCGCCAGCTGACTAGGTAAGGGGGGGAAGAAGTGGGTAAGTAGAGAAGATTGAAAAAGAGAGCACTTCTAACGCTACCTAAATTGGTCAGCCCTACCAGGTCCTCAGGAACGTCTGCGTCAAGACATAGAGAGTCCTCACGCAGGAGAAGTCGCTCCAGACATAGACGGAGCCGCTCCTACCATAGGAGAAGTCGCTCAAGAGGAAGCCGCAGAAGAAGCCGCTCCAGATCACGTTCTCGGCATGGTCGATCCCGCCACAGAAGGTCGTCCTCACGTAGGCACCGCTCCCCTGTACGCCATTCCCGTCACGCCGGGAACGCATGCTGGATCTGTGGTACAGCGGCTCTTCCGGATAAGCTGGTTTGTCAGAGATGCCTAGAAGAAGCCACAAGAGAGAGAGCCTCAGAAGTCGGGGACTCAGCCCCTCAGGCCTCAATACCAGATGTGGATCTCTCCACCATTACCTCTCCAGCCCGGGCCAGCACATCAAAGGAGCAAGACTCCCTATCTGATAATGAAGGCCTGGAGGTGTCGGCAGGATTCGTCTTTGGCCTTATAGAACCATTTGTTAAATCGGTCAAGGAGGCAATAGGATGGGAAGAACCCCAGGAAGTCCAGCCAAAGCAGAGAAAATATTTTCCTCAGCTTAAAAAGGAGCCTGAAACCTTTCCGTTCATCGATGAGCTGGAAGATTTAATCCAAGAAGAGTGGCAGAGACCAGAGAAAAAAATCTAGTCTGAACAACAGACTCCAGAAGCTGTACCCACTCAAGGAGCCTAAAGTGAACCCTCTGGTGTCCCCTCCGGTAGTGGACGCATCTTTAATGCGCCTCGCCAGGCATGTTACCCTCCCGCTAGAAGATGCGGTTACGTTTAGACGTTCTTGACCGAAAGATCGACACAGATCTCAAGCGGGCTTACCTTTCGGCCGGAGGTGCATGCAGGCCTGCGATAGCACTCGCGGCAGTAGGAAGGGCCATCTCGAGTTGGTCATCAAACACGGAAAAGCTGGTATTAGAGGGGGCAGACCAAGAGAAAATTGTGAAGGCATTACAAGAGTTAAGCTTGGCTGGTGATTTCGTGGCTGAGGCCTCAGTTGACACCATCAGGTCTGCTTCAAAGTCTATGTTGGCCTCAGTGATGGCCAGAAGAGCTTTGTGGCTGAAGCCCTGGACGGCGGATCCGGCATCCAAGTCCAACTGGTGCCGTATTCCGTTTGACGGTGAGCACCTTTTCGGAACAAAGTTAGATACGGCCATCTCCAAGGTAACTGGTGGAAAATCCGGGCTCATTCCCTCAGATAGGAGGCCCAAACAGAGACCCCCTCCTTTTAAGCGGAATCTCCCAGAAAGGTATAGAGACACGAAAGCGTACAGACCAGGGAAGGAGTACCGAAGGAACTGGAAGAACCCTCAAACTTCCTTTATGAAATTCCAAAAGCCTAAGACCTCCGCTCCCAGTGACCAGAAGCCTTTTTGAAGGTGCGCCCGTCCGGCCAGCAGTAGTAGGAGCAAGGCTTTTCAGTTTCAGGCTGGTCTGGACGGAAACCATACACGATACCTGGACCCTGGCCACCGTCAGTTTCGGCCACAGATGGGCCTTCAAAAATCGACCCCCAAGAGATCGTTTCTGCCCAACCCGTATTCCTCCTCCCGGGGAGAAAAGGTTATCCCTTCTAACTTATGTCCTAGAGCTGCTTCAAAAGCGAGCGATAGCAGAGGTTCCGCCAACACAACGAGGCAGAGGATTCTATTCTCCACTATTCCTCGTCAAAAAGAAGTCAGGGGACTTTCGGCCGGTTCTAGACCTGAAGAAACTCAACAGGTCCATCAAAGTGGAGTCGTTCAGGATGGAAAGCCTGCAGTCTATCCTCCAGGCCATAAACTTGGGAGACTGGATGCTCTCCATAGATCTCCAGGATGCCTACCTACACATACCAATTCACGTGGCATTCCAGAAGTTCCTGCGGTTCTCAGTGGGCCAGGAACACTTTCAATTTCGAAGCCTCCCTTTCGGGATCTCTACGGCACCCAGAACATTTACAAAGGTTCTGCTTCCAGTAATAGCCTCTTTGAGGGAGAAGGGTCTAAGGGTCCACCATTACCTGGACGACATTCTTCTCCTCTCAAACAGCCAGGAATCACTCGTGCAACATCGCGAGATCTTAGTTTCCACCCTAACGAGTCTGGGTTGGATAATCAACTGGCAGAAGAGCAACGTTCAGCCTACCCAGAGGATGGTCTTCCTGGGAGCCGAGCTGGACACCCGGGCCAACACGGTAGAACTGCCAAGGGAGAAGTTGTCCCTACTAATTCAGAAAGTGAAAGATGTGGTTCCAGCATCATACTAACCGGCCAGAGCATACCTCAGCCTGCTGGGGTCCTTATCAGCAACCATTCCAATGGTCAGGTGGGCGCAATGGAATACCAGACCTCTGCAAGCCTCCTTCCTGTGCCAGTGGGACGGATGGTCCATGTCCCAATCAATTTGCATCTCAGAAGAAGCCAGATTATCTCTACGGTGGTGGACTCACCCCGGCAACCTCAGCAGATGCAAACAGATAGTCACTCTCCATCAGGAGGTAGTAACTTCGGACGCCAGTCTGGAGGGATGGGGGGGGCACACTACCTACTTCAGAACCAGGGATATTGTGTCAAACGTCCTAGAGATGAAGGCAGCCTTCCAAGCCCTCTTGGCATTCAGCTCTCTTCTGAGAGGGAAACAGGTCCTCATCCAAATGGACAACCGAGTGGCTGTGGCCTACATCAACAGGCAGGGGGGTAACAAGAGCATCTCCATGATGCGGGAAGTGGGTCCGGTGATGCGATGGGCTCAACTGAACCTGCAGGACCTGAAGGCGGCTTATATTCCGGGAATTGGCGGACTCTCTCAGCAGGACATTCGTTTCCAACAACGAGTGGTGTCTAAGCCCGCAGGCCTTCGCCCTCATATGCCAGACATGGGGTCATCCAGACATAGACCTCGCAGCAACACCAGAGAACAGGAAATGTCAAAGGTTTCTGTCGAGGAGCCCCTTCCCCTCAGCGGAGGGAACGGATTGTCTCCAGCATACCTGGAACTTTCGCCTAGGTTCACCACCCTCCTGCAACTGAGCACAGCGGATCCAATTCCTCTTCCGGTGACAACGGATCTACTAACCCAGGGCCAGCTACTACATCCGAATCCAGAGAGATTGCACCTAGCGGCCTGGAGACTGAAAGGTCTAGGTTCCTAGATCAAGGCTGTTCGCAGAAGGTAGTCGAAACCCTGCTTTTAGCCAGGAAATCTTCCACGAATAACACATACGAGAGAGTCTGGGGGAAGTTCTCTTCCTTTGCTCAGGAACAAGGTTGGGACCCTTCTTCCCCATCAGCAATACAAGTGCTTGAGTTTCTACAGTCAGGCCTAGACAAAGGCCTTAGATCTAGCACCCTGAAGGTCCAAGTCTCTGCCATCTCTGCCATCTCTGCTCTGACAGGGGTTAGATGGGCACTTAACCCTCTTGTAGTTCAATTCCAGAAAGCATGCCTGAAGCTAAGGCCTCCCAGAAAGCCTTCATTTCCAACATGGGACCTATCAACTGTCCTAGAAATTCTATCCGGAGAACCATTCTCCCCTCTTGAAGATACCTCCCTCTGGGACCTGACTCTAAAAGTATCATTCCTAATTGCCATCACTTCAACGAAAAGGGTCTCAGAAATGCAAGCTTTACCCAGACAGGCTAACCCTGAAACCTTCAGACAAATTTATCCCAAAGGTTTCCTCTGCATTCCACTTTAACCAGGAGATTGACCTCCCGGCTTTGAACCCAGAACAGGGCGTTCCTCATCCCCTGGATGTTAGGGGCAACGTTCTGCAGTACCTCTCGGTGACCAAGTCTTTCAGGAGATGCGAGAACCTTTTAGTCATCCCACATGGGTTCAGGAAGGGCCAGGCAGCCTCTGCCCGTACCATCGCCTCATGGCTTGTGAAAACTATCAAAAAGACCTACTCCTTAAGCACCTTGCAAATCCCGGAAGACCTTAGAGCGCATTCCACCAGGGCAATGGCTACTTCATGGGCAGCTTACTGTAAAGTTTCAGCGGAAACCATTTGTAGAGCGGCCACTTGGTCTTCAAGAAACACCTTCATTTCCCATTACAAAATAGACGCTGCACGCTTAGCAGCAGTTGAATTTGGGAGGGCCGTCATACAGGCCAATTCTTCTGTTCCTTGTCAATAAATTTGATTTTTTTTGCACTCCCACCCAGTTTGGCGAGTTACTCCCCAACGTGTATGCTGCCATGATGCGACAGGAAAACGGAAAATTGTATACTCACCTTTCCGTAATTTTCCTTTCCTGTCGCATCTTCATGGCAGCATACAATCACCCACCCTCTGAGGTGACATGTGTATATATTTACAGAGAATACTGGGGCAGGTGTCTACTCTCTAATTTATAGCTATGTGGTCCTATCAGGTTGTGGAGGCGGAGTCACAACCCAACGTGTATGCTGCCATGAAGATGCGACAGGAAAGGAAAATTACGGAAAGGTGAGTATACAATTTTCAGTTTTTAGCAGATTCAGATGGAAGCTGCCATATTGGGCAGCACAGTGGTGTAGTGGTTAGCACTTTCACCTAGCAACAAAAAGGGTCGCAGGTTCGAATCATGACCACGACACCATCTGCCTGGAGTTTGCATGTTCTCCCTGTTCCTGCGTGGGCTTCCTCCGGGTACTCCAGTTTCCTCCCACACTCTAAAGACTGGTAGGTTAATTGGACCCTGCCAAAATTGGCCCTAGTATGTACAAATGTGTGTTAGAGACCATAGGTTGTAAGCTCCTTGAGGGCAGGGGCTGATGAGAATGTTTAATGTATATGTAAAGCACTGTGTAAATTGATGGCGCTATACAAGTACCTGAAATAAACAAATAAAAATTATCAGACTCCCAGGCTGTATAACTTCTCTATAGCATTGAAACAGAAACCAATCAGTTGCACTGTGAATGGCATTACTGCCTTGGAACTAGATTGTAGCAAATACAATTTTTCATGTGATGCTTCTCACACAGATATTTTGATTTGAAAAGCATTCTTGTAGTGTAAGGAAATTGACTCCAGTAGGCAATATCGAAAGCTGATTACTATGGGAACTGGTTACACTTACAATCAGAGCCCTTGCACACTGGGGCGGGGGGCGGCGTCGGCGGTAAAACGCCGCTATTATTAGCGGCGTTTTACCGCCGGTATGCGGCCGCTAGCGGGGCGGTTTTACCCCCCGCTAGCGGCCGAGAAGGGGTTAAATACCACCGCAAAGCGCCTCTGCAGAGGCGCATTGCCGGCGGTATAGCCGCGCCGTCCCATTGATTTCAATGGGCAGGAGCGGTAAAGGAGCGGTATACACACCGCTCCTTCACCACTCCGAAGATGCTGCTGGCAGGACTTTTTTTACCGTCCTGCCAGCGCATCGCTCCAGTGTGCAAGCCCTCGGGGCTTTCACACTGGAATGACAGTAGCGGCACTTTCGGGGCGGTTTGCAGGCGCTATTATTAGCGCAATAGCGCCTGCAAACCGCCCCAGTGTGCAAGGGCTCTCAGGGAAAAAAAATCTACACACTTCATAATACCATTAAAAGAGACTTTCATTAGAGAATAATAGAGACCACGATTACTGCACTCTCCTTTGAAAATGTCAGCTTCTTGGATGTCCCTGACATAGAACAGGTATAGAGATATGAAATCCAGAAGCTTTTCTGATGCTTGTTTACACCATACTTGTTCCAAGTCTCTAAATTAAAAGTACTCAATTCAGATGCAGACTGTCAACAAGCATTTAAAAAGCAGGAGACCAGCAACGGCAGCCCCCATATTTCTTCCATGACAATGTCAAGTTACATCCTTAAAAAAAATCAACACTATACTTCCCAATCAATCACCCAGAGAAACAGCACCTAGTAACTGATCTTGGTGAAGAAAATTAAAATTCACCCTGCTCTGATGTGCCTCCAGTTTGGTGAAAGAACATTTCCGCAAGTCTCCAGCCATATCTGCAAGAGTCTGTGGTGCAGTCTGATTGTCCCGATCATGAGCAGCAAGTGTACGTACTAACTGCTGCGCAGCCCATTGGCGGTGTTGAGAGGACAGCCGGGAAGAAAGGCAACACGCAGCCAGAGCATTGGCCAGTTCCAAAGGACCTAAAGTAGAACAGGTGAAATAAAGATAAAATTAAGTACTGTGTAAAGACCACCAACATTTGATGCATCTATATCATGTAATGTATCTAGGCAAGGTAAAAAAACCCCATAAATTTTAGGTTTGTGGTGTTGAAAAACGTTTTACCATGCTACAGTATCGAACAGCCTGCCTCTCTTACCTCTCTTCTCCATTTCTGCTTTGTCATAATTGGGTCGCAGTTTAGCCCCTTTGTCTGCAAGAAGTGCAACCAGCGCTTGTGTTACCACAAAGTTGGGTGAAGTAACAAGTTTATTTTCTTCTGCAATTCCACGCAAAAAACTAGGTAAGAATTTCCTTTGCACTGGGTCATCCACCGTTGTTAAATTCACACCAGTTGCTGCGGATATCAAATTCTGTAGAACAGAGCAAAAAGACTTTAACTGGAACACAAAGAAACTCAAGTTTTACAGACAACAGACAAAGGTAAATCGATTGCCAAGTCTAATTTATTTTTCAATTAAAAAAAAAAAAAATCATGTTATACTTACCTGCTCTAGGCAGTGGATTTGCACAGAGCAGCCCGAATACGCCTCTTCTCAGGTCCCTCTTCAGTGCTCCTGGCCCCTCCCTCCTGTTCAGTGCCCCCACAGCAAGCAGCTTGCTATGGGGGCACCTGAGCCGAGTAACCTCTCTGTGTGTCCATTCAGACACGGAGCTGCGGCCCGGTCACACCCCCTCTCTTCTGATTGGCTGACTGACTTTGATTGACAGCGGCGGTAGCCAATGTTGCCACTGCTGTGTCCCAGCCTATCAGGAGGGAGAGTCTTCCACGTCTGAGACATGAATACAATTTCCTAATCTGGGTAAGAAGTTTATGTTCTCAGCTTTAGGCTATGGTTCTTGCTCAAAGAGACCATGGGGGAGATTTACTAAAACTGGTGCACACAGAATCTTGTGCAGCTGTGCATAGTAACCAATCAGCTTCTAGGTTCTAGGCTGGGTTCACACTGGTGCGAACACAGACATCGCATGTGATTCGCACCGCATTGTTGTGCAGATCACATGCGATTTATGTGCAATGAATAATAAAGTTTGTATGGCTAAATTCGTTTCGCATTCAGACCAAAATGGTACAGGACCCTTTTTTGGTCCGCACTGGAAATCGGATTCTTGTACCATTTCACAGTTCGCACTGCGATCTGCAAATTGGTCTGGGGGTGTCATTAACTTTACACTGACAGCCGCAGCGGTATGCAGAGGGTAGTGTGGAGTGACATGCGATGCGGAACCCACACTGGAATCGCGCTGGTTCCCACATCGCACAAGTGTGAACCCAGCCTTATTGTCAAACCTTAATTGAACAAGTTGAAGTTAGAAGCAGATTGGTTACTATGCACAGCTGAACCAAATTCTATGCCCACCAGTTTTAGTAAATCTCCCTTAAGGGAGCTCTAGCTCTATTGCTTTAACAGTGTGGTGCTTCTGGAGCATGTACAGTAACCTCCCATATGTGACAGTGCTTGGGCCTGAGCAACCAACTGAGGCCTGAACACTGTCACAAGGGTATGCTTTTTTTTTTTTTTAGTCAAAAAACTTCTTTATTCAAAAGAAGTTAAAAAACAAGGAGGTACATATGATCCACAAGATTTACAATACAGATATCAAATGTACAAATCATAGAGAATAGGGAGTGTTTAAACCTATGAACCAGGGGGGTACAGGATAAACAAATATATGAATTACAAAGCATAATACCAATGCAACTAGACAAGGTCAACTAAAACAGTCGTAAAGATGATGTTAATAAGCATAACTTAGTATAGTATCAGATGGAGTACTTGCTATTTGTTAAAGTATAATTGTATTGTGGCCAACAGTAATATCAAGGGTCTGGGCAGTTGACTTTTAATCCATACAGGTTCCAGCATGGGAAAACTATCTATCCCAAATTTTTTAAGTTTTTATGAGGACATCCTCTATGCTCGTAGATTTTTTATGTGCTCTTTCAGCCAAGCTTGAAAGGTTGGAGGCGTGGCTTGCTTTCAAAGCTTAGCTATTGTCTTTCTGGCCATATAGAACGTTTCTCTCACAAATACTCCCAGGGATTGGTCTAATTCTTCATCCGATACAAGGCCTAATAAGCATAGTTTCGGATCTAGAGTAACATGAGAGCCCATGTCATGTAAAAATTGAACCACATGAAGCCAAAACGTCTATTACCGGACAAGCCCATGGCAGGTAAAAAAAAAAAAGTACCGGGGGCAGACTCGCACAGTAGACATAGTGGGTTGCGAGTCAATTGAAATCGGGCAATTCTATGGGGGGGCGAGGTACGCTCGATGTATAATGTATAGTTGTGTCAATCGGTCAGGTATTCTAGGGGAGACTAGTTTAACAGTTTCTAGTATTTCATCCCAATCATCATCAAGGTCCGTTTCCCATTTTGTTTTAACCCCATAAGCGAATGTTGTGACATAAGGCGTATCATTGTATATAGTGAGGAAATCAATTTAGTAGATTCCGTGCCCGATATAATATCCAGGATAGAAGGGGTAGTCAAAGAAGGGTGTCTATCATGAAATTGGGTTTGTAGTGCGTGCCTGAGTTGGAAGTACCTGAACAATAACTGATAAGGGAGCGAGAATTCCTCTTTTAGCCGTTGAAATGTTTTAAGTCCAGTAGAGGTCATTATTGAACCAAAGAGGAGTGTGTAAGTGAACGGGTGGTATCTGCATTTTAGATGATATGATCCCCTAAGACATATCATGTTTGCATCAGACATGACCGGGATGAGGGGTTTCTCACATAATGCGCTGGGTGAGCAGGTTTCTGACATAATAGGGATTGGTCCGTTTTGTCTAAATAATAAAAGTGGGATGTTTGAGAGGCCAAATAGTAATCACGGAAGTCAGGTAAGGCTGCACCACTGAGAGTGATAGGATTCTTAAAAGTGGACCATGAGAGTTTATGTCTACTGGGGCCCCACACAAAGGTGTTTATTATAGATTAGAGTTTTTGAAGAATTTCAATGGCAAAAAAAGTGAGGCGTGCCATAGCATATATAGCACTTTAGATAGTAGGATCATTTTGATCTTAATACATCCTATCACACCCAGTGGGGGTCTAGCCCTTTATCAAGGTATGAAAGGGTTCTGTATTAAGTGGTACAAAGTTCTAGTAACCATGACTCCTAATTATTTAATAGAAGATACTCTAGTTAGCGCTAAAGGGGGATTGGTGAGGGGGGGGGATGATCAAGGGGGGGTGGTTTGCAATTTGAACCAGTTTATTCGCAAACCAGAGTGTTGTCCTATGCATTCTATTGTTAGGAGAGCCTCTATAAGAGATGGAATTGAAACGGCCATGGAATAGGATATGGTCAGCGTATATGGCGAGTTTTTCAGTTACATTATCAGTTTGTAAACCTTGGGGTTGGCTCGCAGAGATATGGCTAATGGCTCAACCGGTAATGCATAGAGAAGGGGACATCCCTGGCAGTTACCTCTTCCCAGGGAAAACGTGTCAGACAACTAGCCATTAACCGATATCCATGCCCGTGGGGTCTGATATAGGCGTTGGACCAACTTGATAAAATTGGGGCCGAAGCCAAAGAACCTACGGCACTCCCATAGGAAACCCCACTCTGAATCTAATGCCTTGGCAGCATCTAGTGCCACCACTACTCTGGTTCATCGTGAATTGCTTGCATATTCATGATAAGACGTCTGAGGTTCATAGCAGTGTTTTTCCTGGGCATAAAGGCGGTTTGATCAGGGTGAATCAGGGATAGAATTACACTGTTTAATCGAGAGGCAAGGACTTTGGCCAAGATTTTAATGTCTACTTGCAGTAATTATATTGGTCGATAGGAGAAAGGGTATAGGGGGTCTTTACCTGGTTTATGAATGACTATGATTTTGGCTTCATGCATGTGGAGCATGGTAGAGTGGCAGTGTCAAAAATGGAGCGTAAAAAATTCAAGTGGGAGACCATCCGATCCCGGGGCTTTAGAAGAGGCCAGTTGCGACATTGCGGTGGTTATATCAACTGTGGCAGGGGCTTCAAGGAGGTCAACTTGTTCCTCACCAAGGCGGGGGAATTGTATTTTCTGTAAATATTCCTTGGTTTCTTCTGGAGTTTGTGTCACTTGTGAGGTATATAGTGTAGTATAATACTGTTGAAATGCAGTGGAAAACTGTTGTGGTGTAGGTAATAGGCGTTCCATCCAGATCCTTGAGAGGGACTACCACGGGGGGGCATGGAATCTAGGTGTGCTAGATATGCAAGGTTTTTCCCAGACTTTTCACCATGTTCAAATATTCCCTGTCTGCTGAAAAATAGGTGTTTAGCTTTTTCCGTATGCAATTGTGTTACTATACGAGTGTGTGATTTAGGATTGGTACTGTTCTGTATGGAGGGGTTCTCTATAAAAATTTGCTCTAGCGTTTGTAAATGAGTGGCCGCTTGTTGGAGTGCTAGCTTGGAGTTGGCCTTATGCCTTTTTATGCGATTAGATAGAAGAGCACGTATGTGAAGTTTGAATGATTCCCAGACCATCCCAATAGTGGATGTCCCTTGGTTTGAATCGAAGAAGAATTGAAGTTCACTAGGTATGCCCTGCTGGTCCAATAGGGCTGTTGCAAAACCCACTTCTGTCAGTTTAGGCAGGAGGTTTGTGGAGAGAAAAATAAATTCCATACGGGACATGGTGTTATGGGTAGCTGAGAATTAAGAGTACACTCTGGAGGAGGGGTGTTTGTATCTCTAAGTGTCTACTAGGGCAAAGTCTGACATCATATGACTAAACCGGCAAAGTCTGACATCATATGACTAAACCTTGTGCAAGTCAAAGAATGCAGAAGCATCAGGAATGTTCATGCGATCTAATGCTGGGGCTAGGACCATATTAAAATCCCCCATTCACACCACTGAGACCATAGAAAACTGGGAGATAAAAGCAAAACCTTTGTTTATCACGGTCAAGCAGTACAGGGGGGGGGGGGGGATATGGCATGCCAGCATTAAGACAAGGGGTATGTTTTTAACACCACCCAAGACTGACACATACCCAGGGTGGACTCTCGTTGTGGGGAACACAGAAGAACAAGAACACTATTCTGGGTGGGTGAGCTATCGAAAGATAGACACACTCCTAAACCTTGTGGACAGCCTTCCCAGAAGAGTTGAAGCTGTTATAGCTGCAAAGGGTGGGCCAACTCAATATTGAACCCTACGGACTAAGACTGGGATGCCATTAAAGTTCATGTGCGTGTAAAGGCAGGCATCCCAATACATTTGGTAATAACATGTATGTTCAGTTTGCCCTAAAAGGGTCTTAAAGTCGAAGGATCATGAAGGTTTTTAAAGGCATGCTCTGTAATTCTGAACCTTCCTTCACCATGTAGTAAGTCCCTGACATGGAACAAGAATGCAAAACAGAAGTACAAAGTACAGCTTTAGGATTAGAGCCACAGAATCTACCAATTTAACCACTTTAGCTCCAGGCCTTTTCTGGCACTTCTTGCTCATATGCAACAATCAGTATTTTTTGCTAGAAAATTTATTGGAACCCCCAAACATTATATATTTCTTTAAAGCAGAGACCTAGAGAATAAATTGGCAGGTGTTGCAATTTATGTGACACGGTATTTGCGCAGCAGTTTTTCAAACGCAATAATTTTAGAAACCATACACTTTTTAAAAATTTAATGCAAAAAAACCCCACAATACATAACCAAATTTTTGGGTAAAATATAAAGATGATGTTACGCCTAGTAAATAGATACCAAACATGTCACGCTTTGTTGCCATTGCACGGGCATGTGCAATTTTAAACAATGTATATTTTTCTATCCATTGGCAACCCTTTAAAAGCCTTTAGAGGCTACCACTTTAGATTTACACATGTGGTCTGGTGCTAGAATTACTACCCATGATCTGAGGTTCACGGTGAAACCTCGCGTAAGGGACGATCAGTTTGCATGCGTGCCTGACGCTTATGTTCACCTTTGTGAAAGCAGGTGGGGTGGGGGGCACTTTAAAAAATGTATTTATTTATTTTTACTGTCACTTGAATTTATTTATTTTTGATCACTTTTACTGCTGTCACAAGGAATGCAAACATCCCTTGTGACAGGCATGCAATAGGCATGCAACAGGTACTCTTTACGGAGAGTTTTATAGACCCAAGATCCATCTGCCCTTTCAAGGATTTGATCACACCAAGATCAGTGTGATCAAATGCTTCTCATTTTTAAAAACAGCACAGTTTACATCCAGGTAAATCGGAAGTGATGCAAGGCATTCGCTTCCAGTTCCCTATAACAGAGACAAACAAAGCAGTTCCAGTCTTTGTTCATCTCTACGATCAGTTGGCTGAATCGATTGGCTGGTCAATTGGACAGCCCAACGAAGCCACGGAAGGTGGCAGGTGGGGAGGGGACGACTCCTCCCACTGCTTGTAAAAGCAATCCAGCAGCTAGTTAGCCGCTAGGATTGCTTTTACAAGAGAGCCAACCGTCGGCTCTAAAAAAACGGTACTGGGATGATGCCTGAAGCTCAAAGCAATTCTCCTGAGCTCAAGTAGTGGGCCTGAGGATGCATAGTACAGATAGCTTCTTTCTGAGCAAATTGTCTTGCTGCCCTCCTTGGGACAATGAGTATCCTTTAGAACTGTAAGACAATAGCAAAAGAAGGGTGCACCAACCAAGCACATTACTAACATAAATTGTATTCCAAATAAAAACAGCTATGGTTGTACTCACTTACAAATGTAGTATAGAGGCATAACACAGTGCATGCTGATGTGAGCAGTTACTCTCAGGTCAGGTGTGGAGAGCTGGTATTGCCTGAAGACCAGGTGGTGTTAGGACTGGCTAACGTGTTTCGAGGGAGAACCCTCTTCTTTAGAGTCAAAGTGATTCCCTAAAAAACCTGAAGCTGCAGGCATCATCCTGGTATAACTACTTGAAGAAGCCCAGCAATGTACTGGTACGTTGCTGGTTATCAAGTGGTTAAAAACCATCAGAAACAGCTGCTCTTATATTTATATCTTCATGGGTTCCCAATTCTCCTAGCTTACTGGCTTTTGAATTCAGCATTTATTTGTCCAGCACTGGTCTAAACTATTTTATTTGCACCAACACATAAAAGGTCAACACAAAACAACTTAGTAGGAGATAACGGTAAATTAGAAAATAACTGACCTGGGTACAAAGTTGAACAAGGAGTCGAGCTGCACTAGGAGTGCTGGACGCCAGGCAGCCAACAGCTGTACTCAAGTATGCTAGGCAAGAGATGGGTTTGCTGGTCTTGGTGTGTAGACCACGAGAGCGATCAGCAGAACTAGTCAAAGTGTTTGATGGACTGGTGGAAAGGCCAGCTCTACCAGCAGCAGCCAAGCACATGAGGCGCACCAAAGTGCGGATGTCGGTTAGGCCAAGAGACTCCAGACCTGCAGCAAGACTGCAACTGGACCCACTGGAGGAGAAATGAAAACATGATGTATTCATACAGACCGACGTCACAGGTAAAACTTACTTTGTGGGAAGTGCAATACAGAAATGCTTGCTGTTACAGAAAAATTAACTCAGAACTATTCATGTCATTTTGGTTCATTGGTAATGTGTGCATGCACAATGGAAAACTACAGAAACTTTTGAGGCCTATTATAGCAAAATGTCTCCAGAAATCTCCTCTCCCCTCACTGCTAGAAATAATTCCCATCCGTGTCACCCCTCTTATATGTACCCTCACTTATTTATCAATGCAAGCAACGTACCAATCACAGGAAAGTAAAATAACACACCTAACAGACAGCAGTGAAAGGGCACGCATCACCATGGTACGTGCCAGCAGGACCTGCGCAGCAGCTATTACCCTTCGCAATGCCATCACACGATCATGCGGGTTTACAAGAGCTGCTGCCTGCTCTCCTAGTGTTATCCGGCCTGATGAGCTCTTCTCCAAAGCTCCTTGGCAGCCTGGAAGGGAAATGAGAAACGAATAAGTGGCAACAGTAAAAGCGAAGGACACCAGCACCTACATTTTTTTGGACACTAACATTTTCACCAAAGCACAGACAGCACCCATCAAGAATTATGCCTGCTTCCCATTGGAAAAATAGAAGGCAACTTCAACCCATATCCCAAGGTACCTATTTGCATTAGTGTTTCCTCCATGCTGTTGGTGGCTGTTACCATGGCTACAGAAGCTCCCAGTGGGTCACTGTCTGGAAACTGCACTGGTTCAGGTACAATCCTACGGTCATTGAGGCCAAGGGGTCCAGCTAGTAGTTCAAACTCTTCCTCTCCAGTGAGTTTCTCATCCTCATCAACATCCAACATGTCCCAGTCTTCTGTATTTAGATTAATGACAGGTTACAATCAACAGTAAAAGCATATAAATCACTTCATTATATTCAACATAGATCCTAAAGCGTTTGTTAACCTAATAAAAGCATAGTACTTGTGCTGTGTAATTTGGCCCCCTGTATCCTCTGAAATACCTGGCTGATACTGCCAGTTCCTACCCTCCCCTCTGTAAACTGACCATCATATCCGCTGAGCCCTGACACCATGGTTGGTTTACGTGCCTACGACATCCGCAGCTTTCCTGTCCTCCTCTATGAGGAAGGGAGCGCGAAGAAATTCATGTAACCTCGATGGTTTTTCACGTTGGATGTTTTTATACCAATAAAGCAATTTTCCTTATTCTTGGAGTGCGGTCAATCGTTTTGTCTCCTGCATCAGTTACCCAGATCATGGACTGGACCTGCACCTGATCATTAAAGAAGGTATTACCATCACCTGGAGCAGTGTTACTCCCTCTTTGTTGTTTGCTGCTTCCTGTCCTCCTCTCCCTGCCTGTCAGCTAGTGACAGTGCCCTCCCCCCCTCCTGCTGCTGGAATACCATGTACATTTATATACTATTAGCGCTGTCTCTTAATGCAGTGTGCCCCTGTGCGTGTGATTATTTTTAAAATGCATTATACCTTATTTCTGGATCAGCGCTCATGTGACCAGACGGCTCTCTCCTCCTGACTGGCATTAGCGGGGGAATCTCGGCCCCACCCACTGCAGTTGTCAGATGGGGAATGTAGAGAGCCGGCCGGTCACGCGATCGCTGCTCAGAAATAAGGTATATACTTTTTTTCTTCTTTTTTTTTTAAAATCACACACACAGGGGCACACTGCATTAAGAGACAGAGAAGATAGTATAAAGCATGTTGTAGTGGCTTAACAACCACTTTAAGACAAGTTACTGATGCTTACGTTTTATATATATCCAATTTTTATTTACCTTCATACACGCTGTCTTGCTTGCCAATCAAATCGGGGGCATGTCCTTTGTACCTGAAGCATAAAGTATTTCCATCAAAAACCTTACCCTACTACACTTCTGCTGTGATATTTCATAGAAGAGTATTAACCAAATGTACTTGTAGTGCGTAAAAGCACACAAAAAAAAAGTTGCTAAAAAGTTTATTTCCGAATACCTAGTAGGAAATGTATCCAATATGATAGTGTTAGATTGTCTCCTATAGACATCAGAAAAATGCCTTCCAATCCTGTGATAACTGGGCCATGTCACACTGCCACCTAAATCACCAAAATGCAACAGCTACTTTTTCTTATAAAAATTGCTTTCTCAAGGACCAAACTGCCACAAAATCATAATCGCTAGAGAGGGAGCAGCAATTGAGCTGGCTTGGGCACTAAGGGAAGAATGCCATGGAGAAAGCAAACTGAGATTTAGCATTCCTTTGCTGGCGTGTTGTCACTGGTAACAGAATTGCTAGCGCAGGACAGGACTCTGATTGACTGGGATGTCTATAGGGTACCACAAACTTTAACATTTTTGGCACACAGCTTTGTATGAGCCATGGCTTTTCTCTGTTGCTGGGAGCCTATGGTTCCTGGAGATAGGAGTTGGGCTGATAAGTGTCTGCATTGAAAAGACATGTATCTGTGGGAAACACGCACAGAAGTATTGGACGCTGAAGATTCCAGCGACGGCTATATCTCTGGGAGTGAAGTCTGGATTCAACAGTCTGCAGTCTGGTAACATACTATACTACAGGTAAGTATTAAAGCCTATCAACCATACGGCTATTGGAACACATAGTTATTTCATGGAAATTGTTTGTTTGGGCCATTTTAAACAGAATTCTACATTAAAAGCGAAGTTCACCTTAAAGAAAAAAATAAATAAATTGTACATCTTTTTTGAGGGAAAAAAAACCGTGCATCTATAATTTTTTCCATTGGAGCCTCCAAAGCATAGCACCCATGATCGATCACTCCTGCATTTACTTCCTTCAGCTCTCTGCTGCGCACTTCTGTACAGACATTCAGTAACTAAGCTGGAGAAGTGTCAACGGACTATGAGCACACCAATTAAAATTACCACATTTGTGGTCCACTGATAACTACAAGCCTGTCTGCAGCGGTGGAAGACAGGATTTGCAGTTTATTTATTCACAGATCCCTGTGCCGGAGACAGGAACACATGCATGCTGTCATGGGAGGGGGCTTAGGAGCATGTTACACCCTAAATACAGGTGTTACATTTACATGTTACCATATCCTAAAGGTGAACGTAGCCTTTAAGTCATCAATCTTCAAAAAACTATGCTATCTTACATAAGGATCTAAAACGGCCAGGCAACAGTAAATACCAACAACTCAGAAATTAGGGCTATGTTACATTAGTCATCCCATCACCAGCAGCAACCCTTCAGCAAAAAAACGGCTAAGGTGAGCACTCAACTGTTCCTATGGTGTCTCTCCTTACTGGATGAAACACTGCAGAGTTTGTCAGCCACAGTATTGCTAGTGTGATATGACCCTAAAATAGGGTTGTCCCGATACCACTTTTTTAGGACCGAGTACAAGTACCGATACTTTTTTTCAAGTACTCGCCGATACCGATTACCGATACTTTTTTTTTATGTCACGTGACAGTTTTTTTTTTTTTTAACAATGCTTTCTTTTTTTTCGGGGGGGGGGGGGGGGGGTGTGAACGGTGTCTGTGTGTTTTTTTTTAATTAACAATTTTTATTTTTTACAATAATAATTTTTTTATTCATTTTTGCAATATTTTTTTTTTTTTTTTTTTTAAATCAGCCCTGTTGGGGGGCTTTGGTGAGATATCAGGGGTCTTAACAGACCTCTGATATCTCCCCCTTGAGACAGAGAAAGAGACAGAGGATAGAGATTCCCCAGTCCCTTTCTCTGCAGCCTCAGCTGCACTGAGAATGAATGGAGAGAAGTCAGCGGCTCCTCTCCATTCATAAACTGACACATTGTAATCACAGGAGATTACAATGTATCAGTTATATGAATGGACAGAGTCACCTGACTCTGTCCATTCACAAAGGAAGGAGGAGGGGGACGGCGGACCGGAGGGGACAGCGGAGAGGCAGAGGAACGGAGGAACGGAACGGAGGGGGACAGATAAGGAGAGGGGGACAGAGGAACGGAACGGAGGGGACAGCGGAGAGGCAGAGGAACGGAGGAACGGAACGGAGGGGACAGCGGAGAGGCAGAGGAACGGAGGAACGGAACGGAGGGGACAGAGAAGGAGAGGGGGACGGAGGAACGGAACGGAGGGAGACAGAGAAGGAGAGGGGGACGGAGGAACGGAACGGAGGGAGACAGAGAAGGAGAGGGGGACGGAGGAACGGAACGGAGGGAGACAGAGAAGGAGAGGGGGACGGAGGAACGGAACGGAGGGAGACAGAGAAGGAGAGGGGGACGGAGGAACGGAACGGAGGGAGACAGAGGAGAGGGGGACAGAGGAACAGAGGGGGCATGGAGGAGGATGCAGTGACAGTCAGCGGTGATCGCGTGGGGAAGTTACAAGCACCGATCACCGCTGTATGTCACTGAAAGCCGCGGGGGGAATCTTGTAACTCCCCCACACGCCGATCACCGCTGACTGTCATAGTATCGGCGGAAGCATCGGGAGCATTTGCCCGAGTACAAGTACTTGGGTAAATGCTCGGTATCGGTGCCGATACCGATACTAGTATCGGTATCGGGACAACCCTACCCTAAAAAGACAGCAGTTATTTCAATTACTACTACTTAAAACATTTTGCACTGGAGGTGTCCACTATTTTGTCTTAGCTCCCTATTACAATGTTCTTTTTGTTTTTTAAAGAGGAACTAGGGTCTATTGATTATTTTTTTTTATTGTAAGTGAAAGAGATCCGTTTAATGTAAATCTTGTTAGAGTAATTATTGTAGTATTGAGTGGTAGCTAGCAAATATATAATCTAAGCTGCCTGGCCTGGGAACAAAAGTTTTTATATTTTTTTTATTTATGACCAAAAACAGAGGAACTTTTTTACTCAAAATTCTAACGTGATTTGGTTATGGTGACATGAGACCTACCGATTTGTATCAGGTGTAACGAATGATCAAAGATCCCCTTTAAGGACAGTATAGTGCACAATATGTAAGGGAAATCTGGCAGTTTAGATACTCACTTTTCTGAAGCAGTTGTCTTGCGCTTGCTCTTCAGGCCTAGGTACTTCTCCCGGCAGCTGCCACATAACAGGTAATAGGGATTCCCACTGCCACACTCCCCACCGAACCAGCCATCAACATAGGAGCCATTGCTGCGGTACCCCTGGCGGTTGGCACTATGTCCACAGCCTGGGTGGTACCTCTTCATGTGTTGATTAAAACTGAGCACACTTGCCTCACATAGCTCACAGATAACTACCTCCTCTCTTTCATCAGTTTCACACACATGCTGTAAAGGAAACAAACAAATTAAATTGTGAGCATGTAAACCACAGCTCCAGACTTAAGGTTGGGAACAGTTCAGCAGAACATGCACATTACTAGGTTTGAGGTTAAGCAGCATTTTGCATGACATACACAATACGAACAATACATACAAGAAAAGGGTTATGTCAACTGGCATGCTGAGAGTAGGAGAAATGCTTTTTACTATGCTTATATAGTAGATATTAGTATAATATTTTATCTTCATTACTGTTCATGGAACCAAGGTCATTGTTTATTACTAAAGCCCATAAATATTAGTATGCATATTATTGCTTGTACAGTAAAACCTTGGTTTGAGAGTGTTTTGCAAGACAAGCAAAATTTTTAAATACATTTTGACTAGATAAACAAGCGATGTCTTGATATACAAGTAGTGTCATGTCACAACGGAGTATAAAAGGGTAGAGAGGTGCCTCTTAGTGTAGCAATAATAGGATTTTTTATTACAGCTTACCTGTAAAATCCTTTTCTTTCGACGGACATCACGGGACACAGAGCCACAGTAATTACTGATGGGTTATAGGGTATCACTAGGTATTGGACACTGGTCACACCCTAATCAGGAAGTTCAACCCCCTATATAACCCCTCCCCTTCCAGGGATACCTCAGTTTTGTAGCAAAGCAATATAGGTGTATTAGAAGAGGGGCGGGACCTCTGTGTCCCGTGATGTCCGTCGAAAGAAAAGGATTTTACAGGTAAGCTGTAATAAAAAATCCTATTTTCTTTTCT
Source organism: Lithobates septentrionalis (assembly GCA_037952835.1). Classification (NCBI taxonomy): domain Eukaryota; kingdom Metazoa; phylum Chordata; class Amphibia; order Anura; family Ranidae; genus Lithobates; species Lithobates septentrionalis. The sequence goes on along the minus strand of JBBDGP010000795.1, from coordinate 1,242,327 downwards.
CGGACATCACGGGACACAGAGCCACAGTAATTATTGATGGGATGTCCCAAAGCAATGCCAACTGAGGGGGGGGGGGGGGGGGGGGATCATAACCCGGTAGGGTGCTATCAGACCTGAGGACCTTGTACCGCTGTCTGCAGCACACTACGCCCAAAGGCGATATCCTCATGCCTTCTCACATCCACCTGATAGAATCTGCTGAATGTATGAACTGAAGACCAGGTTGCGGCCTTGCAGATCTGAGCCATAGAGGCCCGGTGATGCACTGCCCAAGAAGCACCAATAGCCCTTGTGGAATGTGCCTTGATCTGAAACGGGGGAACCTTCCGTTTCAAACCGTAAGCTTGAATAATCAACTGTCGAATCCATTTAGAAATGGTCGCTTTTGACGCTGCCTGTCCTCTATTGGGACCCTCTGGCAGCACGAACAAGACATCCGTCTTGCGAATCTGAGCGGTTGCCTCCAGATAGGTCTTGACTGCTCTTACTACATCCAAAGAATGTAGTGACCTTTCTTCCGAAGAACAGGGATCTGGAGAAAAGGAAGGCAGAACAATGTCTTGGTTTAGATGAAACTCTGAAACCACCTTCGGAAGAAAACTAGGATGAGGGCGCAGTACCACTCTATCCTTGTGTATAATCAAGTAAGGCTCTTTACAGGAAAGAGCTGCTATTTCTGACACTCTTCTAGCAGAAGAGATGGCTACCAGAAATATTAGTTTCCTCGTCAGCAAGACTAAAGGAATCTGACGTATTGGTTCAAACGGTTGTTTCTGTAACACCGATAGAACCAAGTTCAAGTCCCAGGGGTTTAGGGGCGCCTTAACCGGAGGATTAAGACGCATCACCCCCTGCATGAAGTTTCGGACCAGAGAATGCGAAGCAAGCGGCCGTTGAAACAACACTGATAAGGCCGAGACCTGGCCCTTGATGGTACTCAAGGCCAGCTTCATCTCTAATCCTAATTGTAGAAAATCAAGAATTCTACCTATGACATATTTCCTGGGATGCCAACCCCTGGATTCACACCAGGATACATAAGCTTTCCAGACTATGATAAATCATTCTGGAAGCTGGCTTCCTTGCATTGATCAAGGTAGATATGACAGGACCTGAAAGCCCACGACTTTTCAGAACGTGGGTCTCAATAGCCCACCCGTCAAATCTAGCGTTTGTAAGGCAGGCTGGAATACTAGACCCTGAGATAACAGGTCTGGGCGTACCGGTAGGGTCCACCGGGAACCCACCGTCATCCCTGCTATTTCTGCTTATCAAGTTCTTCTGGGCCACATGGGGGCCACCAGAAGTGCAAACTTCCCTTCTTCCCTGAGCCTGCGAAGGAGCCGTGGCAGTAGCAGAATAGGAGGGAATGCATACATCAGTGAGAGCCGCTGCCACGGGATCACCAACGCATCCGTCCTGCCTGCAAGAGGATCCCAGGCAACCGGTAGGAAGGAATTCCCCTTCTGCAGGTTTTCGGGTATGAGCCATCAACTGAGGCTCTGACGCATTGCATGCGACAGGTGCATTGGAAAGTCTAATGCCTGCACCTCCTTGTTCCAGGCCGACAGAATACTGTGTTGCAACAGTCCTGCCTGGAACTGCGCATAGGGAACTGCTTCGAATGAAGCCACCATCTTCCCCAGCAGCCTTATACAAAGGCGGACAGAAGGACCCTTCTTGGTCCTGACTGTCAAAATCAGCTCCCTTAGAGCAGTAATCTTTGCCTGCAGACACTTCAGTTGAGCAGGAAAAATGGGCACAGGTAGGCCTGTATCTCTGATGCCTATTGATGTCAGAAATTCTCCTCCCTGCAGGATGGAGACTACTGTCCGAGTTGATTCCAAACGGAAGGACTGCATCCTCGGGAATCAATTCAGATCTCTTAAATCCAAAATGGGTCTGACGTCCCCATTTGGTTTTTGGACCATAAAAAGATTGGAGTAGAGTCTCAATCCTTGATCCTTTGTGGGAACCCCCACAATGACCTCTTGCGACAAAAGTCGCTCTATCGCCAGAAGGAGCGACTGCTTCTCTTCTGCTTCTCTGGGAACACCGGATCTGAGGACACGAGGAGAGGGAAATTCTTGGAACTCCAGACTGTACCCTAAGGTTACCGTGGAGATTACCCATCTGTCCTGGAAGGTCTTCTGCCAGGGCCCTGAGAGCTGCAGCAGTCTTTCCCCCCACTCGAGCGAGCGGGGCGCCCCTTCATGAAGAGGCCTTAGTGTCTTGTCTAGAAGACTTCTTCCCCCAGGACTTCTTGCGTCCCTGGGGTTGACTCTTGTTTCTTGCCCCAGACGGAGGAGACCGCCGTGACTGCCTGGAGGCTGATGCCCCTGGCGCTGGGGAAAGAGTCCGTTTAAAAGAGGGACGCTTACTCTTCTTCTTATCAGGTAAGAGAGTGCTTTTCCCACAGGAGATCCTCTTGATATAATTATCCAAGTCCTCTCCAAACAACCTTTCACCATGAAAGGGAAACCCAGCCAGGAGCTTCTTACATGGTGCTTCGGCTGACCAGTTCTTTAACCATAAGATTCTACGTATATGCACCAACCCAAGCGAGAGGCGAGAGGTCTGCACGATAGAATCTCTGATGGCGTCAACAACATAGCATAAAGCCGCAGGAAGGTTAGCCAACCCCTGGGCCTGCTGTTCAGGTAATACTTTGATGACCTGCTTAACATGGTCTCTTAAGTATTGACAGACTCCAATCGCTGCTACTGCAGGTTGGGCCACTGATCCTGCTAAGGAAAAAACATCTTTCAATAAGAAGTCCATCTTTTTTATCCACAGGATCTTTGAGCATCTGAGCGTTGTCTACAGGACAAGTCAGACTACTATTTACAGAGGAAATGGCCGCATCAATGGCCGGTATTCCCCACCTCTTAATAAATTTTTCTTCCATAGGATAAAGTGTAGAAAACTTTTTCGGCGGAAGAAATCGCTTATCTGGGTGTTCCCACTCAGAATAAAGCAGCTTTTCAAGTAAATTATGAACAGGAAAAGCATGTGCTGCTTGGAAAGGCTTCAGTGACCCCAAAGCAGAAGAGGTTTCTGTAGTAGTTTCAGGTATGGGCAACTTAAATGTGGAGCGGACCAAACCAGTGAGGATCTGCACTAAGACCTTCTGCTCTTGGGAAGTCGCAGAGGGTCCCTCTCCACCTGAATCCTCCGAAGAGGAATCATCCGTCCCATCCCGATCCTCTGAAAGGGATTCATCTCCTTTATCCCAGAGCTCCTCTGTCTGAGGGTCTTGGGGAGCAGAGGAAGGCCTTGTGCGTTTTCTTCCACTAAGTGAAGATGTAATCACGGCCAATAGTCTTTTCTCTAATCCAGTAATGGTTGAGGAAAAAACTTCTTGTGTAATGTACACAGGGGCTGAAGTGCCGGCAGCAAGTGTAGCCCCTAACCCCAATGGCTCTCCCTGTTCAGCTGCCCCTGGTCCCTCAGGAGGGGATGGTGTAGCAGACAGGGGGTCCTCAGAACCTGAACGAGACCCCCTAGTGCCTCTGGTTCTTGGGGTACCTGAACCTCTTCTACCCATAGTGCAAAGCAACAAGGTGTGAGGTATCAAACGAACACTGACTGCTGAGCGATGTAGTCTGGCTAAAAGCCTTGCTACCAAATGCCCAATCCGGTGTTCTTTAGTAAATGCAGCCCAGGGGAATGCCTGTGTCCCACCTTACATGCGACTGTCAGCTCTGTGTCCCTCTAAGGCTCAGAGCACCTGTACAGTGTGCTTTAAATAGCCATGCTTTGTGGCATTGTGGGCGTCTGAGCACGCTGACGCTGTGCTGATGCCCCGCCCCCCCCCCCCTCGTTTTTGAAAAACGAGCGCTTCCCGCGCGAGCCGACCCTTCCTGACAAGCCTGAAGGAAGGCTGGGGGTGGGGGAATAAGGAGGAGGCCGGCAGTGATGGGCCCTGCATTGCAATGCGGCTCCGGTGGCGGCGGCGGCAGCGGCTGTGACAGTGCGGTCTCACCCGCCTTCCAGCATACCTGAGCCTTTCCCTAGCCTGGGGGGACCATCCCAGCAGAGAAAACCCCCCCACCATCCCTGGAGCCAGAGGGAGAGCCTGTGCAGCGGACGCTGAGACAGAATCAAGCATGAGAAGGTTTGTGCTCTTGGCAGCCCCCGGTGGTCACAATAGGCACAGCATGCATTTACCTTAAAGGAGAAAAGCCACTAGAATTAAAATTCTGTGAAATCTCCTCTTACCTTATCCAGCCGCAGGGTTTAGTTTACACAGACCCAACCTTTGCCTCTCACGGTGGGCTCCGTTTGTGAAAAACCGTCAGAGACTGGGGCCCCCATCAGTAGGGGGATCCTTCAGTTCTGGGCCTGTAAAGCACCTCGCCAGAAATTAGGAAGTTTCAAGCCATTTTCTGATCCACGGGTCCAGCTCTCTAAAAAGAGAAGCGTTACAGGTAAAACCTCGTTTCTTCGGACACGAGGCCCGGGTACCATTCAATTCGGCCATGAAAAGACACTTTGAATGGATCCGGTCGCCTGGCTTGCCCCAGTATAGGATCTTAGGATATTCCTTTTGGAGCTTCAGCACAGGACATCCTTGCACGTCCAACACCTAAGACACTGGCGTAAAAACCGAGGTATCCCTGGAAGGGGAGGGGTTATATAGGGGGTTGAACTTCCTGATTAGGGTGTGACCAGTGTCCAATACCTAGTGATACCCTATAACCCATCAGTAATTACTGTGGCTCTGTGTCCCGTGATGTCCGAGAAAAGAAATGGTTACATTTAATGAAAGTACAACATTTAGCAACTCACACGGTTGATGATTAAAAACAGGCAAATCTAAGTATGTAGGAATCCGGGGTAAAGCTGTCCACATAGACCATCCTCCACAGCGCCATCAACGTCATCCCTTCCACGCTGTGCTCCACGATCACTTCAAGCCTCGCTTTCAGGGTAGTCTTGCTGGTCACGACTGCAGACTGACAGCGGTGGGAGCTGGCGGTGCGGAGGACGGTCTATGTGGACAGCTTTACCCCGGATGCCTGCATAATTAAATGTGCCTGTTTTAATCATCAACCATGTGAGTTGCTAAATGTTGTACCTTCATTAAATGTAACCATATTGCTACACTTAGAGGCACCTATCTTCTCTTTTATACGCTGTAGCTCCTGCTGGATTTTGCTTCTAATCTCCTTGTGGAGGCTGCCATTTGTGAATGGACATTTTATGGTTACACAACCTATCAAATTGCTATATTTTTAAATGGACTATAAACTGAAACTAGGAATAAATGGTTGTGGAAGTTTCCATTATTTCTTATGGGGAAATTCCATAATGAAATTCCTTTGATATACGAGTGCATTGGATTACAAGCATGTTTCCGGAACGAATTATGCTCACAATCCAAGGTTTTACTGTACTAATATAGATCAGGCTTAGAAATAGCATTTAAATTCTCTAGCTGGAAGCTGCATGCATCGATGCTCTTCATCTCATGTTGGGGAGTAAAGCGAGGGGTGAGGGATTAGAGCAGAGATGGAAGCAGCTCCAGCTGCTGTCACACACCCATGTTGGCCAGTCCAGTACCTCTGGGATCCACATTCCCAGAATATCATTATCGCTGGCTAACTCCTGTCCGAACATTGCCTCCATGGCTTCATCATCAAGGTCGATCTCAAGCTCCTCATCCAAATTTAGGTCATACAAGGCTCCAGGCTCCTGCTGCAGGGACACACCATCTCTTCGACCTTGGTTGCGATGAGCTTGGACAGTGCGGTACAAACCAGCTGACCAGAAAAAAGTTGCAAAAAGAAGGAGGAAGTTAGAGTTTAGGATTATAAAAGTCTCAGAAAGATATGTTATGCAGAACTGCAAACTATACTTTATCCACCCACCTCCTTTAATTGGAGATAGTTAAGTTTATAAACCTTGATCATCTCCAATCACAGCATAGGGCAATGGCTGCCCTATTTTAAAATCACATAAATATTGATTAGGTTTAGACATGGGCATCTTACTGCCATAAGCCTTATTTTCTCATAAACGTTTATCGCATAGGGCTCCTGTTTCTGTCCTCCTTAGACACCTAATTGAAGTAATCAGCAACCTTAAAGTGAAACTAAAGTCTCCTTTTTTTCAGTTAAAAATAACAAACATGTCTATACTTACCTGCTCTGTTGCAGTGGATTTGCACAGAGCAGCCTGGAGCCTCCTCTTTTCGGGTCCCTCTTCAGTGCTCCTGGCTCCTCCCTCCCGTTGAGTGCCCCCACAGCAAGCAGCTTGCTATGGGGGTACCCGAACCGAGCTCCAGCTCCCTGTGTCCATTCAAACACAGAGCTGCGGCCCAGCCCCCTTTCTCTCATTGGCTGACTGCCAATGGCGCCACACTGCTGTCTCAGTCAATGAGGAGGGGAGTCCCAGGCAGCCAAGACACTCCTACAACATCGCTGGATCTAGATGGGGCTCAGGTAAGTATTAGGGGGCTGATGCACACATAAGGCTTATTATCTTATTACATAGAATGCATTAAGATAAAAAAAAACTTCGGCCTTTACAACCACTTTAAGTTAGCAATATTTTAACTTGTGTAGTGAGCTTTGTAAACTGATTTATTACAAACAAAATACCTTGTCCATTGACAAAATGATTTGCTTGCACTTCCACATTACTGCTGCTACTTCAAATAACCAGGAGAAAGCATTAGCACTCATGCAGAGAGTTACTGTATTTATTATACTCGATTTATATAGCGCCAACAGTTTGCACAGTGCTTTACAACACGAGGGCAGACAGTACAGTTACAATGCAATTCAATACAGGAGGAATCAGAAGGCCCTGTTCGTTAGAGCTTACAATCTAAAAGTTATTCTGTTCACCCTCCTATTGGTAAGGCATATAGCACAGTAGCTTAGTGGTCAGCACTTCTGCTTGCCAGCATCTAAACCATAACACTACCTGCCTGGAGTCTGCATGTTCTCCCTGTGCCTGAGTGGATTTCCTCACACACTCCAAAGACATGCTTGTTGGTTAATTGACTCCTGTCTAAATTGGCCCTAGTATGTATACAAAATTACAAATGTAAGTTAAGGACCTTAGATTGTAAGCTCCTTGAGGGCAGGGACTGATGTGAATGCTTACTGTAAAGTGCTGCATACATTGTCAGTGCTATATAAATACCTCAAATAAATAAATACTAGCAAATAACTTACCTGCCCTTGCCAACAGTGTCCTTGCTGCCAGATCAAACTTCTGTCTTTTAGTAACTGTAGACCTCCCTCTAGTCTGATTTCCACTGCTGGCTCCTGCATTTTCTGCCTGTTCCATGCTGTCTGGGCTGCAAATGGAAGTTAATGATATTATAAATGCTTGAACTCTTAATATTATATCTAAAGATCTGAATTCACATGTTGATTAACAACAAAAGGGAACTTGTTTTAGACATTTTTTACTAGTAAATCGGCCATGTACAAATTGTTTCCAATGAGTTAAGGCAACCAGAATAAATGATGTAGTTGTAGACATGCACCACCTGTGCAACCATTTCTATTTCACCCGACAAGTTGGGGATCCTTTCCATCTGTGCTTAGAATCTATAGCAAATAGGATTTTGCACTGACCCAATCTGATAAGTGGGGTAGAGGCTGCACTCACAGCTGTGACAACACAACACTTAATTCCTTCATAGAAGGAGTAGACTATCTATAGTTGTTAAAATGAATCTTTGAGCACAGAGGTATAGGAAGGGACTGACTTGTTTTCCATATGTACTTTCTAGGGCGGTCATCTTAACCTTGTTTTACTACCTACTGGGTCAAAGACAAACAAGCATTAAGCTAATGAAATCTGAAAATTCTAAACTCCTATCTTGCATACTTGTTCCAGGTCATTGACTCACCAGGTAGTACCACCAAAAATAGGCCCCAGTGCTTGTACCTTCCATAACACATTAGCAACAGCATCTTCCATAATCCTATCTTTACGTGTTCTCTTTAAACTTACAGCTGTGAAGAATGCACAGACATGGAAGCTCGTGCATTAGACATACCATACAACCGAGTGCAGAGAACTGTTGTTTTAACTGCTGTAGGTACTTAAAGCTGAGGTTCACACAAAAAATGAACCTCCGCTTTTCGGAACCCTCCCCCCCTCCGGTGTCACATTTGGCACCTTTCAGGGGGGAGGGGAATGCAGATACCTGTCTAAGACAGGTATTTGCACTAGGGTTGTCCCGATACCACTTTTTTAGGACCGAGTACAAGTACCGATACTTTTTTTCAAGTACTCGCCGATACCGATTACCGATACTTTTTTTTTTTATGTCACGTGACAGTTTTTTTTTTTTTTTAACAATGCTTTTTTTTTTTTTCCGGGGGGGGGGGGGGGGTGAACGGTGTCTGTGTGTGTGTTTTTTTTTATTTACAATTTTTATTTTTTACAATAATATTTTTTTTATTCATTTTTGCAATGTTTTTTTTTATCAGCCCTGTTGGGGGACTTTGGTGAGATATCAGGGGTCTTAACAGACCTCTGATATCTCCCCCTTGAGACAGAGAAAGAGACAGAGGATAGAGATTCCTCAGTCCCTTTCTCTGCAGCCTCAGCTGCACTGAGAATGAATGGAGAGAAGACAGCGGCTCCTCTCCATTCATAAACTGACACATTGTAATCACAGGAGATTACAATGTTTCAGTTATGTGAATGGACAGAGTCAGCTGACTCTGTCCATTCACACAGCGGAGAGAGACAGCAGAACGGAGGGGACAGCGGAGAGACACAGCAGAACAGAGGAACGGAACGGAGGGGGACAGAGGAACGGAACGGAGGGGGACAGAGGAACGGAACGGAGGGGGACAGAGGAACGGAACGGAGGGGGACAGAGGAATGGAGGAACGGAACGGAGGGGGACAGAGGAATGGAGGAACGGAACGGAGGGGGACAGAGGAACGGAGGAACGGAACGGAGGGGGACAGAGGAACGGAGGAACGGAGGGGGACAGAGGAACGGAGGAACGGAACGGAGGGGGACAGAGGAACGGAGGAACGGAGGGGGACAGAGGAACGGAGGAACGGAACGGAGGGGGACAGAGGAACGGAGGAACGGAACGGAGGGGGACAGTGGAACGGAACGGAGGGGGACAGAGGAACGGAACGGAGGGGGACAGAGGAACGGAACGGAGGGGGACAGAGGAACGGAACGGAGGGGGACAGAGGAATGGAGGAACGGAACGGAGGGGGACAGAGGAATGGAGGAACGGAACGGAGGGGGACAGAGGAACGGAGGAACGGAACGGAGGGGGACAGAGGAACGGAGGAACGGAGGGGGACAGAGGAACGGAGGAACGGAACGGAGGGGGACAGAGGAACGGAGGAACGGAGGGGGACAGAGGAACGGAGGAACGGAACGGAGGGGGACAGAGGAACGGAGGAACGGAACGGAGGGGGACAGTGGAATGGAACGGAGGGGGACAGTGGAACGGAACGGAGGGGGACAGTGGAACGGAACGGAGGGGGACAGTGGAACGGAACGGAGGGGGACAGAGGAACGGAACGGAGGGGGACAGAGGAACGGAACGGAGGGGGACAGAGGAACGGAACGGAGGGGGACAGAGGAACGGAACGGAGGGGGACAGAGGAACGGAACGGAGGGGGACAGAGGAACGGAACGGAGGGGGACAGAGGAACGGAACGGAGGGGGACAGAGGAACGGAACGGAGGGGGACAGAGGAACGGAACGGAGGGGGACAGAGGAACGGAACGGAGGGGGACAGAGGAACGGAACGGAGGGGGACAGAGGAACGGAACGGAGGGGGACAGAGGAACGGAACGGAGGGGGACAGAGGAACGGAACGGAGGAGGACAGAGGAACGGAACGGAGGGGGACAGAGGAACGGAACGGAGGAGGACAGAGGAACGGAGTGGGCATGGAGAAGAATGCAGTGACAGTCAGCGGTGATCGCGTGGGGAAGTTACAAGCACCGATCACCGCCGTCACTGAAAGCCGCTGAAAGCCGCGGGGGGGAAGCTTGTAACTCCCCCACACGCCGATCACCGCTGACTGTCATAGTATCGGCGGAAGCATCGGGAGCATTTGCCCGAGTACAAGTACTTGGGCAAATGCTCGGTATCGGTGCCGATACTAGTATCGGTATCGGGACAACCCTAATTTGCACCCACTTCCGGCATAGACTCCCATGGGAGTCTATGCCTCTTCCCGTCCCCACCGCGCTGTCTGCTGGGACACACACTGGTCCCAGAGACAGCGGGGACCAGTTAGGAAGCGCAGCGCGACTCGCGCATGCGCAGTAGGGAACTGGGAAGTGAAGCCGCAGCGCTTCACTTCCTGATTCCCTTACAGAGAATGGCGGCGGCAGCACCCGAGGACCGAGGGACATTTCGGTCTCGGGTGCCGACATCGCTGGACTCCAGGACAGGTGAGTGTCCTTATTTTAAAAGTCAGCAGCTGCAGTATTTGTAGCTGCTGACTTTTAAAAAAAAAAATTTTTCGTGGGACTCCCTCTTTAAACACTGCAGAGTGGCAGTAAAATGCAAAAAGTGTAGAAAGTCCAAAACATGCATTGGGGCCTTCAAGTCTTTAGCTACACCTATGGTCCAGCTAGTAAACACATAAAAAAGTGTACCATAAGAGTATGGAGATTTGTCTTTATTCAGAAGGCATTAAACAAAGCAGATTTATTTATGAACCAGAGACTTTCTGTGCCTTGGCTCATTAAATATCCTGTACATACCTCTCACAAAAGCACTCTTCCAGCTCTGGGTTGTCAGTGGAGGAAATGTCTCCTGTGAAAACCACATCGTTGGATTTACCCCCAGCTCCCGAAACAGCATTTTCTTGGCACTGCTCATTGGGCCTCCCTGAATATCTCTCTTCATCATCTGGATGTTCTATCATCCACATGGCCAGTACAGTGATGTTCTGCGGGTCAGCCTCTCTTGCACCTAGAAGGTAACCATGTGCAAAGAACACAATCAAAAAATGACAGACCAATACCTGTATTAACAAGTAGAGTCAGCAACCAACAATGTAACTAAGATCAGGGTTCAATATTGTAAATATATATATCTGTCCTCAAAAAAACATCCAATTACATTTAGAACATTTTATGTCCCTTATGTTTTTAACAGTAATTTTGATATACCGATAGCCTTCAAGTATGCTATAACACAAACATTTTAAAAGTAACCTCTGTGTGTCCTTTGCGGTGGTTTTCTAATCAGATCTTGCAGGCAAAGTGTGGTCTGCAGTGGGTAAGAGATTCAAGGCAGAAAAAACAATTACCAGTAGCTTCCATGGCTTTTTTGATCTGTCTGATGGAGAATCCCATTTCTAGAAGAGGCACAACCACAGCAGGAGGGGGAGGGGAAGTGGATAGGCGGCTGCTGGGGTCTGACAAAGCTGTGGTGACAAACATTAAAAAAATAAAATAAATAATCAAAAAAGAAAAAAACTACAAAACAGAAATTAAAAATGTTAAATTATAAGCATACTATATCTTTTGGAAAACATTATTAATTATACATGAGTAGTTGGAATGATTAATTTGCTTACAGCTATTCCTGAATAAAGCTGTCTCTTGTTTTTAGGGGGGCGCCAGAAAACAAACCCCCTACCCCGCTCTAGGTCGGTCGGGACTTACCCCATAGGTTTGTGGGCGGGCAGCGCTCCAGGTCCAGGGGGCAGCAGCTTCTGTGTCCTCTTCTGCATCATGGCGGCTTCCACTGTGCGCCTTCTCCCTCCTCCTAGGCGTCCAATAGGATTGCCCGTCCTTTCAGCCAATCGGGTGACGGTGTCAAGACCCGCTTACTTGATTGGCCGGGAGGAGGATCAGTGTGGCAATAGCGAATATTCATTCACTATTGTCAAACATGGGGGGGGGGGGGGGGGGGGGGGGGGTAGGAGCACAGTGCTCTGCGGCCCGAGTGCCTCTGGCTCTTATCACGTGCTTCAAAAAACAAAAACAAAAAAAAACACCCCCCCCCCCATTGGAATTCATGGTCCAGCGCCCTGTATGTGGATCAGGGGGCCAGACAAATTGATAGCGGGGGCGGTGCAGTGCGCCCCTAATGTACGGGACACCACCCTGTGTTTCACCCACTAAGAAACAAAACAAGGAAATCTGTAAGTGCAAATTTTAAAGGGGGAATCCTTTGACGGGAAAACTTTTAAACAGGTTCACGCTATGAAAATTGTTTTTTTTCCCCTATGTTATGAGCTAATGAGCCTACAAGTGGAAACCCTGTTTAAATGAACAGACCTATCAAGAGGGATGAATTAACCCTATAAGCGGATTGAGGAGGGTTTTGATGAAGTGGCACCCCTGCACAACAAAGATCCATACATATACCAAAGCATTCATTTCATATCGTTCTGGGGAGTGTTAAGTTTGAGAGGAGCGGAATTACGTGGTGCGGTGAAGTTGTTTTAACATCCATCCGACAAGACCCTATATCAGGGATATGCAATTAGCAGACCTCCAGCTGTTGCAGAACTACAAGTCCCATGAGGCATAGCAAGACTGACAGCCACAAGCATGACACTCAGCAGCATGATGGGAGTTGTAGTTTTGCAACAGCTGGAGGTCTGCTAATTGCATATCCCTGCCCTATATGAACACTCTAAGAATAACACCATTTTATGGACTCACCCTTCATAGGGGATTTATCACCTTTGGGTGTTTTTTTTAAATCTTTTAAGTGCCGTTTTAGCCATATGAATTACATGCTGGGAGCGTCTCTATTTCCTCTCAGAGCCGCGTCTCTTCTCTCTTCCTTGCAAGGCATCCAATGGGATCGCCTGTACGCCAATCGGGTGACGGGTACCAGACTCGCTTCCCGATTGGCCAGGAGGAGGATCAGTGTTCCAACAGCGAATATTCATTCGCTGTTGCAACACACCTGGGTGGGCTCAGGACGCATGCTCTGCGACCCGAGCCCATGCTATTTTGAAGCCTATTAGAGCTTATGGCTCTAACTGGATTCTTAAAAAAAAAAACTCTGGCCGTTGTAATTCATGAGCCCGGTCCCCCGAAAGGGGCTGGACACACAAATAGGGGGCAGTCGCAGAAATATTCATGCTATGCATGAATCTATCCACTGCATATAGGGAGTAGAGAGGAGAGAGGGGGCGGCGCCCCTAATGGACAGGCCGCCACTGGGGATAAAGCATAAGCAGCTCGGACACAGACCAGCCATCTGCCTGCTCAGTAGGGATCAGCGGACATATTCCCCGCTGAGCAAGCAGACTCCCAGTGGAGCCTGTCCCGTGCGGAACGGGTCTTAGACAGTCATCATGGGAACAAGTGTCCCTTTGGCAACATTTTCTACTTCAAGAATTCTTGTCACCAGAACAAGAGATTTCCCCTCACACAAGGACTCTTCAAGATTCTAGAGGGGACATTGAAATCAAAATATAAACGATCTAGTTATAAAGTTTTGGTTTTAGATGAACTGAAGCGCTCCGAGGGCATGTAAGTGTTGTAGAAAAACAAGTGCAATGATTAATGAAGAATCTGTCTTTCTTCTGAGGGAAAAAAGTCTTACAATGCAGAAGATATGAAAATCAACATGCCATGACCAAAAACCCACCAGCTACACCATCTCAAATATGGCAAATAGTATATAACCTGTACGGTTGGTGTGCCTCGATGGCTGAGAGTCTGGAGATGTGAGGCTCTGTCTTCTTCCTACTTCATCTGTGGGTGATGTGGGAAGCGATGTGATTGGTGGAGTCTGTGCACGACGGGTGGGCAGAACAGTAGTAGTAGGGTAGCTTGAAAACATTTGCCTATAGAAACAAGTATAAAAATAATTAAAATCGTTAAATTGATGACTTCACTTTCAGCAAGATATACATAAGAAGAAATAATCCCCCAACACAGACTGTGGGGCTCGATTTAACTTGACAGATAGCAACCCACGTTTAAAATGTCTGTTTTGCTGCGTTTACATGCTGCGTTTGCGTTTAGAAGCGTTTAAAACATTTTTTTTAATTTTCTTTCAAAATAGCCAAAAATGAAAAACGCCTGTAAACGAAACACGGGTTACTGCGTTTAGCGCTTGAAATGCTTCTAAACTCAGCTTCTGAACCCATTTTTTTGCTTTCCAAAAAAGGCCTCTAAACTCAACTGCCTAGAAAGGACTAGAAACCCTGTGTACATGTACTGATAAGATAACAGAGGAGAGTTCAGCAGCAGTTGAAAAAAAAAAAATGCCCAACTGCTCCTAAACATCCGTTTACCAGCAGCAGCAGTGTACATGAGGCCTTAATGATTATATAGAAAAGGAACTGACTATTATATAAATGAATCTCTTTACTCTTCAGCCTTTACAAAGGTGACACAGACATTATTCTGCAGATGTCAAATCCTTCCCTAGATAAGCAGGGATTTACAATTTCCTTAGTCATTACCTACCTTAAAGTGGAACTTTAGTCCTGAATTTTAAAATGGGTGGACAGGCAGGAATTTTAATGCAAAAGTAACATGCTTGGTCTCTTCTGCATTAAAGTTACTTACCTCCCTGTCCGCCCTTGTATAGCGAGTCATACACGGGCAGCTCACTGTACAAATTTGGCAATGCTGAATCTGACTGAGCTCCTGTGCATGCGCGGGGGTGACGCCATCCCCACCCGGTCAACGACTGAAGCTAGTGATTACGATCGGAAAGAGGCCGCCCGAAGGTGTCAGGTGAATATTGTTCTGCTTTAAAGTGGTTCTAAAGGCATAAGGATTTTTTAAGAGGTCCCCTGAGCAGGCGAGTTCTTGGCAGTATACCGCACACCACCAGCAGTCCGGACACAGGATAGCAAAGACAAGCCAATTGTGATATGCTTTTACTCCACTTTTGTGAGTTTCCATTTTTAACCTTTATTAAACCTGTATCCATTAACTTACTGCACTCAGATAAGCACCGCTTTGTCTCCCTGTGGTGTTAGGAAAATGTCTACTTAGTTAGCAGATGCACAGGTATCATAAAAATGCTTCACAAGAACATCCAAGAGTATTAAATATTAATAATATGTTAAACACAAGTATGGCTACAATCTAGAGACTATACTTTTCTGACTGCAATATATTGGTCATAGTATGACCCTCTTATCCCCTGCCATTTATCTCTGAAAACCAAAATAAGAAAAACAAAAAGGAAAAGTTTTGAAAAAGTTTATAATACATGAGTTAGAAGTGCTGCATGAATACATTGAATCCTCTTAACATAAAGATAACATGAACATAATCGTGCTCTGAAAGGAATATCCCTTGCTGTACCTCAGCAAACTAAGTGGCATGACTCCTGGGGATTCAGATGCTGGCACAGTCTCAGTGTCAGTCACTGGCGTGGTGGCAGTGGTGGTGTCCTCCAAGGAACTGCTCATAAAGGATGTGGTGCTGGAAGCAGATGGGCTGGTGGTGACCGGAGTCTGGGCTTGCTGGACTTGGTCGCTTTCCTCTGCCTGCTGATCTAAATCTAAAGCACAAAGATAATCCACAAAGAAATAGAAATTACTAATGTGGAGAGGTACTTCCAAAGTACAGGTTATACAGATCGCTATAAAAGGTGTGTATATGGGATTAAAATATATTTATAAATAAATATAAAATAGGGAGATGAGTTAACTTCAAATACACATTAAAGGCCAAGCTACCCAAGGGCTATGTTAGTCTCTTGTTATGGGGCGATCTGACCAATTGCCAGCAGTAACATTTGAGATTTTTAGTAGCTGAACGATAATACTAATATATATATCAGTTGCAATTAATCCCTAGGAATACAGTTTGATTGCTAAAGAAATGTTTCCCTATGGAGTGTGCTACACAAGTTGCAATAAGCAGCATCTTGCAATATACAACTGCACATGACTGCTGCATTATGCAATTGTGTGATACTGACTGCGTGCTACTTGCATAGCATTTTCGGTAGGAGCTCTTTGTTTTATTTAGTCATCAACAACTTCTAATAACTACTAGTGATTTGGGCAGCACAAATAAGCTACTAAAAATAACATGTGTAGCTCAAGCTTAAAGTGGTTGTAAACCCTTCCATATACCCAGTGAAGTGTCTGGCCTAAGGTGGTGCAGCGAGATGAAACAAATCCTCCTATATATGTTGTACCCGTTTATCTGCAGTATTCTCTTCAAAAGTTCAAAGTGCAGAAATTATAAAGCTTGTCTGATGTCAGGAAAAAAAGAGGGCGGAGATCTGAAGTTACACTCTGCAGAGTTCAGTGAGGAAAGCTCTGAGAGCTGATTGGAGGGAAGGGACACACCCCCTTCACACAGCACACAGGAACAGAGCTGAGGCTGTCAATCTGCCGCAGCTCCCTCCCCTGTCACCATTTTTCTCTTGGCGTCAGGAAAATTTGTCAGAAGTGATTCATGCTGATAGCAGCGGAACGAAATGGCAGACAGAAATGACACTTAGTGCTCCTAATTGAGACAAGTACACACTATAGAGGGATGTGCTTTGTTCAAATTCTATGCTTGAGGTTTACAACCACTTTAATGAGCAGACTAACGGCAAGTGATTAAATCGCACTTGCAAGAGATTAATTGCCCATGTAAACTAGCCTTTAAGATACTTGTCACCCAAAAGGATTTATTTAATTTTGTGTATTAGTGATTTACAGTGATCCTGCCGACCCTCGGTAGTCCTGAAATAAAGGTCCAGCTATAATACATTTTTGTAAGAGAAGAAAAGAATGCAGGCACCTCAGAGTAAGGACTTTTACAAATTGTAAACCATAATAGTAAAAACTCACTTTTAATTACTCAGTGACAGGCACATCTTAAATGTATGGTCCAGTGATGCATCTGTGGCAAGAAGAGTCGTCCTGGCCGCTCTAACGGCTTTTCCTAGCTGGCAAGATGGTGGTGTGTAGGAGGAAAGCCAAGAGAGGGGTGGAACGCTCTCTGGATCGTACCACCCCTCTCTCTTGGATTTCCTCCTACACACCACCATCTTGCCGGCTAGGACAAGCCGTTAGAGCGTCCAGGACGACTCTTCTTGCCACAGATGCATCACTGGACCATACATTTAAGATGTGCCTGTCACTGAGTAATTAAAAGTGAGTTTTTACTATTATGGTTTACAATTTGTAAAAGTCCAAACTCAGAGGCACCTGCATTCTTTTCTTCTCTTACATATCCTGAAGATGCTTCTGCTTCCCTACCCAAGGCTGGCCCTGACATATTGGACTTCCTTTACTCTCCCCTCTCTTGTTTGCCATAGCGCACAGTCGTGGAACTACACAGACTTTAATGCAGCAGGATCTATCATAGTTTTTGCACCACATATGTATATCTATAATACATTTTTGTCCCTGCTGCTAAATAAAAAAAGAGAAATCCTTAAAGAAATCCTTCTAGTGAGGTGAAGAATCTGACAACCTGGCCAACTAAGAGCAGCACTGAGCAGTAGAAAATCACTGGCACTGGACAGAAATTACCTCTTGACATCACTGTGAATCCTTGTAGGTCAAACCAGATGTTTTGTACAAAGTGTACTGGTTGAGTAAGTAAAAACAACAATTACGTTTATAGATGAATCTAAACAACTACAGTTACATATAAAGCATACAATAAATACCTTGTCTTATCCTGCCACCAAACTGCTCTTCTAGAAGCCCATGAACCACCAACTTGTAAATCATTGCTTGCGCTCTCTCGAGATCAGCCAACCCCAGGGCTCTCTTTATAGGTGAACGCATAACCGCCCTCTTCACCATGTGACGCATCAGAAATTGCAGAGCAGCTCTCACTTCAACATCCTCATGTACCACAGGAGAACTGGCACAGTCTGAATTGTGACCATTTTCAGCCAACACTTTGGGGATAAGTAAAAGTTCGGCATATTTACTGCAGCTAAGCAGCACTCCAAGAGATTTCATGGCTCCCAAGTTTATGTAAGACAGTTGTACAGCCCTAATTTCAGACTGGGCAATATCATGGCTTCTTGGTATATGGTCATGACTTTTCCGCTTCCCATCAATAAGGTGATGTTGCTGATCAGTAGCTGCATTGTCTCCCAAAAGACCAATTGATTCATTTTCTGATTTTGACGTTAAATTACTGCTGATTTTCTCCTCTGCTGTCCGATCCGTGTTCTCAGGATCTCCCTTCTGCTCCTGTTCTCCTTTCTCTTCTGATTCGTGGCGGTGCTTCTTTTCATGACGCTTGGCACTGACTTTTAAAGGGTCTTCATGGATGCCTGTTAGGTATGTAAGGTCAAGCAGTGTGGAGGCAGTCAGCCCACGGAAACGAGCCACATCGAAAGGTGGTGGATCACAAGGTTCCAGATTGTAGAGAGGTGTGTCACTAGGTGACCAAAAAGTTGGGAAGCTTTGGTTGAGAAAAAAATTAGAACGACACAGGAAAAGGCAAGTGAGGGATAGACAAGAGGAGAATACAGGAAATTATGTTGATACAATCACAGTTGCCAAGACATGGACACACAGGAAGCATATCAGAGCATTGCAGTGCCACTGAGATAGGAGCAGAGAAGAACAGTAGACAAGAGACAGTAACATGGTGAATCGAGAGAGAGGATAAAAGGAATGTACAAAATAGCATGCAGCTAAAGACCACAGAATAACACAGACAGCAACGTATGCTGGAGAAATACTTTATCTGGCCCAGGTGCTTGAACATCTGGGTCCATAAGGTATTTTATTGGCTACAGTGAGGGAAAAAAGTATTTGATCCCCTGCTGATTTTATAGGTTTGCCCACTGACAAAGAAATGATCAGTCTAATTTTAATGGTAGGTTTATTTTAAAAGTGAGACAGAACAAAAAAATCCAGAAAAACGCATTTCAAAAAGGTTATAAATGGATTTGCATTTTAATGAGTGAAATAAGTATTCAATCCCCTATCAGCAAGATTTCTGGCTCCCAGGTGTCTTCTATACAGGTAACAAGCTGAGATTAGGAGCACTCTCTTAAAGGAAGTTCTCCTAATCTAAGCTTGTTCTCTGTAAAAAAGACACCTGTCCACAGAAGAAATCAATCAGATTCCAATCTCTCCACCGTGGCCAAGGCCAAAGAGCTGTCCAAGGATGTCAGGGACAAGATTGAAGCCCTACACAAGGCTGGAATTGGCTTCAAGACCATCGACAAGCAGTTTGTTGAGAGGGTGACAACAGTTGGCGCGATTATTCGCCAATAGAAGAAACACAAAAAAACTGTCAATCTCCATCAGTCTGGAGCTCCATGCAAGATCTCACGTCATGGAGTTTCAACGATCATGAGGATGGGTGAGGAGTCAGCCCAGAACTACACGGGAGAATCTTGTCATCTCAAGCAAGCTGGGACCATAGTCACCAAGAAAACAATTGGTAACACACTACGCTGTGAAGGACTGAAATCCTGCAGCACCCACAAGGTCTCAAGAGAGCACATGTACAGACCCGTCTGAAGTTTGCTAATGAACATCTGAACGATTCAGAGGAGAACTGGGTGAAAGTATTGTGGTCAGGCGAGACCAAAATCAAGCTCTTTGGCATCAACTAAACATGTTTGTGTAAGGAAGAATGACCCCCAAGAACACCATCCCTACTGTCAAACACGGAGGTGGAAACATTATGCTTTGGGGGTGTTTTTCTGCTAAGGGGACAGGACAACTTCACTGCATCAAAGAGACAATGGATGGGGCCATGTACTGTCAAATCTTGGGTGAGAACCTCCTTCCCTCAGCCAGGGCATTGAAAATGGGTCGTGGATCGGTATTCTAACATGACAATGACCCAAAACACACGGCCAAGGCAACAAAGGAGTGGCTCAAGAAGAAGCACATTAAGGTCCTGGAGTGGTGTCCTAGCCAGTCTCCAGACCTTAATCCCAT